>CM070768.1:1473416-2148416 GCA_036346245.1 Bonia amplexicaulis | reverse complement strand
GGGTGGGCCGTGGTAAGGAGGAAGTGGTCGAAGGGCCAGCCATGGTCGAAGCATGGTTGAAGGAGGGCATTGGGCAAAATTGGTTCGTGGTCGAAGGGCCAACCATGGTTGAAGGGTCGACCGTGGTCGAAGGGCAGGCATGGTCAAAGGGTCGGTAGTGGTCGAAAATGGTTGAAGGGTAGGGCGTGGTCGAAGAGCACGCCGTGGTCAAAAGAGAGCCATGGTCGAAGTGCCAGCCATGTTCGAAGGAGGGCCATGGTAGAAGGGCCAGCCGTGGTAGAAGGACGACGGTGGGCGGCCATGGTCAAAAATGGTTGAAGGGCAGGGCGTGGTCGAAGGGCATGCATGGTCAAAGCATGGTCGAAGGCCGGCCATGGGCGAAAATGGTCGAAGGAGCGCCGTGGTCAAAGGAGAGCCATAGTCAAAGGAGGGATGTGGTCAAATGGCTAGTCATGGTCAAATGTGTGCTGTGGTCGAGGGCCAGACATGGTCAAATGCGAGCTGTGGTCAAAGGCTAGCCATGGTCGAAGGGCCGGCCAAGGTCGAAGGAGCGCAGTGGGCTAGCCATGGTCAAAAATGGTTGAAGGGTACCTAACTTTTAAACGGGTATTTTCTCAAGACAGGGTCTACAACTTAAATGATGTACACGTTAAAAGCCCAACATCTTTACTATCCAAAATCGCAAGTGAGTATCTATCTCTCCGTAATCTGTACCGTAAACAACCAAAATTCAAAAATTTTAGCCAGAAACCATAAGCTGCAGCCGTTGCCAAACAGGCCCATAGGGATTGGAGAATCTATGGCGCTACAAGGGATAGTCTAATGGTGTACCCATACACCGCACCATTTGATACATTACTATAAAAAAATTATGTTGAACGTTTACATCACTGACAGTTCTCAGAAACTGTCTATGCTTGCATTATCACAGACGATTCATACGAATAACAGTCTGTGGTATTTTCACAGACGGTTATTCATATGAACCATCTATAATAATGCAAGACATCACAAACGGTTCTTGCTAATACCCATCTGTGATAATTCACAGACGGTTATTGATAAAAATCGTCTGTGATAATGGTAGACATCACAGACGGTTATTTATTTAAACTGTCTGTGATACTGCATAGACGGTTTGAATTAAAAACCATCTGTGATAATGAAGTTATCACAAATAATTTGTATTAAAAGTAATCTGTGATATGTTTCCCACCTCGCAATCCCCTAAAATTTCATAATCTCCCGCCTGAATCTAAGTAGAATTCCGTTCCGAGACACCTTTAGTAAAACGGGCATAACTTTTGCATACGGTTTCTGTTTTTGATGTTCTTGTACTCGTTGGAAAGCTAACGATGAGCCCGATCCAAAACAATGACTAGCTTGTGCCAATTTCCCTCTAAGACCCCCAAAATTGACCATCTTTGGCTCTGAATTTGCGTCGCAAGTTTTCAGTTTCTGTTTTTGCCCTTTTTCTTAGTCTTCCCTTTGGAATTTGGGTTTCGCCTCAACTGCAAAGTTATATATCTCACCAAAACCTTTTAAACGAGCATATATAAGCCATATAAAACTTTGCTATTTTATCTTTTGAAACTAGCTATTTACATTGCATAGATATATTATCTTTGTGATCTACTGTTTAACCATTATCACTGACGGTTTTTAATAAGAACCGTCTGTGATATTTTCCGTTATCATAGAAGATTTTTATTACGAACCATCTGTGATATCTCTATCATAGATATTTTGTAATTCGAATCGTCTATGATGCTCCTCCACGTCAACGATCCGTGGTATATCCCCTAGGATCCCAATCTCACCTGTCTATTCTCTCTACATCGAACGATAGGCACCAGTCTCCTCCCCACGTCTCGCCCCTTATTAACCACCTCTCCCTACTCAAAGAACCAACACTACCAGTACTACTCCAACTCGTTTGTGCGCTGCTAGGGTGAGAAGGGGTTCGGCAAGGGCGGCTGAAATTTTACTTGAAGCAAGATAGAAAGGAAGAAGGCAATGGTAAATCTGCACTATTCCAAGTCGCCAGCATAGAAGCTGTTGATTTTAGCATAAAAGTTGAGAGTGGTGTTCGTTGCCTTTTTGTTTTTGCTACTTGAAAATTTCCCACACAACCTATGTAGTGTAAGTATCTTTCTAAATTTGTAACCGTAAAGTTTATATTTGTAAAATTGGAATTGTCATCTTATGTATGCAGTGTTATAGGTAACCTACTCGTTATGTTGTGGTATTGTAATGGTGGATTCTAATATTAATAGAAATATAATGTATTGTTGTGTTTGTTACTATATTTGCTTGTTTTCAGATGGCATAGTTAACAT
This sequence comes from Bonia amplexicaulis, assembly GCA_036346245.1. Lineage (NCBI taxonomy): Eukaryota > Viridiplantae > Streptophyta > Magnoliopsida > Poales > Poaceae > Bonia > Bonia amplexicaulis. The sequence continues at coordinate 2,146,077 of CM070768.1, read as the reverse complement.
TTCCTTATGCTAGCTGAAAAATAAAAATTAGGTATAGAATGAACTATCATAGATAGTTTTGTGATATAAACCATCTGTTAAGAATTATCATAGACGTATCGAACCAAAAATCGTCTGTGGTACTCGCACATCACAGACGGTTCTATCTACTAATCATCTATGATAATCGCACATCACAGACGATTCGCCCATCACAGACGGTTGATAGCTAGAACCGTCTGTGATGTGCAAGTATCACAGACAGTCTTTGGTTTGAGCAGTCTGTGATAGTGTTAGTTATAGATGGTTCTAGTTACAAGCCATCTGTGTTGTATTTATCACAGACGGTTCACAAACCATTTGTGATAACCTTCGATTATCACTGGCGCATAAATTCAGACGGTTCAAAAACCGTCTGTGATGACAGTTCTGAACCGTTTATGATGACGTTTTTTGTAGTATTGATGCCAGATGCACAGAGGAAGGCAATTTCTGTGGGCTACAGCAGAGCTATATTGAGCTATTTAAAATAATAGCTAGTCAGACCACAAAGTCGTTGTTTGGTTGTAGACTGTAAAATCTAATCTTCTTAGCTTTCTAGTTTTGAAGTAAAAGATTTCTAGTATTTAAAGAAAATTTTAAGAAGGAATCACTCAGGCCCCGTTGTCGTTGAACTAAAGAAAAGAAAATTAGCAACTTGTGCATGCATGCGACGTCAGTTCCTTAGTTACTACTATATGTCAAATGTTACTTATATGCTACCTTAATTGGCGATCAAGATAGACGAGAACATCGTGCGCGCGCCTATATATCGAGACTATTTTTCCCTATCAGAATCCATGTTCAAATTACACATCACTGGCACTGGCAGTGTACGTCATGCATGCATACAGAGGTTACTCTTGTCAAGAATAATTTTTTACTTTTGCTTTGCCAAGTCAACTTGAAAGTTGCACTCTCAATCAACTAAAATTTTAAAAAAAACAGCCCCCTCCAAAAGTTGCACTAACAAGCATTTTAGTTGATTGAGAGTGCAACTTCAAGTAACTTTCATCCTGTAGTCTACTACAAGATGCTCCTGTAGCTATCACATAGATTATATACTGCGCAATGCATACGGTGAAGAGACCCCGTTCAGTTTCACTTGTTCATATGGTTGATCTGCAGGTTAATTAGATGACTTAAATCTGTTCAGTGGATATATTGACCTAGCTAGGTTTTCTCAACGTTACGTCATGCACTGATGTTGTCTGTCCTAGGCATCTTTGTGTTCACATAGACTATAGAGATCGGAAAATCTATGGCGCTACTAGGGACACTGCTACAGACAGTCCTATCACAGACGATTTAGAACTATCATCACAGACGGTTCCTGAACCGTCAATGTTTATCTGTCAGTGATAATAGGTGGTTATCACATACGGCTCCCAAGCCATCTATGATAACTCACATTACAGACGGTTTGTATACAAACCGTCTGTGATATTGTGTATATCACAGATGGTTTGGAATAAAAAATCATCTGTGATATTCGCAATATCACAGACGGTGTTTGTATATAACCGTCTGTGATATGAATTATATCACAGACGGTTTTTTATACAAACCATCTGTGATATACACAATATCACAGACGGTGTTTGTATACAACCGTCTGTGATAGAATTCATATCACAGACGGTTATATACAAACACCGTCTGTGATATTGTGTATATCACAGACGGTGTTTGTATACAACCGTCTGTGATATGAATTTTATCACAGACGGTTCTAAATAAAAATCGTCTGTGATATTGTGTATATCATAGACGGTTAATACAAAGGCCGTCTTTGAAACAGTCTATGATATATATCACAGACGGTTTGTAACAACGAACCGTCTGTGATAGCTGTTGCAATAACCGTTTTATTTGATATTTTTTGGCTAGCCTCAGGATATGCTAGCCATGCCCTCTGAAAGCAAGCAAGTAGATTACAGATAAATGATAGATAAGCACAAATCGTTACATATATAGAATGAAAATCGTTACACAGATCTTACAAATGAATGTGACAGGCGGCCAGAACATCACATACTACATATATAGAATGAAAATCGTTACACAGATCTTACAAATGAATTTTGTTTGATTAAGCACAAATGAATACAATGTTTAAGCACAGACGGTTCCGTATGAACCGTCTGTGATGTAGCCGTCCAGTTTAGCCTCTTTTGTAGTAGTGGGATAGTCTAATGGTGCAACCACACGCTACATCGTTCGATGTCTGAAATGCAAAGGAAGGCAATTTATATGGATCCGACCACCACTCTGTTAAAAATATACTCTAGAGACAATTATAGCGATGATTACATTTTTTATATTTATGATTTATTGGATAGTATGTTATCTTGTTATTTGAATAATATTGTTAATATTTATTATCAAGTATGTGACTTTATTATAGAGATTTGCCTAAGATTAAGAATAGCAAGGACCTAGTTTGCTCACCTTGTAGACATGGTAAGATGGTTGCTACTTCTCATCCACCTCTTACCATGGTGATGACCGATGCACCTAGACAGCTCTTACACTTGTGATGACCGATGCACCTAGACAACTCTTGCACTTACACACTATTGGCCCTTTTAGAGTCCAATCTGCAGGAGGGAAGTGGTATAGCTTGTCAGTGTAGATGAATTCTCTAGGTATTCTTGGGTGTATTTTCTTACTTTCAAGGATTAGACATTTGGTTGCTTTACAGAGTTAGTCCTTAGATTAGCTGTTGATCTCCTAAGAGCTTGAGTCATTTGGAGTGATAATGGCACTGAATTCAACAACTCATCTTTTGTCACTTTCTGCATTAAGCGAGGTCTAGAGCACCATTTCTCTTCTCCTAGAGTTTTCTAGCATAATAGAATTGTAGAGAGGAAGAATAGACTCTAGTAGAGATGGCTAGGACCATGTTATATGAGCATAGCACTCTTAGGAGGTTTTGGGCTGAGGCAATTTCCACGCTTGCTATCTGTCAAACAGAGTGTTCTTAAGATCGTCCTCAAGTAAGACTTCTTATGAGTTGAGATTTAATCATAGGCCTAACGTCTCTCATTTTACGATATTTGGCTATCTTCTTAGCTCGCAGCTTTGGAACGAAAGATTTGTAGTACTTAAAAAAAATTAAGAAGGGACCATTCACCCCCTTGTGCTGTTGAACTAAATAAAAGAAACTTTGCAACTTGTGCATGCATGCGGCGTCAGTTCCTTAGTTACAACTATATGTCAAATGTTTCTTATGCTACCATAATTGGCGATCGAGACAGGAAGAGAACATCGTAGAGGTGCGCCTATTAATCGACATCATTTTCCGTATCAGAATCTCCATGTTCACATTACACATCACTGGAGTGCCATGCATGCAAGCAGATGCTATCTTGTCAAGAATGATTTTTAAAAAAAACTACAAGGTGCTCCCGTAGCTATCACATAGATTATGGGCATGTTCTTTTCCTCCGAAGTCGGTGGCTTTTGGCTTTTGCTACAGTACCTAACTTTCAAACGGAGTATTTTCTCAAGACGAAGTCTACAGGTTAAACGATCTACACGTTAAAAACCCAACATCTGTACCTGCCAAAATCACAAGTGAGTATCTATCTCTCCGTAATCTGTACCGTAAACAGCCAAAATTCAAAATTTCAGCCAAAAGCCATGTTCGCATGTTAGAAAAGAACATGCCTATATACTTCACAATGCATACGTATACGGTAAAGAGACCCCTGTCAGTTTCACTTTTACTTGTTCGTATGGTTGACCTGCAGGTTAGATGAGAATTAATCTATTCAGTATTACCTGTTCATATGGTTGACTTGCAGGTTAGATGACTTAATCTATTCAGTATTTCAGCGGATATATTGACCTCGGCATCTTTGTGTTCACATAGATTATAGAGATCGTCAAGTATGCATGTTGCTGCTGATGGGCCCAGCCCAGTGCTGTCGTTTCCACAGGCTGGACTCACTGCCTTGCATTGTTGTGGTATCCTGGCCCAAGTCCAAAGTGAAAACACTCTGAAATTATTGCATATAATTGTTTGTTTTTGTACGCCTAGTGATCAAGTACTCGTCATGGCGTTGTTGGATCAAGATCAAATTAAAACAAAGAAAGAAGAAAACGACCCGACTTAACCAGAATGAAACCTTGGCCTGGCCGTTTGTGTCTGAGTTGGGGCAGATTTGTTGTTTCGTTGGGTCAGGGAATGCTTCTGTTAGGCCACTATAGGGTTTGTTCTTTTCTCCGAAATGGCGAACTTTTAGTTTTTATTCTGATCTAACTTTCAAACGGAATATTTTCTCAAGACGGGGTCTACAAATTAAACGATGGGGCTGAGTATCAAATTAAACGATCGAATACACATAGTACCAAATACGATCCATATTTTTAAAATGAATACATCCACGAATCTGAATCTGAATATTCTCGAATCTGAATACGGATATTTTCAATAATAGAGCGCCTAGCGATTTTACCGTTTTCACGGTTTTGACCGTTATCGGTTTTAAACCACCTAAATTCAAATTTTGAATCACAAAATTTGTGCTTTTCATTGGTTTTAGAAGCGGATCGAATACAAATCGAATAGTCTCGAATACGGATACCTACACAGGCTTACCATATTCGTGTTTTCTCGGATCGAATATTGGATAAAACGAGCTGGATCGCTTGCGACAGGTTTCTTTTCTTGAGGTCAACACGGCACGCCTTTGTGTAGGTGCCGGTAGAGCTACCCTGTGTACCGTGGAAGGGAACAGCGCCAGTAGAAATCGATCAGGCTTCGGTGAGGCGAGGCGAAGCAAAAGATGGGTAGGAGGACCGGCAAAAGGGTAGCCTTCATTCTGCACGCCTAATATTTGAGCATATATGAACAACAAAATAAAAGCTTCACCAGCAGAAAGAAACTTTGCATATATGAACCACAAAATAAAGTTTCACGGGTCAATCATGGAGGACCTGAACCAACCCAACTTACTGTACATCAAAATATCATAATGGCTTAGACGTTAGGGCTAACTTGAATAGGTGAGATCACTGGGCTAACTTGAATAGGTGAGATCACTGGCAAGGAACGATAGTGAAGGATCATGTGAGAAGGTTTAAGATAGTGTTATGATGAACTATTGCAATATTTGTGGAGTGGTCAATTAATTTTACAAAGATTACATTTGATTTGGTCTGTTTTTCGGAAGTGTCAGAAAAATAAGAAGTACCGCAGGTATAACTGCGGTAGTTCCGTTTGTGCGGAAATACGGGGTTGAGTTGCGGTACGTTTTTTCCAGAGAGCTCTAGGTGAGGTTTTCAGCCTGCGTAAGTATCGCTTTGGAAGGCGGTAGTACCGTATTGCGGAAGTACTGGCGTGTTGGTCGCGATACTTTCGATTTTCGCAGAAAAATTGAATTTTGGCTTTTGAGTTGGGATGACCATGAGATCATAGTATGCGTGTTGTTGCTTGTGTGCACATAGGTTTATTGTTTGGTCCTAAATTTAGAATCACTATTTTAGTTGCATACATTTGGCATGGTGCATTGTATGGATTAATTATACCAATTGATGACTTTGTCTATTGTGCGGTGCTACATGACGGTTTGCTTGTTGGTTTTGGTTGCAGAACTTTGGAGTTAGGTCATGGTGAGGTGTAGGAGGACCAGGACTAGGCACAGTGTGGTGCTGAGGTCTAGAACGGTCAGGGAGACGCCGAAGATGACTGAGGCTTGCGGGTGGTTGCAAGCCAAGACGACGAGGAACCGAATCGGGAGCTACCAGTGGTGAACATGATGGGCAACGGTAAGGTGGACCAGAACTAGACTCAAGAAGGAGTCGAGATCTAGACGGTCAAGGAAGTCGAGTGCCATCATGTGCGAGAAGGGGCACGTGGTGTGCCAAGTGACTTGGGCCGTTTGCAAGCGAGGACGGTTCGGTGGGATCTAGACGTGTGAGAGGCTTGACGGCAAGTCATTGGGGCCACGAGAAAGATGGCGAAGCATGGGTGATGCTTCGTGGAAAAGAAAGTGGGAAGCTTCGTGGAAAACGGCAGAGGGGCATTTTGGTAAATTACCCAACACGGAAAACCGGCGGTGTCTAAAACCGTGACATTGGCCTAAATGGTTTAGGTCATGTATGTGTGCTAAAAATGTGAAGTGGATCAGGTGTTAATGGGTTAATGATTGCAAGCCGCTTTGAGAAGTGTGTGAGATAGTAAAACCCAGTGTTAGGTGGAGTTAATGGGTTATCCTCGGTTTGGCCTAATGGGTGGATCTATTATGTTTTGGTTCAGGTTGTGAGCGTACAAAAAGGAGGTGAGGCAAGAACTAGGATTTGAGAAGGCTGACCAAACCTTTTGGTGGCTAGCTTCTCCTCCCTCCCATGGGAGATTAGGGTTAGGGTTTGAGAGTGAAGAACTTGGTATGCTCTCCGTCCTTTAAGGTGGAGTGGTTGTAAAACTATCCCTCGCAATCAAGCAATACATCAATATTTGATTATCTTCTTGTCTATTTCTTGTTTTGATTTATTTGCTCTTATTTCAGTTGGTTTTGATCTCTCCTCTTCTCTCTTCATGATCTTGTTTTGCCAAGGGCATAATTGAGATGGAAATAACCTCTAAAAAACAATCTCCAATCATCTAGGCACTTTGATAGCAAGTTCATCAAGAAACTCGGTTTTTGCACGTTCTTGACCTTCCAAATGGTTTCTTGATCTGATGGTTTTTGGACTAATTTCTTCGGTGTTCTAACTTGCTGTGATATGTGAGAACACATCTAGACCCATCTTGGTCATCATATATCTACGAGCAAGTTGTATTCATCGTTTGGGGTTTTAGCTCAGTTTAGGTGCAACCTATCAAACTGAAAAAGGTGTCAACTTTGGTCCTAATTTTTATGATTATTTGTTAGAATAGGTTCATAATATCCTAGAGAAGATCCTTGCAAAATTTCATGTTATTTAGACCTATGAATAGAAAGTTGCATCGATTTTAGTTTTTGAACTCGTGATGAAATCAATGTTCATCGAAGAAATCGAAAGTACCGCAGTGCAAACAAAGGTACTTCCGAAAATCGGAAGTACCGTGGTGCAAACAAAGATACTTCTGATTTCCATAATTTTTCTCTAAAATTTCAGAGGATTGTGTTGCTCGTTTGGCGGTAGTTTCTCATTCCAATCTTTATAGCTCTATAACTATTGGAGTAAAGAAGTGTTGAATACTTGGGAAAAATTAGAAGACACAATTCATCCCCACTTTGTTACCATCTTCGGTCCTACAATTGATATTAGAGCCATGTTTACTCTTTATGTGATCTTAATCGATCATGAGCATGTCAACTAGTAGGAAATCTTGTGAGCTCTTCTTTGCATCTTGCCAGGATATTTTTGCCAATGATATCCTTTGTGACAAGAGATTGAAATCAACTAGAGAGTGATTTCATTTACAAGAAACCATAAGTGTGAGCTTTGTGGTACATTCTTTATCTTTGGTTGTTCAAGTGTTAGGAAGAAGAAGCTTTTGGAGTCTACGGATGATGATAATAATGACGAGGACAAGCTTTAATTCATCATGAGCAAGGTAAAACCTCATGTGGCCTTAGTCTTGTCTAAGATGAATATACTTGCTCTTAGGGATAATGTGAGATACCTAGATGATAAAAATGTTAGATTGCTTTTTGATAATTTTGCTAGGTTAGAATTTCACTTATCATATGTAGGTTGTGAGTCTTTGCATGTGGATGTTGAAAATTGAATACTTCTCTTGCACAGGAGTGAACGGAAATTTTAATTTTTTTGAGATCTCAAAAAGCAACCATAGCATTCCGCAGAAACGTGTTTCCAGTCTCACCATATCCCAATACAAAAAAAGAAACCCAGTAAATCCTTAAGAACACAATCAATAATAGATTTATAAGCATCTATCTGATTAGTATTACGCCTAGAAAACAAAGAAGATGACTCGTCTGTAAGATGCGTAACATCGTAAGACATTTCTTCATGTATCAATATATTTCCAGGAAGTCGTTCTTCATGGTTTTTTTGTGGCAGATTATGGTCCGCTAACTTCGCTCCATCCCTACTAAACGTATTTTAGTTCTTGGAGAAGCATGTTCTGTAGAATCAGGAGAGGAATAATATACTTTATTAGGATTCTACAAAGCAATTCTAATACGGTACTGAATATCGTCAGCAAGTTCGGTCCAGTATCTGTCAAAAAAATTGTGTTTATCTCTAACATCACAAAAGTGCATGTAACAAAAAGCAGACCGCATTGCAATGGTAAGAGTACTATCCTATGAGGAGGAAAGAGGGAAACTAATCAATGTGTTGTAAACCTACAAGAAGACACAAAACAACCAAGAAGGCACAGCGGCGCACAAGCACAGAACGATAGCATGGAAGCACACATAACAAATGGTGTATGATAGGTAGGAGAAAGACAAGTAGATGAACAAAGCACACGATCTAGCATTGGCAAAGACGGAACTGAAAGGAGGGAACATGCTCATAAAAAAAGTAGTGTAATTCTTTAGTACGTAATGCAACATTACCATTCGTAAAGAAAACACTAATCATGCGAATAACAACTCCATACAGATGCGGCATGTGACTCAAATCATGTTAAAGGAACTAAAAGTAGGAACGAATCATGTTCTTTTCGACCAAACTAGCGGCTTTTAGATTTTTCTTTAGTACTTAACTTTCAAATATGGTATTTTCTCAATACAATGTCTACAAGTTAATTATAGTACATGTTAAAAGGTCGATATCTATATCAACCAAAATCGTAAGTGAGTATCTCTCTATAATCTATGTCGCAAACAGCTAAAATTCAAAAATTTAATCAAAAATCATAAGTCGTAGCCGTGCCAAACAGCCCAGAAACCTTAGCAGGACCTTGGAGAAGCCTGGACAACAGACCCGAAGGGGAATGGAGAAAGAAACATGTAGAATCTGAAGAAGAAAGCTGCGAAGCATATGACCGAAAACAGTTAGCACCAGCAGCTGGCCAACCTAGCAGGAAACTAAAGTAAGAACGTCAGGAACAGGCGAAAGATTTCTCGCTGCCTAGCATGGCGTCTAACCTAGATGGCAACCAGGCGAACGCTGCCTAAGCACGAAAGCACGTTGCACCGAACCCAAACCAAAACCAAAGAAATCAAACGGCGAACTCATCAAATCCCCAAATAATTAAGCAGTGCAGGGAAATCAAACAGCGAACACCGAACCCAGACCAAAACCCAAGAACTCAGACGGCGAATGAATGAGATCCCCAAATAATTAAGCAGCGCAAAGAAATCAAACGGCGAGCGCATGAAATCCTCAAAGAACTAAGTAGCGCAAGCGTAGCCCACCTCAACCAAAATCCATCGGTAGCATCCTGGTCGGCACCATAAGCAAGCAAAAAAAAAAAGAGGGACGGACGACTGGCGAAGGCAAACGAAGATCATGGCGGCGGAAGGTAGGAAAGGAAGGAAACGCGGCGAGAAAGGAGACCGAAGCAGAACAACAAGGTAGGAGCAGAGCACTACATGGCGGAGACCTCATGAAAATGGTGCATCTCGTCCAGGGAAAGACAACCCATACCGAGCGGCTGTAGCGACGTAGCCGACGGCGAACCATGGCCAGCCACCAGGGTACGGCCGCCGAGGAAGGCCCAGCGCGTGTTGCCACTATTGAGTTGCATGCACCAACCAGTTCACCCAAAAACTTAAGCTGATGAGGAAAGGTGGGCAATTCACTTATACTTCAACACTCCCCCTCACGTGTAGGCTCCCTTAGATCTAATACGTGGAATAGAAGTGGACTGCAATTAATTTTTTTTAATTGCGTCAGCCAGGTCTTGAACTCGAGACCTCTTGGCTCTGATACCAATTGTCAGCAACACCCCTGCAAACTCACTTGCAAATCACTCGGAATTGGAAGTAGTCAAGAACTCAATCTCACTCACGAACTCAAGAGTAGAATGACTTGCTCAAAGAAAACGACCATGCACGGAAGAACTACTCAAGTGTTTTGGTGTCGCTCACTCGCACAGCGTTTTCTATTTTATTCACCTCCTTTTAAAGCAATGATCCAATGCGAAACTAGTAATCAAGAAGCTATTACGGTCATTACATGAAGAAACGGAACCGAAGCACTTATGCATCATGACTCAAAACATCCACTAGCGCATGCAAAACCGAACGTCCACTACTCTCATGCATGCGTAAACCGGTAATAAACACTACTACTCTCACGCATGCGGCCGAAGTAATAAACACTAATTAAATGCACACGCGGGATTAATTGCTAACAATTCTCCCCCTAATCCTGCTGCCGTGTGACGACCTCGACGATGCCCGCCTTCTTGCGAAGTTCATGAAACCTGATGCGCTCGAGTGGCGATTAAATGAAGCTCGTCGAGTCGAGCTCCACCGGCTCAGTGGCGAAGATGTTGGTCATGCTTAGTCTCTAGGTGTTCGGTGTTCTTTGTGCGGCCTCCGGCGCCATCTTTGGATGGTGCGGAGGAGGAAACCACCTCGTAATGAGCGGTGAACGAATCGTCCAAGGAGGCCGCAATGGACTCTCCTGCCGCCCAATCCCACCGCCGCTTCATCGAACACGGCGTCGCGGGTGACACAAACACGCCGGGATGCTGGGTCATAAGCACGATATGCCTTGGCTCCCGGTTCATAGCCAAGGAACACCATGGCCTTGCTACGGTCATCGAGTTTCTTTAAATGCGGTCTCACGTCCTTGACATAAACAACGCACCCGAACGTCTTGAAGTAATGCACAGGGTATTCGGCCGTGCCATGCCTCATCTGGGTCTTGTTGCGAACACTTTTCGTCGTGACGGTTTAGGATGAAGATGGCGGTGGACACCGCCTCACCCCGAACTCCCGGCATGTCCTTCGCCTTCATCATGCGGTAGCGCCATGGCCTGGCACCGTCGGTTGCGGCGTTCGACCACGCCGTTCTGCGAGGGGAGTACGGCGTGAGATGCCGCCGGACACCCTCGTTGGCGCGATGATGACCAAACTCCATGGAGGAGAATTCCCTCCTCGGTCCGTGTGAAGTACACGTAGCTTGCGGCGGTCTCGACGATTGTTCACCGTTCATTACGGTGGTTTCCTCCTCGTAATGAACGATGAACAATCGTCAAGACGCAATGGACTCTCTGACGCCCTATCCCGCCGCGCTTCGCCGAACACGGCGTCGCGGGTGACACAAACACGCGGGATCTTGGGTCATAAGCACGATATGCCTTGGCTCCGGTTCATAGCCAAGGAACACCATGCTTATGACCCGGCATCCCGGCGTGTTTGTGTCACCCGCGACGCCGTGTTCGGCGAAGCGCGGCGGATTGCGGCTTCAGAGAGTCCATTGCGCATGCGAAACTGAAGTAATAAACACTAATTAAATGCACGCGCGGGATTAATTGCTAACAGCCACACGATGCAGATCCTTAGCAAGAGTCATTGAACAGTAGAGTCGCTGAACGGTGCATCTCGTCCAGGGGAAGGCAACTCGTACCGGGCGGCTGTATCGATGTACCCGGCGACGAACCACGGCCAGCCACCGGGGTACGGCCGCGGCACCTCCGGAGGAAGACGCAGCGCGTGCCTGCACACGATCCTTAGCATGAGTCGCTGCATGTGGAGCCCAACCAAAGGGGAGGGCCACCGTCAGGCACACGCACGGGCGCAGCACGCAGTGAAGAAGCACGAGCGACACAGCCGAGGCCAAGCGCATGTCCGGCCGCTCCGATCGGAGGGCGACGGCCTAATCAGGCGGGATCCGACGGAGGAGGAAATCCTGCCGACGTAGACCTTTTCACACCCTCTTTAAGTTCAGGGATTTCCTAGAAGAGTTTCTAACGTGCGAGAGAAACTAGAGTTTTTAACACTAAGCGGTGTTCAAATCACAGAAGTTGAAGTCAATTTGAACATCTCGGCTTCAAAAAGTAGATTCCTCAAGTTGCTTTTAAAAGCGATTTCTTTGAGTCCTTTTCGAAAGCCACCGGTCAGTCATCCACGTCTTTCAAAAGTTTTTTTAAATTTTATTCCAAAAGCAATTTCTTCTAACTGTTACTGTTTTATTTTAGCCAAAACTAAAAGCTTAAATTAAAACCCATCCGCTTTGGCCAATTAAAACACCCCTAATACTATGGGCCTAAGGCCCTGCTCAATATAGCTTAAGCTTATTGTCTTAAGCTTATTTTTGCACTATTCATAATTTTGTTTTTTCTGAATTTTTGATTTTTTTTGAGCTTTTTTGTCGGTTCTTTTTTTCTCGTATTCGTTTGCATTGTCTGTGATGGGCTAGCATATTTTTTATATTTTTTTAATTTTTTTTAAATTTAATTATGTCAAATAAACCTCTCTCATTCTGATGTTTTTTTCACCAATTCTGGAGTTTTCAATATAAGCCTCACCACCTAAATTTCATTTGTTCTAGAAAACTGAAGATACGCTCCCAACCCAGGGCATGGTCACACAGTGTAACACCTAAGTTATTTTTCAGTAATATAACCCCGACCGTCCCGAAAGAAAACGGCCACTTCACTACCCTTATTTCGATCACATTTGGAGGTTTTTGCATAAAGAGTTCTTTAAGAATTTTTAGAATTTGGTTTGAATCCTAAAAATTCAAATCCAAATCCCACTTGCATTTCCACCTCACCAAGGACCTATTCTTTAACGGTTTTTAAAATCTGCTTTGAACTTTTACTACAGTATCTAACTTTCAAACAGAGTATTTTCTCAAGACGAGGGTCTACAAGTTAATTATAGTACACGTTAAAAATCTAATATCTATATCAACCAAAATCATAAACAAATATCTCTCTATAAACTCTGTCACACACAACTAAAATTCAATCCGACCCGATCAAGTCGTGAGGAAAAAACAAAAAGATAATTCGCGCGACCACCCCTCAAATTTCCCTTCATTTATATCCGCGTCCACCTCGACGACCACCTCACCATGGCGACGACTCCGGCCCCCGCCTCCGCAGCCACGGGGAACGCGACGAGCTCCCGCGGCGGCGGCCTCCGCGAGAAGGTGAGGGCCGTCGCCCGCCTCGCCGGCTTCGGATCCGGCTCCCGCCGGCCGACGCAGGAGACGCAGTCCTCTCGGAATCCGGCGCCCGGGGCCGCGTCATTCCACGTAGACGTCGAGGCCGAGCCGTCGCTGCCGGAGCTGACGCCCGAGCAGGTCGGCCCATGCAAGGAGGCGCTCGCGCATTTCGAGGCGAGGAGCAAGCAGCTGGATGTCTTGTCCGAAGAGTTCAGAAACCTCCCGGTATGATTGCTTTCTTATCGTTCCGTGTGATGGTTCTCAAATTTGTGCCAATTATTGCATATTATCTCTGTCTACATGGTGGTTTGGCATCGTCTGCTTGGTTTGGGTAGTGACTGCCCATGTAATTTTGGTGTAATTTTGTTGTTGTTTTCTCCATGGTTTAAGCGTATTCATCGGCGCTAACCTATTGGAGTCTTCAGTCTGAACCCGTAATGGCGTTTTAGCGCTCATTTTCTTTTAGTGATTGCGTGATTTATTGGTAGAATATGTCGGGATTTTGCTGTTTTTTCATAAATTGACATGGCCTTTTCGTGCTAGTCAGTGTAATTACGCAGTTAAATAAAAAAAGTCATTTATCCTTCTCCAGTAATAGAGGCCTGTCTGACTGAACTACCAAATTGTAATCGAAGTAACAGATGTGCAGTTGAAAATACTTTCGAGTGTGCCTTTTCCTTGCATGATTTATGTATTACTTTCGGTAGTGATGCATTGCTTTGAAGTGAAGCATTGGTGTTGGGTTGGTGTGAGGTGAAGCAATGGGGTGGGGATCTGATGCGATAGTATGATATGAGGAAATGAGCGGTAATATGATTCCCCTTTTTTTGCACTTTTTGAGAGAAAGATGTTGTACTTTGTTTTCTTGAAACTACATAAGAACTGCCGTTAGTTAAAATCACTATGACGCAAGATTTGAATGAGTAAACTGAGAATGGTAGGTTGCAGGGACGGATTGACTCGAGAATGTTGGGCTGTTAGCTATATATTATTACTCCTATCAGGCTTGAACTTGATTTGTAAAAGTTGCTCCTAGAGTTTTATTACGGTTTCTAGATTTAAGGGCCTTAATTGTTCTCTCACTCATCTACCAGAAATGGACTTAATGATATCATCATATGTAAGTATTTTGGTATTGAGAATGTCTAGTGTTCTACCTGTTAGAGTAGGCATATTATTTTGTAATTACATATATATGTAGGGTTGTATTTGCATATAGTCTCTTGTACTCTCTATATGTATTGCTCATTAGGGCTCATGAATCCATGCACAATATTCATAACATGGTATTAGAGCTAGGATACTAACCTAGTTTTTCCGCTGCCATCCCGCCGCACGGTTGAGCCGCCGCCGCCCTCGGGTCACTGCCGCTCTCCCCCGGCTGCCGCTCGGTCGCCCGAACGCCACCGCCATCAAACCCAAGGCCACCCGGATCCGCTCGCCTAGATTGGATACAACCTGAGCCCCACCGGAGACCGGACTCTGCCAAGCCCGGACACACGCCGCCGGGGCACCAGAGCCCGCGCCACCACTCGGTCGCCCGGACGCCGTCGTCGTCAAGCCCAAGACTGCCCGGATCCCCTAACCAAGCCCATGACCGCCAATTAGGGACGTCGTCGCCCACAGGAGTCTCCTCACCGACTCCGACTCGTATAGTTTAGAAACTATATGGTTTCTGTAGAAACCGATAGTTTCTATACAAACCGTTGCTTCCAAAAAAACTTCACGTCGATCTAACCACCGCGCCATCCAATGCCGCTTGTTAGACCGTATTGCCTTGGTGGTTGCGCCATCCAGTGCCACCTACCAATGGCTTTCGTTCCATTAGCTATGATCCCATTCTTAGGAACAAAACTCCATAGGATGAACTACATGTTGTGGTCTTCACTCACAGAGATCACGTCCGATGGTCTTCATCTTTGGGGACATATCACTGGTGTATAACCTTGTCTGCCACCACCGGTTCAGTCTCCTACCAGTTAGTCTACTTCTATACCTCCTGCAGAAGATGAGGTCACCCATCTTTCCTCATAAGTTTAGGCTTTTAGATAAACTGATTGGTGTATAAAACTCAATATGATATCAGAGCTAAGAGATCTTGAGTTCAAGACCTGATTGGCGCAATTAAAAAAATAAGTGCAACCCACTTCTATTCCATGTCTTAGACCTAAGATAGCTTACATGTGAGGGGCGTTGAAATATAAGTGAATTGGCCACCTTTCCTCATCAGCTTAAGATTTTGGGTGAACTGGCTGGTGTATACTGTTAAGGGTATTGGAGATAAGGGTATTAGAGATAGAATATGAAGTATTAAATATAAGGGTATTAGAGATAGAATAGGAATCAGCATATTTCCATGTAATATCACTTTGTCTCTAATACCCTTAACCAAGGTTGTCACGGCGTCGCTAGGCGACGCCATAGGCGTCCTGGCGGCCGGAGGACGCCGCCATGGCTGCTCGCCTCGCCTGATCCCGCTGTTGATGTCGGCTAGGGTTCGGAGATCAGGCGTGGGGAGTCGGAGGCGGCGAGGACAGGAGGCGGACGCGGGAGGCGGCGGCGGGAGAGGAGGCGAGGCGCGAGGCGGCGGCGGGGAGAGGAGGTGGGCGGGAGGCGGCGGGAGAGCGAGGGGCGGCGGCGGGGAGGCGGCGCGGAGGCGGAGGGAGAGGGAGAGGCGGAGAGGTCGGGCGGCGGGGAGGCGGGAGCGGAGAGGTCGGGAGAGACGGGGGAAGCGGCTGCGTATGAGGAGGCGGAGGGGCCGAGGGGATATGAGAGGAGGGGGTATCTCATATGAGAGGCGGCGGCTGTCTGATACGGCGCTCGCCTGGCGTCGCCTGAGACGTCGCCTGGACGTCGCCTAGGCGTCCAGGCGCCCTTCACTCGCCGTGGTCGCCGACTCCGCCATGACAACCATGCCCTTAACATATACAACTCAATACTATTTCTCGAATCAATTATTAAGTTATTATTTGATTTTACAAACTGTCATCGGTAATGTTGTGGTTGGATAAACTCAAAAGGGCCTTTTTGTTTACATGGCATTGTGGCCAGTTGGCCATATCATGTGCTACAAGATCTGATGGACTGGGTGTTCTTCACTCGTTCCTGTTAAGAGACCATGGATTTGGTATTTTATCAGTCAGTTGCATGAAGACATATATTGTTCGAATATAATTGCTACTGGATTACCTGTTGATATTGCAACTCAAACTCAATATAATAAGAACTAATGGAATTGATTTATTTTCGCAACTCAATTAGGACTTGTGCTGATGGAAAATTTAGCTTCCTCCTTTTTATGAAATTGTCTTCTGTAAGATTGCAGTTCATTTCTATTTAATGATTTTTTTGCCTGTTTTCAAGATATCTAGTCAAATGTTCATATCTTGTAGTTTATGCATCTAAGACATGCTAATAAATTTATTTAGCTATCATGAAAGTGATACTTTTGTAGTATTTCTATTTCATATTTGTTAGTCATGTTTTCAGGACATGAGAACAATGCATCAGGAGCTGATGAAAAGGTCTAGTGTGGCTCGCGATGCCGCTAATAGGGGAAAAACCGCTATATTGATGTCTTACCATGTGAGATTTTCTACCTGTATTTGTAATTTGTTGGTGTGCAGCTAGCAAGATCTCGTAGTAGCATTATGAATTTGATTAAATGTGACTTCTTTCTTGCCTTTAGTTGATGATACCAGGGTACGGCTAAAATCATCAACAACCAGTCAAACTCCAAGCAATGATTACATCAATGCAAGCTTTATAAAGGTAAGTTCTGTATTATCCTGTCTTTTTTAATGTATCTCTGTTCATTTTGCCTTTCTGAATCCTGTTTGGGACAATTGAAGAGCAGCTTAAGATGTGGAGTATGAAACTTGCAGGCTGCTAAGGACAACAAAATTGCAAGATTTATTTCTACTCAAGGTCCAGTAGTCAAGACATTTGAGGATTTTTGGGAAATGGTTTATGAAAATCAGTGTCCTGTGATTGTTATGCTCACACAGTTCGACGGTGTTAAGGTGCTTGCTTACACTAAACAATCTACTCAACTTCCATTGAATTGAGCTGATGTTCAAATGAAACCCAGTCATGCTGGTATTCTTACATGTGTAATCTTTCTTTCTTATATGAACCGGGAGGCAGAACAATATGAATAGCCAAATTTATTTCTCATGTGTGTATTAATAAAATGTTTGTTATGAATTTCACATCATAAAACCATTGCCTTAGATGTTCACCTAATCAATTGTATAAGCTGAACAGAACATTTCAATTAACAATATTATCAAACTACGGCATGTATGCCATATGAGATCTTAAGCATAAACCATCTACTCAAGATGAGAAAGGTAGCAAACTATGTATGAAACATCAATGCAAATTTGCATTTCTTTTGGGAGAAATAAATGTTACTGCTTAAGAATATAATATAAAAATTGGAAAACAAAGGTAGGGCTCAATTCTGGGCGGATGCAAATATTCATAAATGCACTCGTCACTGCATCTAAGTGAGCAGAATCCTCTTATTAGTGTTAAGGTTTTGAGCAAAAGAGTAGGCCATAACTTCTTCTTGCAGGGAGAAAGGGAAAACCACCTGGCTAGTAAGCCCTGTAAGTTGATCGGTAATACAGGCAACTAACAGGATCCCACTTAGAACTAAGGTTTTTTTTTTGGGGGGTTGCAGAATGACTGAAAATTCTGGATGGGATTTTGAAGCTCCTCTGGTCCTCTTTATGTGGATTTTAAAAACTTGCCTAACTTGAAAGTTGTTTTTGTGGCATCCATCCATGTTGCCTTTGCCTTGCTGAATGCATTTTGAAAACAATAGGTAATGATGATGTACTTCCAACTTTACGCATGCAGAATTCATTCCCAATTTGACATGATTATCCATTGGCTTTCTCTGTGCTATATATACATTTGAAGCATCAATATTTCCTCATAGAAATGCATGTTAAAGAAATTATATTTAAAATAATGGCAGTGTGATGAGTATCTTCCATTGGGCAGTGGACAAAGAGCATATGGAAAGTATAATGTTGAGATTAGGAAGACCAAAAGAGATAGCCATCAATTATGGTTGCGTGATGTGCAGGTACAATACAATGAGGTAAAGAAATTTAAAGATATCCATGTATGCTTTCTTTTATTTTTCCTCTTACATTTTTCCCACCAAGGATTTTTTTCTTCTGCATCATACAATGTTGAAGATTCATGGACTTCATTTCTGTTTTTATAGGTTTGTCCTGTCTGTTTTAGTGCTCGCAAGTCGCAACATGACATAACATTTATTTAGAAACTTAATATGCTTTTTTTTTCTTTTGAGACAGTGATCATTGTAAGTTGTGTTGCATTAGATCTCCTAGATGACATGTGGCATCATTTCTTATTATTGATGAATTTGTAATTCTATTGTTCAGTGAGGATTTGAATGATTAACCTTAGGTGATACTGTGATGGTAAAGATCTCAGTTAAGTCACGTGTGACAAAAAGTATGTGGTCATCAGGATGAATGAAGCAAGGCCTTCATTTACTGTTATTGTATTTACAATTTTTCGAATAAATTTGATTGATTTCTTTTTGAAAAATTGTAGTTTCTTGTATTTATTTGATGGACCATGTAAAATACAAGGCATGTAATAGCTACGACAAAACCATACACCTTTTTGTTTTAAAAAACTGATGTACATATTGCTATATTGTTATGTACATCTCTAATGCCTCTGGACTCTGGTGCATTTATCTGTAAATATATATTTGCTAAATGTTCCTAAGTAGCATCAAACTTACACCATGGTGTGGTAAAATGTACATCATACTTTTACAATATATACATAGTTATATGTTATTGCTACTGTCATAGTAAATCCACTTCCACAAAATATTTTCTAAAGTTTCAGATTATTTAATTTAGCTTCTTTTGGAACTTTATGTTATTCTTCTTTTTTGAACTTATTGGAATATTTTATTTTTTAATATTGCTTTGATGACTTATTTTTTAAGAAATAATATACAAGACATCAACATGCTAGATTGGCATTTATGTTAGCATGAGGACCATGTCAGCATGCCATGTTTTAGATTGTTTTTGGAACATTTATTAAATTTTCTTTTTTTACCTAACGTAAACTTTTACAGTTTTACGGTTCTTTTATTATTGATTTTTAAATAAAAAAGACATGGTGGCATTCTAGATCAGCATTTATATCAGCGTGCCACACCACACCGCTTTCACTACTCTTGCTGAGAGATTGATTGAAGTGGCATGACAGAACAATTTTAAAGTTGAGGACTCTGTTGGAGTGCAATGGTAGGCACAAGAGGTTGTGAACTCACCCACCCTAGTTCGAGTCTCACTTTCACCTTAAATTTGAAGTGTGGGGGAATAGCCTTACCCCATCACATCTAAAAAAAGAACAATTTTAAGGTTATACCATTTTGAAATAAATAAATGCTACACAACTGAAGAAGTTTAGGACCTTTGGTGCATTTTATTTAACTGTATTCAAGCTTGTAGTTTGAAATTGGATTTCTTTAGCTGATGTTTGTGGTTGGAGATCATTCCGTTTACAAGTTTCCGTTAAAGTAGGGTCCTGTAGGGGTTGGGGATGCATTTTCCGTTTATGCGTCTTCAGTTCTGCTGTGTTGTCATTTAATATAACAAAATCTGCATTGCTTATTAGCTACCAGTACATCTAGAAGCATTTTATGATTATAGATCATCTGATCACTGATTTTCATAATGTAGTCAGACAAGGTTCATTCTGTACTCCATATAGAATATCCTGATTGGCCTGACCATGGAGTGCCAAACAATACTGATGCTGTAAGACAGATCCGAAAACTGTTACATCACATTCCGAAGGAAAATCCTATAGTTGCACATTGCAGGTTTGCTTCAACTTGATGCTATGTTACTTTATACACATTTTTTTTTATTCTCTTAACACTATCTTGGTCTCTTTCTGCAGTGCAGGTATTGGAAGAACTGGTGCTTACGTCACCATCCATAGTACAATTGAGAGGATTCTCATTGGTGATAGAAGCTCTTATAATCTTGTTGAAACTGTCAAAATTTTAGATCCCAACGAACTGGAATGGTCCAAACCGAGGTGGGCTCTGTTTCATTTTAACTCCTATCACCCGCTTATCTAAAGTATACACCCAAGCCCAGCATAATTCGAGCTCATCAGACTTAGGCCTTGCTAACATGTGTTTCTCTCGCATTACAAAATAATTAATGAAATTATAGATATTTTTTGTTACAATGCAAGTGATGTTCTACAAT
The DNA here is from genome assembly GCA_036346245.1 of Bonia amplexicaulis. NCBI lineage: Eukaryota > Viridiplantae > Streptophyta > Magnoliopsida > Poales > Poaceae > Bonia > Bonia amplexicaulis. The sequence goes on along the minus strand of CM070768.1, from coordinate 2,125,732 downwards.
TTCAAGGTAAAAATATGCCTGGCGTGTGATCCTAATTTACCTTTATCGTCATCTTACATATGGAGGTTTTAGGATGGTGGATTTTCAGACAAATCTATTGGCTGTATGAAATTTGAGAGAATGCATTACAGGGCAAATTATTAAATTTATGTCATTCCCTGATTCCTTAATTATATGGCACTCATAGGGAGTGTAACATATGTTTTCCCAAGCTTGTTTTAAATGCACTGCTTGTGGTAAGTTGGTGGCTGAATGATGGTGTGGATGTTAGCTACGTTATTCTATTACTGAACTTGCACTCCATGAATGGCCAGGTGCCATGTGTACAGAATGAGTTTTTCTCGGTAATTCCGATACACAGCTCTTGTCAGTCATTGCATCTGATAGTGTTAGTAGTGTTAATAATATTGAGGTTCATCGTGTGAATAGTGTACAATGTGTTAGTATGTGTACAAATATTTATTTGTTCTAATGGTACATCTGCTTTTCAGCAACAATACATGTTCTGCTATCGCGCAATTGCTGATGAGCTGAAAGATCTGCTAAAGTCAAACCGTTGAGGTATCCCTAAGGTAGGTTGCATGATGCGTTCGCAATATCACTGCACAAAATATACTTGTATGGCTGAACTATCTGTCTCAAATCTCACTTTATGCTGTTCTGTAGGAAGAACCGGAGTGCTGCCTTTTTGGCTCCCTTCTATTCCTATAATCAAATCCAGTGACGGATGTGTGCAATAGGCCATTTCTTGCTATGAACTGAATTATTTGAAGCATGTTGCCTTTGTTGGGTGCTCAACTGCTTCTGAATGGATGGATTGAATGCATCGAGATCATGATGCCACCTCATTTTCGATGTGATCTCCACTATTCTCTGTTATTACTGCTCGTCGAATAAAAAGAATTTATAGAAGTTTAGAACTTTTGGTGGCTCAAGAGCCTGCAATCATTCTGCAGCTAATCGTTCCTCGATCGGCCTTACCAGAGTTTTGTACCTGATTCCTGTGTGGATCTAAAACGTCTCTTAAGATATCAAGAAGATGAATGCTCGGTGTGCAGTTGGATGAGACTAATGCACTGTTGATGCTACTGAAATTGCACTGGGCTGCATTGACTCTTCTCTTGCCTCGAGCTTACGGTGATTTGAACAGTTACACTAGAAACTGATTGGGTTGCACACCTTGATAGTTGAATATTGAGATACAGTGGTGAAATCTTCCACAAAGACTTGCTTGGAAGCTGGAGCTCAAGTCATCGCAAGTTGCTTTCAACGGTCGTTGAGAGGTCCGTTTTCCATGTGGAAAGTATACCTACTCTTATGGTACTTGATTTCTCCAAGTTTCTGAGAACCACTTAAAGTTACAGAATTCTTTCCTCTTTCCATTTCCTCGCAAAACAAACCCCCAAAATGGAGTACTAGTAGACTACCACTAACATATATACTGGAAATCAGCAACCACACTCCAGGCATAGGCAGGTGATTGCAGGACGAACTGTTCATACAAATATATATCGCTGTAGCTATTTTTTCAAAAAAATTAGCCTCAAAACATCTTTTTTTCCAAATTTAGCCTTAAAACATATATTTTTTACAAATATAGCTCACTCCATGAACCTACTAAGCTCGGCATGCGATCTGCTAAGCTACCCTAGCTCGACAGGTTAGGCTGTAAATGAGCCGAGATCAAGCGAGCCTGACCTTTCAAGCTCGAGTTCGGTAGAAGCTCAAGCCGAGTTTGAGTGAGCTTGACCTCCTAAGCTCGAGTTCGGTAGAATCTCGAAGCCGAGTTCGAGCAAGTCTGAATTGGGATCCGAGTCTGGACTTAGGTTCGAGTTCAGCTCGGTGTAAGCTCAAGCTCGACTTAAGCTCGGCTAAAATAAGTCCGATAACATTTAAAATAATTTAATATACATTAATTTTCAACAATAAGAAAAGTTCAAGCTCGACTAGAATAAGATCGATAACAGTTAAAAACAATTCAACATACATCAATTTTCAATAATAGAAAAGCTCGAGCTCGAGCTCGGTTCAAGTAAACTCGGTAAAAGTTAGTAAGCATCAATATTTAAGCTTAGAATCGAGTTCTAACGAGCTATTCGAGCTCGGCTCGTTGAAGCTCGTGAGCTCGGGATCAACCTCGAGCTTGGCTTGTTTAGAGTTCGAGCCGAGCTAAATCGAGCCTAAAGCGAGCCGAGCTCGACCAGCTAGCGAAACTCGAGCTTTTTACAGCTCTATGGATAGGGACCTACCAGCCCCATGCACGGTCTTAATTACCGATAAGCACATTTAATTAGCATTAATTGTAATTAATTAGTACCATCACAATTAATTAGTAAGGACCGTGATTAATTAGTGTCTAAATAATTATGATCAACACTAATTAATTACAATTATTACTATTTAATTGTAATTAGCACTAATACAAGCCTGTACATTGTGCCCGACTCCTACCAAGCACGGGGTCTTGGCAGGTGGGGGATTTGGCAAGTGTCTGCCGAGCTCGGTAGGTGAGAGGCTAGATTTTAAAAATAGATGTTAGAGACTAAATGTGTAGAAAAAATATACAGTGATATTTTGTGTGCTCTGCAGAACGCACATATATGGACATGGGCGCTCAATGATATTTTTTGTATATATTTTTTCTCGCGACAAAGTTCTCCATTAGCCATCGTGATCTTGTCTGCATGCATGTTTCCTACTTTCAGTGGTTCACTCAAACTCGTCTCGTCCCACCAGGGATCTTGCATTAGCTCCTAAGAGATTTTGTGGGTGAGATCTCGGGTGAAAAGAGCATGCCAGCATGTGCTAATGGAACAGTTTCGTTACGTAAGCATGAACAGATAGGGATGTCAGGTATATGTGTATGTGTTTGTGGTATTAGCTCCGGTCGGTTCAACTTAAACTTCTAACTTATAACTTATTTTTTATTATTTATAAAATTCGTTTTTTTGTAACCTTTTGGTTTTTTTGAGCTTTTTTGTCGGTTCTTTTTTTTTGTATTCGTTTGTGTTGTCCGTGATGATCTAACATATTTTTTCTATTTTTAATTTTTTAAATTTAATTACGTCAAATAAGCTACTTTTAACTACAGTGTAATTTCAACCAGATATAATACAATTTCAATCATAAGCTACTATTTTTTAGCCCAATCGAGCGAGGCCACTGTGATATTGGGATGGATTGCTCTCAAAGACAGAAAGAAAATACATAATAATTGTATTAATCGTGCCATGAGGAGAGATTCTTTAACTCCATTTGCAGCTTATAGCTAGATAGCTGACACCCGAGATCTCACCCACATCCATCCAAGCATTCAATTCTGATCAAACGGTCCAAAGCTCGCGCAATCAGATTGCGAGTCTTGGTCTGTACGTGTGGCGGTGTCCGATGACAGAAGCATCCTCTGCCGTCTAGCAAGCAGCAAGCAACGTATCAGAAGTTGTGAGACTTATCAACCGCTACGCTAAGGTTCATTTTGATTTGAGTTTTTGGTTTTTGGGTTATTTTTCACTTTTATTAAATTTCGTATTTTTTTGGATTTTTTTGAGCTTTTTGCCTGCTCTTTTTTCTCTGTATTCATTTGTATTGTCTATGATAGACTAAGCTGTTTTTCTATTTTTATTTTTTTTTAAATTTAATTACGCCAAATAAGCCACCATCAGTTACAGTGTAATTTCAGCAAACTACAGTGCATTTCAACCATAAACCAACTTATTTCAGTCTAAGCAAACGACATCTAAACTAGGCCTAAGGGTCGAGCATATCTCGGTTAGTATGACTGCCAGTTCACCCACATGGGTTCGAGGGCATGGATATCTCATTTTTGAGGGTACGAACAATAATCTCTGAACACTGTTTATGTAAGTAATGCTCTCGAAGGACACGCTCACGTGAGTTCTTTCAGTGTTAAAGCACATGCCTACATTTTGTGAAACTCTAGAGTCTCCGTCTCATATTAGGTGTATGCATTAGATGCATCTAAATAGGTTTGTGAGTGTGTACCGTGTCATATGTGTGCGTGTATAAGTATGTTTTTATTGTACTCACTTAAAAAAACTAGGCCTGAGGGTACGGCTATGTGTGCAACTGAAGAAGAATAGAACCGCTATTGTCCCTCCGCTTTTGTAGGAATCATATTCGAATATTTAATCCTATGCCACTTTTATGAGTGGAGTGGCTAAAGTTTGCCACCTACACGTTAAAAGCCCAATATTTATGACTCACAAGTGACTCTTCACATGTAAGTGTACCAAAATTCAAAATTGGCTATTCTTAAGAGTGGCAAAAAATTGAATCTCCCTCATATTCCCTCTTTGGCTCTTTGACGCTTAGTTACCTTTGTGATCAATGCTATGCCTTCGGGAGGGCTTAAGGCTTTTAACTTGCTTCTATTGTTACTGTAATTAGCTTTTAAATTATGTGTTTTTTAAGGTAAGATCTATAGTAGATATTGTATCAAATTCAGCTATATCGATCAAAATTACATACAACTATTTTTCTCTGCGTACTGTCTCTTACAAACAATTAGAATTCAAAAACTATAAATTAAAAATTATAACCATGACCAAAAAAACCGACCCGCTTCGTGTGTAATGGCTCCATTTATTCATGAAATGAAATAACCACAACTGTAATTTTTTATGTGTAATCCCTGAAACATAATACAACCAACCTATCAATCAATCACCGACAAAGCATATCAACAGAAAGGTCCAAATTTCACTTTCAATTAAAGCTGGGCAAAACCTGTTATTAAAAAAAAACCTAGGCATTTGCTACAGGGCCAATCCAACCACACAAACACAGCATACATCGATCTTTCCAGTTTATTTATGAATTATTCCAAATCCAACGTAGCAATCAAGTCAAGCTACTATTACAACAACCCTCCTCTTTTATCAAAAGCATTAGCACCAAAAACAAAATCAAGCTTTAAGCATAGTTCTTCTCCATGTGTATCTAAACGTTCATAAAAATTACTAGGTCAGTGCTTGATGAAGACGTTGTACTCGACGGTGGCGTCGCCGGTATTGATGTCGAAGGTATGCGTCCTGGCCTGCGCGTACCCGCGGGCCCACCTGAACACGCCGGTGCCGCCGACGACGGCCATCTCCCGGACGGCGCTGAACACCTCGTTGCGGCCCATGATGGCGACGCTGCTGCCGTTGTACCTGCCGCCCTGGAACACGAAGTTCATGTTCATGAGCAGCGCCACCACGTCCTTGCCGGCGCTGATGTAGGTGCCCTGCGCGCGGCCCACGAGCCTGGACGACTTGAGGTCGGGGCCCTCGGTGAGCGGGTCGTCGATGACCACCACGGCGCCGAACGCCGTCTTGGAGGTGTTGGTCACCGCCGCGCGCGCCACCTGCACCGCCGTCGGGCTCGGCCCGCTCACCACGTCGTGCCAGTACAACTTGATGTGCGTCTCCTTGTCGCCCGCTGCCGGCGCCGCCGATGTGGTCTGCATGGCCGGCGCCGCGACGGCCAGGAGGAGGACGAAGAGCGCGACCGCGGCCATGGCTGCTGCTGCTGTTTCGACGTGTGTGCGGCGTGGCAGTGCGCGCACCTGTATTTATGCGTATGCGTGGCGTGTTGCTCGATCTCTTCGTGGACGTCCGGTGCAAGAGGAGGTTTCCTTGACAGTTGAACTAACTTTTAGCATATGTGCATGGCGTGTTTGGTAGGGTTGCATTACATTCGCTGAAACGTTGGTGAGATCAGATGCCGTCACGGTGGACAGACTTGGAAAGAAAAGATGCCACTATGGAAAGGACAGAGTAACAGGGTCCATATTGTTGTAATATTTACGGCATAAGTATATTTTCTATATTAATTTCAATAATAATTATGACAATAATAATCATCCAAACATGGCATATGAATGACTTAAATATATTGACATAGGAATCAATTAAGTCATTGCAAAAAGAGTATAAACTCAATAGGAATGTCATATATGTATTCAAAATCAGCACAGCATTAAGAATATTAATGTGTATCCATGCAATTCTCATTGAAGACTTAACATATATGACCAACTCAAGTATATATTCAGATTTAAAGAAAGAACATGCTGCCTTCAAACATAACCAAATGTAAATGACTAAAATCAGCATGTTTATTAATAATAATTGCTCTCAGATATAGGGTTGCACAAGACTTTATTCTTGTGTCGTCCCGCTACTTTGGTCTATACTTTTCACAAATTGAATATGTCAATTGATAATCAAATTGTTGAGCTCTCGAAATCAGTATGTCAATTTTCATCCTTCATAGGGCATTTCCTCCTAATTGCGAGGTGGAACCCTGTTCAGGATATAATTAGCTGTGAGAACTGCCTCACCCCACCAGTAGTCTGGCATACCTGAACTCTAAAGCATGGCGTTAACCAAGTCACAAAGAGTTCGTTTCTTTCTTTCGGCTATTCCATTGGATTGGGGTGAGTATGGTGGAGTAATTTCATGAATTATTCCACTTTCTTCACAGAATTGGGAGAACTCATGTGAGACATATTCACCGCCTCGGTCCGATCTTAACCGTTTGATTTTCTTTTCTAATTGATTTTCAACTTCAGCTTTATAGATTTTAAAGTGTTCAAGTGCTTCATCTTTTGACTTAAGTAGATAAATGTAACAATACTTAGTCGCATCATCTATAAGAGTCAAGAAGTATCGTTTGCCACCTTTAGTTAATATTCCATTCATCTCACAAAGATCAGAATGAATTAGTTCAAGTGGAGAAGTGCTTCGCCCTTCGACGCTATGAAAAAGTTTTCGGGGCTGCTTAGCTTGCACGCACACTTCACATTTTGAACCTTTCTCGTAATTATAGCTTGGAATTAAACTCATTTTGCTTAACCGCATAATGGCTTCAAAATTAACATGACACAACCGTGAATGCCAAATATCATGAACGTTATCGCAATGGGGAAACATTGAAGATGTTTACATTATTCAAATCAAGAGTAGATAAGCGAAACATGCCTCCGCTATCATAGCCTTTGCCCACAAAGTTACCAAACTTGGTCAAGATGACCTTGTTGGACTCGAATACAAGCTTTATTCCTTGCCTGCATAACATTGACCCGCTCAGGAGATTGCGAGTCATCGCAGGCATATACAATATGTCTTTGAGGATGAGTGTTTTGCCCGAGGTAAGCTTCAGGCAAACCTGTCCAATCCCACGTACTGTTGCGACGGCTCCGTTGCCCATTAGGACGGATCCACCACCTTCACCCTGAAATGAAAAGAAACAAGATCGATCAGCACATATATGTCCAGTAGCACCTGTATCAATCCACTAATCAATAGATGGACTTGCCATAAAGGCCTGAGGTACGTACTCTTCCAAGCTGGAGCTTGCCAGCGCGACATTTGCTTCGGCCTTATGACCTTTGTGCTGACCAGGAGATGGACCCTTGCCTTTCCGATTGCGGCAATAATTGGCCTTGTGGCCAGCCTCTCCGCAAACAGAGCAGACAATGTCCTCCTTTTTCTTCTTCATTTTCTTTGGTTGGAGCTTGAATTGGGGCTGACTCTTGAATTTGGATTTCCCATGGCCTCCAGTTCTCTTAACTTCCACTTGGTGAGCTTGGACTTGAGCCTTTCCCATGCCGTCACCTACTCTAGCACACTCTTCGACATTGATAGCAGCTGACAGCTCATTGAGCGTCAAGCGCTCCTTTATATGTGTACGAGCGGTCACAAAGTCACGCCACGAAGGCGGTAGCTTAGCTATGATGACGTTAACTTGGAACTTCTCAGGTAGGGCGTAGTCGTACTGACTTAAGTCACGTACATGGAGCTATAGCTCGTGGAGCTGCTCCATCATCGACCGTCCTTCTACCATTCTGTAGTTCAAGTAGTTGGCCGTTACAAAGGACTCATTTCCATTATCTCCTTCGGAGTATTTCTCATCAAGCTCGTCCCAGAGTTGCTTGGCATTTGTGAAGTTGACATAGACGTCAAATAGACGATTAGACAGGATGGCCAGCAAACGGGCTAAGACTGCATTATTAGCCTCTTCCCATCGTATCGTTTCAGGAATCTCTAGCGGAAACGTCGGAGGACTTGAAATGACCCAGAAGAGTCTAAGATCAGTCAGCCATAGCTTGGCCCTCGCCTGCCATCGGTTGAAGTTGACACCGTCAAAAACTTCGGGCTTTACGACGTCAGATGAGCAAGCCATTTCTTTAATTCTAGGTTTTCTGGATTGTTATAATATTTACGGTATAAGCATATTTTCTATATTAATTCCAATAATAATTATGACAATAATAATCACCCAAACATGGCATATGAATGACTTAAACATATTGACATATGAATCAATTAAGTCATTGCAAAAAGAGTATAAACTCAATAGGAATGTCATATATGTATTCAAAATCAGCATAGCATTAAGAATATTAATGTGTATCCATGCAATTCTCATTGAAGACTTAACATATATGACCAACTCAAGTATATATTCAGATATAAAGAAAGAACATGCTGCCTTCAAACATAGCCAAATGTAAATGACTAAAATCAGCATGTTCATTAATAATAATTGCTCTCAGATATAGGGTTGCACAAGACTTTATTCTTGTGCCGTCCCGCTAATTTGGTCTATACTTTTCACAAATTGAATATGTCAATTGATAATCAAATTGTTGAGCTCTAGAAATCAGTATGTCAATTTTCAGTTTTGAATTAACATCAACAATTGCTTTCGGCCAGCAGGAAGACAAGCACTAGAAATCACAGAGCAGTATTTAGAGTAATCAAATGATTTAATCTGATTTCAGATGTTATAATCACAGTTTAACAGATTATACATCAAACATGCTGACTAATCAAGATGCTGCCAACATATAATAGGGATCACGGTATGAAATAAAACCAAAGCATCAAACTGAAACCACAAGAAACTAACGATAGTGAAGACAAATATCTAGAGCTCAAATTTGATCATTCAATTTCAGTATTAGACCTTAGTTATCCTCACAGAGCAAACCACAAGCCCACAATCATCTCTTTCTACAGCAAATTTTTGCAAGAACAGAGATGAACAATTCATAGGGTAGTGATATTCAAATTCACTTAAAGAAGCCAAAGATAGCAAGGCACGATGAAATCGCTGTCCCAGAAAACCTATCAACCCACTGTGACAAGCAGGGAGATGGTTCACGGAGATACAATGGCGTTCTCCCTCTCTCATCCGAAGCCAAGACGGGAGCCGAGGTACAGGGATGCCGCACAAGACCGCACGGTAGTTCCGGCCAAGAACCACACACAATCACAAATCAACACTCCAAATCTCTCGGTGAAAATCTTGGTCCAAGCTCAGATCAAGAACCCTAAGAAAGGGTCAAGTCCCTCGGCTGCCTGCAAAGCACGGAGCATCGGCCAACAGCCCAAAGACCAAGAATCGCCGACGGAGATTGAAGTAGGAAGGGGAGAACTCACTCGGTTTCGGGATGCCCGGAGAAAAGGAGAAGCCCGAGCTTTATAGCGGAGCCGAGAGAGGGGAAAGGCGGGCTACGGTATGGCTGGCGCCGAAGCGCCCGCGCCGACTCCGCCTCCGTCGCCATCGCCCCACGACTCGGCCGCCGCCGTCGCTCGCGAGAGAAGCGCCAGATCCGTGAAGACCGCGTCACTCACAACCACGCGCACGGGGAGGAGACGAACCGTCTCCCCCCTTATCTCCTCACATCGCCCACTTACAGGTGGGCCCCGCTGAACAGTTTCCCCAATTGGGAAATTACGTAAAAGCCCTCAGTTACAACACATATATGGGTCCGCTCCGAGAGCTTAAGCTTTTATCTTATGCCTTTGGGTGTTAGTTTTTAACCGAAATTATTGATTTTTTTGTTGAAATTATACTGTAGCATCTGTTAATTTTTCTGAGTCATTCAATTAAAAGAAAATAAAAAATAAGAAAAATGAAAAGAATGATATATCATCACGGATAATACAAAGGAATAGAGAGAAAAATAAAGGTAAAAATAATAAAAGGTTAAAATAAGTTGAAATTAGAAGTCGAGCCTTTCCAAGTGGCTTTTCACTTAAGCTAAAAACAAAAAAACAGAAGTTGAAACTATTTGAAACGGGACATATTAGACATGCATCTAGAGGCTAGTACCAGTTGCTAGGTACGTGCAGAGGTGGAGCCAACAATGGTGGGACCGCCAACGCCGATGACGAACAGTTGCCAGGTCTGGTGGTTACCAGCGACTTTGGGTTGGAGTGGAGCGGAGTCGGGTCGAGTTGACCGTGTAAGATCGAATACACTAAGTTCTCAGCTATCTGGACTATTTAGGGCATTTTACTAAACTAAGGACATTAGGGGCATGAAAAACTAATCTCATACTTTTTGAGTGGCAATAGATCAATTTTGCATTTGGGAGTGGCAGATAAACAATTGGCAACTTTTTTGAGTAACAAATATGCAAATTCTCGCTACTTCATTATATGTAAAGAAAAAGTAGATTACGAACCTGGTTCCAGAAGAAGGGAAGACTGCTCAGATCCTGTAGGGTTAGACACGGCAATGGTAAGGCCAGTTCAATTTGGTCTTTTCTGATGGCTTTTGATTTTTGGTTTTAGTTAAAATGGTACTATAGTGATTGTTTGTTTTTCTGAAACATTCAATTAAAAAATATAGGAAAAATAAGAAATAAAATAAAAATACTATTATATATCTACGGATAATACAAAGAATAAAAACTATGTTATAAAACCAATTCGTCTCAGACGATTTTTAGTTTCTAAAAGTAGAAGTTAGAAAACAAAAACTATTTAAAATGGGCCATAGACCTCAGGCTGTGTGGAGTTGTTTGATATGGCTGCGCTTATGGTTTTTAGCTAAATTTTTTGAATTTTAGCTGTTTACGATAGATATTACGGAAAAAGATACTCGTTTGTGATTTTAGTTGATACAGATGTTGAGCTTTTAACGTGTACTACAATTAACTTATAGATTCCATTTTAAAAAATACTCTATTTAAAAATTAAATACTATAATAAAAATTAAAAACCATTTTTAAAAGGACGGACCCGCAAACTGGCTCTGATGGTGCACGTACGAAAAGGGCTGGAAATTTTGGGCTCGATGGATGGTGCAGGAAGCGCACCAAGTCACACTAGCTAGTGTACGTTTTCTTCCTTTCTTTTTCTCTGCGCGCGTGTTGGGTGCGCACTTAAACTGCCTCAGCCGTCAAACTTGACCCGTTTACATTAGTTTTTAGCTCTTATCTTTTGCTTTAGTTTATATACAGTAATAGCTTATTAAAAATACTTATAGAGAGACATCTATATACGATTTTAGCTAATATAAATAAAATTACTATAATGTGTACTTCAATCGACTAGTAGACATTGTCTTAAAAAGATACTCCGTTTAGAAGCTACATGCTATAGAACAAGCATTTACACTAAAAAAGCAGCTTCTACAGACTAATCCGAACAATACCTTAACCATTTTGGCATGCCGGAAGCACTCACCTTCCCACCGTCCGGGTTGACGGACCTGCCTGCCTCCACTGGTTGGGTGGGTCGTTGCTGCTGGGGTTGGTGCCGGTCGGTCAGTCTCGCATGGATGCTGCCCTGCCGTGAGTGGACGGGCAGATTCTACCGTCGAGTCGACGACGACATATCAGCCTGCCCCGGACCGTCGTGTTGTTTCTTTCAAACAGGAAAATGTGAAAAGAAAAGAGGAAGTGAAAAGAAGCATATTCTAGGCATTTTAGAAAGGGAGATTGGAGCATTTGCCCTATACATAAATATGGAATTTGATGATTTGTCCTATTTGTCTCATTGACATATGGGGCTTGGACACACATGTCATTGAGACATCATAGGACAAATCATCAAATGCAATAAAAGGTATGGCAAAAGATCAATTACCTCTTTTAGAAAACCCAAAAGCTCGAGCTCAGCTCGAAAACACTCTATTACTGTACTTTAACATAATACCTTCTAGAAAAAATTTGGTCGAAGCTCGAGCTTGGATCAACAAAATTTTGGTAACTACACTTTAACATATTACCTTTTACAGAAATTTAGCCAAAGCTTGAGATCGATTGAAAAATGTCAGCAACTAGACTTTGGCATTGGAAAACGGGAGAGAAATATGTAAGGAAACCAAAGAGGTTGTTTGGCGGTCTTGCTTTTTGTTGGATTGGCTGGTTGTTTGAGTTGTGAAATGTGCTGGTTTAGCCTATGCACACAACTAATTCCACCAAAATCATTTAGCCTATGCTATTATGCCAGTTCAATTGCTGGTGCTAGTTCAATTGCTGAAACGTCTGAAACAATTCGAAGAGATCTCACACATGTTTCAAATAATCTGAACATAGATAAATTGATCCCTTACAACTAATTGATGCATAAAAAGAAACAGAATTGGTACCACACACAAGTGATTAATAAATTGTTTGATGAACATGAGATTTCAGAATCTGAAATTTTACAACAAAATCTGATATTTCAGAATCAACAACCAAATCCCATATAAACTAGGGGGAAAAGAAAAAAAGACAGATCTAGCTGGTCTACCGCCTCTGCATGGCCGACCACCGTCGCCGGGCAACCGCTCAGCCTGTCCACGCCACCAGATCTAGGGAGCAACCAACGTGGGTGTTGGGGGAGGAGGGGAACATCGGCGTTAGCATCGAGAGGGAGCTGGTAGTGGCATCGACACCGGGAGGGACATGGTGGCGGCGGCGGCAGGAGGGCTACTGGGGCTGGCAGGCACGAGTGGAGTAGGGCGGCGTCAAGATGCCGGCCTGGGGCAGCGGCGATCGGGACGAATGAGGGTGGTGGTGATGCGATGGGAGTGGCCGGCGACGGGGATGGGAGTAGGTGACGGCCGAATTTTTTAAAATAATCCATTTTTATTTGAAATTACAGAAATATACACGTAAATTTTTTTTTACAAAAATAGTTTTCAGTCAGCCAACCATTGGACGAGCGATACGCAGGCAATTGGTGGCCCGTTGGGTGACAGGATCCGGTCGTCGAACGGTCAGGCGACTGGGACCAGTCGCTCAATTGTTGGATGACTGCAGGTCCGGTCGCCCGACAGTTTGACGACTGCCACCTCAGCCCATTTTTTGCGCAATTAACCCTTCCATCGTGCATGGGGTAAATGACAATTGTTGTAGGTAGGCAGCATTTGCCAAATTTTATATGTGAGTTGCATTTTTTTACAAAAACAGTAGACAATGTCGGTTGATCCATTTGTGACTTTATAGATTATAAATGGTTCAAAAGCTGTGGGTAAGCCAGTACATCACATCTGCGATTTGAGTATTCTCGTCGTTCGGGTGTACCAGAGTGACTTACGCAAAATTGCTCAAGTCAACACTGTTCACACCTTCACGAACGGTGTTGATACCGTAATGCACTTTCAATATAGTGGGTACCGGCATTGCTGTTATCTGCCTGCAAATATTTTCAATGTTGCTACTAGTCAAATCGCATCGCACAATATGAAACTACCGTTGTACTGTAATTTACATTTCTACGACCGTTCGCCTATCATGAACTACTACAATACCCTCATAGCATAATCCCTCCTCATTTGCACCGCCACCACTCTCTTTTCTCCGCCCCAATACACATCAACTCTCTGGGCTACCGCCTCTGCATGGCCGACCACCGTCGCCGGGCAACCGCTCAGCCTATCCACGCCACCAGATGTAGGGAGCAACCAACGTGGGTGTTGGGGGAGGAGGGGAACAGCGGCGTTGGCACCAAGAGGGAGCCGGCTACGGCATCGATCGTCAGCACCAGGAGGGAGCTGGCGGTGGCATCGACACCGGGAGGGACATGGTGGCGGTGGCGGAGGGAGGGCTGCTGGGGGTGGCAGGCACGAGTGGAGTAGGACGGCGTCAAGAGGCCGCCTTGGGGCAGCGGCGATCGGGACGAATGAGGGTGGTGGCGATGCAATGGGAGTGGCCGGCGACGGGGACGGGAGTGGGTGACGGCAGAATTTTTTTAAATAATTTATTTTTATTTGAAATTATAGAAATATATCTACGCAAATTGTTTTTACAGAAATAGTTTTCAGTCAACTAACCGTTGGACGAGCGATACGCAGGTAATCGGTGGTCCGTTGGGTGGCAAGATCCGGTCGCCGAACGATCAGGCGACAGGGACCAGTCGCCTAACTGTTGGACGACAGCAGGTCCGGTTGCTCGACAGTTTGGCGACTGCCACCTCAACTCATTTTTTGCGCAATTAACCCTCCGACCGCGTATGGGGGTAAATGACAATTGTTATATGTAGCCAGCATTTACCAAATTTTATCTGTGAGTCGTATTGTTTTTTACAAAAATGATAGACAATGTCAGTTGATCCATTTATGATTTTTGTATATTATGAATGGTTCAAAATCTGTTAGATTCGCCATAACATTTTATGATCGTCGTATGTTGTTGTAGTGTAAGAAATTTTCAGAAATTTTTTCGAAGAACGATTGAGATAGTAACGATTGGTAAGTACGAAGGTAAGTGATATTGTGATGCAACCGAGAATTCATACATAGAGAACTTGTTTTTTTCATACTGTTGGACACCTTGCTACGCAAAGAATTGAATATGAGAAGATGATGAGATATGATGTTGCGGATTAAAATAGATTTCATAATAAGCTGGGAATAATACGATGCACAGGGTATGTTTACGTGCATAAGAAAGAACATCCTGCATGATGCAAAACCCTCAGCATCAAACATGTTCCATTCCTGCGGGTGGGAGCTTCGTCCACATCGGAACTATCATCGTCATCCTCCTATACAGTTTCCTCTTCAGTCTAGGCTATCCGATCATCACTCCCTGTTTGATGCACTATGTACTCTATATGTTCCCCTTCATCAGCTTGTCCTATAGGCTTAGCATGTCGTGACCCTTCTTCCTCTCTTTAATCTACCGCATCGGCATCGTCACGAGCAACTTCCTTCGCAACATCTCTGACACCGGCCTCTAGGTCCTCCTCTTCACAACATGCTGCGCGCTTGAGCTGCTCGCACCACCAGCATGATAGCCGTTGATAGGGCTTTGTACAGCTTCTATTGGGCATGGTTTTACAAGCAACATACACTCGTATCTAGGGCGTCGGTAGCCTTCCACAAAGCCCTTCTATGCAGCAGTGTGTATTAATGTTCTGAACTCTCATCTAATGTGCATAGGAGACCGGCTCCAGAGCCCTTGTATGATGACGCTGCATATCTCAGGGTCTAAGAAGAAACTGTGGGTGAGCCAGTACATCACAACTGCGATTCGAGCATTTTTGTCGTTCGAGTGTACCAGAGTGACTTACGCAAAACTTCTCAAGTCAACACTATTCAGACCTTCACGAACGGTGTTGACACCGTAATGCACTTTTAATATAGTGGGTACCGGCATTGCTGATGTCTGCCTGCAAACATTTTAAATGTTGCTACTAGTCAAATCGCATCGCACAATATGAAACTGTTGTTGTACTGTAATTTACATTTCTACGATCGTTCGTCTATCATGAACTACTATAGTGCCCTCATAGCATAACCCATCCTCATCTGTACCGCCACCACTCTCTTTTCTCCGCCCCCAATACACATCAACTCTCTATCTACTCGCATGCACACCGACGTCGCTCCTCTCATTGCTCGAGGTCTCTCCCACTGTAAATTATTTCTAATGGGTTTCGATAATTTACATGATATAATGATTTAAATGTCAATATGCTAGTTCTAACAGTATGCGTGCATTTTTAATGTACTAACGACATTACATTCGTTTGTAATAAATCGTAAATGTTATCGTAATAATGTTTTGCATGAAGCAAACTATTTACTTCGTACAAAAATATTAACTAAATTTTCTACAACTACAATTTTCTATGGATGCTAATTTTCTACAGAAGCTAATTTTGTATATAATATTGAGTAATGTTTTTTACAACTAGAATTTTCTACGGATGCTAAACCCTACAACTATAATTTTCTATATATGCTAAATTTTTATAACTGCATTGACTAAATTTTGTACAATTATAATATTTACTAAGTTTTCTACAACTATAATTTTCTACGAATGCTAATTTTCTATAACTATATTAACTAAACTTTTTGCAACTATTTACTTCAAAGCAAAGTTCTACAACTATAATTTTCTACGGATCCTAATTTTGCACTAAATAAACTATTTACTTCATACAAAAATATTGACTAAAACATAAAAATATTTACCTCACAGAAGTAGTAGAACGTCTCCTCTCCCTCTCCTCTCTTCTTCTGCCCTCTCCTCTCTTCATATTTCTTTCCCTTCTCTTCTCTTTGCGCGCAGCGTATGGAATCGGCCGGGGGCTTGGCCGAACGGCCGAATATATACCGCAACTAGTCGCCCAATGGTTGGGCGATAGCGTCCAGTCGCCCGACCGTTCAGCGACTGCAACTATATCGTCCAACGGTCTACCGGCTACATGCGTATCGCGCGGCCGTTGGGTGACAAGGTCCAGTCACCCAACTGTTGGGCGACAGAAGTCCATTCCTGTAAAAAAAATTGCAAAGGTATATTTCTGCAATTTTGAATTAAAAATTGATTATTTATAAAAAGATTCGTGATGGCATGGTCTGCTCCTGGAACCGAATGGGAGAGAGACGAATGGGGTAGGGTTTCAAACTCTTAGCCCCTTTTATCCAGTGGCAAATGGTGGGTAATTTTCCACGATTTTCAAGGGCAAATTGTATGTCCAACCCACAAAAGACAAAGAGGTTGTCTTTTGGCTTCTGGTACAATGTTGGTTTTAGCTTTCTGCTTCTAAAAGACAACCTGTTTTGGAGAGCTTACGGTTTTTTAGAGGCAAAAGCTAGTTTTAAGCTCCTCTAAATAGACCTGAGTCTGGACTCAAGCTCGACTCACTCTAGTCTTAGATTCGAGAATCGAGTTCAAATAGCTTATTGAGCTCTAGATTTTTTGAAAGCCTACATGTGTTTCCACAACGATGCTGGGACAGAAAGAAAAGGAAAGGCTGGAAAAACTGTGCTTGATCGGGCACGAACGGCACCAAGTCAACCACTCACTAGCTTAGCGTGTCCGCTTTTTTTTTCCTCAGGCGGTCAGGTGCGGCCTCGCGGCTGTCAAACTTAACCACTTTGGCACGTCCAAGTAATTACCGTACTCCTCCAAGGTGTGAATCCACTTCTCCGGCAGCATTTGGTTCGCGCTCAGTGTCGCATGAAGGCAGACACGAAAAGGTCTGAACGTGTTTCTGCCGTGGGCGATTGGGTCTATCCGAAACTTCATCCGTACCTGCAACCTTCGGTGGTAACTGTAGGACCGGACAAACAGTGGAGGGAGGATGAATAGTAACTTCAAATTCTCTCTAAGTATTTACTTAATCCTTTTCTTCTATAGGCATTGAGCTATGAAGACTAGAGTTAAAAACACACTAGAAAAACCAGAGCAACAGAGAGAGCACAGCAGAAAACTGACTGCGGTCAGAGACTGGCAACGTGGTCGAAAACTTACAACGTGGTCGTAAGTTTCAATAACGTGGTCGTGAGCTGACAGAGTGGTCGTAAGTCTGACTACTTGACAGAATTACAACATGGTCGGAAATTAACTACCGAACAGAAGTCACAGTAGTCGATAACCATTGAGACCAGAAACAACGTGATCGAAAATGACTGCAGTCGATCCTGACATAGTCGTGGACAACATGATCGAATACCAACAAGTGGTCGAACAATCAACGTTGTCGTAACCATCGTAACCAACGTGGTCGTAAGCCAATAAGATGGTCCAACAACCAACATGGTCGAAACCAGACTGCAACTCAAAAGATCAACGTAGTCGTAACACTGATCGACGTTCCAGAGAGTACACCAACTACTGACTACTTCAGTTCAGATTCAACAAAAGAACACGAAGTAATCAAAAGATCAGAACATGGTCGAAGATAGTGCGAAGTGATCTGATACTCGACCGTGGTCGAAACCAACATGATTGTAAAGGCGATCGAGATTTCAGACAGTGAACAGTGCGATTGTCTTAGTTCAGATACAAACCGAAAACAAAAGAACTAGCAGCACTCGGAAGTTACTGCATGGTCGTAAACAACATGCTTCAGTCTGGAACTTGACCGTGGTCGAAACCAATGTGATCGTAAAACCGATCGACATTCTAGACCAAGATTTCACTGACTTTCCACTTCTTTAATTCAGACTCAACAGAATAACGAGAAGAGATCAAATGATCTGAACGAGGTCGCAATGAAAAGCGATACGGTCGGAGACTTGACCGTGGTCGAATCTGGAGGCGGTCTTAACATCAAAGGAAGAACAGAGGAAAGCAGTCTGACCTTCCGGGGGTGGTCAAACCTCTATTCGGGCGGTCTGACCGCTATGAACAATATTTTCAGGCTTATAAATAGTAAAATCAATACAAATGCATGATTTTAAATCCACATAACTTTTGATTGGATGACCCAAAAATGTGAAACTTTGTACACATTTTGCTTAAGGTCTCAGAAACCTATTATATCCATGGATCACAAAACTCGTGTCAAAGTTCAGACCATTTCGATATTTAAGCAAGCATAAATAAAAAAATGACGTAAAACCAAAATCGGTGATCAAGACTTGCTTGTGGGCAGAGGATATCTAAGATGGATTTAAATATGTTCTCACATACCACATCAAGCAAGAACATAAAACAAATCACTCCAAAGACACTTAGATCCAAAAATCACTTGAAAGATAAAAATATGCAAAAACCGAGTTTCTTGATGAACTTGATACCAACATGCCTACATGGGTGGAAGATAATTCCTAGAGATGTTCTCCATCTCTTATATGTCATTGGCAAAGCAAGATCAAGAAAAGGTTAAGAGGAGAGGAAAAACCAACGAAAACTAGGAAAAATCAATCAAATAGAAAGATAGCCATGGAGAAGATCAAAGATTGATTCTATTACTGCTTGAAGAGAAAAGTTTGATTATATTACTGCTTGAAGAGGAAAGTTTTATAGATACTGCACCTTGAAGGACAGAGAGCACACCATGCACTCAAAACCCTAACCACAAAACAAGAAAGCACATGAGAGACGGGTTGGATGGTTAACCGCAAGTCTCCATCCCAACCCTCTTTATAGATGGGCTAGCTAGCCACATCCACTCTTTAGTGGATACTATCCCTTAGCATAATGGGGGAAATCAGGTAACCCCATACACGGGTTTTACTCACACATATTCATTTATGCATATTTTTCAAAGCGTCATAAGCCTGATCCGTTAAATCCTTAGCCTTGATCCATCTTGATCAAACCAGCTTCACCTTGACTTAAACCACTCTCTCAAGCGCCACACATGCGCCATGGTTTTGATCCAAGATAGTTTCCGATATTTTAGCCAAACTACTAAAATACTCTTCGTTGATCTGGTCATCATCATCCATAACAAGCAATCACCATGCTTGCCACGTATAGGTGCACCACTAGCTTGCCATGCATCTCCGACTCTCTTTCGTCCTGGTTCCACTAAACCATGGCTCACTTGGCCCGTCTAAGCCACATGGTGCAATCCCGCTGTTTGAACTCGCCTTCAATATTTTCCATTTTTCTCGTGTCATGCTTGAGCTCACCGTCGCATCCGACATTCTCAATCGTTCTGGGTTTCAGCTCCTCCATGAGTACAGCCCCGATCTTTACCGTTGACCACAGTTGACACCAAGCGACTCTACACATCTAGAGATAAAAAATTATTTTCGAGCACAAATTCTTGACAACTTGACTCACGTTAGCTGTAACATAGCTCATGCAATATAAAACCACTGACCATACTCACCTAACCCCATTTCACAACTCAAAATCACAACATCAAAATTCTGGCCGAAAATCCCCATCTGACCGCCAACAGCTGACCGGTCAAATCACTGGCATCAGCCGGTCTGACAGCCAACATTAGGCTGGTCAAATCGTTGACACAAGCTGGTCTACCGTTGGTACCAACCGATCAGACCTGTGGTGCAATGCCGGTCTGACTGGCCTTCCTGCAGACCGTCCAGCAACACTACTAATCAAATTTTACAATCTCCTAAATTGCAATTATTTATCATACTATAAACTAGGATTTTCTCGCGTGGTCTTTCACTATACAATTGTACTGCATATCGCTTATTCGCTTAACCCTCTTCGCCAAACGCTGACACACCATCTAATTGTTTTAGCTCAACAGGTTGAAGCAAGCAGTTCACACCTTTTCTGTGGTGCAGGTTGTTGCACCTTCTGAATTTACTTGTTCAGTTTCATATATTTTTCAGTTTAGTTTGAGTATTTAGAGATTTTTTTAGATCAAGAAATATGTTCATTTCCATCCTTATATTTGATTTTCACAACTTTAAGTCCTACTTTAATTTTAGTCCAACCCAGGTAATAGTCTGCTCGTTGGTTAACTGCTAGCTTTGAAATTACTAGTCTTTCTTTTTCGTAATGCTCCCGCCAGCCGTCCAAACACCAGAGACATTTTAGTTCATCAAGTTAAGCTAATTAGTCGTCATCAAAAACGGCAAAAAAAAAACAAACAAGTATAACACCATAGTGGGCCTGTTCTTTTCCTCCAGCACTGCCAAAGTATCAACTTCCCCAGACAACTTTTGGCTCCCAACTAGTACTGCTTTGCTTTTTTCTGATCTAACTTTCTAACAGTATTTTCTCAAGACGAGGTCTACAAGTTAAACGATGTACACGTTAAAAGCCCAATATCTGTACCATCCAAAATCACAAGTGAGTACCTCTCTCTTCGTAATTTATACTATAAATAGTTAAAATTTAAAAATTTCAGCCAAAAACCATAAACCGCAGCCGTTACCAAACAGGCCCAGTGCCTCCAAGCCTTCGCAGAAGCTACTCTATCCACTGTAATCAATAAGAACTTGATATGATTTCTTTTTCATTGGTACTCATATTAACAGCACTCTTATATTCAGTCTGCAAGTAGCTATATAGGACAGTATGGTTTTGGGGCAGTTCACTCTTTCAGGAGTGATGGATCAGTGGCAAAAACTGGTCGACCACGTGGGAGAGATGACGAACACATGAACCCTTTTTGCAGGACTCAATCGAGCTGTCCCTCTGACCACTTGTGATCATTACCATAAGAATTTCAACGAAGATACTATCAAGGGGATGCAAAGAGCACCTGTACAAGGTCGGGAACATGGTAAAGAGGCTTGTTCATTTCCTCCGAAGTCGGTGGTTTTTGACTTTTGTTACAGTACCTAACTTTTAAATGGAGTATTTTCTCAAGATGTGGTCTACAGGTTAAAGATATACACGTTAAAAGCCCAACATTTGTACCTGCCAAAATCGCAAGTAAGTAGTTGTCTCTCCGTAATCTGTACCGTAAATAGCTAAAATTCAAAATTTTAAACCAAAAACCATAAACCGCAGTCGAAAAAAACAGGCCCAGAGTCATTATGCATGTCATCCATTAGCAACATACACGCATGTACACATGATTGTGTTGCAAATGACAGAAACATTGTGCCAATGGAACTATAGCTACATAGTGCTACACATCAATTTGCTGAGTTATGGGTGACATGCATGTAGCACCTAAATGGCGAAGGTTGGGACAGCGGTAGTGCATTCTTTTCTACATTGGCAGCTACGAGTGCATATATGGTGACCTTGATATATGAAGTTTGGTGATAGGGAGTGATTATTGCCAAAGCGACTGAAATTTTTTTGTCTCTCAGTCATTTGAAGTTGCACTTTCAATCAACTAAAATTGTAGTTGTTCTGAGAGTGCAATTTTGGAGGAGCTGTTTTTTTTTTAAGGGGGCTGCAATTTTAGTTGATTGAGAGTGCAACTTTCAAGTGACTGAGAGATAAAAAAATTTCAGTCGCCTTGAAAATAGCAAAACCGTTGGTGATATAATTCAAGGAGTAGCCAGCCAACTCTCACCAGCAAAAGATGTAGAATGCGACGCAGATAACAACAAGAAGCTTCGTAAACATGTCCCCCACAAATTAACAAACCAAACAAATCTGAATATGAGCAAAAAAAATTACTGGTATCTCTTAGTTACTTGGCATACAACAGCAACAACACAGTGTAGCGCACAACCATGAACCAGGGTTCTCAATTTCGTCCGAAATTTTGCACTTCGGAAGAAATTTCGTCCCTTTCGTCCCCCTGAGAAATGTCTTCTATTCGGTTAAAATTCAGCTGAATTTGGTATTATTTGAAATTTGGTCAGATTTTATTCAAGTTTTGGTCTGATTTCATCATAAATTTGAATTTTTTCGTCCAAAATTTGAACGAAATAAACGAAATTTTGCTCTTTCGGTTGTTTCACCTCCCCCCGGAAAGATTAAACACTGCCATGAACACCGTGAAAAATACATGCAGGGTGATCATTCATCAGACACACAGTTCGAATTAGCGAAAAAACACACCCCACAAAGGGGAAAAAGTTAGAGAAACAACTAGGCTTTCTTGGCTCGATTGTCTGATTAGAAATCAACGCTTCAATTAAGCATAAGATCGAGTTGATCCAAACAACATGGCATGTTATTCTGCCATTGCTTCTAGCTGAAGAAGGATATATAGCCGATCCTTCTTAGAATCTTAGCTCTTATATACCTACGCGCCCTAGTAAGATTTGATCAAATCCATCTGTTACTTATTCCGGGTAGCCCGGCCCGGACAGGGACGGGCCGAGACGGGCCGGTGGGCCAGGAATGCGCTGTCGGCGACCGCCATGGCACTCTTGCACCCGTAGAGGTCGAGGAATCCGACGACACCGCTGCCGGCGAGCCACCATCTGCGTTCGGAGCGGCCGGACATAGTTGACGTCGGCACCGGCCGGAGCTTGCCCGGTACGTCGACGTCGGCTTCGTCCGTGCCGTCTTCCCTGGTGCACTCCACGAAGGCCGCAGCGAAAGGATCGGCGTGACGGTCGGAGGAGGCGGGGACGCTGGCAGCGCGGTGGCGTCGGCGTTGGTGCCGGCCAGGGGACCCGCGGAGCGGAGGCGGGAGCGGGAGGGGCGCGCTGGCGGAGGAGGCGAGGCCGGCGAGGGAGCTCTTGGGGATGCCCGGGTGGCGCTCCCACGAGAAGGGGACGACGGAGGTGGTGGTGGCGCGGGGTGACGGGGCAGGGGACGGCGACGGGGAGAAGGAAGAGGAGGCGGTGGAGACCGAGGAAGAGGACGAGGACGAGGAGGCGGAGCGGTAGCGCCGGCGAGGGACGGTGGACGGCGACGGCAGCGAGAGCGGCGGAGGCGGTAGCGGAAGAGGCTGCGGCTGCGGTGTCTGCGTCTGAGAGGCGGACGCTCGCATGGTGTGTCGGGAGAGGGGGAGGAGGTGAGGTCAGGTGTTTCGTCGGTAGTTTTGAGCGGGAGTTGGAGACGAGCCGTGGTAGCGCGCTCTCTGTGAATAAATACCGTTGAGGATTGCACAAAGGACTAGCTCCTAGGCTAGCTTGGTGGTCATCCTTCCGACACACCAGTCATCTGGGTTTACTTCCACCTTACTGGTGTAGAAAGTGTTCGACTCCCAAGGACCAGTAACTCTAGCTGCCCATTTTGCGCAATGAAAGTGCGAGCAAGCTACTGTGGGTGGGTTCTTTGGCTGATAGTTTATAACTTATGGTTTAAACATTTGAATTTTAGCTGTTCGCAGAAGTAGTACGAACAGGAAAATAGTCGTATATGATTTTGGTCGATATAGCTGAACTCAGTACACTCTTTACTACGATCTTTCTGTTGATCCCGCTTTGAAAAAGCGCACCGTTTAAAAGCTAGTTACTGTAGACAGTACAAACATAAACCAGCTGAAAGTCGAAAAGAACTTGGCCTAATATATAACTAAAACTAGCTCTTATATACCTACGCGCCCTAGTAAGATTTGATCAAATCCATCTGTTACTTATTCCGGGTAGCCCGGCCCGGACAGGACGGGCCGAGACGGGCCGGTGGGCCAGGAATGCGCTGTCGGCGACCGCCATGGCACTCTTGCACCCGTAGAGGTCGAGGAATCCGACGACACCGCTGCCGGCGAGCCACCATCTGCGTTCGGAGCGGCCGGACATAGTTGACGTCGGCACCGGCCGGAGCTTGCCCGGTACGTCGACGTCGGCTTCGTCCGTGCCGTCTTCCCTGGTGCACTCCACGAAGGCCGCAGCGAAAGGATCGGCGTGACGGTCGGAGGAGGCGGGGACGCTGGCAGCGCGGTGGCGTCGGCGTTGGTGCCGGCCAGGGGACCCGCGGAGCGGAGGCGGGAGCGGGAGGGGCGCGCTGGCGGAGGAGGCGAGGCCGGCGAGGGAGCTCTTGGGGATGCCCGGGTGGCGCTCCCACGAGAAGGGGACGACGGAGGTGGTGGTGGCGCGGGGTGACGGGGCAGGGGACGGCGACGGGGAGAAGGAAGAGGAGGCGGTGGAGACCGAGGAAGAGGACGAGGACGAGGAGGCGGAGCGGTAGCGCCGGCGAGGGACGGTGGACGGCGACGGCAGCGAGGCGGCGGAGGCGGTAGCGGAAGAGGCTGCGGCTGCGGTGTCTGCGTCTGAGAGGCGGACGCTCGCATGGTGTGTCGGGAGAGGGGGAGGAGGTGAGGTCAGGTGTTTCGTCGGTAGTTTTGAGCGGGGAGTTGGAGACGAGCCGTGGTAGCGCGCGCTCTCTGTGAATAAATACCGTTGAGGATTGCACAAAGGACTAGCTCCTAGGCTAGCTTGGTGGTCATCCTTCCGACACACCAGTCATCTGGGTTTACTTCCACCTTACTGGTGTAGAAAGTGTTCGACTCCCAAGGACCAGTAACTCTAGCTGCCCATTTTGCGCAATGAAAGTGCGAGCAAGCTACTGTGGGTGGGTTCTTTGGCTGATAGTTTATAACTTATGGTTTAAACATTTGAATTTTAGCTGTTCGCAAGAAGTAGTACGAACAGGAAAATAGTCGTATATGATTTTGGTCGATATAGCTGAACTCAGTACACTCTTTACTACGATCTTTCTGTTGATCCCGCTTTGAAAAAACGCACCGTTTAAAAGCTAGTTCATCAGAGACAAGTACAAACATAAACCAGCTGAAAGTCGAAAAGAACTTGGCCTAATATATAACTAAAACTTTTTTATTTATTTAAGCATACTCTAATAATGATTATAAGATATTCTAAATTGAGTTTCATGAAAAATTTCATCAAATTTCATTTTTATATCATAATTTATGTATATACTCCTTTTACATATGAAAATGGTATGTAGCAAAAATAAAATATTCCGATGAAAATATCCAACTAAATCTATTGAGTATCTTAGAATTAGTATTTAAGTATACCAAAAGTGATAAAGAGATATAACATATTTATTTAAGTGATATATTATAAATAGAAGTATGTACTTTTGGGAATACCAAAACAGCTTTCTATATATATAGAAAAATAACTTACATACATCTCTCTCTATATTTGTGTGTGTGAATGATAGTGTTTTTGAACCGTAAGCAGAGAGCAGTTGGTGCGTTACTGTTGCTGCTGCTGCTGCAACCCTTGCATGTGGGAGCTAGTGGTGGGACCGACCGTTGGGGTTGCCCGCCCTCCATCACCTTTGCACGCGTGTTCCTAGGCGCACTTCCTCGTTTGCTCGTCGGCTCTGTTTTTCTTCTGCGTTCTTACTCTTCCTCTACCAACTTTCTATTCGGTTTTGCTATTGTACAGATGACTAAATTTTTTTTATTTCTCAGTCATCTGAAATTGTACTCTTAATCAGTTAAAGTTACAGCCTTTTTCCAAAAAAAACACCTGCAGCTTCAGGCGATTCATATTGAAGTTACAGCCCCTCTAAAAAAACCATCTGCAATTTCGGATAATTGAAAGTGCAACTTCAGATAACTGAGAGATAAAAAATTTCCATCACTTATACAATAGTCACTCCCCTTTCTATCATACGTTACTATTATAGTTCACTGCCAGCTATAGCTGCAGGCGCCTGCCTTGACGAAAAATACTCCGCAGCTTTATGCGTGCTAGCTTCACAGGAACTAACCAACGGAGTAACGGTTGCAACTTACAAGCTATGCAAAGCTAGGTTGGTAGGACGACATGCGAGTTTGGTTTGCGCCAATGTTACGTAGCTTGGCTGGTAAGCATGCATGCATGCTTGCATGCATGCGGAAAGGTTCGCAAAAAAACATTCTGTGGCTGGTACTGTTGAGAAATCGTCGCTGACGATTAGTCCGATCGATTTCTCTACTTAATACGAAACGAATCAATCACAAAAGACAGAATAATAGATTGAAAACACACAGAGAGATGGAGAGAACTTCTGATCTTTCTTTATTGCTTTCTGATTCATGTGTACAAATTCTGCCGGTACGGCTCTCTATTTATAGTCTATCGATGAGGTGTCTATCATAGGTCAAGACTTCAGATCTAAACCTAGGCTTCTTAACAGGTACGTGGGGTACAGTACTAAGAAAGAACGGGAGTCACAGTTTGGACAATGGAATCAGACACTAGCCTGACAAAACCAAACATGCCTGGCTCATATGTGGCATGACACCGACCAAACAGGCCCTCGGAGAGTCAGAAACTCTCATGGAATCGGAAGTCTAATTTGTATGGCAGCTATGGACGTACACTGGCGGGACAGAATTATCACGGCTGCAGGGAAACAGGCAAAAAGTCTTTAACAACAAAGATTCAGCAATTAAGGTGTGTCCTACATACCAAGAGTCTTTAAAATCACAGTTGTTGATTTTGTCTTTTTTTGTTTTTACTTTTTTCTGGGCTTCTTTGTCTTTTTCTTTTCGTTTTTTTCGTATTCGTTTGCATTATCTGTGATGAGCTAAGTTATCTTTTCTATTTGTAAATTTAATTATACCAAAAAATTCATCATCAACAACAATAATACAAAATAAATTAAGTATGGTGCGAAATAAACTGTAACCTAACATATTTCAGCCGAATTGAACGGCTAGTTTCGCTGCAATGGATGTTCGTGTGATTGGCAAGGGTTAGTTGTTTCTCATTAAAGCACCTAACCACTCCCAGAATCAAACCAAAAGATTGTGACTGTTACGGAGCTACGGACCAAATTCGATCAGTACCATATCTAGCTAGCTAGATCAGATCAAATTCTTCCTCCAAGGACTTACGGACATTTCGGCGTGTATTTTTTAGCCACGATTGATAGCTTTTTACTATAATTAATGATTTTTATCTATATTTTTTAAAATAACGGTGGATGACAGAGACACTAACGCACAGAAGACACACATGATCTTGGACTCGGATGCCATTTGAAGAAGCGGATTCGAAAAACCGATTTTTCTTTAGGAGAAGCCGAGACAAGCAAAAACAAAAAAAACAAAATACCATCCTCCATCTACTAATAATTCTGGTTGACTTAATTTCGGCTTCCTGCAGCTCGGTGTCCAAATTTCAGGCCATTATCCACTGCTCCGCCAGCGAACCAATCACGATACTGAATTTTTTTACTGTGCTTAGGAGGTAACAACACTTCAGAAATATCAACCGTTGATTAATCAAAGTTATACGTTATCCCAACTTCGGTCTCGTGTTTTGTAACTGCCATGCATCAATCGACAATGACCATTGAGACTACCCGTGTTATTACCATAGGATCATAATGCTAATCAATAGATTATTATTTGTTTTAGCCGATAAAATATCGTTTTAACGAATAATAAGTCCATCAGAGTATTGTAGCAGAACAATCTTTAGATATAAAAGATTACATATATTCACATCGTCACGCAGAGCTAAATTTTATACAACTTATTCAATTAAGATATTACAATACCAGAAAAGATAATCTAGTTCAGAATTCTAATTATACAAGAGAGAGAATACAGATACAATACACTAATAGCACAAGTACCCTAATTGTAGAGTCTGAGCTGCTCCTAGGTCTCTAGTTAACATAGTCCTCATATACGGCGTGACCCTCGTACGGCTTGGTCTTAGTACAACCTTCCTCCCACTAGGAGAAGGTCTCCTCTGTATAGGCCTCATCCCCGCGGATACCCACTGACTCTCCTCTAAACAAAGAAAATAATAGTAAGGGTGAATGTGGAGTACTCAGCAAGTTTATATAACAAGTATGCATTGTATGCTCCTATTCCACCTCTATTGCCATCTCTCATTTTTATACTCAATCTCATTCTCAGATTCATGGCTTTAGTTGTGAAAGGTTTTGGATTCATTATTTTGGAAAACTAATGAGTATTCGTATGAACACAAAAACCCCAAAAGTTTCTATAACTATCCTTTCCCGGAGACAGGCATGAATTCATGATTTGTATAGCATTGTGCAAGCTTGTATCACTTTACCTATCATCACTCTGATCCTGGTGGCTCCTAGATCTCCGCATTTCCTTAGATGTGGTTCCGGATCAAAGTACAATACTTTTATATCTATCTCAGTATATTATATCTCCATCCAGCTACTCACAAGCGGTAGCCTGGGGCGGTGTACCACCCTCACCCAGACCCACCGAAAGCAACATAGTTGTTGGCTATGGCGGTCTCTGACCCTCACCCAACACCCAACTGTGTAATATATCACCTTCGCAGACCCCGCTTCTGGCATCTGATCAGTCCTAGGTTCTTGTGATCTGCATCCCCCACTTCTGACCTACTTACTAGTTCTGGGTTCTTGCGGCTGTGGATCCCTACTCTAGTGCTGGTCCGGCTCTTGTATGTTCCTCCCCTAATTAATACTTACCCATGTGGAGAATATAATAACCTTGATAGAGTTAGTAGTCTGTCTGTCCTCGGACAAGATATTGGTTGATACATTGTAGTACGGTCTGTTCACACGAATGAAGTTTGTGACTTCTTATATTCTATTCTTATGCAGAGGTCCCAACCTACCTCTCTGTTACCTGCCAAGGCAACATCTGTCCACCTTCTTAATTAATTTAAGTGGCCAACTGCTCTGTCAGTTGCTATCTATCTCTTTTATCTTCTTTTTATAGCCTTTCCTCGATTTAAATACTTTTCATAGCTTTGATGCAAGGTGATACTGAATTAATATATAAATACTTGTTTTACAGAATATATGTTGAGTAGTTGCTTAAATGAATGCTTACCTGAGTCTAAAATAAAGACTTGAGTCTCCGCGCTACCCTGGTACAATTTCCCTTGAAGACCCGGTACCTCTCCTGCAAATTATAAGAGAACTAGGGTTTAATCTGTGGCGTCGTAGAGATGATATGGCATAAATGAATGAGCGAATTATACTAAAACGTTCCTGCGAGATTGTTAGATTTCCACTTTGCTTACTAACGGACTCCTAGGGTTTCTTATATATTTTACTTGTTAGCTAACAAATGGGTATTATTCAACCGATGCCATTTAAATATGTAGAAATTCAGGGATATTAAATGGACACGGATTATTTGTGCTAAGGTCTCGAATAGTTATCACACGAATTTCTATTATTTTTACGCGATCAAAATTTAATTACTTAGTTTATGGTGCCCCTAATTATTTTATTTAATTGCACAAAATAATTAATTGGCGAGATTCTTACATTTCACTGCTTTTAGCAAGGATTCCTAAATTTAGAAAAAATAATTTGCACATTTTCATTCTGGCCTATGTTCTTTTTCCCATTTCCTTTCCTTCTTTTCCTTTTCTTTTTCTTCTTTTTCTTTTTTCTCTTCTTTTCTTTTCCTCCCCTCTCTCTTTTATTACCCAGCCTGCTCCCCTCATTTTTCCCTCCTCTCTCTCTCTCCTGGCTCCTCTCCTCACTCAGCCGCCTCCTCCCCTCCCGATCCAGATCGGGTCTTGGCGTCGCGTCTCCGGCTCCCCGGCGTCTCGCTGCCTTGGCCCCCTCCCCTTTGGGTAGGGTGCCCCTGTCACCAGCTCCGCCCTACGCCCCCTCACCTTGGCTCGGTCCTGGCCCATGGCGCGCCTACGGCGTCTCCGCCACCAGAGCTTAGCCTCAGCCACTTCCCTCAATCAGCACCACCGGCTCTCCCCTCTACGCCGACTCTGGCTCGTGTCGCCCAAGCTCCCGCGCCTCCCCTGGTAACCATATGTCGACCCTACGTTTGGGGCTATTGCCCGTCGACTCCGATTCATCTTTTCCTCCCCCTTACTCTTATCCTCTTCTCCTACCTCCCTCCCTCTTTGGATTTACCTGAATTCCTTTTCATGTTTTATTTATTATCTTTGATTTCTTGAGATGAATCGAGTGTCGTGTTTCGTTGGCTGCGGCGGGGCTCGAGGTCAGACCATGCACCGGGGGGCATGGTGTGGCTATCGGGTGCACATAGCTCGCCCTACACTACGGTGGCTTTCCTTCTCGGTAATTTTGCTTCCCTCTCTTTCTACTTATCTACCGTCGGCTAGCAAACTTTGTGATGATTCTGTGTGCTTTAGTGATGCTATGTAACATTCAGTTGGTTTCTTATTAGCTACGGCATGCATGGTTTAATATTGAGAAATGGACGCTAATACTATAGCTAATTTGTGGGCTACCTTTGCCAGTTGATGATTGGTTTGCTTTGAGAAAAGTTGATGGCTTGTGCTTGGTGGTCGCTTTCTTAGTTGCTTGCGTATCGACTGGTGGTGACCTACTCCTAGGGTTGACGGTCTTGAGGCCTGCTGTCTAGCTCCTTGCTGGCTTCTTGCTCCTAGTCGACTTGCCCTAACTATCTTGCGGTGGCCGATGCTCTGTGGTTATGGAGTTCAAGGGTTTGGTATGGAATGGAAGAAAGGAAAGGCTTACTGGTGCCGTGGGCTTTCTTCTCCCTTCGTTTCTACTCGGCTGGCTGCGTGTGCTCTTTTGTTTGTGGCCATGTTGTCTAGAGCTATTGTGATGTGCCTTCTAGAGGGTGTTGTGCTGGCCTCTCTATGATTGTGGCGCCCAGGAGGGCTTTCCTAGTGCCTTGTAGATGATAAGGGTATTTTGGTGATTTGGGGATAGTTGGTTGGTTTCTATGTCTTTTGAGAATAACTCAGATTTGTTTATGCCGAGTGATGATCCTATGATTGTGAGAGGTGCCGACTGCCCGGACAATCAGATATCTCCATGAACGGGACTGCCCTGCCAGAAAACCTTTAGGGCTCTGACAGCAATCCCTCTTTCCTTCTTTGGTTCGCTTAGTTTTATTTGTTCTTTTGTTCGGTCTTTTTCGGTATCTTAAGTACTAATTTACTCACAAAGAAATAGCGGTGTGGTGTTGGTTCGACGGTGAATCCTAATGTATGAGATGATATGAATGTAACTTCACCTTTCTCTTAATATTGATGTAAAGAAGATAATGTGTATTAATCCAAATGTAATTTCTATTCTCTGTTGATCCGAATGTAAGTAAGTATGTATGAGATGGTTTCCCCTTTTGTAATTAATTCTCTCTATTAAGTGTGAATTAATGATAATGGATAATTGAGTTTTGATTCGCAATACAATATGTTGGGTTTATTTACTCGCATTCGTTAATTGGAATTTCCTCAGTGATAATCGAACTAAAGAATTTGATCCCTAATATTAAATTGGTCGCTTAATTGTTATTAATACGCTAATTACATTGATTAGGTTAGTTAGAAAACGCGGGACGTTACAACTATCTATCTAACCCAAAAGCTAGTTATAGATTGGGAAGGATTGCTAGATATCTAGGCCCAGTTTGGGGTTTAAAGCTGGCTGTTGCTTTCAGAAAGCCAAAAACCTCCCAAATTGCATAACTTTAAAGCAGTTTTGGGAGAAAGTTAAAAGCCAAATTTAGAAAAAAATAACATAAAAGCTGAAAAGCTAGAAGATTGGTGATTTGAAGTTGGGACAATAGCACTAAAAGTCGGTCAAAAAGCTACAACTACTTTTCAGTCCGAAAAGCCAAATGCTACAGCTCCCCGAACAGGATCCTAGATTTATCTGATCAATCAATACTTACCAAGCCCAACTGGTTATCTGATTAATCGACTTATCTTAATTGCAATAACCATATCTGCAGATTAATATCTGAAGGCCGAGTCATATTGCGCAGAGAGACTGTGATGGTAGGTTAACATACGCTAGCCGTGCATATTTATGTACGGGTGATGGTGTGCGCTATGATGATGTCATCCGGTTGTTGTTCATAAATTTTTTCCGAAACCCACGCGAGAGAATCATTATGCATATTGGGAAAATAATGGTTACACGTCGGCATCTTTCGCCATTATAGACTTGGGTACTTTTTTTTTGTTGTGCCTTCTATCTATTCATAAGAGAGTACAAAAAGAGAACGGTCGTATGTGATTTTATTCAGTATAGCTAAAATCCATAATGTCTATTACAATCAATTTATAAATTCTATTTCGAAAAGACATATCATTTGAAAGTTAGTTACTATAATAAAAGTCAAAATCCATAAGCATGAAGATCAAAAGAATCTAGCCGATCTTGTGCTGCTTATACTCTATCTATTCTTTTTTTTGATACCCTAGATCTGCGTCAAACTTTCCAGCAATATATTTAAAAAGTATATAGATTGATTACATAGAAATTATATTATAAGATTAATATTAACTTTATTAGTATATCCTAATATAAAGTTACAAAACATTATAGTTAAAATCGTATCTTGAAAACCGTAAAAAATGAAAACATCAAATAAAATTCTAGTGCTGCCATGAAAACAACTAGCCATAAGCTCCTAGCAATTCGCGACTATTAATTTGTTACGACGAATATCGTTATATCTTAAAATATAAGAGTATTCATGGTAGAGTTCTAGTACATATAACTAAAGTTGCCATTACATCTTCCTAAAATAGTTACATTGTACATATTATACAACTTCAAAATTATATTTGATAAATCTACGTCTTGTAATACGGGCCCATCATATAAGTTAAGTGACGTAATTTTTTCTTTTTAATGATTAATATGTGAGCTCTTATATATGCTTCGTATCAAAGGAAAAATAAAGCCCAGAGTCATGACTCATGAGCACTATAAAATAATGTCAGACCAAGAATGGTTGTGAGATCATGTGGAGGTTATCCTATATTGTGTGCTAAGTATTTGATTTTGTTTGTGCTTTGTTAGTGAAGTTTAAGGTTGATTTCGTGGCATTTGCTTCCAAATTTTTGATGTCAGGTGGGCAACGGTCTTACTATGGTCGGTGTGACCGACCGTGGTAACGGTCCGACCGGAGGTCGTCGGGCAGTCTGACTAGTATGGTTGCTTTAGTCAGACTAGTCCTCTGTTACCAGGGATTTTAAGTCAGTTCGTGGTAGTCTGACCGACTGTTGGTTGGTTATCAGATCGGCCTCTAGGAAATTTAGTGAGTTGAGTTGGGTTTCGATTGTTAGTCATGGCAAGAGTCCATACAAGTGTTAGTCATGAGCTCATGCGGGAGTCCATGCATTATGAAAATCTTGACGTGGGTGTCAAATGCATAGGTTTTATTGATGAGAGTCAAGTACATGCCACTTATGTTCGAAACTATTGCTTATTCTTTTATGTGCATGGCGCCTGGTGATTGTTGCGGTCTATGGTAAGAACGAGGCTAGGGGAAGTACACTAAGGCTATGAAGGACCGTGTATGTCCGAGTGGTGCATCATCTCAAGCGGAGAAGCACGGTGAAAAATAAGGATCATGAGGAGGCATGTACATGCATGTGGCGTGTCATTGGACTTGGCATTTCAAGGAGTGATGGTCCTCGGAGCAGGAATATGATCTTGGCGGCATGTCATTAGGCATCACGGATTTTGTTGTGGGGTTTGCTTCGAGGAGAAGCACCGTGAAAATTGGTGGGTTGTAAACGAGGAAATTGTTTGATACCAGGTGGAGTGATAGTTTGCAAAATCGCAATAGTGGTCAAAGTGGTTTAGATCATGTATTAGAGGATGAAGCGTCCTACTAGACTATTGAAGCCATGTGAAAGTCATACTTTGAAAAATGTGCAAATTTGTGTGAATGTAAAACCAATTTATGTATGGATTATTAGATCTCTCCATTTGTAGCGCTTGTACCTACTAATAGTGTGTTGGTTGTTAGGGTTAGGTGTGAGATGACAAGCCTCCACTATATAAGTCTTTGTGTGTGTTAAGAGAAGAGCTCTCAAGAGGGTTGTTAGAGAGATGTTAGGGTTTTTTGTGTTGGAAGCTTTGTGTGTACTCTAGACTAAGAGCTCTATCCTCCATGAGAAAGTAGTTGTAAAACATTCCTCCCAAAGTTATCCATGGATTTTCTCTTGTGCTTTTGATTTGCTTGTTTTCTTGATTAAATTTCATCTTCTCTTGATCTCTCTTGGTACCAAGGGCATATAAGAGGTGGAGATATCTCTTAGGGGATCAGATCACATCTATGTAGACACTTTCTATGGAATGTTCTCATGATTTCTCTGTTTTGCTCAAGTGATGGGTGATTTTCGAATTTTGATTTTAGGAGCGTTTTGGCTTGAGTTCGTATTATAATATAGCTTGCTATGACATTGAGAACCCATCTAAGATCTTTTAGATCATCAATGACTCATGAGCAAGTGTAGATCGAGATCTCTCTATTTTGTTCGGTTTTAGTGTAATCTTCCTTGTTTTCGATAAAAATCGAAACTTTGATATTTATCTTCATGATCTATGATTGGAATATATCTCTAACATTTTAGGGTATTTGTATCAAGTTTCGTTATGTTTTGATCCATGGTTTAAGAGTTAGCCATCTTCTTAATCTGTGACGTGCTGATTCTTTCCATGTTCATTGAGTAGTTAGACCACCGTGACTCGAGCGGTTAAACTGCCCATGGCTGGTCGGACAGGTGGGACTTACGGTCAGATCGGCCGGGCGGTCCAACCACCCCTTGGCCAGCGATCAGACCAATGATACTGATTGTCTCAGGTAACTTTGTGATCTTTGGCTCTTAGCTTTGATAAATCTTGTGAGTTTGTATTTTTCAATGCATTGTATTACTAATACCAGAGGGAGATTTTAAAATGCCATTCATCCCTTAAGACTCGATATACCCTATCCTACGATGCTCCAGCACGCGAGACCAACATCAACAGCTGATAATCAATCGAAACCTCTCATAACTGCATACGAATATCGATCGTTAGTGCCAGCAGACGTTGATATAGCATTAGTTGAGTCCAGAAGGTTATTAAGCAGCACAAAGTCGCGGTAACCTCAAGTTCCAAACTAGAAGCCATTGTTTTAGCAATTTTTGTAAATATTTCTCGCTTTGGTTTTTTTGGGAAACTTTTTTTCACCAAATAGATCTATTAATTACTTGTCGTTACGTCAAAAAAAAAAAAACAAATGCATTATTCCTTGCTGGGTCTGTGTGAAATGACACCTAAAATGAGGTGAGGGCTCGTGATCAGATCGGCAGATCTACGTCAGTGTATAGCGAGCAATTAAGAACACACAGGAAGTTGCAATTCCGGAAGAAAGAAAGTTGAGGATCATTTGAGAAGGTTCAGAAATATTTATGATAAATTATTATCAATAAATGTGAAATTCAAATTCAAATTTATGAAATATTTAGATTTTCAATGTGCGGGTTTCAGTCCCAAGCGGTCTGACCGGCTTTGCTATCAATAAATGTGAAATTCAAATTCAAACTTATGAAATATTTAGATTTTCAATGTGTGGGTTTCAGTCCCTAGCGGTCTAACTGGCTCTGCTAAGCGGTCAGAGCAGTGCAACCGGTGCAACTGATCAGAGAGATCATGCACCAATAGTCTGACCTACCGTGCTTACTAGTCAGACCGGTTGTGCATAGCAGTCTGACCGGATAAGTTTTGTTTTCGACGGTATGTTCCGAATTATGGAGTTTTAGTCGACGATTGGGTAAATAGGTCATAGGTCAATGCTTTCATATTGTATGAAGTATGTTTAAACTAACGTGGGTCAACTTGTGAATAACTTGTATCCGAAAATGATTTCTTGACTTTTGAATATGTAAAGTAGTTTGGAGTCAACTATGGTTAACGGCGAAGACCGAGGCTATACTCATGGATGAGATGAGGTCCGGAACAGTCAAGAACGCTGGGTGAGATGGTTGAGCTCAAGCATGGCACAAAAAGGCAAGGAATATGGAAAAGAAGGTTTGAGCGACGAGTTGTACTAAGTGGCTTGGTCGGTCTAAATGAGACGGGGTCCAATGTAATCGAAGTGGGAGAGACTTGTCGATGCGTGGTAAGCCATTGGTGCACCTACACGTGGCAAGTATGACAATTGCTTGCAATGGAAGGTGAAGATCGGGTCAAGATAAGAGTATTTTGGTAGTTTGTCAAATACCGAAAACTTCGTTAGATCAAAATCGCGGTACCTGATCTTTTGTTGCGTGCTAAGGACATATAAGTGATGAAGATTATTCATGTAGAGCAGATCATATCTATTTAGCCACTGTGGTTTGTAAGATTTTGTTGTTACCCATTTCTTACTTGATTTAGAATACTTCTTGAGGATTCTTGATCGAGTTTTGGATTCGATTCGTTGGATGATTTTGCTGACTGTGACATGTGAAAAACACATTTAGATCCATCTTGACTATTCTTAACCCACAAGCAAATTTTTCTTAAGTTTTTGAGTTCTGTCTAGTTTTATGTAATCTTACATATTTTGAGGAAAGATTTGGATTCTAGCCAAGATCCTTGATAGAATAGGTTCCTAAGACTCTCAGCAAGGTGTGTACAAAGTTTGTCCTTATTTGATCATAGATTTTGATATTTACACCAAAAGTGGTTTGGACTCGGGCTGATTTTGTTTTGGAAATAAGGAAGCAATCAAACCACTCCTAGGCCCGGTCAGACCAACTGTTTGTTAGATCACCGGTTTGTGGCTGGTCAGACCGGATAGATATAAAGTTCGTGCATCTTCGTTGTTTCGGATTATTGCTTAGTTGTAGTATGTGAAATCTGATCATTTTAGCTCTCTAGCTTTAGAGTGAAAGATTTCTGGTGTTTGAGAAAATTTCAAATGATATCATTCGCTCTCTTCTCTGTTGTCATTGCCGCTCCTATGAAAAGACCGAATAAAGAAGATGGATCTAGCTCAATCTAGCTAGCTAGTATCATCTCATTGTCTCTAAGTAACTTTCGTCGTTATCTCATCTAGGTAAACCTGTGGATCACTTCGATCATAGTATACAGTGCAATAAATGATGCCATAGCTTAGCATGCGCCGTCGCTTAGTTAGTTAGATGGATGCATGCTAGCTAGTTTGGTAGTCCATCTCCATCCGGCTGGATCCACGTAGCACAGCTCCGTGCACGCTTCATTTATTCCAACATGAACAATGATGTATCGACTTGAGCGTAAGATAACCTAGCTACTCCCTTCAACTCCCATGTTCCATCGATCACAGCGTTCGCGACGTGGAGACTAACATGCTATGGCCCTATTTTTTTCTCTGGAGCTGACGATTTTTAGTTTTTGCTATAGTACTTAACTTTTAAATAAAGTATTTTCTCAAGATGAAGTCTACAAGTTAAACGATGTACACGTTAAAAGCTCAATATCTATACCATCCAAAATCACAAGTGAGTATCTCTCCGTAATATGTACTGTAAACAACCAAAATTCAAAATTTCACCAAAAGCGTTATATCCGTCGGTTTAATGGCTCATCTGCTGTTGTTCATCGGGTTTGTTTTCGCCTTTTCAGTTGGATCCACTGTCATTGTCATACAACAAACTAGTGATTTGCGACCAGAGATTCAAACTGTTCATATAAATAGCATTATAGTTTTTATTTCAAATTTAGAATTTAGACACTTATTTTTATAAATCTAGTCTACTCCTCAGATCTATCAAGCTCGGCAGCACCTATCGAGCTAGGGAGCTCAGCAAGAGGGAGTCGGCGGCACTAATTAGTAATAACTAGAGTTAATAACAGTTAATTAATGCTAATCAGTATTAATGGCTGTAATTAGTGCTAGTTGGTGACTGTGCA
This sequence comes from Bonia amplexicaulis, assembly GCA_036346245.1. NCBI lineage: Eukaryota > Viridiplantae > Streptophyta > Magnoliopsida > Poales > Poaceae > Bonia > Bonia amplexicaulis. The sequence goes on along the minus strand of CM070768.1, from coordinate 2,087,853 downwards.
TGCTCACCTATCGATTTGTGCATGCTTGGCAGGATCTACCGAGCAACATTGGCTCAGAGCTACTATAGCGCGTTGCCGAGCTCGAGTAGAGATTAGATTTACAAAAATAGGTTTTTAAATATCAAATTTGAAAAAAAAACTACCATGCCATTTATAAGAACAGTTCGGAGATCCCACGCTACTGCCCAATTGCAATGGAGAACATTCATGCAGCGGCCTGACATCTTAATTTCGAATAAAAATCCAAAATTGCAATTGTACCTTTTTATGTTTATGTTTCAAAGTAATTTATTTGCACTGATGCTATTTGACAGCTGATTGGCCTCTCACGAGGCACTTAACGAATTTTGATAACAGGTATATTTGTTTTTTTTTTGAGTAACCGGCGTGTGCGTATGTGCCACTGGCCTGGATCCATGGGCAGTTGGGCTCTTTTGGCTAGTCATTGCCCATGTAGATTAAGTGGCATCGTAGGATAAAAGGAGTCCCTTCCAAAACAAGTCCTTATCCAGTTCTTCCCCAAACCCCGTGTATTCTCCTCTGATTCTTTACTAATCTTCCCATTCACTTGCTCCATTTGTATCCGAGTTGAAGGAAAAGGTAGAGGGCTGTTGCTGGAAATGAAGGAGGGGGTGGCCGCTTGCCTCCATTGGCTCACCAGTTGCACTCTATGGTCGGACACGGTAGAGAGAGATCGACGAGGAATGGATACGAGAGAGAGATGAGAGAGAGGTGTGAGGGAGATGGAGCCTTATGATTTGTGTGGGTGGATCGGATGACTAGGATCTATACTATTAAAACATGCAGTGTTCCATAGTATTTCTCGTAGACTAAAGAATAGAACGACACAACGGGCCATTGCGCTCGTGAATGTTTCACAGTTGGTCCTACCTAGCTTGATAATCGACCGAGTGTTGGTCGGAGACAGGCTTAGGCCGGGTTCTTTTGGCCTTAAATTTGGTTTATGCTTGTACTATCTGCAGTAAGTAGCTTTTAAATGATGTATTTTTTAAGGTGGGGTTAATAGAAAAAAAATTTGAGTAAAAAGTATACTGAGCTCAACCGTACCGGTCAAAATCACATACGACTATTTCTCTCTACATATTGTCTCTTACAAACAACCAAAATTTAAATATTTAAATTATAAACCATAAGCTACCAGCTTAAAAACCCCACCCTTAGTTCGGCATGTGTGCGTCCAAATCCAGCAGTTGTGATGGCCGCTTACACTAATTAATTTGCACATAAGGCAGCGTTCAACTGACCAGCCGTGAATCAATGTGAATTGTCACCGCACCACCAGCTTTTACACGGTCAAAATTTGAAAATAATACACTACTTTCCGGCTTCGTACGAGTCACGACAGTGATGTTTCAAGGGGATTTAAAAATCTCTCTTCAAAACGGACAGTCAGCTTGTGTGTGCAGAATTTAACGAGGTGGTTGCTCATACGTACTCGTGCGTACTACGGTTAGTGTAAAGCAAATTAGCTTATGACTATAATTATATTATAGTTGGTTAAAATTATAGTATAACTGATGACTGGCTGTTTCTTTTCTAAAGAAAAAAACTGATTTTGAAAGTCAGTTTTGGAAAGAAATTAGTCGTTCATGGTTTGAGAAAAGGCTAGAATAGACAACAAGTAAAGCACGACGATATTTCTCTCTTTTTCGCGGAAGGCACTGCTTTATTTTGGGTCTATTTATATTGGATTTTGATTTTAATTTTTTCTTTGGTTTATGAACTGTAATAGTTTATAGAGAAGGTTACAGGGAGACACTCATATATGATTTTGACCGATATAAAGTTAAAAATTAAATACCATAAAAAGCTACTTAGTATAAAAAAAATAATTTTTAGAAAACAACATGTGAAGTCTTCGTGCTGTGTGGACGGCACGGGTTTCACTGCAAACGGCTAAATTCTAGCAAGAACACGAGGACGGAGAAATTCATGCGTGTAAAACATGGTCTTAATTTCTTCTGTGTGAAATAGATGATTGCAGCCACTAATTTCTTATAGATCATTTGAGCCCCTGTAAAATAAAAATGCTCACATCCCCACCCCCAACACACACACACAACTGCATAACAGTGGGGCACATAAAAAATATCAAGAGAATATCACCAGCAGCAAAAATCGAAGTGTCATGGCCATGCCTGATTCTGATCCTCCCTCCCAGAAGTAAGAGAAAGGCGAAAGCTTTCGGTGGAAGCAACGCACGCAAAAGAGGAAGCTTTACGAGCACTCGTGTTGGTATTGATCCAAGCCAAGAAGAAGCAAAAGGCAGAGCAAGCAAGGCCAAGGCCGTTTCTTGCGAGAACCGTTCGTCGCCGCCGGCTCGGTCCGCCACGAGCTAGCCTTCCCGGATGGGCGCGGCCGGCGGCGGTGGGAGGCTGCCGACGTTGCGGGCGATGGCCGTGGGCGCGGCGGCGCTGTGCGCGCTCCCTGTGGTCGTGTCGCTGGTGCTCCTTTGGCTGCCGCTGCTCTGCTGCGTCGTGGCCGCCGTCCGGTTCCGGCGAGTGAGGATGGGGACGTGCCGCGCCGGCAGCGGCGGCGGAGGAGGGGGACGGCCGGCGGAGAAGGGTGACGCCGCCGATCGGGTGATGCTGCTGCAGAAGTACCTCGAGGACCAGATGGAGCTCGTCGGAGCCGAGGCAGGGGAGTTCTTCGATCCAAGAGAAGCGTAGCGAGATGTTTTTGTTCTTCTTTTGCAATTTTTAGCCTGTAAATGCGATAGGAGTTGCGAAGCAGAGGAGAATTTGTTTGTGTGTGTTGTGCTTGGCGAAACATGACGAATTACAACTTTTTTCATAACAAACGAAAACAAAAAAAAGAAAGAAAGATGAAATTTCTTTTGCTGTTGATTTCGCTGTTCTTGATGTTAATGTGACTACTACTTGCTTCCACTTTCCAGTGGTTGGTTAATGACGGCTTAATTAATTAGTTTGCATTAAACGACTCCCATTACTTCATGAAAGTCGAAACTAAACAAGATGAGATTAAAGCATGAAAATACGCTGCTTGTCTCATTAACAAGCAGCTTTTTCTGTTGTTGTTTTTTTTATTTGATAAAATTATTTGGGACATTGCATTGTATTGTATATTTTTATCAATATACAGTGTGTACTATAATTAATTTATAAATCTTGTTTTTAAAAAATATTATATTTTAGAAAAATTGAAAAGCAATTTTCAGAGGACGAATGCTTCCGTTCCATCGTCCAGGCGGTTTTGCACGGAGTCGACGTCACGGGCGGTGGCGCGCTCGTGCTACAGCATCTGGACCGTAGCGGGCGAATGAATATAAATCAGGATTGTCAACTAATGGGAATGCATCAACGACAATCACATTCACGGCAGCAATTTCCTAATGGAAGCCAGAATCTCTCTCTCTTCTCCTGTATTTTTTGGTTGTGCTTATGACTTTTAGCTGCGATTTGTATCTTTTAGGCTGTTTATACAAAAGATTACAGAGCAACAAAAACTCACGTGCGATTTTTGCCAATATAAATGAAGTTAGTAAAGTATGTATTACAATTAACTAGTAGACTCTATCTTGAAAAAATACTTTGTTTAAAAGTTAGTTACTGTAAAAAAATCGAAAAGCAGTTTTTAGAAGCTGAAAAGAACATGATCTAGCTCCTGGACGGATGGTCAATGGTGTAACTGTTCCATCGTCAGTATCAGCGTAGTGGATTTATGCTCTGTTACTCCCTTCGTCTCGTAATGTTTCTTTAGCCTAGAAAGTCTTGGTTTTACAGTATTTGTCTATGGTGCGAATCAAGAGCGCCGTATTATGGCTATTACGACTATTCTACTCTTTTATCTCTTCGTACGCTTCAGAGAATGTTAAGCGGTTGTATTATGTTATTTAATATGAATATGTATGGTTATTTTTTTTATTAATATGTATTAGATCTAATGCTTTCTCGCGCACTTGAACAAATATTGCGTAGGGAGCAGTATCTCTTTATGGGACGCACTGTAGCCTGCAAAGGGCTTTGGTGTTGCTGGATTGGGCTAAAAAAGTAGCTTATGTCTAAAATTTTACTATAGTTAGTTGAAATTATACTGTAGCTGATGTGACTTATTTGACCTAATTAAATTTTAAAAAATTTAAAAATAAAAAATAGATTAGCCCATTATAGATAATACAAACGAATACCCAAAAAAACCAATAAAAAGCTTTTAAAAAGATAAAAAAAATTAAAATTTAAAAATAGTAAAAAATAAGTTAGAAAGTAGAAGCTCGAGCTGAAAGGAAGATGGCCGGTGAGGACGAATGAGAGGCTCCACGCACCGACACACCAATGGCAATGTGGATTCGTCTTCTTTTCTTTTCTTGGTTGACGCACCACACACGCGGACTCTGCTGCTGTCCACTGATTTCCCAGTTTTGCTACACATCACGTCAAGATTCCACCGTGTCACGAGGACCGAGCCTTACGGGCCTCTATCATTTCCATTTTAGCTCCTAACTTTTAACTTATTTTTTATTATTTATAAATTTTATTTCTTCCTTAAGTTTTGATTTTTTTTGAGTTTTTTGTCGGTTTTTCTGTATTTGTTTGTGTTGTCCGTGATGAGTAGGGGTGCAAACGGATAGGATTCGGACGGATATTGTTGTTACCATATTCTAACCCATATTTTTTCTCCGGATTCGGTACCAATCGGATTCGGTGCCGGATCGGTCGGGATTAACCCGAGCCGTTTGCACCCCTACTTGTTTGTAAAGAATGCATGCAGTACAACAAATGAAGTAGGAGGACGTACTGTTAAGAACTTGATGTTACTACTTAATAGATGATGTGGAAGATTTTATTTTATCATTGCAAAAGAAAATGAAACGTCAAATAGTAGCACTAACCCGAAATCAAACTTGAAGACGATCGGATTCGGACGGATATTCTTGTTACCATATCCTAACCCATATTTTTCTCCGGATTCGGTACCAATCGGATTCGGTGTCGATTCGGATCGGATCGGGATTAACCCGAGCCGTTTGCACCCTACTTGTTTGTAAAGAATGCATGCGGTACAACAAATGAAGTAGGAGGACGTCTCATTAAGAACTTGATGTTACTACTTAATAGATGATGTGGAAGATTTTATTTTATCATTGCAAAAGAAAATGAAACGTCAAATAGTAGCACTAACACGAAATCAAACTTGAAGACGTGTCGGATTCGGACGGATATTCTTGTTACCATATCCTAACCCATATTTTTCTCCTGATTCGGTACCAATCGGATTCGGTGCGGATCGGTCGGGATTAACCCGAGCCGTTTGCACCCTACTTGTTTGTAAAGAATGCATGCGAGACAACAAATGAAGTAGGAGGACGTCTTATTAAGAACTTGATGTTACTACTTAATAGATGATGTGGAAGATTTTATTTTATCATTGCAAAAGAAAATGAAACGTCAAATAGTAGCACTAACCTGAAATCAAACTTGAAGACGTATCGGATTCGGACGGATATTGCTGTTACCATATCCTAACCCATATTTTTTCTCCGGATTCGGTACCAATCGGATTCGGTGCCGGATCGGTCGGGATTAACCCGAGCCGTTTGCACCCCTACTTGTTTGTAAAGAATGCATGCAGTACAACAAATGAAGTAGGAGGACGTACTGTTAAGAACTTGATGTTACTACTTAATAGATGATGTGGAAGATTTTATTTTATCATTGCAAAAGAAAATGAAACGTCAAATAGTAGCACTAACCTGAAATCAAACTTGAAGACGATCGGATTCGGACGGATATTCTTTGTTACCATATCCTAACCCATATTTTTCTCCGGATTCGGTACCAATCGGATTCGGTGCGGATCGGTCGGGATTAACCGAGCGTTTGCACCCTACTTGTTTGTAAAGAATGCATGCAGTACAACAAATGAAGTAGGAGGACGTACTGTTAAGAACTTGATGTTACTACTTAATAGATGATGTGGAAGATTTTATTTTATCATTGCAAAAGAAAATGAAACGTCAAATAGTAGCACTAACCTGAAATCAAACTTGAAGACGTATCGGATTCGGACGGATATTCTTGTTACCATATCCTAACCCATATTTTTCTCCGGATTCGGTACCAATCGGATTCGGTGCCGGATCGGTCGGGATTAACCCGAGCCGTTTGCACCCCTACTTGTTTGTAAAGAATGCATGCAGTACAACAAATGAAGTAGGAGGACGTACTGTTAAGAACTTGATGTTACTACTTAATAGATGATGTGGAAGATTTTATTTTATCATTGCAAAAGAAAATGAAACGTCAAATAGTAGCACTAACCTGAAATCAAACTTGAAGACGTATCGGATTCGGACGGATATTGCTGTTACCATATCCTAACCCATATTTTTTCTCCGGATTCGGTACCAATCGGATTCGGTACCAATCGGATTCGGTGCCGGATCGGTCGGGATTAACCCGAGCCGTTTGCACCTCTAGTGATGAGCTAGCATATTTTTTCTATTTTCAAATTTTTTTAAATTTAATTACACTAAATAAGTCACCTTCAGCTACAGTGAAATTTCAGTCGCTACAGTGCAATTTCAGCCATAAGCCACAGTTTTTCAGTCTAACCAAGCGGGATCTAGATGGTGTGGCTTGCCGGCGTCCAGCCCACCCGCCGGGCTTGAACCGGGCGTCTCATTTGAACGGTGCCTCACCGGTCAAGCCTGTATCTGTGCTGGATCTTAGTTTTATCTTAACATGTACGTGGAGCGTACTCATGTGAGTGTATGAGTGGATAGATATATGTGATATTATATGTGTGTATGAGTATATTTTTGTTGTACTCGTGAATTAAAAAAGAAGACTAATGACATATTTTTTCTATAATGCCATATAAATGATCTTTCGCGAAACTAATGACTTGGGCATGCCAGCCAAACCTTTGTTGAAATAACATCGTGATTGCTTGCTTAACTGCTTTCGCGTCCAGTTTCATGTTTGTTACCCATATAATTTAACAAACAGCGTTGCAGTGTTGGTTTGGTTGGTGCTATCCCTCCGGCTGAAACGTCTTTAGGAGCTGAATCGCCGGTTTCTGCTGCTCTCCTGGCAATGAACTCACACTGCTCTAAATTGGATTAATTCGTCTTTTTTCTTTTCGAAGCAATTGGATTGATTCATTGAGTCCATGAACACATGTAAATTCTCAAACCATCTCAAGGTTTCTTGCAAGTTTAGTGGGGAGAAAATGTCATCAACTCAATGAATCAATCCAATTGCTTCGAAAAGAAAAGGACGAATTAATCCAATTTAGTGGGGAGAAAAGATAAAAAAACGACACACAGATAACTGGAACATAAAAGTTAACAAGTTTGGATCATGGTATAAAGCTTTAATCCATAACAGTAGAATAGATTCTTCAGGTTACAGCCACGTGAACAAGCAGCCATAAAGATTGAGCACGACGAAGACAGCTTTAACTGTTCGTTTCACAGTAGATCTAACCTAATCTAATTTATTTATGTGACTTCATGAGTCTAAGTTCAGTGTGGCGTCTGCCTTGGCCTCGATGTCGTTCTTGCTCCTGACCACGCATCTCCTCTTTGTTTCGTCATCCAGGTAGCCAAGGTCTTCGGCAACTGCAATATGCGCATACAGCAACTCTTCAAGTTTGTCGACAGGAGCAGTCCTTTTACCTTTGCCACCTTTGATCTGCTGGAATTCTTCCTTGCCGTGGTTATTGCTGGTAAAGTGCTCATGAATTCTCACAGCTTCTTGAAATCCAGATATTGTTGGCAGGAACTTCACTAAGAACACGCTCTGATTGGCTGGCCTTCCATGGCTAACCTTCGCCTTTTCACATGCAAACCCAATATCTGGATACACAAGGCAACAATGTAAACAACTTTGAAAAGTCCCAACAGAAGAAACACCACAAACAAAACATTGTATTTTGTGTCAGAAGCTGTAGAAATAGTAGACCAAGCCTTCTTTGTGCTAAAAGGTGCTATCAGACTAGCTACAAAGGAACAAAAGAAGATGCTTGCTCTGTATCAGTTGAACTTATCATTCTATCTCAAGAAAGCATGTGACAAAAAAAAGGATAGCTCAAGCTAGATAGCCATGATCCCTAGGTCGCATATCTACAAACAAATACAATAAGTGGCAAACTGATAGCATATAAATTCTTTTGGTACTTAATGCAGACTAACCTGTAAGTACACCTTCAATTTCTTCTATTGACACAATCTTTGTTTCAGTAGCCTTTGCCTTGTTCACGATGGAGCTGTTATGTATTACGACAACTGGAGGCCACAACATTAGATCCCCCTTCATGTCATTTACTTCCTCAGCTGGAATGGAGTGATACGCTTTAGAAGTGTCTGGAGCAACATGCCAATTCCACCCCATCAGAACACACAGTGCTTTGTGAAGACCTAAATGTTTTGTCTTTAAACCCACTTTGCATGTATCGTAAGCATGTGACATTAAGGATTCGATGTCTGGAAACTTCCTCGCAACACTGTTGTAAGAAAGTGAACAAAAAGCAAATAAACGAAGCATTTCTTTAGGCTAGACATTCCATGTAAATGTTCAATGAAATCAGAAATAAATACAACAAATTTTGTTTTCACTATCCTTCTGAATGCATTATGATGACTGACAAAATGGAAACAATTCAGGTGGATACAACCAACTAAATGCCTGTGAGCAGATAAAAACCATGTAGAAAAGAAAGAGCTATAGCAGCGTAAATCATTGGAATATAGGGTTTGCAAATTAATGTATTCCCTCAGAAAAGATGCTTACGATTTAGGAACACCAGAAAATCAACCAATCCTTGAAGCTAAGATGTTAATGGAGGAAAACTCAACTCAAACTACACTGCACTAGCTAAGGAAACTTTGAAAATAAATGATATGCACAACTGTTGCTTCATGCAAAAACATTTGAATTGAAGTCTAAAGCTTAAATTTGATCAGAATTAACATGACACGTGAAAAATTCCAAGAAAGCAAAGATCAGGGACATCTGGTCTTAAAAAGAAGACTAATCAAATTTGCACGTAAGATGGCATCTGCACACTTAGTGACCAGAAGACAAAGTTAAAACAAACTCTGAACTCTAAAAGGACAACTCTATATCCCTGGAACTATATATTTCATCGAGATGATATGTTATCAAATTCTTGTCCATGGGAACAAAGAAACAACTAAAACAATTCTTGTCCATGGGAACAAAGAAACAGCTAAAAGCTTAACAAAAATGCTTTATACACCTTCAGTGAAGAATCAGGAAGTCACATGCTGACAAAACTTAAGTAGCAAATACATTTAGTTTCAATAAAAAATATGACCAGTATAGAAATTCCAATTATTGAGAGCTAAGAAGACAACAAAGGCAATGAACATTGGTAGTTACGATACTGCTCAAAGGCCACAGATATGAAAAGAAATCACAATCTATATGGAGCTGATCAGTACTATACTACTATTGAAATTGCATAAAAATAAAACAGGACTTTGATGAATGCAAATGCAAAAGTAGAATTCAACTTCAACTAACCTACCAGGACAGAAAGAGCAAAAGACAGTATTCCCCGCATACCTTACTTTAAAATTCAAACACAACCGTTGGTTCAACCTACAGCCTCTAGTGGGAAGCGTATAAATTTAGCATGCCATACAACCATTGGAGCCCATGCTACTGAACTCTGTGTTGTAGTTCACCTTGTGTTAGTGAAATTCTATTTTACCAGTAGGCTAGATACAAGTCTCACAAAGTAACCGTGCTGATTGCTGGAGGGGTTTGTAAAGGTGCCACAAAGGGTTTTACTTGATTGAGGAAATACGTAGCAAGCAGAATAGTTATGTGTCTGCCATGTTTTTGATCCTGGTTATCCAAAGAATAGAGTAACAGCAATTTGGTAATGTGTGCACCTGATCTCACAGGATGCAAAATAGGCTGATACCCAGATATTATCAACCAGAAGTTCCAATGACCAACTACCTTTAATGTGGCAATGATATTATGAAGTTAATGTCTCATGAACAGCACCATATTGTTTCTTTTACTTTCTTCCAGCCATCTTGTCCCAATACATCTGCAATGCATTACTCCAAAGAATGTAGATCCACATCAATCATAGACCAATGCTGGAATTGATCAAAGCATTAAGCACCAATGCTTCAATGTCTGAAGCCTATAAACAACGCCAACATACTGTAGTGTATTGTGCCTCTCGACTGAACCATCAACTGACAATGTTGGCACAGTCTAGTACCTCAACATGATATTTCCTCATAATCATCATGCTGCACCCTCAACCCGTGGCCCATTGCATCCTATCAGTAGCATATACAAGAAATAACTTGGGTTCTCAGTAAAACACATGGCTTTTTCGCGCGCAGGGGAGGGGAGGGACACTACATTTTGGCAATTACCTTAAACAAATTACTAACATAATTCACTACATTAACCTAAACTACACGATCAATCATATCTAGGGCGATGTATGCTAAAACATGACCAGTCGATAAAGAGTTTTGAAATATTCCTCCATTCCAGTCACCAAAACAGCAAGCAGGCGGCTGCTGAAATGACCAGAAAGTGCATCCTACCCAAATGATAGGAGGAACTGTTTAGCTGGTAGAGTGTTAGCACAGATGAAGAAACACAAACCTGCCACATACACAGCAAGACAAAGACCCTTTTGGTGCCTCACAGTATCTCTTCTTCATGGTTGAGCTCTCATTTAACATCTTTGTGTACTTAAGGAAGGCTTGGTGAACTTGCTTACTGAATTCGTCTGAACCTTCTGGTGGATCTCTCTGCATAGAAGGGTCCTCATCCTCTGGAGCATCCTCATGGTTCAATTCGGTGCCATTATGATTATCTCCTGACAACTTTGGAAATTTATTTGGCCTAACAGATTCACTTCTCTCTGATTTATATCCACCATGGAATTGAGGAAGAGCAATTCTCAATCTCTTTTTCGCACTTTTTGTCCATCCTCCTCTTCCTCTTCCTCTTCCTCTTCCATGCATGGCAGATCCCCCAAATTGTGACTGCACAATGGGTATGGACAGCCTCTGATAGATAGGTTTGCATTTTGAACGCCCAAAGGCCAACATGTCAGAATGAGGATAGTTTCCTTGATCTGCATCAGTCCATTCCTCATTGATGTCATTTGGCAAAGCAATCCTTGAGAAAACATTACGACTAGCTGGCATATCATATCCTGCATCATATCCATCTTCATCATCAACCATATCATAACTTCTTGACATTCTCTCATATGCATCCATACCATCTTCGTAATACTCTCGTCCTGGAGGGCTATCATCAGCTTGGTATATATCCATCTCATGATCACGATATGCAGCGCTCCGGGATCTTCTTCTATAAGCAATGGGAGAAACTTCCTGGTCACTTAACTCACGACCATCCTCAAATGAAGCAAACTCATGTTGACGAACTGGGCGCCTTGCAAGTGCAAGAGGCTCAGTCTCAGGAGAGTGTGAGTGCCGCAGATGATCATCCCTTGTCTTGTGGTAACGTGTGGATGCATCTCCATGATAAGAATGTTGCATATTGTGTTCCATGTCACGATGCATACTTCGGAAGGCATCCTCACCCTCAGCCATCCTGCGTGGTAGCCTAACTTGGCGGTTAATCCTTTCATCCTTGAGGCCTGTCAAAGGTGATGAGCCCAATACAAGATATGCGTCATTTTCTGGATCCCTTCTGCCATATTCATGCGCATCATATTCCATGGATGCAGCTGCTCTTGGTGGATGCTTAGTGTGTGTCTGTCTTGTAATGTCCAGTAATATCTTGTCATCATGACCAGTGTCAAGCTCTAATGAACTTTCTGAGAACCTGCGAGCATGACCACTCCCATGTCCTAACGAGTCATGGGGTGGCCTGCCAAGGCTATCCATGACGTATCCATTGCTTGGCTCATAACCAGGTTCACCGTGCACCCCGTAAGAGTGGTCCTTGGCGAGCACGGATGAGGAAGAACCAGCATACGCCTTCAACTGTGTATATGGCACAATGTCCGAACCAAGCACACCCCTACTAGAGTAAAGCCTATCCATTTCTCCATCCCTGTCAACAAGCAAATCCCTACCAGGGTAAAGCCTCTCGATTTCTCTACTCCTCCCAGCATACGGATCACGCAAATGATCATGGTACTGAAACTCGCTGTCATCATGCAGCAACCGGGTACTTCCAGCTCCAAAGCTTTCCCTGGCCTTCATCATTGGCCCCCCTGTCGGGAATCCAGCCTCTGTAGGAGGCACCGAGGGGTAAAGTGCCCTTGGAGGTGGAGACACCGCCGGTGGTGGTGGCGGCAGGGGCGACCTGCGGTCCAGGTACAGCGCGCTAGTCCTTCCCAATCCCGTCGCACTGACTCTGAGCGTCATACCGGTGTCCCCCAAGAAATCGCTCTCCTTGTTATCTCTCCGGCCGCCGGGGCCTCCAAAGAACTCGCTGTCCTTGTCAAGGCTCCGGCCGCTTGGGCCTCCAAAGAACTCGGTTTCCTTCTTCGTGGCACTCAGGGATGGCCGCTCCAGGTCGGACGGGTGGTCAGGGAGCATGTAATACGGCGGTGCGTCGTACCTCCCGCTGGCGCCGCGACCGCCATAGCTCCCGCTCGGGCCGCGGTCGCCGCGACCGGCGTGGTCGTAGCGGTCGCGCTCCTGGCGGTAGGGCACCCTCCCGTAGTCCCTTTGCCCATGGCGGGGCGGGTCGCGGTCGCGATCGCCATCGCCGTCCCTCGGGCGCCGCGCGCGGTGGTCCGGGAGGGGCTGCGGCGGGGCGGTAGTCGGGGCGGCGGTCGTGCCTGTCCCTGTCGTCGCGGGCGCCCCTGGCCGCGCGTCCCTGCGGCCGCGCCCTCCCCTGCCCCCACCTCCTCCTCCTCCGCCTCCGCGTCGCATGATGCCGGGTGCAGTCACCGGTGAGGGCGGGCTGCGCAGATCGCTACCGAGAAGGTGGATGAGGAGAGGGGTTCAGATCCAGAAGTTCACGCTCAGATGCAGTTGCGAGATGGTGTTGGTGGTGATGAAGGATTCGGCGGCGGCGGTTGGGTTTGGGAGGTTTGTGCGGCGGCGACGTCGGGGGAAGTGGCGGTTGTGTGCAATGTGGGCTTCGGTTGCGGTTGGGATCGCAATTTTTAGGGCACGTACGATGTAAAGACGACGGCTGTCCATATCACCCTATATCAGCGTTCCAAACGATTTCAACTTTTTTTTTTCTGGCTTATTTAACCTAAAGTCACTTAGGGTCTATTTGGCAACAGCTGCAGCTTATGATTTTGGTTGAAATTTTTGAATTTTGACTATTTATAGTACAGATTACGGAGAGACAGATACTCACTTGTGATTTTAGATGGTACAGATGTTGGGTTTTAACGTGTACATCGTTTAACTTGTAAACCCCGTCTTGAAAAAATACTCCGTTTAAAAGTTAGGTGCTGTAGCAAAAGCCAAAAACTGCCAGTTTCGGAGGAAAAGAACATACCCTTAGAACGCATAAACTTTTAATTTCAGTTTATTGTAACTTTTTTGCTTTTTTATTTTTTTCTCTCTTATTCTTTTGTATTATTTGTGACGATATAACATTTTTTATTTTATTTTAATTGAATGACTCGGAAAAAACTAACAGCCGCTACAGCAATTTCAGTCAAGAACCAACGGTCAAAATCATTAGCCAAAAAGATTAAACTCTTTAGAGCAAGCCCATCTACAAACAACACTACCGATAACACATACAATAGATTGTCTACTAAGTTGTTTATACTATACTAGTTGAATGCCCGTGCGTTGCTACAGATTTTAAAAAAATTTAGAATATATTTATATACATATTCTAAAAAATCTTATCACCCATTAGTTTCAGAACATATAGTATGATAAAATTCATATATGTCTTTTGGATTCTAGTTTTTGGGGCCACATGTCAGCACTGCCTTTTGTGAGAAATGATGGAAGAGGTGGACCAACCACCAACTCCTTCTTTGATAATAGTAAAGATTTACAATATTTTAATTCTCTTGCATAAAATATATTATTCTATAAACAACAACTCTTGTAATAGCATTTTGAGCTATCTATAAGAGCCTTATTAGCTATCTATGTATGCCAGACAGTTCTTTATCTCTCCTCATTCTCTCTCATTCGCCTCTAAAAATCTTAAGCGGCAAAGATTATAGACAACTAGCATCCCTTAGGCGCGTTCGTATTAGCTTTTGTTGATGATCTATGGCTGTGGTTTATGAATTTTAGCTAAAAATAAATAGTAGTGGCTGAAAGAAGTGGTTTTTAGAAGAAAGGAACGAGCAGTGCAAAAAAATAAATGAGATATGTGCACGTGACGAGAGTGAGAGGAGCGGGTGGGTGATATACTTATGACCTCTATTTTATCCTCAGAGCGAGACAGTAGCAAGAGACGTGGAAGAACCGCTTCGAGAAGCCATGTATTCGTATTGCCTTTTGGCTTTTATACTAGTTATGTATCCGTGCATTGCAACGGAACTCATTGAATGTATAGAGAATCGTACTATAGAAGAAAGTTACTCTGATCGATTGAAAAATAGAGAATGGTGAGAAGTTGAAGGAATAGAACGGTTGAGAAGAATGGATGTACAACCACCAATTCATTTTTTTATAATAGTAATGATAATGAAATAGAAACCAGAAGCAGAACCCAACAAGAGTAGAGCTGCTCCCATGTCGTTGGTGGGCCCGTGCGGTTTAGGCCTACTTTATGCGCCCAATTCCAAAACTCCAGAAGACAAGCAAGGAAGGAAGGATATTCTTCCTTGGGGGGTATTCTTTTGAGAACAAAAAAGAGGAGAGCACACATGGCAACGGAACCGTTGGGCTTGAACTTGATCCATTGGCCTTGGCAGATTTTTTGTCGAACTGTGAGCCTTTCTGAAAAGGAAAAGAAAAACAAGTGTACATGGTATATTTGACATGGAGTTATCCAACACATGTTAGTATAGTTAGTTAAGAAAATTCTTGTGGTTACAAATCAAACAAAGAGAGATATGATAGTAGAGAGTTAGGTGAGCAATGCTTAGGATTTCCTCATGGACTGCATCGTATGTATATATATCTGCATAGGGGGTGTTTTTACAATAGTACCCTTACATTTAGATATCCTTCGCAGGGGTATTTATGTCATTACACATATCTTACTTTGGACCTTTACAGCCTTCTAACAGCCTTCCAACACATGGAGTTATCCAACACATGTTAGTATAGTTAGTTAAGAAAAATCTTTTTACCGATTCTAGTAATATTTCATGTTTTGGCCTTAACAATAGTAATATTTTCAGTTACTTCATCCAAAAATTACAGAAGAAAACACCGCAATACTAGATGAACCTAAGGTGGCGTTGGTTCGGGGTTTAAACAACTCGCTTAGCTAACCTTAACCCATGTAGGCTAGCTTAATACAATTTTTGTGGTAATTAATCTGGTTCTATAATATTGTTTGGCTAGATTAGATCGGTACTGGGTTTGCAATATATATAAAAACAAAAACCGAGGGTCAGTTATGGTGCGTTAGTTTATTCCATCTGCTTGTTTTTTTTTTTTTTTGTATATCGTAGGTTAGAGGGTTACCGTGCTAAGTTGATCCTCCTAGCCCGTAAGTGTTTTTTGGCGGGTTAAAGTCTTAACCAACATGGTAAACCCCAGATGCGTCCTGTTCTTTTCAGCTTCTAAAAGCTGCTTTTCGGCTTTTCTACAGTAACTAGTTTCTAAATAGAGTATTTTTTTCAAGTTAGAGTCTACTAATTAATTGTAGTATATACTTTACTGATTTCATTTATATCAGCAAAAATCGCACGTGAATTTCTGTTACTCTGTAATCTCTCGTACAAACAGCCTAAAAATCACAAGCCATGACCAAAGCCACAAGCCCCAAATAGCCGGCCCTAGGGGGGCATGGGGTGCGACGGCCGAGGGCCCAGGCGGGGTAGGGGCCCAAGCCCAGATATACAAATTCTCAGAAGGCGAGGAGACGCGCTGCAGTGCCGCACGCCCCGCACCGCACACGGCACATCGCGACGCCTGGACTGCCGGACAGCCGGAGAATCCTCCCATCCAATCCTAAACTCTGTTGTTAGTATTTTTTTCCATTTTATTTTCAGTGCTGCGTTAGACAAAAGAAAGAAGTGGAAATTAACAAAACTCTACTGCTGTGAGTTTTTGATCTTCTTTTCTGAATCCAATTTCACTTTGCATCGCTTTTGTTATGATCACTCCTCTCGTCTGTGGACCGAAATGGACAATGGGGCCATAATATTTTCTTGAAGGGAAAACGGACTAATATCATGTTTTTGGTTCTTGTTTTGGCATGTACCTTCACAGTTCACACCAAGCTGAAACATTCAGAGTCCTGCTGCCTCCCCAAGGTGAGATTTTTATCACATTTGGTGTCTTGTAGTTACAGTTACTTGTTCATTTTTTAATCCAAATTAATTATTTGTATAGTACTCTAGACTTCTAGTACTTTGTACTCATATAGTCATGTTTTTCTTCTAATTTAGGTGTTAAAATTTTAGAATGTTACCTAAGAAACATTTGTCGTGGGTCATGAAAAGAAAACGAAAAGACAAGAAGATCAGTTTATTCAATCACAACAAGGTGATATACATAAGTTTTTTTCAGCTTCAAGTAGTGCTGTGCCTGATGACAACCCTGTAGATGCACCTGATATTCAAGAAGAAGAGCAACAACAAGTTAATGATAATTTAAGTGAACAAGTTGATGCTACAGAGAATGAAAATTTACAGCCTTCCTCTCAACCTGAAAATTCAATTGATGATGTGCAACAAGCTTCTATTCATGATGTCTTTGATCCTAGAACTTGGGAGAATCTTGATAATAAGGGTAGAGATATTTTGATTGAGAAAGGGCCGGTGAGAGAATTGAATCTTGAGTTCCCTGTAGATGCTCATAATAGACGTTTTTCATATGCTTACTACTCCAGAAAGTTAAGCAATGGTGAGGTGGTTGATAGAAAATGGTTGGTTTACTCTAAACATGTGGACAAAGTTTTTTGTTTTTGCTGCAAATTGTTCAAATCAAATCAGAACAAAAGTTTGCTAGCACATGATGGATTGATGGACTGGAAACATCTTAGTTTTAGACTCAAGCAACATGAGAATAGTGTTGAGCATATAACAAATATGAATACTTGGAATGAACTTAGGATGAGGTTGAGCAAAAATAAAACAATTGATGATGATTGGCAACGGGAAATTGCAAAGGAGAGAGAGCGTTGGAGACAAGTTTTAGTAAGAATCGCTTCTGCTGTCAAGTTTCTTGCTAAACATAATTTGGTTTTCCGAGGGCAAAATGAGAAACTATATCAAGCTAACAATGGTAACTTTCTGGGCACAATTGAAATGATGGGTGAATTTGATCCTGTGATGCAAGACCATATTAGGCGGATTCAAAATAGTGAGATTCATCATCATTATCTTGGGCATAAAATTCAGAATGAGATGATTTCCCTTCTTGCAGATTGTGTGAAACAAACTATATTAAAGATCATTAAGGATGCCAAGTATTTTTCTGTGATTTTAGATTGTACTCCAGATGTGAGCCATGAAGAACAATTGACTCTAATTATTCGTTGTATGAATATATCGGGGAATGTTCCAAGGGTAGAGGAGTTCTTCCTGGAGTTCTTGAAGGTAGATGACACATCAGGATTGGGTCTTTTTAACGAATTAAAGAGTACATTGGCCTCTCTTGATTTGAATATTGATGATGTGAGGGGACAAGGCTATGATAATGGTTCAAATATGAAGGGGAAACACCAAGGTGTTCAGACGCGCTTGCTTGAAATTAATCCAAGAGCACTATATATGCCGTGTGCATGTCATAGTCTGAATCTTACTCTTTGTTATATGGGAAAATCTTGCAGGTAAACTATTATTTCTTTTATTATGTTATACATTGTTTTGATTTGGGAAAAGTTTGAATCTTACTATTTGTGATATTTGAAATCTTGCAGGCAAGCTATTTCTTTTTTTGGTATTATCCAACGTATATACACACTGTTTGCAAAATCTACCAAAAGGTGGAAGATTTTTGTTGACAATGTCCCAGGATTGACAGTTAAGTCATGGTCTAATACACGCTGGGAAAGCCGAATAAAAAGTGTTCAAGCTATCAGATTCCAAACTCCTCAAATAAGATCAGCTTTAATAGCGCTAGAGAAGGCTTCAACTGATGACCCAATGACAGTTAGTGAATGTCAATCTTTGGTGAGTGCACTTGAGAATTTTGAATTTTAGTTGGTTTGGTTATTTGGCACGACATTTTATTCTCTATAAATAAGGTGAGCAAGAAGTTGCAATCTAAAATTGTGAGTATAGATGCTACTCTCAAACACATTGAAGGTGTCATATCATATTTTAAGAGGTATAGAGATGAAGGTTTCACTTCTAGTATGGATACAGCAAAAAACATTGCATCTGAAATGGATATAGAGCCAATATTTTCTACAAAACGTCAACGAAAGAGAAAGAAACATTTTGATGAACAAGATGACCAAGACGAGGAAATACAACGGTCTGCTGTGGACTCCTTTAGAACAGAGTACTTCCTAGTTATGATTGATGCTGCAATTGCTTCATTGACTAGTAGATTTGAGCAGATGAAAGCATTTGATAATGTTTTGGGTTCTTGTTCAACTCGAAAATTTGAAATCCTTGGATGAAGTCGATCTTTGGTTGCACCGCAAGAATTTTGTGCAAACATTTTCTCATGATAACTCATCCGATGTTGAGATCAATGATTTTTTCGAATTAAAGGTATTGCAAGTGACTTTGCGATTCTTTGATATCGTCACCGAGATTCAAGTTTGTTATGGTATGATTGCTATCCAAATATTTCAGTTGCCTATCGAATTCTCTTAACTGTACCTGTGACTGTAGCTTCGGCTGAAAGAAGTTTCTCAAAATTGAAGTTGTTGAAGAACTATTTGAGATCAACTATGTCACAAGAAAGGTTAAATGGCTTGGCTATGTGCACCATCGAGAAGGATATCTTGGACACTATTGATCTCAATACCGTCCTTGATGATTTTGCATCAAGAAATGCCCGAAGAAGTATCTTTTTATGAGAAGCAATGGATATGATGGAGTTCTATTCTTCCTTAAGGTAATCATATTAGTTCTAGAAGTACAAATATATTGCTTTTTAGTCTACATTGTTTCTCGATAATTATCGACATGTTAAATTAAAATATATTATTGGATTTGCTTTCTTTACAACTAAAATTAGCGATATATATTATAAGATTTTATATATGATCTAGAGGGCCCGTCACGACGAGTTCGCTAGAGGGCCCTCAAAATCCTAGGACCGGCGCTGGCCTCAGCCAAAAAGAACATGCCCGTATGTCCAAATGCAACAGAAAGGAACCAGTAGAGATTCCATGCCTCCGTCCTACAGGCGCCACCGGCAGTTTGCTTCTTTTCTACTGGGCGTTCCAGCGTTAAAACCTGGAGCAAGTCGCAGTCGTTTCTTAAAACGCATCAGCTAGCTTTGAAAGAGTGTGAAACGAACGGGCTACCATAAGTTATTTGTTTTCTTTTCTGCCAGACGCCTAGCTCGACGCAAACACCAAAATCGCAAACGAGTATTTCTCTCCATAATCGCTGTAGCAAACAGTCAAAATTCAAAAATTTCAACCAAAACCATAGCCGCAGCAAAAAAGAACAAGTCTATATTTGTTTCAGATTGCATCATCAGCTCAGCACGTAGTATGGGGGATGAGAGGTAAACTGCATCACAAGCTAAGCACATAATTTACTTAGCAGGTTGTATTCGCATTTTGGCGAGGCGTACTTGTATCAGGCTGGCCCGGCCAAGAATTTCTGCAAGATATCGCACGCGGATTTTATTGGCCAACATGCTGATCTATTTCACATGCTCACAGAATTTACATTACATTCAACAAGTTAGTAAAATTTGCATGTTCGGCCTAATGAAATCAGCGATATCAAAGCAAACGCAGCGTACGATGGCTAAGTGGCAGAATAACTTACGAAATGAGAAATCGATTTACAACATGTGCGAGTTTTTTTAGATGATCTGTAAAATAACATGAATCATAATTTACAGAGACAAACATAGGTTACAAAGCATAAGAAAGATAACACCGGCTAAGTGGCATGGGCTGTCCTCCCATCACCTGTTGGGTCGTTGAATAACATGAAACACAAACGGTGAACTTGTAGGAGTATATGCATCTGTACAGGAGCATAGTCCTTTATTCTTTTGGTGCCACACAAATGGTAACACTGGCATTGCTGTAACCCAGGAACATTTACAAACAAATGTGCACCTCCAGCACCAGCAGCCTCCTTTGAGAGATCCACCCCATAATTAAATCATGCTGTTAGTAAGAAACATGGCCACCAATGACCAGGTAAGCAGAGCAAAAGGTCCACAAGCAAAACACTCAGTCATGCGAAAAGAACAGATGAGGGTTGCTTGAAGCTGGAAGCGCTTGCTTTATTCGAAGATGTGATCGCCTTGTCCTTTGAAACAGCATTGCCAAAAACTAACTCAGGAGAATTTGATTGTTGGTTGTTTTCACTGTGGCCAGGTCTGACCCAGTTTTTTATTAGTCCCTCACGGCAAACAGTGAGGATTGATTCGTTGGTGAACACCAGACCGGACAGGGGATCCACATGTACTCGGTGGGCGACAAGGGGTGAGAGCTTCGGCACATCTCGCATTCTTGGAGAAGGTTGAAGAACACCTGTTGGAGGGCATGCATTGTCCCAGTGTGCAGAAGGGCTCCCACTGCTAAACGTTGGCGAGCCACTGGAAGGATGACGTAGTGGGACAACAATCTCATCCATTGCCAGGTCCCACAGAAGCAGTTGGGTGTCCTATGAGTATGTAACAGTGAAAATTTATTTCTGCAATAAACCATGTTGGAAAAAGCAAAATGCCAAACAACTGGCCAAAATTTATCTGACAGCTATTACTAAGGGCACATGCTCAAGAATATAAAGAGGTAAAATAACCTTCAATAATTAAGTTCATCAACATGAACAGAAAATATTAAAATACGTCATACAGTGAGAAAAAAGCAGCATGACCATGGTGATGATCGGGACAAATTAGCATATCTTACTGCATAAGTAGCATGATCAGTTTAATGATGCCCTGCAACAAGCATAATAGTGGATAGCAGCAACATGCCAACAGTTCATTAATCTAAGGTCTCCCAACAATTCAGTAAGCAACGGAGAAAATGAAAAATGAAAAGATAAGTATTTCAAGTACTCCCAGCCTTCATTTTTATTTGTATTTAGAAGTTACGAAATCGGACAGTCGTGCATCACTGTTGCTTATCTACGATACCTACTACATGATTTCAATATAAAGTATACGCCATAAAACTTTAAACTATAATTCCAGCTATACATACCTGACCAACAGAACCAAAACGATACACAACATTTTCTCCTGTTCCATCAGAATTTGGTGGGGACCAATATGAATCAAAAGCAACTCCACTAACCTGTCAACAGAAAATTAGCCTTGTCCTCAAATTACAAGTTTCGACAGGAAACATCAGGCCATTGAAAAAGTTCAAGGCAAATTAAATTAATACCCAGGAATTATGCCCTTCGCCCCATGCAACTATCTTTCTATCGTCCATGCTCCATACCTGCACAAGATCATCTTCGCCACCTGTCAACAGATATTTGCCATCCGAGCTGTAAAAACAGACCACAATCAAACTAGGTAAGAAACTAAGCCATACTCATTTGTGGACCATACATCATTGGTCCACCCAACTAAACTCTCATAATTGGCAAGCCCGTAGAAAAGTTAGAAACAATTTAGCAGATAAAAAAACAGAGAGCAGGAAGCTGATAAGAAGGTAGAGACGCTTCAATGTATAGTTCATACTTGCCTAATGGACCAATATTACCTTAGCTACAAAAGTAGGAACTTTTACAATGATGCCAAACAAAAAATAAAATAAATCACAGAAAGCAAACCACGCTAGAAACTAATGTCGTCATACAAATTTTGTGTTACTACACCAAACAAATAGAAATAGACATCCAAACACTGTATGTAATGTAATGCACAACAACAACAAAGCTTTTTGTTCCAAACGAGTTATGCAAAACAAACAAAATACCTCATAGATGCAAAAAGGCCTGTGGCAAACCGGCAGCCAAACAGCAAATAATTTGATGTTTCAATTGCAAAAAATTTCAAACGTCATGTTAGAAGTTGAACAGCAGCACACAGCAGAAGTGGTTGCTGAGCAGAACAGACATACGTAGCAAGTACCAGAACATATCCAATAATCAGATAGCTAACTTCTACTTGATATGCTAGTCTACACTAAGGAAACTACACCAGTTTTGCATACTAGTCAACCCAGGCTGGTTTAAGAGTTCAAACTAAGAGTAACAAACAGAAACACATTTCAGACAGACCTCAGCATAAAAGTTCCAAAGAGTGAAATCATAAATATGGCTTAGATTATAACTAATAGGGCAGCCAAACAGTAGAGAATATAAATCATAGAACTAACTGGGGGAAAACATGGCAGTAAAATTACCTCCAGGTGCAACACAAGAGCGCGCCATAATAACTTTTCCGCCAAATATTAGTTGTTCCTTCGAAAAATCGAAAACTCTCAAATAACCTGCATATGGTTGATTAATATTAGTTCAATAACCAATACAACATAGCTGGATTTTAGGATAAGTAAAAAATTCTCTAGTCTTGGTCTAGAACAAAGCAAGTACCATCTCGCCCAACAGTTGCCAAGTATGCCCCATCTGGAGAAAAGGAAATCGCATTGATTGAACCTTGACAAATATGCCATCTAGCAATAGGGTTACTCTGTAATGTTATTGAGATAAATCCAAAGTTAATCATGGTACCACATTTCTTTTAAGGCAAAACATGTTCAATACCTTGATATAAACTCTTATAACCAAATGTTATGCAGCAAGAATTATTTGTAAGATACTAACATGCACAGCATAATGGAACTACTTCCCAAGATTCACTGTACATGATGTACTGAACCTGCTGCTATGACTGTACCTGGTGGCTGGAATATGCCAGTAAAGTTCTTGCCGCAAAAGTAAATTCTAGTGGTAAAACCATAACACTATACGCAGGTAGAGACCAGTACAAGTGCATAGTGTTGGAGCCAGTTATCATGCTAGCATTTTTTTTTATTACTCCACAGCCAAACTCTGAAATGGAAGCATAAAGCAAAAGTATTACTTTTGAAGGACTAATTTGGCATGTCTAATTTGTGTACTTAAGAACGCATGAGCAATCTGAATCTTGGAAGCCATTTTACACAGTGCACTCTCTTAAGCACTTGATATTTGTGTGTCCTTACCTGGATTTTTTAAATAATGAGTAATTTATATTGGGTGGTTATCATTGTTTAGCAACTTACGATGCTACTTCCATCATTTACATATCAGGAGGAATAATGATGTTCATTGCTTTAAGTCTTTGACATATGTTCAGACCTAAAGAGTTAAGAATGCTAGACATTGTAGAATAGCTAAACAGATGGCCAGACCACAGATTCATGCCAACATAGAGAGAGAAAAGCAATTTAACAACAAAGCATCCTTACTTCACCAAAATAATGCAGTTTAGGCAAATAATAATGAAGTGCTTAAAATACCTTACTCGACTTTGCATGCGAAACTATCAACTGAGCTGGATCCTTTATAGCTGGAAATGTACATTCAGTGTTTCCATCTTTGCACTGAACACAAAGAATATACATCAGTTCAAACATCAGCCAAACAAAAGTCAGATTTAAAAAATACCAAGTTCCATGACCAGCATCTGCTCACTTTATCATACACATACAAATTTCCATCAGAATGGCTAACAACGAAAATGCCTTCGCGCTCTGGCACCCATGCAACAGAAGTACATCGGCTGCAGAACATTAGTGTCCAGAAGTCAGTTAGAGGATTAAGTTAAATAATCAGAGGAAGATAGGCATCTGCAAGGACCGCAGCCCAAACAGAGTTCTGCTTATCTGCCACCCTAAACAAATAATGTCATACTTCTTTCGATAAAAGAAACACTGTTCCAGGCTCCAGAGCAGACAGTTCCCAGTACATAATTTACTCACCTTCAGCTTTCACTTCTACAAACTGAGGATTCATAGGCATGCAAAAAGGTGATATGCAGCACAAGATGACAGGCACAAAAAGAATCCAGGTTGTTCTTACAACAAAGCCAGTTCAGGCTCTGAAGCACTACCTGAGAGCATAATTGACAAACATAAAGTTCATTGCTTTACCATAAACTGGTGAACTCAAATGATTGGCTCCAGTGGCATTAGATTCAAAGCATTGCTCAACCGTTGATTACTTTGAATATTCCAAGGGAAATCTCTTAAGGTATTTTAATTTTTTTAGAATGATGGGAGTCGTTGTGAGGGCAAAAAACTTAGCTAACTAGTAACTGCTAACTTTTCCCTTCTCTCTGATACTCAAAAACTGCCGTGCCATATTGGGGAAAATGATGGTTTCTTGTGTCTATATCACATGGTACCAGTGTGCTGTATTTGTTTTGTGCTAAGTCGATTAAAAGTCTTATATGCTAAATTACCAGATAATGAAATAAACAAACAAGCAACCACAAAATTTCCAGGCAATGCTGATACAAATCTGACAAGTGCAAATAAACTCAAAGTATCATATATGACATATGAATGAATAGTGAAAATTATAACATGCCTGCCACTGTTCGTGCCGTCTTTATCACCCTTATTATAATGTTGGGCAGCAACAGGCTTCCTTCCAGGATCTTGTAACTGTTGCCTCAGCGGCATTGAATAGACTGCATGATGGACACAAAAAAGTCGCATTTTTACACAGTTCATTTTCAATCATAAAGCAATTCAAGCTAACAACTATTCCAACAAACCATCCCCTGATCCCATCCCAATGATCAGGTCATGCCCTTCCTTGGCCTCTGGGTCGAATGCGTGGCACAGTGGGTTCGAGTTGCCGAAATGGATGGACTTTATTGGATCCTAGTGCAATTAACCAGCTGATCAGAAAATACCAAGACACTAATAACCACATTTAGCATGCATCCAATAATAAGAATGAAGACCTTGTCCTGGGAATTGAGGTCACTGATGAATAGTGTATCGGCGGCATTGAAGATGATGTATGCACCCTTGCCATCATAATTTGTTACAGCTTGTGATCCACCAAGGCTTGTAGATGTACCAAGGCCTCCTGCCATACGGTTGCTTCCAGCCACGGCCCGGCTTGCACCATTTCCCCCAACAAAGCTAAGTGCCCGGCTTCCGTTCCCAGAGCCAAGCAGCTTTGCTGCGGCCGATCGCATCCCGCTGCTGGAGCTTGGTGTTGACGGTGTGGAGCCCTGGCCAGCAGGCTTCTCCTTCAGGTACACCACCGTCAACTGTGACAACCAAAACCAATCAATAACCAAACTTACAGCACTATAAATTTATTTTCTGAGGTGCACAGCCACACAGTGCGCGTGATCAAGATATAAGCTATTAACCTACTGTTACTAAAGAATTGTCAATTGAGAAATAAAACCACGAAAAGTCGTAAATACTTAGATGCAACCACACTAAAACCAGTGGAAATTTCAGCTTTACCAATGAAGCACTCAGAGCTCACAATATGATATCTACAAGACTAACAGCAAAACCAAATAGCCTAATAAGAAAGCTAACGCCAATCGAAATCCTTACTTTGGAGCACTCAGCACATGTATAAAAAACGCAAACTTTACCTAAATTCTCATCTAAAGTCTAAACACCACCTTGAAGCCAATCGAAATCCCACCAACACTGCAAAACCTCCAAAAATCGGAAATCCTCGACGAGAGCAACCCAATTCCCCATGCCACCCACCGAAGCCCACCTAGATCCCCAGAGTTCGCCCACCCGAAACCACGGCGCGAGAACGGCGAGGCGTCGACGGTACCTGCGAGACGGTCTTCCCGCCGTGGTTGTAGTGCAGGACGGCGGCGGAATGCGTCTTCTCGTACTGCAGCTTGTACCTCCCCTCGGGCGTCTTGAAGTAGGTCTTGAGCCCGGCTGCCGAGGCGCCGCCCCCAGCCCCCGCCGCCGCCGACGAAGACATCGCCGCCATGCCCGGCGCCACCACCGCCTGCTAAATCCCCGCGATCGCCTCCCGCAATGCTACGCTACCACCGCCGCCCCCGCCGTTTAGGCAGCTGCTCGCTCGGTCATACCCCCGCCCCCGCCCCCGCCGCTGCCGGTTTTCGCGTCGGTCCGTGGGGTGGGGAGCGTGGCTAGGGGTTTGGAGAGGTGGAGGTGGGTCGAGGCGGCGAGGAGGCGGAGGAGGACGAGACGAGGAGTGGTGGCTCGATTTGGGAGAAGAGACCGAGACGAAGGAAGGAAAAGAAAATAAAAGAAAAGAAAAGAAAATGGCCTGTCTTAATTTGGAGGTGGAAAATAATACTAATGGAAATGCTAGCGACCGGACTATGGAAGCTCGCCTACAACATTTTTCATCATATTTTTTTTGTCCATATTTACAACAAAAAGAATGGCTCGAGTATTCTCATTCACCACATTTCTCATTTATATCTGTAACATTTGTCAACTATATATATAACAAAAAACAATGTGAATATTTGTATTGTATGCTCTGATACAACATTTTTAAATAATATATGCAATAATTTTAATCACCATATGCAATAAAAATGTGTAATATAAAAATCAATGTTGTATACACGAAATAAAAAATGTTACAACAAAAATAAAGAGAAAAATATTATAAATATAGATAAAAATATTGCAGTCGAACGTCCCAAACTAGCGTCCGGTCAGACGCCCAGACGCTAACATTACCCATCTCTACTATTATATAAAGAGTAGTTGGTGGTCGTCGGTGCATTCTCCTCTCCCCTCTCTACAACCACCCGATTTGATCTGGACCGTCTCTCTCATCCTCCTCTCTCTTAAGATGCAACCCGCCCATCCTCTCCACTTTCCCCATCTACTCGCGCATTCTGGCCACCTTTCTCTCTCTGTCACTTGTTCTACAATTTTTAATGTGTGAAGTTGGCCAGGCAGTAACTTCCGTCTCACCATTTTTATGACTCCATTGCAATGCACGAGTCTCTAACTAGTAACACTAAAAGAAGTAAACAGTGACTTAACCCGATAGAAATGGATCCGACCCGTTAGCCACTACTAGGGGTGGAAACGGATCGGATACGATCGAATAGTCTCAAATACGAATACGGATTCATGATTTTAAAACGGATATGGATACGAATTCGAACATTCTCAAATACGAATACGAATTGAATGTCGTAACGAATACGAATTCGAATCGGATATATGCTTAATTCAGTCGAATACGAATATCCTCCTACGAATGTTGTAATCGACCGGTTTTTCCGATTAGCGGTTTTAAATTCAAATTTTGACATTTGAAATTTTCTCAAAATATGATTTCCACAGTTCATATTTCTGGCACCATTGTTTATTCGCACATGTAGCCTACACGGTAGCAATTGTACCCATCGACCAAAACTGTAAACATCACCTCGTTCTGTAATGATCTCAGATTCCTAGAATTCAGGCGCTTTATAGTTTAGTAATGCACACATCCGACCTGACAAATGGCGTGAATTACCGCCACCCAAATAGCGGCGGTAGAAGCGTTCGTACGGAGTGTACTAGTTATGGATTTGAGGTCTTGGCTCTTGAGTCTTGAGTACTAGTTAAGAAAATCTGGAAATGAGGAGTTGAGGAGTTAGTCTTGAGTCTTGAGTACTAGTTGAGCGAAATGAGGAGTGTACTAGTTGAGGTCTTAGCTCTTCCTCTTCTTGAATACGAATACAAATACGAATATTCTCGAATATAAATACGAATATTCTCAAATACGAATGCGAATACGAATATTCTCAAATACGGATACGAATATTGTCGAATACGAATACGAATATTTTTGAATACGGATTTTTGCTTACCACATTCATATTTTCTCGGATACAAATACCGGGTAAAACGAATTATCCGTTACCGATTTTCACCCCTAGCCACTACCAGTTTCATGACGTCACTGTCGCCACTCCGACCCGTCGCCCATTTCCCTCGACGACGTCGCGGACGCCGCACGCGGCGGCGGCACCCGGCGCCGTGGCCGGGAGTGGGGGAATGAGCGCGGCCCGGGGAGGTTGTGGATTCTCTCCTGCGCCGCGTCATCTCTGGCTGAGATCGCGAGTCCATCTGCGGTGTCGCTCGCGTGTGGTGATCCCGGCCGGCTTGAAGGTATTGGACTGAGTCCTACTACTCCAAACTTCAGTGAGGATTTTTCCGCTTCTGCCGATTGCTTCGAGCTATCTTTCCATTCCAATCTTACCCTCAGAATCTAGTGGTGTCAGCGTTCGTATGAACTGTTACGGAATAGAAGGCATCTAGTTTTAGGAGAGAGCGTGTTCTTGATTGTACATGAGCTAATCTGTAATTGAATGAAATTCACTTTTTGATGGCATACGGTAGATTCTCCCATGTTCATTGTGATTGCAGTGATGAACAATTGCTCGATCGCGCATTAGTCTGCCCCGACAACACCTCCTGCTGTCCTTATGATATCAGTATTTCCCCCTGTTCTTTGTTCAACAGAGGGAGTAACTCTCCTAAAAGCCATTCCCTTCCCCTAATTTCCAGTTTTGCCCTTCTTGTTATACTGTATTACTCAGTGTGTCTCGTCCCTCGAAGGTTTGAACACCATCGCACTGCCTCTTGTTTTTCTCTGAACTAAGGAGATGTTAAATATACAGATGTACCTATCAACTCAAAAGACAATTTGGACACTTAGCGGACTTTACATTGGACCATTTGCTTTCAAGGATAGGTTGTGATATCTGTATTTTAATTAACTTCAGTACTTGTCTATGTATAAAGTTCAGCTTTGCAAGTTTTCCTGATGAATTCTGGTGTTCTGTTGCACAATACTGCGAAGCATAGCGTGATTATTTGAGTGTGTGTTCTGGTCATGCTTTTAGTGTCGACAGTTGCATATTGTAAATTGCATGTCTCTGGTTCAATCAAAGGGGATTTTTTGTTCTTCATCAATGTCCAGATTGCGGGTAAGTACAACAAGAAGTAGATTAACTAATTCGTTGCATATGCTTCACTTCACATATATAGAAAAGATCATTTAGCTAACAAAGTTTTTGCTAAATAAACATGCTTTCACAATATATGAATTATAACTATCACTATGACATTTCAGGAGCATGTATGTAGTTGACGGTACAGGAGTATCCATGTAGTCTACATACCACAAACCACTGTTCAGTATTCAGAAGCATTTGCTGCACTGCATACAAGTTCAGAAGATTAGTTTGTAAGACAATCCAGGAGCTTTGTAGGGTGAATCCTGATGAGTTAACTCTTTCACATACATAAGGGATTGTGCTTTGCCTAAGGAGCCTCCAAAAGGACGTACTTTGTTTGACTGGTGGCAGTGCTCTGTGCAACACTGAAGCATATCACATTCGGCAGATCAACTGATGGAAGAATCACCATGCACTTAAAAGGTCTAATCTGGTTTTATCACTAGATTGTTTCTTCATTTATCAGATTGTCCTACAAACCTCTAGTGTATCATTTTTTATTTCAAGTAAGGAAAAGGTCTACTTTACTCCCCTTAAGTATCACGTATTGTCCTACAACACTGAAGCATATCACATTCGGCAGATCAACTGGCGGCAGTGCTCCGTGCAACACTGAGGCATATCACATTCGGCAGATCAACTGATGGAAGTGATCCAGTATTAGAAGTTTCGATGTAGTATAAAGACATTTTAAAATTTAGAGGGTTAAGTGGACATCCATGGTACTTTAGGGGAGTAAAGTACTAAAGTGGACACCCCCATGTGATGATTTTTTATTGTAATACTACTGTTAAAGCTAAATATTATCTTCATTTAGAGCATAAAGATCTTACAGTGGCATCAGCAGCAGTTTAGCCTCACTTCAATACTCCATCTTCTCAGAATTTACTGATTCCTTTTGTTGCCCCAATTTTAGTAGTGAAATCAGCTGGTACAACTTGCAAATGTTTGCCATACATAACAAATCACTGAGGCATGTAAACAAAAAACATGAGAGGGACAATATAAATATTCTGAATGAACTGTTTCTGAAAGATGTTAGGTTCAACAAATGATGTTAGTGGTCTTGGAATAAATAAGAATTAATCTGCTACTCAAAAGTAGGAACATAAACCTTATCTACAATCAAATGCAACTAAAAGAACAAAAATTCCATGACATCGCTGGAATAATATAATGCACGGCAAAAGCTATTGAAACCCAGAATCAAGTAGCAGATATTGGGCATAATTATGTCAGCTGCCAAAATTTCACACTATTTTGTGAATTGTTTGTATTCTGGCAGTTTTTCACAATTTTCTTGACATGGACATGTTTTGATAATACTTGGGGGGCTTAACTCATTGTTTCTCCAAGTTTTCACTAGAATCTGAGCAAAATAGGTCAGTTTCTTGCTGTGCTACTTAACAGATCCGATTACAGGGTTAAGACTAAATGCCTACCTTGTGGTCTGGCAGTTTCTGGTTTTGGATCAGGAACTGTTATTATGTTGGTGAAGCACCGGTACAGTATAATTATATGCTAGATAACTGACAATATAAACAATTATGCATATAATGGGATAAACAATTTCATCTAGTTCTTTTGTCACCTGTAGGATCTTATATTTCTGTGTACAAATTGTACCTTGAATCATATATTGAACTTGCAAATTCCTTTGTCAGGACTCATTCCAAATACGTATGACTGTAGGAGTTTCATATTTCAATAAATATGCCTCATGGGTCCTTTGAGAGAAAATCTGTAGACTAAAATAGATTATGCAAAGAAGATTGTCAGATGATGAGGCAAAAGCACTGATTGACGCCAGATCTAGGGGTGCCAACCCTACAAGATCAAATTCACAGAGCTTTTCTTGGCATGTGAATGCTCTCTGGCGATTTTGGAGTACACCAGTGCATATTCACATGAAGGTAAGCATCTCCTTTCCACGGTGCATCTAAGTTAATTTCCTACATGTCCTTCCATCAAGTTTGCTCTCATTTAATCTGGAATTAGGTAGACATTTGAAATTATCTACCACTTAAGGCGCATTACTATCATTGCCAACTTGGGTTATTTTCCATGTCAATGCTTCTCCTTTTCTCTGTGCTGACAAGCGATCTCTTACTCAGGTGTTTACTGCTGCAGAGACATGGTTTGATTGGTTCTTCAGAATGACACTCTTTGCTGTTGAGTGCTGACCAGGTGAACCGCAATGCTGGTCCGGGTAACAAGAAGCGTGATGATCCGCAAGTTTGTAGTCCATGCTTCCGTTCATCGGTGACGAGGGATATTGGAACGGACTTTCATCATTTAATTGAAGAAATCACCAATGGTGTTGAATACATTTATGCGGAGCTGAAGATAATGTTGGAAGTAAAAGAGCTCTGTTCAAACCATCCAACCAAAAACACTGCCTTCGAAACCTGATGAAGAGGATCAGGAGGGCAATACGAGGATGTTAATGGACATGGGAATTCCACGGGCCTTCAGAACTTTTCTAACTCATATCGGATAGAGCTGAATACCAAATGTTCCAAGCCATCATTCTGCAGTAGTGGCTAGGGATGGCAATTGTGCCGTTTACCCGTGTGCCCATGGGTAAATACTCTAATGGAGTCGGGTATATGATGTATTCTTTACCCACGGGTATGAAAATAGGGAAAATCTCTGCCTATCGGGTAAATGGGTACGGTATGGGTTAGCTCGCCTGCACTGCCTCGCCCATTTACCCGTGAAATAAACTGACAGGTGGGTCATCCTAAAATAATAAACCCTAGAAATCTCTCGCCTTGCCAATAACTCTCCGTCCGCCCCACTCTCTCGTCCGCCTCTCGCACTCTCGCAGTCTCGCCACCGCCGCCTCCTCCTCCGCCCCCACCCGGTCGCCGGCCTTCTCCTCTGCCCCCAGATCCGCCTCTTCCGCCCCCGCCCTACTAGTCGGCCTCCTCCTTCGCCCCCAGATCTGCCTCCTTCACCCGCACGTGAAATAAACTGACAGGTGGGCATTGGCATAGGACTTGAGACGTTGAAAGTGTGCGAGGATTGTCATGTTGCCCTATGTGAGATTGCAGAACTCAGCCTCCAAAGACAGCACGCGAGAGGTCTTGTTGTCCCAGAACAGACCCTCGTGACTGCGCCAGATGGCGTTGGCGGAGGTGCTGGGCGTGATGACTATAGTCAAGATTTCCTCGAAGATGGAGGCGTAGAGGAGGGAGCGCACAGCGTAGTCGATGGCCTACCAGGCCGCATCAGGAGGGTTGGGCACAACCATTCCATCGATGTGACGCGAGGCACCGAACTTGCCCACAAGGGTGAGGAAAAGCTTGCGCCAACGCATGTAGTTTGGAGGATGAAGTTCTAGGGTGAACAGGATGTGTGTGCGCACGTTGATCATGGAGAGGGTGGAAGCAGGATTGGCAGGCGTGGCCTGTGGAAGAGCAGCAACGATGGCAGCCGCAAGGGCGGCGGCCCCGTTGTGGGGAGCGTCATCAGCCATGCAGGCGTGAGCACGAGACGCTGGGAGATGGGGAGAGGATCGAGTTAGGCTAATACCATGAAAGTGGAGATAGTTTTCGAGGATTCCACTATGATCCTTATTGATGGGTTACCGTGTATATATACACGTTGTACAGAAATTTACATCTGTTAGGATCCTAACCATAAACAACAGATTACAGCTAATTAAGCTATATAAATCATGTCTATAATCTAGCGGTGGTTGCTATGTATCGCGTGCATGTGTCGGATGGGCTACAGGTCCGACGTATGTCTAACAGCAACCTTTTTCTCATTTTGAATAAAGGTCAGAACTTTGACATTGATTTTCTTTATTTTTGCTTGGAATAGATTTATGATATCCTTGTTAAGGTTTGTTCCAAATTTCATAAAATTTGGAGCAGTAGCTTTTGTATTGACTCTTTTATAGGCTCGAACCCGAGCTGTTCTTACCTGTGCTAGAGCTTCGATCAGACTAGCCATGCGGTCCAGCCAGCAGTGACCTGCGGTCATACTGGCCAAGCGGTCAAACCGCTATCTCCTTGCGGTCAGACCATCAGAGGAGTATGTTGGTTCTGTCTTTGTAGGGTTGGTTTGTAGGTTTCGTGTGTTTGATCTTACGCTGCGTGTTTTGAAGCTGTGGATAACATGGTGATTCGATTTGATATCGAAAAATAGTGAGCTTCTACTGGCCTCCTCTAGGTGCTGTCTTTGGTCCTACGTATAATTTGTGCAAAGTTTCTGGATTGATCTGACGGGTATCAATTCTGTTTTCTGCGAAGTGAGATATCTTACAAAGATTGATATTTGGCCTTCTTTCCCAGAAATATACTGATTAAGGTTGTCTATGCACTTCAAGACGTGTTTTGACGAAGACACCTTCATAACCAGGTTAGTAGATGCATCCAAAGGTATTGTACTACATGGCTACAACATAAGATTCTTTTTTTTCTGTTGGAAGTATTCTAAACACAGCCTTAATGATGCAGCCATGGGTTATCTGATACAGTGGGCTCCTTCTAAATTCTAATGCTCAAAGATGATAATTAAACGACTTGCTTAGAGCTTCTCTGTTCAAATATTTGACAGAAACGACCTTGCATATGCTAATATTCCTTGATCCAGTGTAGATAACATAAGATTGGAATACTCACGAGACCAGCTAAACTCCAATTTCTATCTTAACAAGGCAGCAGGCAAACAGTGTGCCATGTGTGAGAGTTCTCCAAGGGCCGATGGATCTCGCCAAGGTGCAGTAACTAAACTTTGATTGAGCGACGGATCAAACACGGCATATGGTCCCCCAATTCGCAAGTCGAATGCAATGTGAGGATGCTCAGAGCTCACATGCGTAGGGGTTGATGAACACAATGCAGTGCAGAGATGTATGTCCCTTTCTGTAGCTGCCAGCCGCAGCGGCAATACGTACGATGCATTTGTTAGCTAGGAGCAGTCTGTCTGGTGAGCCTGAGAAGTTTGTTTCTTCGCAGAATCCTTCGAGCTTGGTCCCGGATTGGAGGAGCATGGCTGGAATCTCAGCTTCAATCCATGCCTTCAGGATTCAGAATGTACTGAGCTCCAGTTTGATCATTCAGCAGCATCGCATACAGCTAGATTGGTGAGTGACGAATGACGCTTTCTGACGTTACTTTTCGCAGTTTTTCAGACATTTTTACATATCTTTATCCCTGGATGCATTTCATGATACATGTTTTTTTTTCAGATATTACATATGGCTCTCATCCTACTATTCTTTTCTTTTTCATAAATAAATGGAAAAGAAATTCATAAATAAATCCCAGAAAGAAATTCATAAATAAATGAAAGAAACTGGTCCTGAAAGGTTTGCTAGTTAGGGCAACTT
The DNA here is from genome assembly GCA_036346245.1 of Bonia amplexicaulis. Lineage (NCBI taxonomy): Eukaryota > Viridiplantae > Streptophyta > Magnoliopsida > Poales > Poaceae > Bonia > Bonia amplexicaulis. Next base: position 2,053,330 of record CM070768.1, on the reverse strand, counting down.
GTGGTAGTAGGGCTAAAAGTGTTAATCAGATCCGAATTATCTATTTTATCTAGTGTCCGTATCTAAATTATTCAATCCGTTGACACCTCTAAGTAGGGCTACTTAATATTGGAGAATATGATGACTCGTACTCGATCGGAGTGAGAGTGACACTAATTATCTGTGATCTGCTTGCTAAGAAGCATGATTCCATTTCGCACTGAGCAGATGGCTATAGACAATCAGACACAACTATGAACGCAGAGCTTCTAATTTGGTAGGAAACCAGGAATGATGAGAGTTCGCATTCTCAGTTAAGAAGGCGTATTGGCAAAGTTATTGAACTCAGACCAAAAGTCGAACCGGGGTAGTTGCCGATTTGCCGGTTTAGCGGTCCAACCGGTGGTTCACTGGTTGAACCACCGGTTCACTAGTCCCACTGCTGAGTGCTGATTTCACCAATGTTGTCTCAATGCCCAAATAGACAAGATAAAATGAAACAACTCTACTGGCTGTTAGGCCCAAACCACCAATCAAACCGGCACATTGATTCTTAATTTCTTGACAAATTGCAAAGTTTCTTGGCTGAACCCGTCCAGTTCATCCGGTTTTTTGGTCCAATTGTTTAAACGGTCTTTGAAACGAATCGAGTTGTTAAACCAGTCGGTTCTGGTTTTTCGTGGTTCAACCGGCGATCCGATCCGATTTTAATAACTTGGTGTATTCATGTCCAATACTACCTGTCCAGTTCATCCGATTTTTTTATCCAATTGCTTAAACGGTCTTTGAAGCGAATTGAGCCGTTAAACCCGTCGGTTCTGGTCTGGTTTTTCTGATTCAACCATATATTCCATCCGATTTTAATAACTAACGCGTACTCGTGTCCAATTCTGGTCCTGTTACTGGGGATCCCATGGTTCAATGCTTATACGGATTCCGTTGCAATGACTGCCTCGTAAATCGCGATATATACGATTCATGTACGTGCTCCTGAGATTTGTTGGCTGCAGTGTGAAGGGCTCGTGGTCGCTCACTCCCAAAGCGCCACGGAGCCGTCTTACGATTCTTGCTGGCACTGGGATAAACGTGACACCATTCATAGGATCTGCCTTATTTTCCCGGTTTATCCTTTTGACTTACAGTTTTACGTAAATAAATAATAGGACGGTATCTTTATCATTTTTAAGCAATTTATTAGAATAGTCTTTTCGAAACGGTTTATCGATATTCGATTTGTTCGTACAAGTACTTACTTTAAAGACAAAAGCATCAGTCATAGCGATAAACCATCAGTCATATCGAAAAAAATAGCCTATAGTCTCATATTATACCATACATACTTACGTCTGTTAGCTGTTGTTTTGGAGTTAGCTATAGGGACCATGCATGCGTGCAATTCTCACAAGGGAAGCTAGGGACTACGCAATGGCATATTATTTGGGTTTTTGGTTTCATCAAAAGTCAAAATAGACAAAACGATTTCTTAAAACGTATTCTTCAAATGATTTCTTGAGCTGAAAACCGTGTTCACCGTCTGCTACCGTCTAAAAGAACAAATAAAAGTTACCAATCATAGCCTAAAAAAACAGGATCAAAATGATGTTTTGCTCTAGCAGTCAATGCTCGAGCGAACCTAGTAAAAAAGTGTAAGAACCAACGAGAGAGAACACATGCATTTGAAGAAGGGGAAGAAAAGGGTGCATATGCTAGATGAGGATGCATTTTAGGCCCCGCTCGTTTCGGTTTTAGCTTTTGGCTTCTTGTTTATTTTTTACTATTTATAATTTCATCTTTTTTCTGAACTTTTGACTTTTTTTAGCTTTTTTGCCGGTTCTTTTTTTTTGCCGTATTCGTTTACGTTGTTTGTGATGGACTAACATATTTTTTAATTTTTTTAAATTTAATTATGTTAAATAAGCCTCTGTCAGCTACAGTGTTTTTTCAGCCAACTACCGTGCTTTTCAGCCATAAGCCATCAAAAATAAGCCAAAATGATCACCACCTTAGAATGGAACCGCAATCCCTGTATTTGTTTCTTGCGTCGATGCAAGAAATTAAGCTCCAACCCGTTGAAGATATATCGAAGCAACCACACAAACCACAATCTCAAATACAAATACGAATACGAATTCATATTTTTAAAACGAATACGAATATAAATATTCTCAAATACGGATATAAATATTTTTGAATACGAATACATATATTATCGAATACGGATTTTCTCGGATATGAATATCGGATAAAACGGATTTCTAGCGGTTTTGACGATTTTTCACCGGTTTTTAACCGGTTACCGGTTGTAAACCGTCTAAATTCAAATTTTAAGTCACAAAATTCGTACGGATTTTTCATGGGTTCTAGAAACGAATCGAATACGAACTGAATAGTCTCGAATACGAATACGAATATTCTCGAATACGAATGTGAATACAAATATTCTCAAATACGGATATGAATATTCTCGAATATGAATAAAAACATTTCTAAATACGGATTTTACTTACCATATTCGTATTTTCGCAGATACGAATATCGGATAAAGCAAATTATTCGTTACTGTTTTTTATCCCTACAAACAAGGAGCCAAGGAGGCTGGACGAGCTAGCATTAGAAAAGGTGGCAAATAAAACGACAATGGAAACATATATTGCTTGTTGTGTAGCCTGCGAGCTGCATTCGATGGACGGATGGATGGATGGTTTTACTGCGAAAAGGTTGGTGGGTGGGACAGGAATTCAGCGTCGATCGGTCGCAGGCGCGTCCTTCCATTCCATCCCCGCGCTGCCGTTTGAATCCCTCGCCGGCTCGGCCATCTCAGCTCACCAGCCTACCTACCATACTCCTATCTCCGTTTACAGAACCTAACACTGTTGATTCTATACGGTCTTTTGGTTAAACTTTGATGAATTTTTTAAATAATCTAGTTTTCATTTCGAATTGCAATAATATATCTGCTTTTTTATTTTACAGCAATAGCCATCTATCGATTCACGATGGACGACATGAGCCAGTCGCCTAATCATTGAGCAACATATGGTCAAGTCGCTCAATTATTGAGCGACTAGCTCATATCACTCAACCGTGGGGCGACTAGCTCATGTCGTTGGCCTTAGTCGTTGAACGGTTGGCGATTTAAAATAATAATATTTTTATTTTATTAAGCCGATGGAAATAATTGTGGAGGAGCAAATGAAAATTTTTGTAGGTAATACATTTAGTAAATCTTATTTGTAGGTTGTTATTTTTTTAAAATAAAAGGGCAAACAATGCCGGTTGATCCATTTGTGATTTTCTTAAATTTTGAATGGTATGAAATCTGTAAGACTCACAATAGTATTTTGTGATCGTCGTATGTTGTTATAGTGCGATAAATTTCTGAAGAATTTTATGAGAACGATTGAGCTAGCAATAATTTATAAGTAGGAAGATAAATGATATTATGATGCAACAGAAATGCATACACTGAGGAGAACTTCAGATAAATGGTGTAACGATAACAACACAATTGTTGGTCCGATAAGCGAGTTACATGGCACACAACCTAACGAACTAAGGATGGTACAAGCATGCTTTTAGGGAAATAGAAATACATAGGACATAAATGAAGAGGGTCAAACTACTGCGTGGAACGTGGTCATTTGCCCTTTCTCCCGAGGTCGACGTTGTAGTCCTCGCCGGCGGCCCTAACCTTGACCACCGGTTCGTGCTTTCTCTCGCACTCCTACTCTCAAGCCTCTCGCTCCCTGCGCCTGCATACCTCTAGATGAGTTTGTGTCTCCCGTCGGATATGCTCGTTTCGATACAGGCACCGAAGGCTAAAAGGACATCTGCAAAACCATGAAACCTGGTGGTCTTCTGGATGGCTTATCCTTCACAGCAATGTGTGTACCTGGGCTCCTGTCCCGTAGCACCTCGAGTATAGGAGGAAGATTGTCGTAAGTCACCTCGAAAAATCGAACCTCCTTTTCAAAGCCTTCTGCTTCACAGCCATACCTTGGCGTAACTAATCTTGTACTTGAATTTTTGCTCGATAACTACCATGATATGCTTGGCCTCTACGTCATTTTTTTCACTATCTCTCCGTACATGAGATTAGCTATGAAGGTGAACGTCAGGTTGTGATGTTTCAACAAAACACTACTAAGCACGCAGAGTGCGGCTCCACCTTTGAGATAATCCAGTGAGTCTCGTACTTGAGTCTGCATGCGTGCACACACCAAGGATAACCAACCTTCTCGCAAACCATAGTTTACCGCTCCTGGCTGGATTTTAGAACCCGAAACGTCCGCTGCATGAACAAATCCCACAACTTAATAGCATCCTACAGTGATCCCTTGTCAGCAAATATTGCATGAAGTCAAACATCCGTACTATGTTACTTCCATAGTGATTCATGCTCGTCGTGCATATTAAGACCCTCAACATCCACCATATTCCATGCTTGCGACATGGGACCTTCATCCTCATCGGAAGAGTCATCGACATCCTCTTCTAAAGTTTCCTCCTCGGCCTAGGGTCATCGATCTCTATCTGACGCACTATACTATCGACATACTCCCTTGCGTCCGCCTGTCCAGTGGGCCTAGCTTGCATTGTGCGATCTTTCTTATATGCCTCGCAACATCGTCCACCGCCTTCTCTTGATGAATCACACGCTGCGCGCCCGAGTTGCTCTCACCAACCGGATGATAGCTATCAGCAGGGCCTCCTGCAACTGCCTTTACACATGGTTGCACGAGTAGCACGCACTTATATCCATGTCGCCGGCAGCCTTCTAAAAAGCCCTTCCATGAAACCGTGCATCAACCTCCTCAACTCCCACTGAATGTGTGTGGCAAACCGACTCTAAAGCCTATGTAGAATGACACTACACAATTCAGGGTCCAAGGAGAAGTTGCGTATAAGTCAGTGCAGGACATCTCCGATTAGAACATTCTCCGCATCCGGGTCCAAATTGACTTGTGAAAACCGCTCAGGTCAACATCATATGGACTTTCACGAATGGTACCAACACCGTAATACACTTTTAATGTTGTGGGTTCGGACATGACTGATTTCTCACTGCAAATATTACCATTTGTCAACATGTATTCACTAAATACATGCTAAACAAATAAGTAGCTACATATTGCCTATATTCGGATGAGAACAAGAGTGAATGAGTCTATTACCTTCATGCGAATACATTTTCTTCTTATCAACGAGTTTTCTTCGTCTTCCTCTCTAACCTCACGAGCTCATCTACTCTTCTTCTCTCCTTCTCCTGAGCTCCTCTCCTCTCCTTCACTCCCTCTTCTTCTCTCCTCTACTTCTCCCCTCTTGTTCACTTTCTCTCCCAAGCTTTTTGCTTCTTTCCCTCTTCACTTCCCCTCTCCTTCTCTCCCTCTTTTTGTCTCCTCTCTCAAGCTTCTCTCGTTCTCTTCGAGAGAAATGGTGAGAAAACCCACGAGGAATCGGGTCAAAGAGAAATGGATAAGTAGTCGTCCAACCGTAGAACGACTTTGTCCTCTACTCACCTAATGGTTCGGCGACTAGAGGATAAAGTCGCTCTGGTTGGACGACATGGCTAGTTGCCCAACCGTTCGACGACTTGGCCACGTGTCGCCCAACAGTTAAGTGGCTAGCTCATATCGCCCAACCGTTAAGCGACAGATGGCTATTACTTAAAATAAAAAAGCAGGTATATTAATGTAATTTGGAATAAAAATAGATTATTAAAAAATCAAACTTTGACGTTAAGTTTACATTAATGTATTTGTAAAATATCACAGAAGTATAATAGTGTGAAAGTATTTCTTATGACAAATCTAAAAAATATCATTTTAATACATTCAATCCAAATATTGGAAAATAATTATTAGTTGAAGATAATGAATTTTGACTGATCCAAATAAACAAAAACAAGGGAGTAACTAAGCTGCATCTCATGCAACTTGTATTTAGTTACAAGTACGGTGGTAAATTATGCAACTTGACATGCTGATGAGACAAAGCCGGATTTAATGCTGTTGCGTACGGTATTTACAAAACTAGTCATATGCGTAGTGTATTTGTAGAAATGTCACTTCTGTCGTCTGCTAGATGGGCGGCATCACCAGCGAGGCGAGGCGTAGTGGGGCCACCGCCCGCCAAACCGAACGCCAAGGTGAGCGCAGCCACCGGTGAGGGACGGCAGTGATTAAGTTAATCGATTAGCCGGCTTAATTACCTGGCCTAATTTTTTTGTGTTTAGTGTTTGTTTGAATTTTCATAAATATTCACAATAGATAAAATTACCCAAAAATTACAATGTGAAGTACGTTATGACGGGAGCCTGTACGTAAATTTTCGTAATTTTTTGAGCTTATTTGATATACTTAAAAATTTAAATAAACACTAAATGAAAAAATAGGACCGATAATTAAGCCGGCTAATCCGTCCCAGGTCGGGCGGTAGGCTACCGGCCTCGACATGTGTTGTCACTCCCGTGTTGCCTCCCGCTTACCCGATGGTAGAAGTACCATTTCTATAAATACACTATGTATACAACTAATTTTATAACGTACGTACGCGTAGAGTTGTAACGTACGTACGCGTAGAGCTGTACAGCGTTCCTACGCACAATCAAGCCAGCCAGCCGATTCGTCCTCGACACCCAAAAGCATGCATGCTTGCATGGAGCTCTGCTTAAGGTGAACCAATCATAAGCCCAGTGGGTGCTTTTATATTTGCTGTGACTTATGTTTATAGCTGTCATTTATATCTTTTAATTTTATTATAAGTGTACGAATAAAGTAAACGTCGATAAATTATTTTGAAAAGATTGTTTTGATAAGCTGCTTCGAAATAGCGATGAAAAAAATTGTTCTTCTATTTATTCGGAAGAAATCATAAATTGGAAAAAAAATAAAATGACTGCACAAGGATGCATGAATTTATAGGTGTAGAAACAGCACAAGATGTTAATGCAAATGCTTCTGCATACGATCTTATACAGGGTTATGAACAGTGCCGATCGAGAAATTCATTCGTGTGGGATCTAATCTACAGTTGCGTCTTTCTCTCTGCGTTTACAATGAATGAATGTTGCTCCTGCATAAGTGCTTAAAGAAAGAGAAAATATATAAAGGGCCATCTCCTCTAACACAAGCACCTCTTCGTAGGTGCTTAGATTGTTGGATTATCATCTGCATACCAAGAGGTGGTTACATGCACCTGTTAATTGAGCATTGCTGCCGCCCTAAACAACATGCTACAAATAGGGCTATAAACGATCCGAGCTCGAGCGAGCTTAGTCTTTCAGGCTCGAGCTTGGTAGAAGCTCGAGCCGAGCTCGAGTTGATATCCGAGCTTAGACCTGGGTTTGAGTTCGACTCGTTGAAGCTCGACAATAATTAAAATAATTTATTATGCATTATTTTTCGATAATAAGAAAATTTGAGTTCGAGCTCGGCTCTAGTAAACTTGATAATATTCAAAAATAATTCAAACATATACTAATTTTTAACAATAAGAAAAGCTCGAGCTCAAGTTCGGTTCGAGTAAACTCGGTAAGAGTTAATATATATCACTATTTAAGCTTGAATTGAGGCTCGCGAACTATTCAAGCTCGATTTCGGTGAAGCTCGCAAGCTTGAGTTCGGCTTGTTTAAAGTTCGAGCCGAACTTGAATCGAGTCTAAAACGAGCCAAGTTTGAGTAGCTCATAAGCTTCGAGATTCTTTTACGGCCTTAGCAACAAGATTAGCAGCTTGTTTGCCCTACATGACAAGAAAATTTGGTTTCCTTTCGCTAAGCACCTCTCCTAGCATCTGCTCTTAAAGATGCCTCGACACTCGACAGGCCAAAGAAAACCTGCATGGTCACTTTCTCATATTAGTTTTCAAAAACTATTTTTTTTATATTAAATAGTTTTTCTATAGTGTTTAACTTTTAAATGAGATATCTTTTTAAGACGAGATCTAATAGTCGATTGAAGTACACACTGTAGTAATTTCATTTATATCGGCCAAATTCGCACATAAGTCTTTTCTCTCCGTATAGCTTCTATAAACTTTTACTATTTATAAGCTAAAGTCAAAAACTATATCAACAAAAATAAATATAAACGAGCCCTAAATATAAATTGATACTATGCCTTGCAAAATGTGTTGCAAACAATTCTGACCCGTAAAGGTATTTAGATTGACCAGAAAAGTCATACTACTAGAACAACAGTACTAATTTCTTCCATCTGTAATAGTATCATCTTAATTGTCTCTTAATATTAAATGGGTAAAATCCTATGTAGAAAAGGTAAGGAGAGATAATATGATATCTCTTATGTAAGAGATAACTTGAGCCCGCAAACTAGCACAAATAGTGAGGTGATGTGAAGTTGTAAGTTATAGTAAAAATAATATAAAATAGTTAGAGAAATAATTTAATATTGAAAATGTTATCTCTAGTGCTATCTTTAGGTGAGGTAGAAGTCTTACAGATAATCGTAAGGACATGTATAATAGTTTGCCTCTTAAAATTGTCTCTAAGATTTTCATCTCATATAAAGACATCACTATGGACAATCTCGCACATTTTCACTATTTGTGTTGATTTATGGACTTAAGTCGTCTCTTGTATAAACGATAATATATTATTTCTTATCACTTCTCTTTCCTTCATATAAAATTTTACTTATATAATATAGGTAAAAGACAACTGAGATGGTTTTATTAGATGTCAGTATATACTCTAAGACCGTACGTCTTAAAATTGATGTACTCTCAAAAAAATAAATTAAAAATGATCTGCATGCCCACCGATGACTCGCGTACCAAACCAATCAAACAATAAATTAAAAGCTTTGTCACCGTGGTAATTAACCGTGCGGTCAAACCTTTCTACTTTAGGTGCATTTTTGGGATATTACACTGTTGTATTGGTGGGATGAATCTGCTCAGTTTTTTTTATTTATATTTATATTTAGGCTTTGATTTTTATTTGTATAATAACTTATCGTTAAATGATACGTTTTTTAAGACGGGATCTACAGATAAATTGTATTACAAACTATATCGACTTTAGCTGTACTAGCCAAAATCATATACGATTATTTTTCTCTACGTACTGTCTCTCATAAACAAATCAGAATTTTAAAACCATAGCCACAAGCTTCAGACTAAAAAAACCCATTCTAACAGATTGGATAGCAGCTTGCCTGTTGATCAAGCCAGACAGACCGTGTTCCAACAGCTTTTGCAGATGGACTTTGGCGCTACTCGGTTGAGCTGAAAAAAGTGATTTATAGCTGAAATTTCATCAGACATCATGGATGGTGACTTATTTGGCCTAACTAAATTTAAAAAATTAAAAATAGAAAAAAAATAGGTTAACTCATCATGACATTGCAAATAAATACGAAAAAAAGAGAACCACCAAAAAAGCTAAAAAAACCAAAAAATAAATAATAAAAATAAATCAGAAACCAGAAGATCAAATTGAAATGAGCAGGACTTTATCTCTGTGACTTTTGGTCCAGAACCTATTCTATTCAAAAGGGTCTCTAGCTTCTCCAACGAAAGAACGGGACATTAGTTGCAACTTGGCTCGAAGATTCGATCCATATATATTCATCCAATCAACCAGCAACTACTCAAGAATACAGCCAAGTCCAACGAGCTCGCTAGCTAGCTGCCGGCGAAAACACATGCAGGGGATCTGTTTTCACCTTGCAGCCGTATATATATGCCGGATAATAAAGCTTTTCCAGGTCATGCCTCCATGATGCACATCATCTCTTACTTACTTTTGTGGAGGATTACTTACTCCTGTGAATTCAGAAAACACATCACCAATTAATGGTACACGTAAATACATACATACGTACGTACATACATACATGCTATTAGCATATATATACACCTGCCCATGCATATGCATAGCATGTATGTCGCCAGAAATGATCAATCCCACAAGGAAGGATGGGATTTGGGTGGATAATCACCTTTCTCTTCGTCTACTCCGATCTTCAGTGGCGAGTCAGGATTTGGTTACGTCCCGAACTTAATGGTAGAATGATTAGACTATCTGAGCTAGATTATAAAAATGTCATCCAAATTAAACTGAGTTTACCTGATCTATACATTAGATATTTTTTCATACTTTGAACTGAAACCTATGCTATTTGGAATGTGGCTCCGCTCCTGCTGATCTCCATTTTACCCTAATCATGGCAAGACGCCAAAGTTGACACTGCGAGTTTTTCTTTTTGGACCCAATATGAAATGCAGGGTCCATTTTGCTATTCTTTAATGCAAGGCAGCGTGGGCCAGCCTGGGGTTGACTGGCAGGAGACCCTTTCCACCCTTCAACATCTTGTTTATTATTTGCCTCATCAAATCTTTTTATTTTATATTCTTTCTCTCTCAAAATGGGTTCAATATGGTCAAACTTTTTAAGTTTTGGTTATTAATATATATTAAAGTATATGAATTGGCTACATAAAAATAGCATAATTGGATTTACCTTGCAAAATACTTTCATAATATGTATTTTATTAATTTTACAAATATATTATGATAATAAATTATAGTCAAAGTATTACATCGAAGACCGTAAAAAATCAGAAAGACCTATATTTAAAGATAGAGGGAGTATATTCCACACTTTTTATATTCTGCCATGTTATGTACAGTTAAAAGACATTCTGTGTGATCAGTTTATATCATCGTTGCATAATGCATAGATAACTCACTTATACTCACAAATAATAAAATACTCCTTGCCCTGATTATTTTTAACATCTGTCCTGGGGTAGCCAACTACTTATATTCTGTTATTTTGTTGTATACTCTCTCTATCCAAATTTATAAAACGTATTTTTAAATAGTTTTATTCATATATATAAGACATATTTTATGTTTTAATATAAAAATTAATGTGATATTCACTTTATATCTCTAATAAATATGTAATTTTATTTACTATTCTCTATATGCATGTATTAAATATAGTACTTAGAGATAATAATTAGAGGTAATCTAACTATTTTTATTGTCTTCTTGGTCTATGTGTTAAGAGAAAATACATGTTATAAACCTAGATGAATGAAGTACTAGCTACTGTAATCCGTATCACTAGCTTTTCTAGCGCAGAACCAGTACTTATTCAGACTGGGGGTTTTATTTTTGACAAATTAATCTTGGGGAGATATGTCCATGAATTCATGTTGGAAAATGGAGGTAGAGAGAAGCTGTAGAAGTGTGAAGGTTAAAACTCACTTACTCAGAGCGAGAAAGAGCTACTAGTAGTGGATTTGAGGTGGTAGGCTTAATTCGTGGAGTCGGTACAATTCGTTTGAGCTTACCTCAATGTGGACTAGGGAAGACCGGCAAGTCTCCGAATACCATGGTAAAAAGTAAACGTGTCATTTGTGGTTTGCTCTCTTGTTCTCAATTTACATTCAAGCAATTTGCATTCATAGAATTAAATTGTTTACTTGTCTTCTTAGGATTGCAAATCTTGATATAGCCTTAAAATTGTTAGTGCACATAGGTGAACTTAATTAATTTAGGCGTTATTTGTGCTAAACAAACTTGAGTTAAGCTTTCGAATTATATATTTGGTTTAGCCAAATAGGAAAGGAAATTAATTGAAAAAGATTTTTTAAGATCGTCTATTCACCCCCTCTAGTCGGCCTCCTCAATCTTGCATCCTCTCCACGCCAGCCTGCCCTAGCCCCCTCCCATGCTCGCCTGCTCGCTGTCAGCTGTCGAGATTAGGCTGCTCGGAGCGTCCTAAGCCCGTCTCCTGCCGCTCTGCGCCCACGCCTGTCGTGACCACGTGTGCTGCCATGTTCACCTATCCCTGACGAGCTCCCTAGGCGTAGCAGTTTACAGGTGTTGTCCGCCGCGCCTTGTGAGCTCGGGGATGGGGCTATTATCACAAAAACAGTTGTCGCGAGACCAAATTTGAAATAAAAAGTGGCTAAAGTGCCAAAAGCTTAGGCTTCATTCAATCCATCTTTTTTAGCAGATTCTGACATTCGATTTTTGATTTTTGCCAGAAATTGTATTGTAGCGGCTATTAGATTTTTCTAAATCATTCAATTAAAGGTAAATAAGAAAAAAATAAAAGACATCGTTATATCTTCATAGATAATACAAAAATAAAAAAGAAATCGATGTATTTATTCTTACTTTTAGCTAAACTAAAAAGTAAAGCCAGAATGAACGGGTGCTAATTGCTAAACAGTCCCGAGTGAGGAGGAAGAGAGAGGGAGGGAGAGAGAAGGGCTTGGTTGGTGCTGCTGGGATGAGCTGTCAGCAGCATTAGATGCTCCCCTCTCTGACACCCCCACCTGCAGTGTCTCCTCCCATCCCATGGCTTCCTTCCACACCAGAAAACACACCACTCAATCATGCAAAGGTTACATAGTGGCACTAATTGGTTCATACTTTCGACTCCTACTTTACACGATTCAATTATATAAAGCAAACAATACTGTATTTTATTATATGTTAAAGAGGTTTTTGTAGGAACTAGAACACCAGTATTTCATTTCAATGCTACTTTTCAGTGTGAGAAAAAGCTACAAGTTGACTCTGCGTTTTGGCTATGGCTTTTGAAGTTGTTTGGAGAAGCTGGTCTATTTATTTTGATCTGTAAAGAAGTTATAGCTAAATTTTAAAAAGAACAAGACTGTTAATGTTCTGAAAAAGCATGTGAGCTGGCCTTAGTTTGGTTAAAAATGCTAGCTAAAACAGTTACTAATCCATAACTATCGGCACGACGATGAAAAGCTAGAAACCCTTGTTGAAAACATGCTAAGTAGTTAACATTAGTTTGACAGTAACACGAAGGCTATTAACTCACAGTCCATCAACTTTCCCACCTGTACATTTTTTTTTCAAATTTGTGATTTGCTTTACGACTTTGTGAGGCAAGCAGGCCAAAAACTGTGGATAGCTGCTCATTTCTGTGGTAACAGTTCAGAATTTGGGTGGTACGTGGGGCGTTTTTTTATAGTCTTTTCGTCCTCACCTTATAACTTATAATTATAGTTTATAATTGTTGATTTTAACGTGATTGTTTGTATGAATAAATCGAATGTTGATAAACTATTTTAAAAAATTTATGTTGATAAGCTGTTTTAAAACGATAATGAAAAAATAATTCTATTAATTTATTTGAAAAACTATATTATGAAAAGGACTGGACCATCGTTCCCTCGTCCTCTGAACGGAGCTGAGCTCTGGGTTCATCATTCCGAGGCCCCACGAGTGGCCTACCTCGCCCCTCTCTCCTCTAGAGCAGCTCTCCCTCCAAACAATTAAAAAGGACCCCCAGAAAAGCAAAACAGAAGAAGAAAAAGGTGACACCACGGACGCCATCACCAATTCACCGTGGCTTGGAATTTCAAGATTCTAAGGTGGTGATTTCATAATGAAAGTTATGACTGAAAACATTATATTGTATAAAAACATCAGTAATTCTTATTTAACATAATTAAATTTAAAAAATTGAAAAATATAAAAATATGTTAGATCATCACGGACAACGAAACGAATACGAGAAAAAAGAACTAAAGAAAACTCAAAAACAAAAGTCAAAAAGTCAAAACTTATGAAAAAGATTATAATGCTTATGACTCTTAAGCTGATGTATTTCATTTTTTTTTTGTAATATAGAGTTAGGCATCTAAGTAGCACTTTTTTTATTGTGTTACATTTTAATTTTTTTCAATTTTATCCCTTTAACTATTTACCAGGGAATTTTCTCTTGGTTGTTGTCTGCTGTCACAAATTTATTTTAAAAGTAAATGAGAGATGAATTTTGGGGTAATTTTTTAAGCAAATCATATAAATAATAGAGCTTATTTGATCACCAGAAAACTTTGATTTAATTTACGACTTGTTGCCTTATTGGCTATTTGTAATTTTGGTTGACGTTACTCGAGTGATATGTTTCGCAACGAATAACTAATATAGGGAGAAGCTATCTATCTACATTCGATGCATCCTCGCTAATATATCTTTTATCTATATTTTTCAGTTAGACGATTATGACGTTTAACTTACCATCATAAATGGCATGACTCTGTATGTCACCTACAAATTTTCCAAAATTCAAACTCTACTGATTTTGAAAACAAAACTAGAGGTCTCTACCCCAAAGGCACCAACCAATCAAAAACTCGAATTCTTAGGCAACAAAAGTGGAGAGAGAAGAAAGAGCCCAATGTCTTCTCTAGGGTTTATAGAATCGTAGAAAAAGGCCATAAACAAATAGCCAAGGGAAACCCCACCCTGTCTCTCTCTCCTCCGCCGCTCGCTCGCTCGCCTGCGCAGCGCTCCCTCCCTCCCAACCCCACCCGGCCACCACCCCGCCCCACCCCGCCTTCCTGACCGTGCGTGCCTGGCACGTGCTCGCTCCTCCCCTGCTGCTCACCCTAGCTCCGGCGACCGCCGAACCGCGTGACGCGGGACGCGAAGACCACCGGGGTGCGAAAGGAGGCGCCTTTCCATTGGTTGGTTCTTGGGAGGGACGATTTTTTTTTTTGCAAGAAGTGTTCGACGCGGGGCCGGAGCATGGACCACGGCGGCGGCGGCGGGGCGGTGGTGGCGCGCCGTCGAGCAGCAACAGCGGCGGGGCAGCGCTGGGGACGAGTGGGAGTCGTGGCGCGGGTGGCGACCACCACCCGCACCACCCTTTCTACTATGCTGGCCCGGCTGCGCCCAACTCCGTGCAGCAGCAGCAGCAGCGCAGCCGTTCATGGGTGCGCTAGCCATAACCCCCGTCGCCGACCAGGCCCAGGCGTCGTCGGCTGCGGCTGCGGCGGGTGACAAGAAGGCGGTCGCGCCGGCGACTCCGTCGGCGGTGGTGCCGGCGAAGCGGCCGTCGAAGGACCGGCACACGAAGGTGGACGGCCGGGGGAGGAGGATACGGATGCCGGCGCTGTGCGCGGCGCGGGTGTTCCAGCTCACGCGGGAGCTCGGGCACAAGTCCGACGGCGAGACCATCGAGTGGCTGCTGCAGCAGGCGGAGCCGGCCATCCTCGCGGCCACCGGCACCGGCACCATCCCGGCCAACTTTTCCTCCTCAACATCTCCATCCGCTCCGGCGCCGCCGCCTCCGCCTCTAACCCCACCCGCGCCGCTCCCTTCCCCGCCCTCGCTCTCCACCCCACCACCACCAGCCCCTCAGCACGACGTATCCGCCATGCTTGGCTACCACCACCACCTCCTCCCGCCGTCGCAGGAGCCGCCCCAAGACCCCAACGCCGGCGCCTTCATGAGGAAGCGGTACAGGAGGACCTGTTCAAGGACGACGACGAACGCCAAGATCCTAACGCGCCCAAGGCGCGCGAGCAGCAACCGACGACGCCGCAGCCGCAGGCTGCGGCTGCGGCGGCGGCCGCCGCAATGTGGGCCGTGGCGCCGAACAGCGCGGCGCCCGGTGGCGCGTTCTGGATGCTGCCCGTGTCCGCGAGCTCAGCCGCTGCGGCGCGGCCGACCGATCAGCCCATGTGGTCCTTCGGCGGCGGCGGGGGGAGCAGCACCGTGCAGGCGCCGCTGCAGTTCATGTCAAGGGTCAACTACCCCAGCGGCGCCGGCGGGATGGGCGGCAGCGGCATGTCCGACACCAACCTCGGCGTGCTCGCCGCGCTCAATGCTTACAGCCGCGGCGGCGCAGGCGGCACCGGAGACCAGCAGCAGCATCAGCAGCCGGAGATGGACCAGCAGCGCGGCGGCGGCGGCAACAACGACGACGACGAAGACGGCGACGACAGCGGCGAGGAAGACCATGGCAACAACAGCTCACAGTAAGCAGCTCAGCTCGCAAGAAGGACCTCATCGACAACTCCGAATCCGCCATGATCATCATTTCATAATTGTGCTAGTGGTCACTGGTCAGTTGCATCCAGTAGGGGTTAGAATTCTGCTGTCTTTTTCTTGGGGCCTGAGGCGGCCATCATTGGATTGGGTTCGGTTGAAGGATCGGAGAGATGGATGGAACGGAAGAAGCAAGAAGCAGCTGAAGCAAAGCTAAAGCCAATGCAAGAACAACACTTCTTGCTAGTTCATTAGCCTTGTTATTTTTTGCGGTATTGTTATTTTTTTTTTCTGTTTTGCTATTTGGATTGATGTATGATGAATGATTGTCTTGTTGAGATGTTGGGTGTGATGATGATTAGTAGAGGCCCGGGTCCAAATTAGGATGGCCAAGAAAAGGGGTTTGAGAGAGAGATCTGTACAGTTGATCATCTTGATTTATGCTGCAATGTTAATTCTAGTTGATCTTTTCATTCATTCACTCTGTCCATGTGTTGTTTTTATTCTGGTATTTTTCTGTGCTCTGTGCCTGTCCCTTGTGCTGTTCTATGAGAGGCAATACATTGGGATCGAGTCGTGTTCTCTGGTCTGTACCACTACCACATGTAGTGTGAAGTCACTGTACAGTATACTTGTAGTAGAAAACAGCAGCAGCGTTTTTTTTTTCTTTCATTTGGAGCAGTAGATGTAACAGCATTTGGAGTGATCTGCTTGTCTCTTTTCTAAACTAAATCCACCCGGTGGATTTTGATCTCAAGCCGGGAACATGTTTCTTTTTTCTGCGAAAATATTTCTCAAAGTATGCATTATAGGGTGTCCGAACCAAAATCACTCCAAATCTGTATCAACCAAAATCGCAAATCGAAACATCTCTCTATAATCTCGTGCAAACAAATTAAAATTCAAAACTTTAGCCAAAAGTTCATGTTCGCACCGTATCAAACATATATAGATTTCATTCTGCTACATTCATTCATTCATGCATCAGAAGATGATCTCTTTCACAAGTCGACACAGTTTTTTTTATGGTAGGTCATTTCTACCAGAATGAAATAATAAAAAAAAAGAAACCACACAAGAGGCCAAAAGGAAGCGAAAGCACCGGCCTATACGAAGAGCTCAGCATATCAGCGAGGATAATTCGGTGCTGATGCATGGACACTAAAAAAAAACATCCGGAAAAAAATTGGAAAAAAATCAGGCAGAGAGATGGCGTTTTCGCCGGTGATGGGATTAATTAACAAACGAAGCCGTCGTTATCTCGGATGGGTGGTAACACAAGTTGGATTATCCCTTTAATTATTGCCCGTCGCGTCAGCTTTCCGTTCCTGCTGCGTGGATCTCGAGGTATATCCAATGGCGCGGCCGGTATGTTGGCCCAGATATTTGTTTGGCTCCGCGGCTCCGCACCACTGCACAGGCTCCGTTTCTTTTGTTTATGCTCCTCTGCGTCCACACTGTCGACAACAACCAACTGCTTATTTTTTTTTAATTAAACGGAGGATACACACTCACGTACGCTTTACCTAGACTGTGATCGTTTCGGCTTCAGTTTTTGGCTTCTGTCTTATTTTTTACTATTTATAAATTCGTTTTTTTTCTGAATTTTTGGTTTTTTTGAGCTTTTTTGCCCGTTCTTTTTTTCCCATATTCGTTTGCGTTGTCTGTGATGGGCTAACATATTTTTATATTTTTAATTTTTAAATTTAATTATGTTAAATAAGCCTCCATCACCATGTGTTTTTTCACCAAATTCTGTTGCTTTTCACCATAAGCCACCAAAAATAAACCCAAATAATCACCACCTTACATTACACATCACACATACATACATATACACACATATACACACACATGTGTATATATATATATATACACACACACACACGTGTACGTCCTATTATAACATACGTTAAAAAAGCTGGTTCGTTTGGGTTTAGGCTTCTGGTTTTCGGTTTATTTTTCACTATTTTTAAATTTCGTCCTTTTTTAACTTTCGGATTTTTTGAGCTTTTTTGTCGGTTCTTTTTTCCTGTATTCGTTTGCATTATACGTGCTGGGCTAAACCATTTTTTCTATTTTTATTTTTTTTAAATTTAATTATTCTAAATAAGCCACTATCAGCTACAGTGTAATTTCAGTCAGCTACAGTAAAAATTTAGTCATAATTCATACTACCTAAGCGAAGATCACCAAATAAATTTTAGATTTATCTAATATTTTATGGGACACGGACATAGGTGTGCATAGAATGGGCGCCAAGGATCAGTCTAGAGATGGAACTTGAACGGACAGCGCGCACAACGGCGAAGCTTGCCCACGAAGCAAAGCTCGATCCTTCAGCCAACTGCTTATCGCATGAAGAGAAACACGCACAATAACATAGAGGTCCCATTTAGAGTCACTTTCTATAAATTTTCTCTTCTTTAAGAAGTAAGTGTGATTCTATGTACGGAGAGATATTAGACATGTTCTTTTTAGTTTATTTTTATTTATGACTTATGGTTTCATCAAACAAACGAATAGAACGACTTCTTCGTCGTCGTTTCAAAGCGACTTATCGGGATAACCTTTGTAAACAACTTATCGGTTTTTAGTTCATTCGCACAAACATTCACATTAGGATTAAAAGTCATAATACACACGCCAAAAGATCAGACCCAATTCGTTGTTCTAGTATATACATCCGATTGCTATAGTAGCTAAGGGTGTACCTATGTGGCGGCGACAATCCAACAACGGCTAATTTTTAGAGGAGGATTGTTCCCGTTTTGCAGGCTAGTTTAAAAGCGCCACTTATCGGCTCTATTCTTTTTCTTTCTTTTATATAGTTTTTGGTTTTGATTTTCTTAAAAAATCAAAATAAACAGCATGATTTTTCCAAACAACTCTTTATACGTCGTCCGCATTAGCGTCATCCACCGCCGTATTGAAAATGGCACATGAAAACTACAAAGAGCAGGGCCATCGTCCACCTAGGAAAGAGCTATGTCTGTGCATCTTTCTACCAGCTTGGATGGAGAACACCCAGGCCACTGAAAACAAGTCAAAAAAAAATACATGTGAAGCCTCTGCTCAGATTGCGTCTCCTCTGTATGCACGGATGCAGCGGCGGCCGTTCCATCATCGAAAAGTGGAGCGATTTCGATCCTGGGAGACCCACAGAAGGTGGATTTCGTGCGTGGCCCATTGGCGCCAATGCCATTCCATTTCCATGGGAACCAAACAACCGATATCCATATTCAACACGCCAAAGTTTTCTTTCTGATAGCAAGATTCCTCACTGTCCGAGTGACCGGCAGGCAGCATGTGCGAGTCCCGTCAGTGCCTGGGCTTGTTCTTTTCCTCAGTACCTAGCGGCTTTTAACTTTTGTTATGATATCTAATTTTTAAATAGAGTATTTTCTCAAGACGGGGTCTACAAGTTAAACGATGTACACGTTAAAAGCCTAACATCTGCACCATCCAAAATCGCAAGTGAGTATCTCTCTCCGTAATCTGTACCGTAAACAGCCAAAATTCAAAAATTTTAACTAAAAGCTATAAGCCGCAGCCGTTACCAAACAGACCCTCTGATTGGTCAGCTACTCTGCTCAGCCGGCCTGGCATTAAGCTTCAACTCGAACTGGTAATGACTGTGTTGGTCGATGAGGCAATTGTAGATAGTAGTATGTTGGCAGTTTGCCATTGTAGCTAGAGCATAACATGCAGTTCAAACCAAGTAGCTTCGCACGGTAAGAGTAAATTCGTTTCTCAGTGCTGGGCTAGGCTGTTGTGTTGTACTGGGGATAAGCCAATCATGCAAGTTATTTGCTAGCCCAGTTTAAGACTGTTGCTATGTAAGTAGCACTTCCCATCTCGATGGAAATCCAGCGTGAAGTTCTCTTCCTTTAGTATTAACTAGTAAGATGGCCGAGCGTTATAAAGGAGTACTAAATGAGGGTGATTCAAAAATTCAGCTGATATAGTGACTAGTAGCGTACGACTGTTATAATACTTCTCGCAGCTGTGACTGTGACCACGTACTTCGACTCCATGCACATGTACCACGACCACAAGATTCGAGTCTTCCAACTACAGTTTTGACCATAGCTTTGACCACGTCTTCAACCACGGTGTCTCGACCACACCCCACGACCACGGCTTCTCTTCAATCGCTTCACCGACCACACAGGTCTTCGAGCACCGACCGTCTTACTGTAGCTGCGACCGTGGCTTCGACCACGCATCGACCATGCCTTCGACCGTGGCTTTGACCACGGCATCGACCAGGCCTTCGACCACAACCAGTGCACATGTTTGCTACAGTGACCGCCGACTGCTGTAGTGACAAGCCGCACATATCTTCTATAGTACACCGCTCCTTCGACCACGACTTCGACTGCACCTTGTTGGCCACAGTACTAACCAAGTCTTGTCGACCACAACACCTTGACTATATCTTCGACCACACATGTCTTCCAGCACTAACTATCGACTGTAGCTACGATCATTGACCACTATAGCTACGACTACTGACCATCGACCACCGTAACTATGACTATCGACCATCGACCACTGCACAATTTGACTAACGGCTGCAACAGTACTCCTCTGAGTATTGACTGAATCATTGTGGCTTCGACCACGGCTTGTCGACCACACCTTCAACCATGACATCAACCACGGCTTGTCGACCATGCCTTCGACTAGTCCGGAGTCTCCGACCACTTTCTGACTCCGGGTCTTCAATATTTTGATTTGGTCACGTTATGCTTTAAATGTTGTATCCTATATCATCAATCAGAAACAACCTTACAGACAAATGGGTCATGCAGAATTTCTACAAGAAAACAATCGATCAATATTCCTAAAGAGGCCGCCCCAAAATTGGGAAAGAAAACAAGAAATGATAGATCTAGCTGTATATGCAAAGGGAGAAATAGAGAAGACTCACAGGTCTGAGCAAGCAGCAGGACTGGTGATGGAGAGCACGAAGGAGCGCGAGGAAGACAGAGAGAACAAGGGCAAGTGTCGCCATGGCTGCCACCATCTCCTTTGGGAGGCACAAGGGAGGCAACTAGTTGCGTTTCCTCACTGACAAAAGGGAAGCGGGAGGAGCTCATCGAGGTCATCCTCCGTGATGCTCCGGCCCTGTCACTGCTCCCATGCATCATCTCACTCGATGTCAGGCGACCCTGTGGCCGCCTTTTCACCGCACATCCTCCTCACCATGAATCGTAGCTGTAGCCGTGGCCGCAAATCTTTGGCCCTCACCTTCTACATTAGGCTTTGGATGGATCTAGGCAATGTGACAATGGGGAGGAGGGTATGGTGGTGGATGCGGCGTGGAGTTAGGAGGGTGGCAGTGGCGGCACAGATGGGAGGGAGAAGGAGATGGTGGTTGCCACCATCGACGCAGAGATGGTGGCCGCCATGGCCGACAAGGGGAACGGAAGAGGGAGGTCTGGAAGTGGGTGAGTTTGGGTGTGAGATGGCAAGGGGGAAGAGGGGAGCGAGAGAGGAGATCTGGCTAGCGTGCGGCAGTTTGTGAGATAAGGAGCCGCGACGGTTGCGCACGGAGTGAGGACGCGTGCGGATGGGTGGTGAACGGACAAACTCTCATGTTATATTAGTAGATATAATATAAGATTCAACTGATGATAAGTTTTGATTTTTTTTCTAAATTCATACATGTGCAATATTTTTCAACTTAAGGTGGTAATTAGTCACAATGGTATGGTAACTCATAGAACTTTAAGTGGTGATTTTTGTTAAATTACCACCTCGAGTTTTCAAAATTATCATCTTCAGTTTTATGAATTTGAAAAATTTACCATCAGTTGCACCATAAGTTACCATTGTAAGCTTTAACAAATTATCACTCTAATTCCAAAAATTTTACCATCATTTTTTGTGAGTGTAAAAAAGCTCAAAGTTTACCATCCTTTACTCCTTAAGTTATCATTGTTAGCTTTAATAAATTACTGAAATAATTATAGAATTTACCATCATCTTGTAAGTCTATGTTAAAAAAAAGTTCATTTACCATCATTAGTGCTATAAATTATAACATGCAGTTTTAACAAAGGATGCAACTAGGCTCAATTGTGTACGCGTCTTAACATGCACCGAACCCTCCCAAACGGCCCACCGAGCACCTGCACCCCATGTGGTCCGTCGAGCGCTTGCTTGTGTAGCCCAGCTCGATCCTTTATGGCCTGGTAAAAAATTGCCATCTTGAGGATGACTTGGTTTGTGGCACCATCACTTTATTTTAAAAAAAAAATCAAATAGAAAAATCTTGCCATCAATTTGATCTTAAGTTATTGCCTACAGTTTTTAAAAGTTACCATCCTAGGTTCAAAAATTACCATTAGTATTTTATTTAAAAGAATATAAAAATTTACCATTAGTATTAAAAGTTATTTTCACTTGAAGTTGCGGGCTAGATGACGAGGATATAATAATCATCAATTTATTATAATATTATTGCGTCATTGTGCTCTTTAAATATACCCCTTATTTGTGAGGAAGAGACTTAACCAGGTGGCAGTGAGCTTTTCCACGACCGCTCAATGGTCATAAGTCTTTTCATGACCAATCTATGGTCGTAAACCTTTCCACGACTACTTCATAATCGTAAGTCTTTCTACGAGTATGACATAGTCGTAAGTCGTTCTACGACCACCCCGTAGTTGTAGATTCTTCTACGACTAGTCTAATTTCGACCAACTTATCTACGACAACCTGCCACGTTGTGGGTCATCTGACAAAGCAGTTAAGGTATGCCATTGTTCTCTAGAATAACTGCACGTAACCTCTCGCTGCCCTTGGCAAGAACCGCCCGATGGCGAAGAAGCATCACGTCACTAACAATAACTTGCACGTTAGCTATTCATTTCAAACATTAAGTTGTCTCTTGGCATGAAACAATTGTCGCCTCTTCATATACTATATAAGGGCTGACGGGAGGAAGAAAAGGAAGGAGGAAGATGGATGTGCCACATGCTCGCTACTACGTTGCTTGATCGGACGGACAAAAATGGATGCGCCGTAAGACTACCGCTAGACCTAGGCACGTGATAGACTTACGGGCGGTGCTTCGGCGGTTTAAAATTATGATATAAAATTACGCGACTTCGGGCGACGCGTGAGAGGAGGTCGACGGCTCTTCGAGCGGCGTGCGAGGGGAGGCCGAGGCGGCACCGAGCAGCGTGGTCCGGTGGCCAGCGGTGGCTTCAGGCTAGCACGGCTGTGCACGCGGTGGCGCGTGGGGAAGAGGGTCAGTAGCCGCTTTACGCACGACAGCCGTACGGGGCCGACCGTGCTCGTTTTTCTTTTTCTTTTTTTCTTTTAAATCTACGATGCAATCAACAACTACTCTTTCATGTAATCTACCGATCGACATTGTGCCAGCGACTTCATGTCTGCTCACGTTAGATTAGAGCGGATTTGCACCGTAGAAAAATAATCTAGAAAACGAAATCTGCGAATTTAGAGTGATCTATATACAGACAATTCAATCTACTAATGCTTTGATGATTACCTTTTAATTCACCGGAGTGATTCGCGCTGATGACGTGTTGAGGAACCGTCGCTAGCGACCAGTCCGATCGATTCCTCTGCTTATGCAAAACCAGATGAATCACAGAAGACAGAAATAGTAGATTAAAAACACAAAGGGATAGAAAGAACTCCTGATCTTTCTTTATTGCTTTCTTTCTGATTTTCGTATACAAAACAGCCAACAGTACTTCCTATTTATAGACTCAGTGTTAAAATACCCACTATAAACTAAGACTTTAAGCCTGTGCCTAGATTTCTTTAACACCAAAGAGTCCCTCGAATTTCACACGAAACATGAAAGTTTTCCATGTTCGAAGGAGGCCCTAGAAGTTTCTCCCATGGGCACTCCGTCTACAAGATTTCTTCCATCCTGGGCCGGGCAAAAGTGGTAAACAGGCCTCCACTTCCGCAACCCTACAGACCATAGAGGAACGAGAACGAAGAGGGTGGTGAAAGAAACCAGAACCAAACCCTAAGCTTTTTGCCGCCACGATGGAGGTGGACCTGGAAGCGGAGCTTGGTAAGGACGGACACGGCCACAAGGGGGCGGATATGGAGGAGACCACGGAGGGGAGGGTCGCTAACGGCGGCGGCGGCGGCGATGCCAAGAAGCCGCGCGAGGACCTCCACCGCCGCCGCTACATGGAGATGTGGGACGACGACGACGAGGATGACTGGTCGTTCCCGCCCAATCCCCTCGACGCCTACCGCAAGTCCTGGATCTGGTTGTATGGCGCGAACGGCGCCTCCTTCGAGGACGAGAGTACGTGTTTCTGGATCCCCTTCCCTCGCTAATGTTCATCCGCGTCTCCTCCTTTCTTTCTTTCTTTCTTTCTTTCTTTCTTTCTTTCCTTCTTTCTTTCTTGGTGTGTATATGTGATCTGACACACATGGCATAAGATGGTCTTATGAATCAATTGTTCGTGTGATTATCTCCCTTCCCGTCGATATATGACGCCATGAATGAATTCATCAATCTTGCAGCGGAGCGCCCTCCCATGCGCCACACCGACGGGCCGGTGCTGCCCCCCTCTGCTCGGCCCAGGGACACCATGCAAGTCTTCTACGTGAAGGTGACCCAGATCACCGGCGCCCTCCAGTGGCCGCTGGACGTCTACGGCGTCGTCGCCGTGCGCGACTCGCTGGACCACAAGCGCAACATCCTCTTCCGCTGCGGCAGGGACGAATGCCAGACTCTTACCTCCCTGCAGGCACGCTCACATGCCATCCATACCTGATTTGATTCCATCTCATCCATATTGATATATGAACATTACTTCCCATGGTTGGTATAGAATGCTACGTCTAGGATGGTAAAATGAAACAAGACATGCTTATGTTGTTTATGCTCTTCTTTGCCCTAGGAGCTACATTGTACTGGTTAATCTTAGTGCAATTATAAGCCCATCATCTTTGCTAATAATAATAGTATGTAACCTCTTCGATTACTTTGGTTTTGTTTACTTTAAAATTTGAACCACAGCAACTGACAATAAATCTTTGTACATGAGTGCTGATGGGGGTTGGGGTAAAAATCCTCCTCATTAGAGAATTGACTTATCCAAGTGTAGAGGGGCTGGAGCGATAACATAAAAAAAAAAGATCTGCATGTTTGTCCATAGGTTTCTAAGTGAATGCTGGGAAGGAATGCATTTTTCAGAAGAAAGCGTCTTAATTCATTCAGTACTCTTTAACTATATTGCTCTCGCATTTGCATATGGCCCTGCTCTTCTCTGTTGCTATAATGTACAGCAAGTCCATTGCAGTAGAATTCATACATTCTCTGCTGCCCTCTTGGTGACATTGCGTTTTACTAATCGAACTATCTCATATGTACTACATGCATGGGAATTGAAGGAGCTGCCACAGGCGAAACAACCGAATGAACAAAATTTTGT
This sequence comes from Bonia amplexicaulis, assembly GCA_036346245.1. Classification (NCBI taxonomy): domain Eukaryota; kingdom Viridiplantae; phylum Streptophyta; class Magnoliopsida; order Poales; family Poaceae; genus Bonia; species Bonia amplexicaulis. The sequence goes on along the minus strand of CM070768.1, from coordinate 2,028,112 downwards.
TCATTTCGTTCGAAATTCGGACGAAAAAATTCAATTTTTTGATGAAATTTAACCAAAATTTGAATAAAATTTGAACAAATTTCTAATAGGACCAAATTCAGCCAAATTTTAGCCGAATGAAACATGTTTCGCTGGGGGACGAAAGGCACGAAATTTCGTCTTAAACGCGAAATTTCGGACGAAATTTGTAACCCTGTTGTTTGTGTTCTTGTTTGCCCTAGCTAGGAGCTACATTATATATTGGTTAATCTTAGTGCAATTATAAGCCCATCATCCGTGCTAATAATAATAGTATGTAACCTCTTTGATTACTTCGGTTTGGTTTACTTCAAAATTTGAACCACAGCAACTGACAATAAATCTTTGTACCTGAGTGATGGTGGGGGTGGTTGTTAAAATCTTCCTCATTAGAGAATTGACTCTTATCCAAGTGTGGAGGGGTTGGAGCCATCACAGTGCAACCCACATCCCTGTTCTGCATAAAAAACATACATCTGCATGTTTGCTGGGAAAGAATGCATTAAGTGCTTTACGACATTTTTCAGAACAAAGCGTCTTAATTCATTCAGTACTCTCTTAACTATTTTGCTCTCGCATTTGCGTTGGGCAAACATTTTCTGTTGCATTAGCTCTTTTCTGTTGCTATAGCAAGTCGATCCATTGCAACAGAATTCATACATTTTCTGCTGCCCGCTTGGTGACATTGCGTTTTACTAATCTCACTATCTCATATGTACTACATGCCTGCATGTGACTTGAAGGAGCTGCCCTCACGTGTACGTGTGTCCATGCGTGCAGGATTCACTCTTGGAGCTTAGAGGTCCTAGCTGCGCAGTTCTGCTGTTGGATCACCCTGTTTTGAAATTGACCTCAAAGTGAAGGGCAAAGGATCACCATCCGAAGACAAGGGTTTAAGCTACTATGCCTTTGCATACAACAACATTTCTCACCGGCAGAAGGCCAGCTATGCCATAACAGAGGTGGTGCCAAGTGAGCACAGCACGATGGAGATCAAGTTCGCCCATCTCGCATACGCAGTGGAGGCGACCATCACCGTCCGTGTCGTCGGTGGATCCAGTGACTTCAGGGCGTGTTTCACAGCTCGCACAGCAAGCATCGACGAGGACGTGGTGCTTCTGGACTCCCATGGCGGAAGGTGGCCATTGCCGACGACGGACTGGTCATGTTGCGGCGCCGTGTCGTCGTCGTGGAGGAGAAAGGTGAGCTGATTCTTGGTGCTGAGGCTACACAGGGTGATATGGCAGACAACAACACTGCTGGTGTGAAGAAGCAGGTGAGATTTCCACCTAGGACGGCATTGAGAAGTGAAGGTTTTTTTAATCTTGGGTTCTGCAGGCTGCATGTTATGATCGCCTGGTCAATGCTTCCATAGCTCATGGTGTTCCAAGCTGCCAACTGATGGTTTGTTTTATGGTATCCGTAATGTGATATGATCATGACTTGCTAAGTGCTTCCTTGTAATGGAGCTAGTGTATGTACTAAGTGGAAAGTATTTTGAACTGGAGAGTTAATTGGTGCTGTGCGACTTGGTGGCTTGTACCGTGTTTTATGTAATGTGCCTGTGGAGCTAGTATGCTGAACTTGGCCTATTATCTTTCAGGGGAAGAAAATTAAAGATCCGCACGTCCGGTTTCTTTCTTTCGTTATCTTCACGGCCTGTTTCAATTCAGAACAGGGGATGAACGGAACAGTTGCATATAATCTTACACACACGCTCCATGCGAAGAACTCTTCCACAGGCGTTTTAAGTTAAAAGAAACGAAGGAAGGAATGGGTCTTCCACGGGCCTGACAGAAATAAGATAGATGCACTTCTTTTTAAACTGATTGACTAGCAGGTGGGTTTTTCTTTAGGCTGCATTTTATTTTATTTTGTCTTAGTATGTGCCCTTGTGTCAATAAATTGAATATTGATAAACTGTTTTAAAAGATTATCCAAATATGATGCTTTGAAATGACGACAGAAAACTGTCATATTTGTTTGTTTGTTTGAGAGGGCTAGAAACTGAATGCATGTTTTCTCTCAACAGCTGCTCCTAACATTAGAGACAACTACTATGGTGTTAAAGGCAATAATTGGCTCTTTAAATCATTAAGAGTAAATTGTATTTTTTTGGAACCCCGTTGCGCAAAACACTAGGAATTGTATTTCTTTTACACATAACACCATGTAATCTGTCAATTCGTTGCGCTTTTCACCCAGACTTGCTTTCAACTGGATCCGACCCGCATAACTGACAGTCTGGGCCCAACATAGGCCACGCTGGCTACCAACACATGCATGGTAGTAATCATCTTTATATTTCTCTAGCTAGACTTTGCTCATTGATGCCTTAATTTGTTCACAAAATTGCACTACAATTCAGATTGTCATCTTTTTGGTTTAGCTAGCATATACATATCTTGTCATGATCTAGATAGTCTTTTATTGAGTTATGGCTTGGTGTAATCTATTATGGTCATTTTGGATAATTCTCATGGCTCAAAATGCATTGAATAAACAAACTTCATCATTTCATTAGACAAGTCAGTAACAATTGTATAAAAGCTGCCTCTCCTTGTACTCTCGATTACTTTCATTGGGGTTGTTAGGCTAGTTGTTAGGATTTCGGGTGGTCTCTGTAGACCAAAACCCTAGCCCCTTGCCTATATATACCTCTTGTACTGCTGAGTGTTATACATTAAGATATATACAACTCTCTTCATGGTATCAGATTGGTCGATCCTCTGACCACTCCTTCCGCTCTATTTCTTCTCCTCCTTCTCCCTTTCCTTTTCTTTTCGGCCGCCATGTCGGGACATCCTCCGCCGCCGGCCACTTCCTCCCCTGCTGCCGACCTCCTCTCCACGGAAGCCGCCGCCAGGGTTGACGAGGCCCTCGCCAGGGCCGAGGAGGCCGCGCGCATCCCATCGGTCTTCCCCGACGCCTTCCGCCGCCGCCAAATCCCGCCGCCGCCCTTGCGCGGCCGAGGCCGCTGAGCGCGAGGCCGCCGCCGCCGCTCACGCCACAGCTGCGACCGACCGCCAGCGAGCAAGCTGCCCTAGCGCTTGCCCGCGCGCCGCCCCGCCGCGGGAGAAGTCGACGTCGACGAATCCACGGACGAGGCCCCCCTGCCACTCCACGACGCCCTCCTCCTTCACGAAGCCCGCCGTCGCCACCATCCACGCTCAGGCGGTCAGCGTCCAGAACATCCGCTCCCTCGTCCGCTCGTCCTCGAGTTCAACTCCGGCCACTTCAACCGCTGGCGTGAACTTCTTCTCCTTGCTCTCGGGAAGTACTCTCTCGAGGGTCACGTCCTCGCCGACGACCACCATCCGAACCTTCCCGACTGGGTTCGCATGGATTGTGTCGTCAAATCGTGGATCCTCGGCACCCTCTCCCCCGATCTAGTCGAGATCATCCTGGAGCGCCGGGCCACCGCGCGGACCACCTGGCTCGCCGTCGAAACCCAGTTTCTCGGCAACAGGGAGTCCCGCGCCCTCTACCTCGACGCCGAGTTCCGGAACTTCACTCAAGGGCACCTCTCCATCGCTGACTACTGCCGTCGCTTCAAGACCATGGCCGATGCTCTTGCCGACCTCGGGGAAGTCGTCGCCGACCGGACTCTCGTCCTCAACGTCATCCGCGGCCTCAACGAAGACTTCACCACCATCGGTCTCCATCTCCAACGGCCGGCCGTTTCCCTCCTTCCTCGAGGCGCGCGCCGACTTGCTCCTGGAAGAACTCCACATGGCGCATCGGAAGTCTCTACCCGCCACCGTACTTCTCACTTCCGGCTACCACCACCTGCTCGCCTGGCCGGCCGCCCCAACTTCTTCGACACCCAACACTCAAGGCGGCCAGCAATGGCGGCAATGGAGGCGGCTATTTCCACTCCCGTGGGCGCCATGCAAGCGCTCCTACCGAACCGCTGTAACACCGCGCCTTCCCACGGCCCCGGCACCGGCGGCGCAAACTCCCTCGGCACTCCTCCGCCCGGCAGCTGGCCGAACTTCTACAACCCATGGACCGGGACCATCCAGATGTGGCCGGTTCCCGCCTCCTCTTGCTCCCCTTCCTCCCAGGCGCCTCTCCGGATCAGCTCCGCCTCCTCAGCCGTCGCCTCAACCCCACGTCCTGCTGGCTGCGGCTCAGAATCAGTGGCCTCTCTCCACTATCCATGGTCACCATGCGGGATCTCCTGCCCCTGGTCACTACGCTGCTCCGGCTGCAGTGTCTTCATGGAACCAGCACGGTGCCACTGGACACTCCGCCACTTCCACCGTCCTCGCTGCATGGGATCAAGGCAGTCTCGCCAGTGCCTTCTCCACCATGGCGCTGACTCCTCCACCACAGCGCGAGTGGTACTTCGACTCGGGAGCTACCTCCCACATGTCTTCCGACCCCGGTATACTCTCCCACCTCTCCACCTCTCGGCACCCTACTCCTTCCTCTATTGTTGTCGGTAATGGCAACCTCCTTCCTGTCACTTCCACCGGCACAGCCATCCTCAATGGTTCACTCCGCCTCAACAATGTCTTGATTTCCCCTCCTCTTATTAAAAACCTCATTTCTGTTCGTCAATTTACTTCTGACAATAACTGTTCTATCGAATTTGACCCCACTGGCTGTTCTGTGAAGGACCTTCGGTCTCGGAGCGAGATTATCAGGTGCAATAGCTCCGGACCGCTCTACCCTCTACATCTGCCTGTCGCCGAGTCCTTCCTCGCCGATTCCTCCTCTCCACTCTGGCATCGCCGGCTTGGTCACCCGGGTCATACAGTTTTGTCTAAACTAGCGAGTTCAGCTGCCCTACCTTCTTGTAATAAAGTCATAGGTCATTCTACTTGTCATGCTTGCCAACTGGGTCGACATGTTCGTCTTCCTTTCTCCATGTCAGCATCCCGTGCTTCCCACAATTTTGATCTCATACATTGCGACCTCTGGACATCTCCTGTTGAAAGTGTTTCTGGTTATAAATACTATTTACTCATTCTCGATGATTGTTCACATCATCTTTGGACATTTCCTCTTCGCCTAAAATCTGACACCTTCAGATCACTCGCTCATTTCTTCTCCTATGTTTCCACTCAATTTGGCACCACTATCAAGGCAGTTCAGTGCGACAACGGCCGCGAGTTTGATAACTCCAGCACCCGCACATTCTTCCTCACCCATGGTGCTCACCTCCGCATGTCCTGCCCCTATACCTCCCAACAGAATGGTAGAGCTGAGCGTATCATTCGTTCTATCAACAATGTCATTCGCTCACTTCTCTTTCAGGCATCTATGCCACCATCCTATTGGGTTGAGGCCCTGACTAGTGCCACATATCTCCTCAACATCCTACCCACCACAACACTGAACTTCTCCACGCCGCACCATGCCCTCTTTGGATCTTCACCATCATATGCGCACCTTCGCGTCTTTGGGTGCAAATGCTACCCAAACCTTGCCTCCACAGCCTCCCACAAACTGGCTCCTCGGTCTGCCCTATGCACTTTCCTTGGCTACTCCCCTCACCATAAGGGATATCGCTGTCTTGACATGGCCTCTAATCGGGTCCACCTCTCCCGTCATGTCATCTTTGATGAATCATCCTTTCCCTTTGCCGACCTTCCTTCCACTCCCTCCACGACCGATTTCCATTTTTGGACTCCTCCACTAATCCGGTGCCGGCACCTATAAGCCCACCAACCACTATTTTGCCTGCAGGTTCTCCCACGCGACTGAGTTCCCCACGTGTCGACGACCCCGCACCTCGGCCACGCGCGGCACTGGACGATACCGCGCCCATCGCTGTTGAGGATCCTGCCTCACCCCACCTCCGACGACCACCTGACCACGTGCGGCCACCACCCCTGACCGCGGTTCGGCCGTGTCTACTCCAGCGTGCACCAGGTGGCCACCCCGCCTCCTCCACCAGTACATCCTACCTCGGGCGTGGCAGTGCCTCTCCCGGTGCAGCTTCCCCCGGGCGCTCTCCCGGCGCAACTTCCACCAGGTGCTGTCCCAGTTTCCCCCGTGCGGAACCAGCACCCGATGACAACGCGCGCCAAGTCCGGTTTTCGACTACCAGCTCTCTACCTCGCCACACCACTATCGCCTGTGCCTCGGACATACCGTAATGCTCTTGCCGACCCCAATCGCGGCGGCGATGGAGGGCAGTACCGCTTCTTGCGAATCACACACGGAGTTAGTTCCTCGACCGCCAAGGCACATGTCGTTTCTGGTAAATGGGTATTCAAGCACAAACTCATGGCAGATGGTTCTCTCGAGCGTTACAAAGCTCGTTGGGTGCTACGTGGTTTTACATAGCATACAGAGTTGATTATGCCGAGACTTTCAGCCCAGTTGTAAAGCCAGCCACAGTGCGGACAGTTCTTGCTCTTGCTATCTCCAGGCAGTGGCCGATTCACCAACTTGATGTTAAGAACGCCTTTCTTCATGGGACTCTGTCTGAGACAGTCTATTGCTCACAGCCCTCCGGATTCGAGGATACTGTTCATCCAGAGTTTGTCTGCCGTCTGCACAAATCACTCTATGGCCTCAAGCAAGCTCCCCGCGCATGGTACAGCCGGTTTGCTTCATATCTGTTATCCCTTGGATTTCTTGAGACCAAGTCTGACACATCACTATTTGTTTACCACCGCGGCTCTGAGATCGTCTACCTGCTCCTTTATGTTGATGACATCGTTCTCACCGCCTCATCTGCCGGACTTCTCCGCCGCATCATCACTGCCCTACAGCACGAGTTCTCTATGACGGATCTCGGCGAGCTTCATCACTTCTTGGGGATGCATGTGCAGAAGTATCATGGAGGTCTCCTTCTCTCACAGCGCCAGTACATGCTGGACATCCTCGAGCTACGGCATGGCGGATGCAAACCCCGCACCACTCCTGTCGACACCAATCCGAAGGTGTCCGCCTCAGACGGCGCCCCTGTCAGTAACCCCAGCGATTTCCGCAGTTTAGCCGGGGCCCTGCAGTATCTCACCTTCACCAGGCCGGACATCTCTTATGCAGTTCAGCAGGTGTGTCTTCACATGCATGACCCTCGCGAGCCTCACCTCGCTGCTCTCAAGCGGATACTTCGGTACATTCGTGGCACTCTCCACTTGGGGCTCTTCCTTCAGCCATCTTCGCAGTCTGATCTCGTGGTCTACTCTGATGCGGATTGGGCCGGGTGCCCGGACACGCGCAAGTCCACCTCCGGCTATGCCGTGTTCCTTGGTGACAACCTGGTCTCATGGTCCTCCAAGCGTCAGACCACCGTGTCACGTTCCAGCGCGGAAGCTGAGTACCGAGCCGTGGCCAATGCTGTGGCCGAAGCCTCTTGGATACGACAGCTCCTTTTGGAACTACATGCCCCTCTTCGGCAGACTACCTTGGTGTATTGCGACAACATCAGCTCAGTCTACATGTCCTCCAACCCAGTCCAACATCAGCGCACCAAGCACATTGAGATTGATCTTCACTTCGTCCGAGAGAAAGTAGCTCTTGGTGATGTTCGCGTACTGCACGTCCCCACTACTTCCCAGTATGCCGACATCTTCACCAAGGGCCTTCCCTCGTCGGTCTTCAGTGAGTTTCGGTCCAGTCTAAACGTCCGAGGTGCGGACGCTCCGATCGGGGGGTGTTAGACAAGTCAGTAAACAATGTATAAAAGCTGCCTCTCCTGTACTCTCAGTTACTTTCTGTTGGGGTTGTTAGGCTAGTTGTTAGGATTTCCAGGGTGGTCTCTGTTAGACCAAAACCCTAGCCCCTTGCCTATATATACCTCTTGTACTGCTGAGTGTTATACATTAAGATATATACAACTCTCTTCAATTTCATCCAAAATGTGTCATATTCTCTCTTTTGCATCCTTGATGTGTTTATTGCCAAAAGGGGGAGAATATTGGAGAAAAATATTTTTTGGGATCTTTAAGATTTTTCTTGGGATCTTTCTAGAGCTTTGGAGAACAATTTGCTCTTTGTTTGTTGCTCTAGTGTTCTTTCTGTCAACATGGTCATTAGCTTCATTTTCCTTCTATGGACCATGTTGGACTCTTCAAACTCAACTTCATGTTTTTTTTCTGGGTTTGTCAATATACTCATTAAGGAGGAGATTGAGAGACCATGTGGAGGTCATCCCATGTGTATGATGAGTAATTGACATTGGTTTAGGGAGTCGAGTTTGAGGTGGTTGGTTCAGACCATGTCGTTGTGTGGTGCAACGGCTCGGTCGGACTTGGTCAAACCTGGTCAAAAGGATTAGGATACTTATTCTGTTGATTGACAGGTTTGGGCTTAATGAAGTATCATTAATGCTATTTATGCTTTCATGTATCGAGCGGTGCTATTTGATGTGTTTCTTGTCTGTGTTGGCTGCAGGACGTCGAGGCGGAGTCGTGGCGAGACACGAGGTGACCGGACTAGGCGCAGGTGGCGTTGAGGTCAGAACGGTCGGGATGTGTCGCAAACGACGGAGACTCAAGGTGGTTGCGAGGCTTGGACGGCAAGGAGCGCGGAATCTTCACGGAAGGTGCAAGAGGGCGAAACGGTCATGTCGCGAGGCTGCACAAGTGGGAGCGGGCTCCGTTCGTGTTTAGCCGGCGTAACGGGTGGGAGACCCGTTAGCCAGGGCTATAAATAGCAGTTGGGGGCTGCATACCCCTTCATGCACTTGAGAGAGAGTTAGAGTTTGCTTTAGTCAAATGAGCCTTTGGAGAGGCCTTTTGCTTTAGGCTTTAGTGGGTGGAGACTAGTTAAGGGCAGCATGGATGTCTCCCTCATTGGCTCTCCTCTCTAGTGTGTGTTCCTCCCAAGAACAAGTGTGTTCTTGGTGTTCTTGAGGATTGAGTGAGAGAGGATGAATTGAGAGTTTTGTAATCTTCTTTCTTGTTCGAATGTACATGCATATCGGGACTAGTTGTATTCCTCTCTTTGAAATGAAAATCTGAAGTTTCTTCTCGGTTATCTTTTTGCTACGATGCTTTCATGGCAAGATTCTTGAGATTTTCGTTTTCTTGTTGATTCTTGCTTGTGAGTATTTCAACAATACATCAACCTTCATCTTTTTCTTTATACATATTTCAACAATTTAGCATGGTGAAAGATAGATGAAAATAGCAATTGTACATGCTCCTAAAGTATCTAATGAAGGACAGATTAAAGGTCAATATTACCAAGGCAATATTCCAACACCTCCTTACTTAACAGTTTCCAAACGGTCAGATTAATTACTAAAGACAAACATAATTCAATTTATCCAACATAATAGAAATTTAATCAATCATAATAATCATTGTAATTCTTTTGCACACTCCACAATAACTACATGGGTTTCAATCATGTATAGGCAATTTCTTAATCACAGTTTTTTAATAAACCATTACAAGGCAATATCAAAATTAATCAACTACACTTCCAAGGATGCTAGTTGAAATTAATTATGCACCACGCTAATATCTCAACTTTACAATTCATACCTTACGAATTAGATTATATGATCACTACCTTCCAGTTAAGCATAGCAAAACACCACAGAGAGTTTTAACACTCTCTTTTAGAAAGGAGAGGAAAAAAATTTCAACACTTAAAATAATCTAAAAGAAATACATAGATCTAAGGCTTTAACATATTAATGAGTTTACAACATAAAACTTTTATTCATAAAAATACCAAGCGAACCAATGAGTCATGATTCACAACAAGATAAAATTCCCACAAAGGGACTAATCTTGCAAATCAACAATATTCACAAGGAGCAAAGGTGTCTCAAATGTTCCGAAAAGAAACAATAATTGTTTCAAGGAGCAGGTCGAGACCAATTGCAAAACTACAACTGTAATGAACCACAATCTCAAGAGAAATTCATTAACTGCAATAGGCCAAGAATTGGCCAAAATCAACTCAAGAAAGATAACAACTTTTCTAAAGAAACTCGTTCACAACATCTGCAATTAAGTTACCTGAGGTAACTACATCGCTAATCCCCATGCTTCAAACAATGGTATAACCTGGCAAATGCCAAGGCAGCAAAAACAATCTCTACATATTAACATTGATAATTCTCACTCATAACAATCATAGGAGCAAAACATAATCATACGAGATTATCTCATAATGTAAATCATCAATACAACATGTCAAAAGCATAAATGCAATGTTTGACTCATCCCATCCTACTGTGCACCAGTGTGTCAATTTAATAGTTTAATTACCACGGACCTAAAGCCCGCCTCGATACCAATCAGTAATACCCAGACCCACAATGCCCAGGATGCTACTAAAATGCTCTACAACTAGCCAATTTATAAAATAAACTAAACTAGCAACAAATACTAAACAATATAATATAAGCGGAAGCGTAAACAACTAAGGAAAAACAGGATAATAACAATTTGATAATCATATTCAATTATAACATAATATCCAAAGGAACGGTACACATATTTAATATTACTAAGAAGAAATATTTGTCATTAAGATAGCTAAACCAAACTAGATTGCTTTCAACTTTATTCCGACATTAAGATTATAATCCAAGTGGATCAGTGCAGTGCCACTCTACCCTTCCCAATGCATGCTCAAAGACCATCTGTAGGGAGGGGGAAACAAGAGTGAGATAAAAATCTCAGCAAACAAACAGTTTAACAAGTTATTCAAATTACAAGCAATTTAAATATCATCATTATAATTCCATACATCCACAATTACAATTTATGTTCATAATTATTTAACCACCATAAACTTTCATGAATCATATCTCTTAAATTTTCAGATTTAATTGGCATATGAATGCAATCATTTTATCCCTATTAAATGCAAAAAAACATTTAATCCTCCACAAACCACAATAGATTAATCATCAACATTTAATCCTCCACAATTAACAATGTTTATATTCCCAACCACAATTCACTACCAATGACGGTAAAGCATAAACAATTAAAACATGATTGACTACTTTAAAACCTCATCCACTACCACTACCAAAGGCAATAAAACATATGTATGTCTTACTTCAATACTTTAGTACTTTCCATATCCACATTCACTATCAACCATTAATACAAGAGAAAAGAGTCTGCCACCATCACAATCCTTACCATACACAAGGGACGAATCCCGTTCCACAACCATAATCCTCATACCACAAATAGCTCACATGAGCCAATTTCACATTACAACTATGAAGTTGTATATTCCACAAAATAACTTCACCACATTATATTGCATATGTATGCAAATGATTATTCCACAATGCAATGCATATGAATGCTATGCTCCACTTCACTCTTGCCGTGCGGAAGTGCAATGCATCGTATTTCAGAATATACGATGCTTACAATGGCGAAGAGGTGCGTCGACACGGCAACATACGACATCAGACGGTGACGGTCGCGGCTATAAGCGGCGACATCCACATACACAAAGGACATGATATGACATGAATGATATGAAAATTCATTAATCACATTAATTCATCCGCAATGAGCATTATCATGCTCTCAACATAATCACATCCACCACATACTAAATTCATGATCCCATTATAACATTAAGCAAAAATTTCACATATCTATTAGCAATTTATCAACATATCTATGAATAAATAACTGCTTCCATCTCCACAGTTAAAATACCATGCAATCATGACAATTGTATCAAATTATGATAATAATGTAAACGAAAGTAGTAGGAATAACAGGATAAACGGTAGCAACCACTAGGATATGCGGTTTCACATCGAACCGAAAAAACAGATCGAAATCCGAACCGAACCGGTCAACTCGGTTTGACCGGTATTCGATATTCGGTTCGGTATTTGAAAAGTGGCATTTCATCGATTCGGTTTTCGGTATAAATCGAGGAAAACCGAATTAACCGATAAAACCGAACACCCATGACTCAATCAACTCGACGACGGCGTCTGCGGTCTCGACCCACCAAAGACCAACCACCGACACCGACGGGAGCGGTATCAACCCTAGCCGCACAGCCTCCCGCCGATTGGGTGCCTCCTCTCCGTTCAACCGTTTCCCCGTGCAGATCCGGCACCGCTTCCCCCTTCAGACGCCTTCTCGAGCACATCCCGCGCCGCCACCTCCACGCGCAGATCTGACGCAACCACCTCCTCCGGCCGCTAATGCCGCTTCCTCACCGGCGTGAATGGACTTCTACGTGCGCGAGGTCAGGAGACAGGTGGAGGAGCTCTCCAGGGAGATCACCGACGAATAAAAGGTCTCCTTTTTGTTCTTCTCCTCATGCACTTGGAAGTAGCTCGTCTACCTTCCCCAATCGATGAAACTGAGGATGCTGAGGGCTGCATACCATGTGCTTGATGGAATGTCTACGTGATTGGTATTTACTAATCCTTGCTATAGTGCTGTACTAATACTCATGTGCTCTGAAATTGCTGAGTAAAATTTGTGAAGTGCTTCCACCGATTTTAACTTTAGTTGTTCACATTTCACACATTTTAACTAGAGTTCTCCAATAATTCTTTACGCATGTGTATTACTCCTAAAATGTGTGAAGTGCTTCCACCGATTTTATTTGTCATCTCTGACTTTATGTTGTCACTGGACTCCTTGCAGACCTACCTCCTCGTCTAGAGCAGAAAGGTAAATCTCTTCCAGAAATAATTTGGGGTTCTTATGTGCGCAAGGTGCTTATTGAAATGCCAAGGTGGCTGTGTTGTGTAAGATATTGTAGTTACTTGACACTAAAGAGTCAAACAAACATACAACTAATTAGAGGAGTTTACTCAAGATCTCCAACAACAAAAGGCCCTTGTTCTTTTATCTGAGACTTGATGTACATCAAGGCTATAAAGTTTTTGTCAGTATAAATATTATATACTTCTGTTTCTACATATGCACACTGGTAAACTAAATTTGTATCAACTGTGTTGAAATGAATGGCCACTCACTGAGCTTTGAGAATATCTAATTATTCTCCATATTTTTTCTTTCTACAGCAGACATTGACCACCGAACACTTGATACTTGTATGCAGATTTCTGTTGCTGTTTTGTTTTTTGGTTCCTGATGCATCCTCTGTAATTAACTTCTCAGTACTACTCATTTATTATTTCTGATGCATGCTGATTCTGATTTCTGATTTGGAGTCTTGGAGATGAGATTAACGTTTAGCAATTCGCGCAAACTTTGGTAAAATTGGTATTAACCGACACCGTACCGAAATAAGATGGTATTTACCGATACCACACCGTATTCTGAAAAATACCGTATTTCCCGAATTACTAAAACCGTATTTACCGATCAAACCATATTTACCGAACCGTATAAACCGAAAAAACCGAACGAACAGTCCTAGCAACCACCGCTACGTTTACTTGCCTCAATCCGACGAATTGAAGTACAACAGAGATCAAGAGCACTCAGGGACAAGACTACATGTCCATAACACAACTCTCAGCACACAACCATAGCATACAAGCACTACATAAATATATAAAACATCGCTAGAAACCCGAACCCGCACAATCTCCTCTCCGCTCAACAATTCAACAAATTACTCTCTGCAGCAGCGCTGCTTCACTTTTTCGTATCTTTAAAAATAATGATCCAATCCAGAAAATGATACCTATCTAGATTCATGACTTAACAACCTACAATTTTTATGCAGAACACCTATTTTTATTTTAATCACAGCTAGGAGTAATTTAATGCTCAAAAGCAGAGGAAGAGCTCTGCTCACGATTGGACAGCAGATTCAACACAGAGGTCTAAAAATTCTGAAATTTGTACAGAAGATACACCTATAAATTATCTACAACTTTCTCAATTACGGCCAAGACCAGAAAATTCGTTTAGTATTTTTAAACTCCGGATTACCGTCGGATTGTACCAATCATCCGCTGACGGACAGCGGTATTACCGACTCCGTATCTCCCAGATCCCACGGTATAAAACTCTGAAACAAATACAGGAGACGCATCTGGAAGTCCTCTACAACTTTCCTTTTGGGAAGACCCGCAGGAAAATTCGTTTTCTAGATCAAAACTGCGCGATAAGTCACACTGCATGAATCAATCTACGATGTGCATCATCTAATCTCTAATCGGGCAATTAATCTATTAACTACCTTCAAAATCCGTGCTAAGAACCCTAATTAATCCAAAAAACAGAGGATTTGGGATGTAAAAAATTACCTAGATGAAGAATTTCCTCAATTTTCCTCCTCCTCTTCTTCTCCTTCCTTCTCTTCTCCTTCTTCTCCTTCTCTTCCTCTCTTCCCTTTCTTTTCTTCCTTGGCACCATGGCAGCAGCAGGGGAGGAGGGAGGCGCCAAGGGTGGGGGAGGGTGGTGGCTGCAAAGGGAGGGAGAGGGAGGGGCCAAGGAGGGGTTTATAAAGGGTGCTATGGTTTGGGAGGAGGTACGGGCCCCCATTTGGGCTGGCTGGCCCAAAGCGGCTGGCCCACCTCTCTGGACAGCCCAAAACATTCAAATTAATTATTTTAATTTATTTTACAATGTTCTACAATTCATATTTTTCCCGTCCCGCGATTTGCCGAAAAACCGGCGACTCGCGATTACTTTAAAAACTTACGCCGCAACGTCGTTCGGGATATTACAGCTCCTTCTTGAATTCCATGTAGCACTCAAGAACCTCGGCAATATGACTTTGCTTGAACTTTTTCCCAATATCATCTCTTTTCTGTCTAGATGAAGCAGAAGCAGCATGTTCCATTACACCAGCTTCTACATGAGTACTAGATGTCTCTTGCCCCTCCATATTTGTAACAAAAGGGTTTAAGCCAACATCATGTGTATCATTGTCATTGGAGATGACTTGATCAGTTGGAGGCTCCACTTGCTCAGTTGATATGAAATTTAAATCTCTTGTAGCTATACTACCTATTTCCATATAAACAGTTATAAAAATAAGGTAAATGACAATGATACAAAAGTAGAATGAAGGAAGAGTAAAGGTGGTGAGTACATAAATGGTGTGTTCAATAGAAAACCTGAGCTAGCAAAGCGAAGCAGTGCAATGTAACAATTGAACCTAAACACAACTGCTCAAGTAAATGAGCCCAAAGAGTGTGTGATGTTTTTCTTCTTATTTTCTAGGTGTTACAGATAGGAGAGATTGTAGTGTGCACGAACAAAATAAGATACATGATCAGGCAACAACACCATATAACTGAACAAATGATATTGCAAGATATATATGACCCTTAGACATGTGGCTCTGCATCACTCTACATCACCAAGTTCAACCAAGTCCCATTTACAACATGATTGGTAGTTCGCCACCAGTTCAAACATGCCATGGTTTGCTTTGCTCCTCAAAGGTCTGGTTAGTGAAGAAAATAGACCATGGTTTCAAGGGATTTTAACCAATAGTTTTGCATGTTCAAAGCATGCCAACGTATTTGTACATATTTCTAGCTTAATATGTTCTCAGGACACCTATCAAATTGTTGATGTTTTGTGATTGGGCCATGAAAGCACTAACTAGTGAAAAGTGACGGATGTATTGCAAATAAAAAATTACTACAACAATTACTAGGGACAGATCCACATCTAACATGAAGATGACAAGATCATGGGGGATTTGAAGACAACAGACTTGTAGGCAGTATACATTGTGAAACTTCACCTTCATATAATGCTGCCGGGTAATTGAAGAGAAGGAATTAGGGATGTGCAGTTTTATACCGTACTGAACAAACCGTACCGAAAAAACCGAACAGAACCGGTCAACTCGGTTTGACCGGTTTTCGGTATTCGGTTCGGTAACTAGAAAAGTGCTATTTGTATGATTCTGTTTTTCGGTAAAAACCGAGGAAAAACCGAATTTCCCGAAAAAACCAAAGACCCAGTAATCTCGATCTGTCTCTCCAGTCTCGGCGGCCCACCAGCACCACGCGATGGCCTAGCCCGACGCACGCGCGTGGCAGACGACATCTGATGATCTAACCCTAGCCGCTGCGCAGACGCCACCAGACGGCCAGCCAGATCGAGTGATCGATGCGGCGACGCCCCCCTCGCCAGATCCGCTTCCTCTCGATCCGAGCTCCTCGAACCCTAGCTAGATGCGAGCTCCTCGTCGGTCGGCTCGCCAGATCCGCTGCCGGTGCTCCGCGCCTCTGCCTCCTTCGGTGCTCGGCTGCTCACGCCCGCCTCCTTCGCCTTGATTGCTCGGATGACGGCCGCCCGTGCCTCCGCCTCCTTCTGCTCGGTGCTCCGTGCCTCGACCCTCCGCCTCCCTCTCCCAAGACGCCGCGCGCGCCAAGCCCCGTGGAGCTCTCCCTCTCCCAAGATGCCACTGCTATTCTGACTCCACTCCAGTCCACCGATGCTCTCCTCTCCTAAGACGCCAGAGTTACTGAGTCAATAGGATCTTCATGGTAAGTCCTTTCGGCTTTCTCTGTTTCATTAATTGGTAGACGCTAGTCTGTTGTTACTTTGAAGCATCAAGTAGGATCTTGCGAAGTTGTAAGAACTTGTAAGTTGAAATGTTGTTGCATTTGCATACTTGCCACTTTGCCAGATTGCTAGACTGCTAGTTGGTACACTAGTAGAGACGTAGAGTGGTAGTTGCCTACTGACTCAGGAGATGAACAATTGAACATTGAACAGATCCATGCTGGACACTGGTAGAGGTGTAGCTTCCTCTATCCAGTACTGGACAATTTAGATTTTAGAGAACATTGAACAAATCACTTACATTTAATTTGTAATGTGTTTGTGTAGCTTCCTCTGTCCAGTACTCGACAATTTAGAGAACATTGAACAAATCAGTCATGGTTAATTTGTAATGTTGTTGCATTTTGGTTAATGGTTAATTGGTTATCTATCTTTGCATTTTTGGATTATTAGATGTCTGAGTCAGATGATATTGCAAATATTGATGTTGCTTCTGCTGGGTCAGTGGGTATGGGTATGAATGTGAATGTGGGCAGCGATGAGCCGATGAAGCTGTTGGTCCCAATAAAGCTCAAGATGGAAAGAAACAAATGAATCCCAGACTAGATCAGATCAGACTGCTGCAATTCTTGATCCTAGGTACAAGTAATTCTTAATCAGTTAATCTGAGTCAATGTATGGATGTTTTTATTAACCACTGATCACTCACTTTGTTTTCTCATGTTATGCTTCAACTAATTAACTTATTTTTCATGTTATGAAGGCATTGAAATGTCAGGCTTCATTTATGCCTTTGTCTGTTGAGTCTTTGTGCTACACGCTTGCTCTGCTATCATTGTCTCTTTGTCTTTGTTGGTTTCATTTATATGTGCTGCTGGTCTATGTAATATGTATTGTGTATTTATTTCCTGTCTGCTACTGTAATATGTATTGTGTATTTATTTGCTGCTTGGCTGCCTGCCTAGTTTATGCTACTGCTGTCTTTATTTGTTGAATTGCAGCTACTGCTAGCTGCTGCTGGACTGGTTTAGTGGTTTATGAATTATGACTTTAGTCTTTTACTCTTTTATGTGCTGTTACTTAGGTGCTAAACTGCTAGTTGTTCTTGGTTTGTGACTGTTTCGGGTCATTTTGCTACCGCCATCTCTTCTTTGTCTTCTTTGTCCCGACAAAGACCAGATTGTTAATATGAGTCAATGTATTCTGAATTTTTGATTGTGGAATGGAGAATTCGAGTCTAGAGATGAGATTAACATTTAGCAATTCACGTAACTTTGGTAAAATTGGTATTAACCGATACCGTACCGAAATAAGATGGTATTTACCGATACCACACCGTATTCTGAAAAATACCGTATTTCCTAAAATACTAAAATTATATTTATCGATTAAACCGTATTTATTGATTCGTATAAACAAAAAAACCGAACAAACAGTCAATGGCTTATTCCGTATTGCGGAACTTCTTCGATCCTGGGCCGGGCAAAAGTGATAAGTAGGCCTCCACTTCCGCAACCCTATAGACCATACAGGGACGAGAACGAAGAGGGTGAAAGAAACCAGAACCAAACCCTAAGCTTTTTGCCGCCACGATGGAGGTGGACCTGGAAGCGGAGCTTGGTAAGGACGGCCACGGCCACAAGGGGGCGGATATGGAGGAGACCACGGAGGGGAGGGTCGCTAACGGCGGCGGCGGCGGCGATGCCAAGAAGCCGCGCGAGGACCTCCACCGCCGCCGCTACATGGAGATGTGGGACGACGACGACGAGGATGACTGGTCGCCCCCGCCCAATCCCCTCGACGCCTACCGCAAGACCTGGATCTGGTTGTATGGCGCGAACGGCGCCTCCTTCGAGGACGAGAGTACGTGTTTCTGGATCCCCTTCCCTCGCTAATGTTCATCCGCGTCTCCTCCTTTCTCTTTTCTCTCTTTCTTTCTTTCTTTCTTTCTTTCTTTCTTTCTTTCTTTCTTTCTTTCTTTCTTTCTTTCTTGGTGTGTATATGTGATCTGACACACATGGCGTAAGCTGGTCTTATGAATCAATCGTTCGTGTGATTATCTCCCTTCCCGTCGATATATGACGCCATGAATGAGTTCATCAATCTTGCAGCGGAGCGCCCTCCCATGCGCCACACCGACGGGCCGGTGCTGCCCCCCTCTGCTCGGCCCAGGGACACCATGCAAGTCTTCTACGTGAAGGTGACCCAGATCACCGGCGCCCTCCAGTGGCCGCTGGACGTCTACGGCGTCGTCGCCGTGCGCGACTCGCTGGACCACAAGCGCAACATCCTCTTCCGCTGCGGCAGGGACGAATGCCAGACTCTTACCTCCCTGCAGGCACGCTCACATGCTATCCATACCTGATTTGATTCCATTTCATCCATATTGATATATGAACATTACTTCCCATGGTTGGTATAGAAGGGAAACTTGATCATATACCCTCCCTTTAGTTGGGAAATTGAGGATTTACCCTCCACATCTCAATGACACGTGGGGTCATTATAAGTCACTGACACGTGGGCCAGGAGGGTAAATCCTCAATTTCCATCTAAAGGGAGGGTATATGATCAATTTTTTCGGTATAGAATGCTACGTCTAGGATGGTGAAATGAAACAAGACATGTTTATGTTGTTTATGCTCTTCTTTGCCCTAGGAGCTACATTGTACTGGTTAATCTTAGTGCAATTATAAGCCCATCATCTTTGCTAATAATAATAGTATGTAACCTCTTCGATTACTTTGGTTTTGTTTACTTTAAAATTTGAACCACAGCAACTGACAATAAATCTTTGTACATGAGTGCTGATGGGGGTTGGGGTAAAAATCCTCCTCATTAGAGAATTGACTTATCCAAGTGTAGAGGGGCTGGAGCGATAACATAAAAAAAAAGATCTGCATGTTTGTCCATAGGTTTCTAAGTGAATGCTGGGAAGGAATGCATTTTTCAGAAGAAAGCGTCTTAATTCATTCAGTACTCTTTAACTATATTGCTCTCACATTTGCATATGGCCCTGCTCTTCTCTGTTGCTATAATGTACAGCAAGTCCATTGCAGTAGAATTCATACATTCTCTGCTGCCCTCTTGGTGACATTGCGTTTTACTAATCGAACTATCTCATATGTACTACATGCATGGGAATTGAAGGAGCTGCCCTCACGTGTACGTGTGTCCATGCGTGCAGGATTCACTCTTGGAACTTAGAGGTCCTAGCTGCGCAGTAGTGCTGTTGGATCACCCTGTTTTTGAAATTGACCTCAAAGTGAAGGGCAAAGGATCACCATCCGAAGACAAGGGTTTAAGCTACTATGCCTTTGCATACAACAACATTTCTCACCGGCAGAAGGCCAGCTATGCCATAACAGAGGTGGTGCCAAGTGAGCACAGCACGATGGAGATCAAATTCGCCCATCTCGCATACGCAGTGGAGGCGACCATCACCGTCCGTGTCGTCGGTGGATCCAGTGACTTCAGGGCGTGTTTCACAGCTCGCACAGCAAGCATCGACGAGGACGTGGTGCTTCTGGACTCCCATGGCGGGAAGGTCGCCATTGCCGACGACGGACTGGTCATGTTGCGGCGCCGTGTCGTCGTTGTGGAGGAGAAAGGTGAGCTGATTCTTGGTGCTGAGGCTACACAGGGTGATACGGCAGACAACAACACTGCTGGTGTGAAGAAGCAGGTGAGATTTCCACCTAGGACGGCATTGAGAAGCGAAGGTTTTTTTAATCTTGGGTTCTGCAAGCTTCATGTGATGATCGCCTGGTCAATGCTTCAATAGCTCATGGTGTTCCAAGCTGCCAACTGATGGTTTGTTTTATGGTATCCGTACTGTGATATGATCATGACTTGCTAAGTGCTTCCTTGTAATGGAGCTAGTGTATGTACTAAGTGGAAAGTATTTTGAACTGGAGAGTTAATTGGTGCTGTGCGACTTGGTGGCATGTACCGTGTTTTATGTAATGTGCCTGTGGAGCTAGTATGTTGAACTTGGCCTATTATCTTTCAGGGGAAGAAAATTGAAGATCTGCACGTCCGGTTTCTTTCTTTCGTTCTTCCTTTTATCTTCACGGCCTGTTTCAATTCAGAACAGGGGATGAACGGAACAGTTGCATATAATCTTACACGCACGAAGACTTTGACTACCAACTGAGTTCCATACGAAGAACTCTTCCACAGGCGTTTTAAGTTAAAAGAAACGAAGGAAGGAATGGGTCTTCCACAGGCCTGACAGAAATAAGATAGATGCACTTCTTTTTTTCAACTGATTGACTAGCAGGTGGGTTTTTTCTTTAGGCTGCATTTTATGTTTTTTCTTTAGGCTGCATTTTATGTTTTTTTTGCCTTAGTACTTACCACATTAATCAATTGCACTTCGAGGATAATAACAATAACATGACAATACAAAGTATGGCTCAAAATGAGATGAAGACAGTACTAACTGAAGGCAAAATGACAAGATCAAAGCTATGGCAAGATCAGGACAGCAAGTAATCAAGTTGCCAACAACTTATACACTAGCAGAATATTCCTAAATTATCATCGCAGTCTCAAATAGACCATGAATCCTCATCGACCAATCCTTAATTCCATAGATTATCATGCAATTGTCTCCCAAAACTAGTGATAATATTACTAGTAGAATGGCTCACAATCACATAATAACAACAAGAACCAACGACAATTCATGAGGTGATAGCACTCAAAGCAGTCCAGAAGGCAGCAAGGCTAGTGTTCCCGACCCTTATACTCCCAGATCCCACGGTCAAAAATTCTGAAACAAATACAGAAGATGGGTTTTGAAGTCCTCTACAATTTTCCTTTTGGGAAGATCCACAGGAAAAATCGTTTAATGGGTCTAAACCGCGCAAACAGACGCGCTGCGCGAATTGATCTACAGGCAGACAACAGATAATTTCTAATTGAGCAATCAATCTATTAATTCTCTTCAAATTCCGTGCCAAGAACCCTAATTACTCTATAAAACAGAGGGTTTGGGATGAAGAAAAATTACCTAGATGATCCCTTGGGATCTCCCCTCTTCTTTCCTCCTCTTCATCTCCTCCTTCTCTTCTTCCTCCTTCTCTTCCCTTTCTTTTCTTCTTGGCACCAATGGCAGCAGCTTGTGGGGGATGTGGGGCGCCAACCAGGGAGAGGGGTACGGCTAGGAGGGTGGGGAAGGGGTGGCGGCTGAGGGAGAGGGAATAGTGGCTAGGGTTTTAGGGAGGGAGGGAGGTGCGGCCACCCTTGGGCCTTCGGTCCAAAGCGGTCGACCCACTCCCATGCAGCCCACTCAGAGGATTTTATTTATTTTTAATTTATTTTATTCATTTTATGTTGTTCCACAATTTTATTTTTCCCTTCCCGTGATTTGTCGAAAACCGCGACTCATAATTATTTTAAAACTTACGCCAGAACGACGCTCGTGATATTACATTCTCCCCACCTAAAAGTTATTCGTCCTCGAACCTAACTCCTCAAACCACAAATCAAGAGAACAATCAAGGAAATAACAACCAAAGGATAAAGCATCCTAAGGATAGAACATCCCAAGGGAACAACAACTACGGGTTCTCACCCGCGTCGAAGAACTCAGGTCCTTCTTCTACATTTGAACTTCAAGCTCCCACGTCACCTCCCGCTCGGACTGATTCATCAAGAGGGCCTCCACATACATGGTGGCCCTCTTCCTCCTGACCAACTCCGACGAGTGCACGACACGCGCCGGACAACGCTGAGCACCCACAACTCTTTTGCCGGCTCTGAGCGGCTAACAGATCCTACCGTTCTCGCAAAATTCCCTGCCACAACTATCAATCCACTATCTAATACCATCCTCCTTCTTAAAACATTTTCCTCTATATATTATATTCAGGATAATACATTGTACCCCTTTTAAAGAATTTGACCACAGATTCCACTCATAACATTTTACTAGAATCACAAACAATTACTTTTACAAATGGAACCCAACCAAAAGAAGAATAAAGAATTCTCAAGCAACACACTTGCAACCAGCTTTCCTTCAAGGACCACGATCCAAATCATCGCCCAACACACCAACTCATTTATCTTAAGTTGGCAACTTCGACAATGCGCTCAAACTGAGTACATCATCCACACGCTTGCAGAGAAACTCTACTGTCTCCACAAAATACATTCTAGCCAAGCCCTCGACCAATAGAATTACTTTGACAGATAATTCCTATAGCACTTCAATCCTTTTAAGGATAACAAGTCGAAATTCACATCACCCCCACAATCTCACCAAACTCAATCACATGACAACACCAACTAGATGCCATACACCTCTTAAAGGACTTTACAACCCAAATTAATTACCCCTTTCTTAGAAGAGGCAAAAAGAAGTAAATTTCAGCACAAAGGGAAATATTACCATCTGCAATAAATACAAGACCAAGAGAAAAAACAATGATCTTGGACAACAAAAGATAAGATCACAGTTGAAGGCACATGCCCCTCAAGAAGAAAGCATCAAATTTCAACCAATAAGAATACAATAATGCCATTTGAGCTCAAGAAACCCTTATGCAGCGAAAATAAGAAGTCAAACACACCTCAAAAAATTGCACAACTTGATTTCAACCTCTAATACTTTTACCACACTCTTTCTTTTAACAAAGAGAACAACTTTCTTTGATCACGGTATTACCTTGACAATTCCAACCAAAAGAGATTTGAAGACCACAACGCATTAATCCCTTAAGAACTAATAAAACCTCTCAACACGACACTTTGCTCAAAACAATTTCAGCTGCCACATAAGTCATGAGATAAAAAAAGATCACGTACGCAAATCTCAAAACTTTTGATTTAAATAATATCATAGAAGTTATCAAATTCTTTTATTTATAGAATATTCAACATTATCATCACAACAACATACTGACCATCATACTAACATCAGAATAATACATTCTTAACAAGCATCATCATATGCTCAAATCCCTTCATAAAATTTTCCAAAAGAAACACAAGAAATCACTTCATCATGTTTCTATTATCTAAATAAGATTGCAACTACTTAATCTAGGAAAACCCAGTGCATAAGCCACCATAATAGAACAAACCTCTTAAACAAGATGATACTAGAACATGACAATCTCACAAAACATGCCAGTATAAATCTCTTATTAGATTTCATATATTCAATTCTTATTGATGATCAACTCTAATTTAGCACAAATTAATTGTACTCTAGTCATTACTGGCGATAATTGATTATTGTTTTATCATAACAACATGCATGATCCTAACTCCGTTTTACAATCATAAAACAATCATGAGCATAAATTCAGTATCCCACCTTACGTTCAGAAATTAGAACGAAATAACTTTAAACTTCAATAATACCAGCTTTGTAAGACAAGATTCTATAAGTCAACACATCGACCTTCATCTATTTCTTTATACATATTTCAACAATTTAGCATGGTGAAAGATAGATAAAACTACCAATTATGCATGCTCATAAAGTATCTAATAAAAGATAGATTAAAGGTCAATATTACCAAGGCAATATTCCAACACCTCCTTACTTAATAAATCCAAACGGTCAGATTAAATACTAAAGTCAAAAATAATTCAATTTATCCAACAGGATAGAAATTCAAACAATTATAATAATCATTCCAATTCTTTTTGCACACTCCTCAATAACTCCATGAGTTCCAATCATGTATAGACAAATTCTTAATCACATTTCTTCAAGAAACTATTACAAGACGATATCAAATTAATCAACTATATTTTCGAGGATGCTAGTTGAAATTAATTATGCACCACACTAACATCTCAACTTATGGAAGATAGCAACTTTTCTAAATAAACCCACTTACAACATCTGCAACTAAGTTACCCGAGGTAACTACATTGCTATCCCCATACTACGAACTGTGGTAAAATCTGGCAACGCCAAGGCAGCAACTACAACCTCTACATTTTATCATTGACTATCCTCACTCATAACAGTCATAGGAGCAAATCATAATCATATAAGATCATCTCATAACGTAAATCATCAATACAACATGTCAAAAACATAAATGCAGTGTTTGACCCATCCCATTCTACTGTACACCAGTGTGTCAATTTAATAATTTAATTACCATGGACCTAACGCCTGCTCTGATACTAACTGTAACACCCCAGGACCCACATTACCCTAGGATGCTACTAAAATCACTCCACAACTAACCAATTAACATGATAAAATAAACTGGCAATAAATCATAAACAATATAGGATAAGCGAAAGCATAAACAACTAAGAAAACAGGATAGTGATAATCAATTTAATAATTTAAATCAACCTCAAACAATCTAACCAAATAATAGTTCACAAGTTTAACACTAATAAGTTAAAGTAATCATTGACGAGAGAGTGAAGCAAAGACTAGAATCCTTTTAACTTTATTACATCATAAAACGATTATCTAAGTGCATCAATGTGGTGCCACTCTACTTTTCCCATGCATGTCCAATGATCAAATGTCGGGGGACAAGGGTGAGATAAAAATCTCCTCAACCTCAAATCACCATCAATATCAACTATTATATATTTTTGAAAGAATCAAATTAACAAAGTAATTGCAATTATTGAAACTATCATAACTTTTCTACTAAAGGTTCCAACCACCTATACTAGTATATAGGCTCTAACTGCCAAGGTTCAAGACTACGGGTTCCATCTACTAGCACTGGCTCCATCCGCCAGGACTCACACTCGAGAGTTCAAATCACTCATGAGTTCCCAAAACTTTTTACTTTGAAATCAAAGTCAAAGATCTACCATGCGAAAGCGGGGCACGGCTATTCAAATAATTTTACACTCTAGAGAGGTTGTACAACTTTACCTACAAAAAATAATCAATATATAGTGTCCATCTGACACACTTTCAAAGGTGTACGACTATGTGATTACCACAAGGCCGTTACAATGAGCTGACCCAACTAGACTCTTCCCTGAGGTTTCACCGATAAAGGGTTAAATCCACCCAATCAGAAGCCCCCTCTGGCGCCATGTGGGACAACAGTCTACCAGACACCCACTTATACCACTGTCGGATTCTAAGCTAAGCCATTGCAAATTAATCGACTAGGTCATACACATATAAACTTGTGATTGTACGGTAGTGCTCAATTTGGATAATCACAAGTATTGGTCCTTAATTGACGAGGGTGATACATTCACAATACAAGATCTCGTGCTCCATCCGCACCCATCCAATCTTACTATCCGCCCAAGTCTAAAATTATCTTTTTCTTTTATTTTATTTTAAAAAAAGCAACAATACCTTACTGCCATAAAGTTATTTGAATACAATGAATAAAGCATAGAATAAGCATTTTTTCCACCCGAAGGGTTATAATGACCGAATAGCTTGTCTAAGCAATTTTACCATTCTAAAATTTAACAAGTAGTATTATAATCTAAATACTGAGACAAGGATTTCCTATGGCGACAAAGGTATATGGAATTCAACATTAAATGAGGATATAACAATGTCGATATAACTAATGACCTTAAGACAATTTTTCATTTTATGTGAAATAGCAATGCATGTAAATTTAAAATAGTAAATAACTTTGATAAAACTAGGATTCAAGATGATCAAAGGAGACTTACCTTCTTAGATGTTGACTGGACCTTCTTGTTGCGGCTCGAGAATTTCATCGGCAATCGAGTTCTACACACAAAACAAGAAACATAAATAATAAATAAATACAAATAAAATTACAAATATATAAAATACATATCGGAAGGAATATAAGGATTTTAGTTGAATTTAGAAACGAGAATCACTGGATTCGGAGTGCAGACGATGGAGAACAAGGGATGGGAAGATAGAATGAACTGGAAATTCCAAAAAAAATGCAAAATGAGGTAATATTCCATGGAATCTTATTTTTTCTGGATTTTTGGGATTATTTGAGTGTATGATTTGTGGGTCCCGCATGTCCATGGCCCAAATTGTTATTTTCAAAATTTCAATAATAAAAAATTATTAATTAAAAATTAATTCAATTTAAAATAAAATGAGTATTCTTTAGTTGAAAAAATTTGAAAGATTGTGTTTGCCATTTTAGCATTTTTCAAAAAGGTTTTCGTTAAAAGTAATTTGACTAAAAATATAAAACTTTTGTCAAATAAAAAGGTATTGATAAATCTGGTAAAGAACTATTTCAAATTAAGTATTTAAAAGCATTTGGCTTTTATTTGGATTTTCTGTGATTTTCTGGATTTATCTGGAGTTATCTGGATTTTATTTCAAAACCTAAAAGCAAGAAAATATATTTTAAATATTTTCTTAAAGCTAAAAAGAATTTATTTAGCCTTTTCCAAGCCTCCCAAAATTTTATATTAATTTCTGAGATTTTTTGAGATTTTAAAATCAACTTTAAAGCTAAAGGGTATTTTGTAAAATTAAAAGAGCCATTTTGAGTTGAAAATATTTTTAGAAAGCCTAAAATATTTTATAGAATTTTTGAGAATTTTCTAGAATTAAAATGAAATTTTGAAGTTAAAAAGATATTTTATATAATTTTATAAAAGCCAAAATGGATTAAAAATATTTTCACAAGTATAAAATCTCTCCAGAATTTTCTATAAATTATCTGGAATTTTAAATATTATTTGCTATTTTAAAGTATTTATAAAATTTCCTCCTATTTTCGAAATTAAAATCCGATTTTAAAATCCGTTTTCCTTGTCTCGACACGTGTCACCGATTTAATCCATCATTTTCTCCGATTTAATCCAAGCCTCTCATCTTCATTTAAATCGAGTGGTCGAGATCTTGCCACGTGTCAACATCCGAGCCATCCATCTTTTACACACACCCTCTCTCACTCTTCTGGGTGGGGCCCACACGTCATCACTTTCCTCCACCTTCTTCTTTCTCCTTTCTCGCCGCACAACGCCGCCGCCTCCCTCGCCGCCGCCGCCCGCCTCCCGTCTGCGCCCTCGGCCACACCACCCCTCCGCCGGCCGGGACCACCCGCCACCGCCGCCTTCCCCACGAGCGCCTAACCGAAATCGCCGCCGCCGCATTTAATGACCGTCCGAGCTCGCGCTGCCGCTTCCTCTCCCGAGAGTGGATGCCTCGACTTCCCGTGGACCGCCGCCCATGCGCCCCGCCGGCCATCAATGGTGCCCCGCTCGCTTCACACCACCCTAACCGGCCACACCGTGAACTCCGGCGACCTCTCGCCTCCCTCCTCCCCTATATATACCTCGCCTCCGACGCCTCTCCGCATCCCCACTCTCCACCGCCTCCTTTCCACCCTTCTAGGCCAAGCCGCCTGCCGAGAGCCGCCGCCGAGGACCCCTTCGCCGCCTTCTCTCCTCCGCCGCCACCTCCGCCACCGCAGACTCCCACGGTGGGAATGGGATCCCATCGTCCCTCTACCGCCGCCGCCCTCGCCGGCCGCCCGCCAAGGCGCTCTCCGTGCGCCCGCCTGTGGAGCCGCGGCGACCGAGTCCCGACCACGTGGGCGCCACGTGGACACTGCGTGGCGACCCGATGGCGACCACATGGCGCCACGTGTGCCCTGGCCACCACGTCATCACCCTCTTTATTTCATTTAAATTAATTCATGTGGTGACGTCATAAATCAGGATTTCCAATACAAAAATAAATCGGGAAATTAACCTTTTTCTTTTTCCTTCCTTTTAAACTTCCGAAGGCCTGTATTTGCTCGTTTTAGCTCCAAATTTAATCATTCAAATTTCTAAATTTTTCTAAAAATCTGTACTATCCATTTCTAAGTATTTTTTCAAATTTTCAAATTTTATTTGAATTTTATTTGAATTTTTTTGTTTGGTTCTTTGCGTTTAGATTTCGACGATCTCGGAGAGCGCGATTTCGGCAACGCGTTCGTCGTTGAGCAACCAGGCAAGCTACATCTTTGATCATATTGCTCCCAGTATTTTAACTCTATTTATATTGTTTTAAATTAATATGCATGCTTACTTTAATAAATGTCTAGTTTAAATTCAGTTTTGAACCGTAGTTATACCCAAATTCTTTGGACAGCCAAATTTGACATTTCATGCCAGTATACCTTGCTAACCATAGTTAAAATCTAGTTAGTACAATAGCACTTACTAGAAATTTGGTAGAAATGCTTAGCTATGCTTAAATTAATCTGATTTGGGAACTTTCTTCACATAAAATGATAAACCTTTTTCTTGATATCTTGACTTTGATGAGTTAGAAAGATTTGTAAAATTATTTTCAAACAAAATATAAACTTGGTTTAGACTTAGGCAAATGGTTAGAGTGGTGGGTGCTTGCTGGCATACATCGTAGTTGTAGCTCGATGTTGATTGCCAGGCACAAGTGGGTTTGTGGTTGGTGCCTAAGTCAATAAAGGACCGGTTTGTGAGCTACTTTTGCAAAGCCTTTTTCGTACTACCATAAGTTCGGTATGGGATGGACCTAGCCAACTAATTTGTGAAGTTCCAATATGCTATCGCTATAGGCTGAATGTGAGTGCGGTGTAGTCCGTGAGAAGTCTCACATGGCACAAGAGGGGGCTCCAGCATGTGGATTCATGCTGTGGTGAAACCTTAGTGGCGGCGTTATCATGTTGGCAACGGATCATTGTAAAGGCTTTGTTATGATTTTCTCGGTCGCACGCCTTCAGAAGCGTGTAGTGTCCGACAAATGAGATTATCATATCTTGTGGGTAAAGCTGTACAACCTCTACAGAGTGTATAAACTATCCTGGATAGCCGTGCCCACGGTTATGGGCAAGCTGAGTAAAGTTTTTCACAAATTAGACTTTGATTTTCAAAATGTTTTATGAAACCTTATGGATGGATGGAATCCATGAGAGATTTTGGAAAACCTTGTGGATGGATGGAATCCACGAGAGATTTTGGAAAACCGTATGGATGGATGGAATCCGTACGAGTTGGATTTTGGAAAAGTTGGTCCGGGTGGGATACCCGTGGATAGATTGGTGTAGGGGATGGACCTGCACTAATGATATTATGTTGATTACAATATTGTTTTACTTATTATATCAAATCAGCTTTCGCACTTACTTTATGATATTTACTTTAATGATGTCTTTTATGCAAACTAACCATATATGCCCTCCTTTGATATCCATATGCATGCATCCACTCTGTTAAATCTCCTGGTGTAGCTTGTGGAGTACTTTTGTACTCATGTTGCTTAATTTCATTCTTTCAGAGGAAGCCTACGACGACTTCGGTGAGGATCACGACTAGGCCACGTCTTACAGTCATTCGCCTTGTGGAAAGGCAGGATGGGCTGCTGTTATTGTTTTTCCTTCCGCTGTTATTTTTCTGCTGCTATTGTAAACTTTGGCCATCAGGCTCATATTTAGTTAAATAAAATTGTCGTTATGCAAGATAATTATCTTTGTTTCACTATGTGCACTAAGCTTTCCTGGGATAGTGCGAATAACACAGAGGGTTTCGGAGTTGTTGCTCCGGGTCCCGACACCCATCCCCAAAGCAATGGAGCGGTTGAAAGAGCGAATGGCCAAATAATGCAAGGAATTAACACTCAAGCCTTCGACCAGCTTGTAAAGCACTCGGGGGCTTGGGTACAGGAGTTACCTTCTATGTTATGGGCAATTCTCACAACTCCCAGTCGGGCAACAGGAGAAACTTCCTTCTTTCTAGTTTTCGGGGTTGAAGCTATGTTTCCTCTAGAACTAAAGATTCGGTCAACAAGGGTCAAAAATTTCAACGATTCCAATCAAGAGCAACTTTGAGCAGATGATATTAACCTACTCAAAGAGAAGAGGAATCAATCCTTAATCCATTCGGCGATCTACCAATAAGCCTTGCGTAAATGCTATGATCGTAAGGTCCAACCTCGCAATCTTGCTGTAAGTGACTTGGTGTTAAAGAAAATTCAATCCTAGTCTAATCGAAACAAACTTTCCTCCAAGTAGGAAGGTTCCTACACAGTGGTCAAAGTTACATGACCAGGTTCGGTATGACTAGACATGGAAGATGGTCAGATCCTCTCAAATTCTTGGAATATCAACCAACTATGTAAATTCTATGTGTAATATTTCTACTCTTTCAATAAAGTTTTCAGTTTTTTCAATCTTTATTGTAATACACTGAGTAGGGCTTTTTTATGTTTGTTCGACCATTTTTGGTGCACTCGATTCGTTCAAACTGATCGAAGAAAGAAACATCCTTAGTTGAAGTGTCTCCTGTCTGTATGTGGTTCTGCCCACAAGAAAGAACTTTCTAGCGTTGTACTATTTCCAACTCTCGTTGTCAGTACAAAACAATTGAGTTCACTAAGAGAAGTCAAAAAAATTTAAATTGGATAACTAAGTATTTATCCTGTTCTTGTTTACGCTCTCGATTTGATTAAACCTGGTCGAAGAAAGGTAACGTTATCTAGTCGAAGTCTTTTCTTTCCGCACATGGTCAGGCCAACTAGAAGGAACTTCCTATCGTCGACTCGTTTCTATCTTTTGCTACCATAACATGATAATCGAAGCCGACAACGATAGTTAGATAAACTGCTCTATTTTCACAAACCCTATTTTACACTATTTGCTTAGTATATTCATATAAACTAAGTAGTCGGGGGTTACGATAGAGTTATTAATCATAACTTACATTCTTAGTCTGAATTTTAGCTTCTTTCATTTCTTTTTTTGTCTTACAAGTTACTAACTACTCAACAAGATAATTTGCAGGAAAAGGAAGATTAATAATTTTATTAATATAATACTTGTCTTTACAAATTTTCTATTACAAACTACTCTACTGAAGGAGATCCAATCTGCTTCTACTTCAGAGTAGTTGAAGTCATCCTCAATTGGTCGAAGGTCGACAGTGTGGTCATATGCCTTGAGTTTTACCAAGGCATAACTCACTGCACTCTTGACCGCCTCTCTTAGTGAGTTGGCCTGGTTGGTCTTCAGAGTAGTGACCAACTTCTCTAAGGCTCTAACTTGTTGTCCAATTGTACTCGTGTGAGCAGTCATAGTGTCTTCAACGGGACGAATATTCTCAGCACTAAGCCCACCAAGTAAATTGTTTAAGAGTAAGATGTTGTCTTGAAGTTTGACCTTCATCGATTTCGTCTCCTCCTGACTACGAGTTGAAGCTTCTTGGAGTCACTTGATTTTGACTACAGCCTCTACAAATAGAGTAAAAGCCAGTCAAACAAATACTTCCCAAAAGACTAGTTAACAGAACTAGTCGTAGGTAAAGATTTTCTTGCCTACTAGTCGAGGCTCAAACTTTTTGATTTCATTGTCGTGAGAGGCAACATCATTTTTGCATTGCTCTTTCCACAACCTAATCTTCTGGTCTTTCTCCTTGCTGAGATGGGAGAGCTCGCTGATCACTATGGTCTTTTGTTCAACCTTAGTGCAGAGCTTATCCATCTCGACCTCTTTATCTATCAATAGAAAAGAGTTAGAAAAAAAGAGAAAGTCATTCATATAAACAGTCTCAAGTTCAGAGCTTACTGCTTTTTTTTTGCAACTTGCTAGTTGCAGAGCTTTCTCTTAGAAGCTTTATTCTCATGTCTTCATTTTCTTTGCTTAGCTTCTGCTTCTCGCCCTTCTCATGGTTGAGTGCGCGAGCTAAGGTCTATTTGTCACTCTTGGACTTGCAAAGGTTAAAGATAGATATGAAAAGCTTCTTGACCATGTTTACTTTGCAAGATATTAAGATAAAGCTTGATTGGAGAAATAACTTGGGAGGAAACTAAACAAAAATCAAGCTGCTCTCTGGCAGTTAGGGAAAAGGAGCAATACAATAAGTGCAGCCGAATGAAAATAGGAAGAATGAGAATCAAGCACCGAAACGCACGGATGGCATGAGGAATGGAAGTTAAGCGAATGCGGTCTTAGAGTAAAATTTGGATGGGTGGTCTTTAGGAATTTTTTTGAATTTGAATTTTAGGGATTAGAATTTTGAGATTTTCTTCCAGATTAATATATAAAATTCAAACACTTTAAAATAATTAATTGAGAATTAATATTTTTTAAAAAAATAAATTTTGGGATCTTACACTCCTCTACTACTGAGTGCTACTACCTCAGCCTCCATGGGAGACTGTGTAAGAATAGTTTGTTTAGAAGAATTGCATACGAGTAAATATACAACCACTTGTAGACTTCATTTCATCTGAGCCACTGATCTTATTTGAGTCACTGAATCTTTCAAGGATAGCTGGATGGTCAAAATAATGTATCCCTAAATTTTTGGTTTCTTTTGGGTACCTAAGTACCTTTTTTAGTGCTATTCCAATGATCATCTCTTGGATTGGTCGTATACTGGCTCAATCTGCTTACAACATATAAGATGTCAGGCCTCATTTTACTAGTTGAATACATTAAGAATACAATTATTTGTGAATATTTAAGCTGATCTGTTCCATATCTAGTGTTTTTGTGTAGCTTAGCATCCATGAATTCAAAGCGGTTTAGGATCTTATCCATATAATAGGACTGTATTGAAATGATTCCATTCTCATCCTTTAATAGCTTAATATTTAAAATAACATCGGTTACACCTAGATATTTTATATCAAAGTTCTAAGAGAGGAAAGACTTAGTATTGTTGATTACATCTATGTTGGTCCCAAACATTAATATGTCATCCACATAAATACACATGATGACACCTTTACCCATATTAAATCGATAGTAAAAGCTCTCGTCGGCTTCATTTACACAAAAATCGATCAAAGTCAACGTACTATCAAATTTCTGATACCATTGTTTAGGAGCTTGTTTTAGACTGTGCAGGGATTTAACCAAGTGACATACTTTATTTTCTTATCCTTCAGCCACAAAAATATCAAGCTATTGCATATAAATATCCTTATCTAACTCTCCATTTAGAAAAGTGGTATTTACATCTATTTGATGTACTTGGAGTTTACATATGGCAGTGAGCACTAAAAGCACTCGAATTATGGGTAAACAAGCCATAGGAGAGTATATCAAGGTAGTCTTCACCCTCATTTTGTGTGAAACCCTTAGCCACTAAATGGGCCTTACAATTTTCAATAGTATTATCGGGTCTTTGCTTTCTTTTGAAGATCCATTTGCAACCCACTAGCTTATATCCACTTGAAAGATTAGTAATCTCCCAAGTTCCATTAGCTAGGATGGAATTTATCTCACTACGGACTGCTTCCTTCCAGTACTACGCATCTACAGATGTGTATGCCTTTGAAAGATTATGTGGTTCATCATCCACGAGGTAGGTGAAATAGTCATCGCCCAAAGACTTTTCAGTTCTCTGTCTCTTACTCCCCAACTCCAATTCAGGAGCGGTGTCATCCACACTAGAAAGAATAGAGTGTTTACACGAACCATTAGGGGCAATAACTTCATTTGCTCTCATAGGTAACACATTTTTAAAAAAAAGTCCAATCACAAGATTCCATAAGAACATTTTTAGTGATATTGCTAACCTTATTTTTGACCACTAGAAATCTATACACTATGTTGTGATGCGCATGCCCTAGAAAGACACAATCAACAGCCTTAGGACTAAATTTTCTTTTCTTCGATAATAGCATATGCACTTGTGCAAGGCAACCCTAAGTACGAAGAAAGGACATATTCTGTTTTCTCCTTTTTCATCCTTCATAAGGTGTCTCCTCGCGATTGTGGGGAGGAACCCTATTTACGAAATAATTAGCTGTACGAACTGCCTCACCCCACCATAAGTACGACATATCTGAACTCTGTAATACGACATTCACCAAATCACAAAGAGTTCAACCTCCATTTCGTATCTCGAACGGCCATTAAATCCTAGATCTTGGTAGACTTTGTCACTGAATGGGCGAATTCTGAACTTGTTTAGGATCCCAGTACAATTCACTTGACCAGTGGATGATGTACTTTGATGGGTCACTTACACTCAGTGGCTTGGGGGCTAGGGTGGTCCTGCAATCTCCTATGGGAGAGACCTTAAAGTATGCCATTCAATTAAACTTTCTATCCACTAAAAACATGGCTGAATACGAAGGTCTGTTGGCTAGTATATGAGCATTGAAAGCGCTCAGGATTCGACAACTACTCGCAAGAGGAGACTCTCAACTAGTCATGAGTCAGGTCAAAAAAAATTCCAGTGCTCTAATTCGACTGTCCCAATACTTATCGGAAGTCAGAAAGCTTGAGAAGCATTTTTTGGTTTTGATATACAATATATCCCTCGAAAGGATAATTTTGTCGCTAACCAGTTGGCTCGAATTCTTCTTCTCGATCACAAGTACCGATAGGAGTCTTTTTGGAATAGCTCCAAAAGCTCAAAATATTAGAAACAACTCCTAATAAGACAACCTCTCTAGAATATGAGGATACATGGATGAGACCGATCTACGAGTATCTTCAAAAGGGTACAATACCTAAGGATGATCTCGAAGTAGATCGTTTATCCCGCAAGGCCAAAATGTATACTTTGGTTGAATGAGTACTTTATAAGTGAAGTACTCAAGGGGCTCTCATGCGATGCATATCGCAGAAAGAAGGATTACAACTCCTTCACAACATACATGGGGGCATCTCTAGAATACATGCTTCTTACAGAACACCAATCAAAAAGCCTCCCGATAAGGTTTTTACTGGCCAACAACCCTCCATGATGCTAGAGAGTTAGCTAAGAAATACACCAACCAGCTTAAGCTTTACAGACTATACCTCTTTCGTGGCCTTTTTTGACCTAGGGTCTCAATATCCTAGGCCTTCGAATTTCTCTTTGTGGTTATTAACATGTTCATAAAATGGATTGAAGCTGAACCAGTAACTGGGATAACAATGGAAGCCGCTAAAAGGTTTATGATAAGAAGTGTAATTACTCGATTTAGGGTACCAAGTCGAATAATTACAAGAGTTTATGATAAGAGCTTTCTCTTAGAAGTTTTATTCTCATGTCTTCATTTTCTTTGCTTAGCTTCTGCTTCTCGCCCTTCTCATGGTTGAGTGCGCGAGCTAAGGTCTTTTTGTCACTCTTGGACTTGCAAAGGTTAAAGATAGATATGAAAAGCTAGACAAGCAGTTGAAACATAAAAGACTACATATGAAAGTGACTTACCTTCTCTCTGCCTTGTTGCAGAGTTCGGCTTTCTACTATTGTAGTAGCATGAGTTGTCTGTGGTATTCACCCACAGTGATAATATTCTCTAAAGCATTCTGAGCAAGAAGGACAATGAGAAGCCAGAATAACCAATTATAAGAATGGCTAAGTACTTGATACTTACATTTATGCTCGTTCGAGCAAACTTGGCAGAAACCCTTTGGGGATCTTTGAGTTAGTTGATCTCTTTAACCTTGTTCCACCACACCTTCTCAAGGCACTCGTCGTCAAAGACATTCCCCCTGTTGGGAATATCCTTGGGTGAGGAATTCAGTCATGAGATCGGTACGAAGAAGACCCCACCGTGGAAGCAAGGTCGAAAAACTCAAAGAAGAAATGGAAGTACTCTTCTTCTCCCTCTTCTCCAATATCGGCGGTCTGAGTCGCTCCACCTTGGAGACTGGGAGGAACATCCTCCTCGATCACTTTCCTGGCATGGCCAGGCGCGTCTACCCTGTTTTTTGCCGCCTTTGCTTCTGCTTCTTTGACCACCTCAATGGTTGTAGTCGCTTCAGCTCCAACAACTACTTCCGTCACTAGCATGGTAGTCGATTCTTTGACCATCTTCTCAGCCACCTCTTTGATTGCAGAAAGAATGGCAAGGGGTTTCTCAATAGAAGCATCCTCGGAGGATGGAGGACCCAGGCTAAAATCACAAGAAAGAAAGTAAATCGGCATTATAGAAGACAAGGGTAAAATGATATTCTCATGCTTTAATTTGCATACCTTATTTTCTTAGCCTTAATCTTGAATCCAGAAGAAACTAGTCTGACTTCGACCAGCTTATCTACGATAACCTGCCACACTACAGGTCTATCTGACAAAGTAGTTAAGGTACGCCGTTGTCCTCTAGAATAACTACACATAACCTCTCCCTACCCTTGGCAATAACTGTCCGACAGTGAAGAGGCATCACATCGCTGACAATAACTTTCACGACAGTTACTCATCTCAAACATTAAGGCATCTCTTGGCATGGAGCAATTGTCGTCTCTTCATATGCTATATAAGGCCTGACGAGATGAAGAAAAGGGATGAGGAAGAGCGCAAGACATCCTGTATTACTCTTTCTCTTGATTGTAATTGCTACATTGAGTATAGTCACACAGGAGTAGGGTTATTATTCTCTCTAAAGAAGGCTTGAACTTGTATAAAAATCCTGGTGTCTTTTAAAAGTTACCACCCTAAGTTCAAAAATTATCATTAGTTTTTTAATTTAAAATAATATAAATTACCATGAGTTGCGCCCAAAATTACCATTTACATTTTTTACAAGTTACTAGCCCGAAAAATAATTTCTTGACTACTAAGACGTGATGATTTTTTAAGAAGGAAAATGCAATTCACTTAACTATGTCCATACTTTTTGATTATATATATATATATATATATATATATATATATATATATATATATATATATATATATATATATATATAAAATGACATAGAAATCCTTTCACTATTGTAACAAAAGCTCGGTATTCAATTCATTCATACAAATGCTCATGCTATGACAAAAAGCCATCAATCGCAGCCATATTTGGCAAAGAGAAATAGAGTACGTTATAAGAAATTAATCACCGTTGGATATTAGGAGAAGTAATTTAATCGTTCGAATTTTGTTCTTATTTTATTAGTAGTCTTATAGTAGTCTTAGATTTTCATTTTGATGAGCCTCGTTTTGAGGAATTCATGGAATAATCCATTTTCATGGAATAATGAATTAAGGAAGAAAGGATATGAGTCTACCGTTTACTTGAAAAGATCTCATGATAGTCAATATGGGCCCTCACCACCCATCAATGCATGGTGTTCTTCGACTGATCGTTACTCTCGATGGTGAAGATGTTATATCAGTCGTAGCCAAAATAAACCCACCAAAAAAATGAGAAGAACCAAATGGGAGAGAAAGGAGAAGGGCCTACCTGCTCATAGGACGTTTGGTTGGTTTCTAATTGCTAAGATGTTGCGACTGCTTGTATTGCAGTCATAGTAACAACTGCATGTGATCCAAGTCCCTCCTGAGCTAAGCAAGGCATGATTAAAGTGTTTGTATTTTGGTGTCCGATGCCTAGGTCATTGCTGACCCTAGTGGAAGCAACCCCAGTCCCTATAAGCTAGGTCTAGCAAAACCTTACCCACCTGTCACGTAGAATCTGCTTAGGGCTTGTTTGGAAGCCAACTCGTGAAAACCTAGGGAAATAAATCCCCTATGGGCATTTTGAGGGCACATGGAATCCCCTTAGCCTCTAGGGGAAATATTCCTACGTGGCAAATGTTTCCTGTTGCCGTTTGG
This sequence comes from Bonia amplexicaulis, assembly GCA_036346245.1. NCBI lineage: Eukaryota > Viridiplantae > Streptophyta > Magnoliopsida > Poales > Poaceae > Bonia > Bonia amplexicaulis. Next base: position 1,990,283 of record CM070768.1, on the reverse strand, counting down.
GAAGGACAGGGATAAAAATCCAGGTCATCCAAAAATTTCAGAAAATCCAGAAAAAATAAAAAATCACAAACAACACCACAATTAATAGCGTGCATTGTTGTTGCATATATCTTGTACTGAATTTTGATAGCATGCGACAACAAAATAACTACAATCAACATCAAGTCATCCACATAGCATGTGACAATTCATCAACATCCAATCATCAACACTATAACCGTAGCTCGGAAGTGCAACAGCAAAGTCATCCAGATAGCATGCAATAACACATCAACATCCAGTCATCAACACTACAATTGTAGCTCGGAAGTGCAATAGCAAAGTCATCTAGATAGCATGTGACAACACATCAACATCAAGTCATCACCAGACATAAATGGTCAATAGGCATCAAATCGATAATTGATATGAAATCACACAGAAGAGAATATGCCACCATCCGACAACCAGTACTCATCAAGAAAAGAGATGGCTTCACATATGATGAGATCGAAGGAATAGAGTGGTCTTTTCGGCCCAATTACAAAGATCAATAGACCCTGCAAACATATCAAAAGAAAGTGACCAACTGTTCATCTTCTTACCAAAAACAACATAGTTCGAAGTGAGAGATAGACTAATATATTTATATACTCCAGAAAATACTCTGATGAAGCATAGCCAGGAATGATGTGTGTGTTAGGAATAAGCATTGTTTAAAGTTCAACCAATTGCTTAATTAAAAGCCATGGTGAAAAGTGAACATGTAGATCAATAAAATTCAAATATGACATTTCTAGAATATGGTTCAGTGACTAAAATGACTAATAGTAAGCGCCACTACCGACTGGCATCAATCAAGAAAAATGTAGTTATAGTTTATTTTTAATAGCTAACAGTAGAAACCATCCTTAAAATTTCACTGAATGCAAAAGGATACACCTGGAAAGACAAATGATCAAGCACCAGAGTGGATAGCTTTCAAAAGAACACTGGAGTGGAGCTATTCCCTTCTTTAGAATAGGAGAATGTTCCAAGAGAACAACAACTTTTAGGTACTTTACTATTCCAGCCACAACTCTCACATCCTAAAAAGACTAACTTTCCTGTAGTTAAAATTCAACACTACATAGAGCTTGCATTCCTGCCAAAACTAGAACTTATAAGGACGACATGCTAGTATAGGAAATACAAGACCACATTGATAATCAATAGTTTCAATCAAAGAAGTGAGTCTGGACGATTTAATGAATGTAATTACAAGGAAAATAGAAACGCAAAGACAACTTAATTACCTATAGGGAAATTTTGTTCTTAAGCCAAAGCAATCAAACACTTGGGTTTTTGGTGTTGATAAAAATTTGCTCTATTCAGCTCGCATTTAAAGATTCTTAGTGCCTTTGCCTTCTCCATATCTATTAGCTCTTCAATTGATTCTAGAGCAGCAACACACTTTCTAATAGAAAACTCATCATTCTGAACAGGTCTTGTTGTTTCATTTAGTTCATCAACAAATTTTTTGGATTGCTCCTTCTTGAATTCCATGTAGCACTCAAGAACCTCGGCAATATGACTTTACTTGAACTTTTTCTCAATATCATCTCCTTTCTGTCTAGATGAAGCAGAAGCAGCACGTTCCATTTCATCAGCTTCTACATGAGTACTAGATGTCTCTTGCCCCTCCATATTTGCAACAAAAGGGTTTAAGCCAACATCATGTGTATCATTGTCATTGGAGATGACTTGATCAGTTGGAGGCTCCACTTGCTCAGTTGATATGAAATTTAAATCTCTTGTAGCTATACTACCTATTTCCATATAAACAATTATAAAAATAAGGTAAATGACAATGATACAAAAGTAGAATGAAGGAAGAGTAAAGGTGGTGAGTACATAAATGATGTGTTCAATAGAAAAACTGAGCTAGCAAAGCAGTGTGCAACAGAACAATTGAACCTAAACACAATCGCTCAAGTAAATGAGCCCAAAGAGTGTGTGATGTTTTTCTTCTTATTTTCTAGGTGTTACGAGATAGGAGAGATTGTAGTGTGCACGAACAAAATAAGATACATGATCGAGCAACAACACCATATAATCGAACAAATGATATTGCAAGATATATATGACCCTTAGACATGTGGCTCGCATCACCACCATCACCAAGTTCAAACAAGTCCCATTTACATCATGATTGGTAGTTCGCCACCAATTCAAACATGCCATGGTTTGCTTTGCTTCTCAAAGGTCTGGTTAGTGAAGAAAATAGACCATGGTTTCAAGGGATTTTAACCAATAGTTTTGCATGTTCAAAGCATGCCAACGTATTTGTACATATTTCTAGCTTAATATGTTCTCAGGACACCTATCAAATTGTTGATGTTTTGTGATTGGGCCATGAAAGCACTAACTAGTGAAAAGTGACGGATGATATTGCAAATAAAAAATTACTACAACAATTACTAGGGACAGATCCACATCTAACATGAAGATGACAAGATCATGGGGGATTTGAAGACAACAGACTTGTAGGCAGTATACATTGTGAAACTTCACCTTCATATAATGCTGCTGGGTAATTGAAGAGAAGGAATTAGGGTCATGCGGTTTATACCGTCTTGAACAAACCGTCTGAAAAAAAGCCGAATGAACCGGTCAACTCGGTTTGACCGGTTTTCGGTATTCGGTTTGGTAACTAGAAAAGTGTTATTTGTATGATTCTGTTTTTCGGTAAAAACCGAGGAAAAACCGAATTTCCCGAAAAAACCGAAGACCCAGTAATCTCGATCTGTCTCTCCAGTCTCGGCGGCCCACCAGCACCACGCGATGGCCTAGCCCGACGCACGCGCGTGGCAGACGACATCTGATCATCTAACCCTAGCCGCTGCGCAGACGCCACCAGACGGCCAGCCAGGCCGAGTGATCGACGCGGCGACGCCCCCCCTCGCCAGATCCGCTTCCTCTCGATCCGAGCTCCTCGAACCCTAGCTAGATGCGAGCTCCTCGTCGGTCGGCTCGCCCGGATCACTGCCGGTGCTCCGCCTCGCCTCCTTCGGTGCTCGGTGCTCGCGCCTCTGCCTCCTTCGCCCTTCGGTGCTCGGATGACGGCTGCTCCGTGCCTCCGCCTCCTTCAGTGCTCTGGTGCTCCGTGCCTCCGACCCTCCGTCTCCCTCTCCCAAGACGCCGGCAGCGGCGCCAAGCCCCCGCGTGGAGCTCTCCCTCTCCCAAGACGCCACTGCTATTCTGAATCCACTCCAGTCCACCGATGCTCTCCCTCTCCCAAGACGCCAGAGTTACGGAGTCAATAGGATCTTGCAAAGTAAGTCCTTTCTGGCTTTCTCTCTGTTTCATTAATTGGTAGATTGCTAGTCTGTTGTTACTTTGAAGTACTGAAGTAAGATCTTGCGAAGTTGTAAGAACTTGTAAGTTGAAATGTTGCTGCATTTGCATACTTGCCACTTTGCCAGATTGCTAGACTGCTAGTTGGTACACTGGTAGAGACGTAGAGTGGTAGTTGCCTACTGACTCAGGAGATGAACAATTGAACATTGAACAGATCCATGCTGGACACTGGTAGAGGTGTAGCTTCCTCTATCCAGTACTGGACAATTTAGATTTTAGAGAACATTGAACAAATCACTCACAGTTAATTTGTAATGTGTTTGTGTAGCTTCCTCTGTCCAGTACTGGACAATTTAGAGAACATTGAACAAATCAGTCATGGTTAATTTGTAATGTTGTTGCATTTTTGGTTAATGGTTAATTGGTTATCTATCTTTGCATTTTTGGATTATTAGATGTCTGAGTCAGATGACATTGCAAATATTGATGTTGCTTCTGCTGGGTCAGTGGGTATGGGTATGAATGTGAATGTGGGTAGCGATGAGCCGATGAAGCTGTTGGTCCCAATAAAGCTCAAGATGGAAAGAAACAAATGAATCCCAGACTAGATCAGATCAGACTGCTCACACTGCTGCAATTCTTGATCCTAGGTACAAGTAATTCTTAATCGCTTAATCGAGTCAATGTATGGATGTTTTTATTAACCACTGATCACTCACTTTGTTTTCTCATGTTATGCTTCAACTAATTAGCTTATTTTTCATGTTATGAAGGCATTGAAATGTCGCTTCATTTATCTTTCTTTCTCTGTTGAGTCTTTGTGCTACACCGCTCTGCTCTTCTTTCATCTGTTGTCTTTGTTGGTTTCATTTATATGTGCTGCTGGTCTATGTAATATGTATTGTGTATTTATTTCCTGTCTGCCACTATAATATGTATTGTGTATTTATTTGCTGCTTGGCTGCCTGCCTAGTTTATGCTACTGCTGTCTTTATTTGTTGAATTGCAGCTACTGCTAGCTGCTGCTGGACTGGTTTAGTGGTTTATGAATTATGACTTTAGTCTTTTACTCTTTTATGTGTTGTTACTTAGGTGCTAAACGCTAGTTGTCTTTGGTTTTGTATTTGTTACGGTCGTTTGCTACGCCTCATCTCTCTTCTTTGTCTTCTTCTTGTCTTGACAATGCCGGTTGTTAATATGAGTCAATGTATTCTGAATTTTTGATTGTAGAATGGAGAATTCGAGTCTAGAGATGAGATTAACATTTAGCAATTCGCGTAAACTTTGGTAAAATTGGTATTAACCGATACTGTAACGAAATAAGATGGTATTTACCGATACCACACCGTATTCTGAAAAATATCGTATTTCCTAAAATACTAAAATTGTATTTATCGATTAAACCGTATTTATCAATTCGTATAAACCAAAAAAACCGAACAAACAGTCAACGGCTTATTCCGTATTGCGGAACTTCTTCGATCCTGGGCCGGGCAAAAGTGATAAGCAGGCCTCCACTTCCGCAACCCTATAGACCATACAGGAACGAGAACGAAGAGGGTGAAAGAAACCAGAACCAAACCCTAAGCTTTTTGCCGCCACGATGGAGGTGGACCTGGAAGCGGAGCTTGGTAAGGACGGCCACGGCCACAAGGGGGCGGATATGGAGGAGATCACGGAGGGGAGGGTCGCTAACGGCGGCGGCGGCGGCGATGCCAAGAAGCCGCGCGAGGACCTCCACCGCCGCCGCTACATGGAGATGTGGGACGACGACGACGAGGATGACTGGTCGTTCCCGCCCAATCCCCTCGACGCCTACCGCAAGACCTGGATCTGGTTGTATGGCGCGAACGGCGCCTCCTTCGAGGACGAGTACGTGTTTCTGGATCCCTTCCTCGCTAATGTTCATCCGCGTCTCCTCCTTTCTTTCTTTCTTTCTTTCTTTCTTTCTTTCTTGGTGTGTGTATGTGATCTGACACACATGGCGTAGGGCCTGTTCTTTTCCTTCGCCGTGAACTTTTGACTTTCTTCTGATTTAACTTTCAAACGGGTATTTTCTTAAACGGGTCTACAGGTTAAACGATCTATCGTTAAAAGCCCAACATCCGTACCGCCAAAATCACAAGTGAGTATCTATCTCCGTAATCTGTCTGTAAACAGCTAAAATTCAAAATTTCAGCCAAAAGCCATAAGCCGCAGCCGAAAAGAACAGGCCCGTAAGCTGGTCTTATGAATCAATCGTTCGTGTGATTATCTCCCTTCCCGTCGATATATGACGCCATGAATGAGTTCATCAATCTTGCAGCGGAGCGCCCTCCCATGCGCCACACCGACGGGCCGGTGCTGCCCCCCTCTGCTCGGCCCATGGACACCATGCAAGTCTTCTACGTGAAGGTGACCCAGATCACCGGCGCCCTCCAGTGGCCGCTGGACGTCTACGGCGTCGTCGCCGTGCGCGACTCGCTGGACCACAAGCGCAACATCCTCTTCCGCTGCGGCAGGGACGAATGCCAGACTCTTACCTCTCTGCAGGCACGCTCACATGCCATCCATACCTGATTTGATTCCATCTCATCCATATTGATATATGAACATTACTTCCCATGGTTGGTATAGAATGCTACGTCTAGGATGGTAAAATGAAGCAAGACATGCTTGTGTTGTTTGCTGTGTTTAATCTTTCCGGTTAAAAAAAAATTTTCAGCCACAGGCGAAACAACCGAATGAACAAAATTTTGTTCATTTCGTTCGAAATTCGGACGAAAAAATTCAATTTTTTGATGAAATTTAACCAAAATTTGAATAAAATTTGAACAAATTTCTAATAGGACCAAATTCAGCCAAATTTTAGCCGAATGAAACATGTTTCGCTGGGGGACGAAAGGCACGAAATTTCGTCTTAAACGCGAAATTTCGGACGAAATTTGTAACCCTGTTGTTTGTGTTCTTGTTTGCCCTAGCTAGGAGCTACATTATATATTGGTTAATCTTAGTGCAATTATAAGCCCATCATCCGTGCTAATAATAATAGTATGTAACCTCTTTGATTACTTCGGTTTGGTTTACTTCAAAATTTGAACCACAGCAACTGACAATAAATCTTTGTACCTGAGTGATGGTGGGGGTGGTTGTTAAAATCTTCCTCATTAGAGAATTGACTCTTATCCAAGTGTGGAGGGGTTGGAGCCATCACAGTGCAACCCACATCCCTGTTCTGCATAAAAAACATACATCTGCATGTTTGCTGGGAAAGAATGCATTAAGTGCTTTACGACATTTTTCAGAACAAAGCGTCTTAATTCATTCAGTACTCTCTTAACTATTTTGCTCTCGCATTTGCGTTGGGCAAACATTTTCTGTTGCATTAGCTCTTTTCTGTTGCTATAGCAAGTCGATCCATTGCAACAGAATTCATACATTTTCTGCTGCCCGCTTGGTGACATTGCGTTTTACTAATCTCACTATCTCATATGTACTACATGCCTGCATGTGACTTGAAGGAGCTGCCCTCACGTGTACGTGTGTCCATGCGTGCAGGATTCACTCTTGGAGCTTAGAGGTCCTAGCTGCGCAGTTCTGCTGTTGGATCACCCTGTTTTTGAAATTGACCTCAAAGTGAAGGGCAAAGGATCACCATCCGAAGACAAGGGTTTAAGCTACTATGCCTTTGCATACAACAACATTTCTCACCGGCAGAAGGCCAGCTATGCCATAACAGAGGTGGTGCCAAGTGAGCACAGCACGATGGAGATCAAGTTCGCCCATCTCGCATACGCAGTGGAGGCGACCATCACCGTCCGTGTCGTCGGTGGATCCAGTGACTTCAGGGCGTGTTTCACAGCTCGCACAGCAAGCATCGACGAGGACGTGGTGCTTCTGGACTCCCATGGCGGGAAGGTGGCCATTGCCGACGACGGACTGGTCATGTTGCGGCGCCGTGTCGTCGTCGTGGAGGAGAAAGGTGAGCTGATTCTTGGTGCTGAGGCTACACAGGGTGATATGGCAGACAACAACACTGCTGGTGTGAAGAAGCAGGTGAGATTTCCACCTAGGACGGCATTGAGAAGTGAAGGTTTTTTTAATCTTGGGTTCTGCAGGCTGCATGTTATGATCGCCTGGTCAATGCTTCCATAGCTCATGGTGTTCCAAGCTGCCAACTGATGGTTTGTTTTATGGTATCCGTAATGTGATATGATCATGACTTGCTAAGTGCTTCCTTGTAATGGAGCTAGTGTATGTACTAAGTGGAAAGTATTTTGAACTGGAGAGTTAATTGGTGCTGTGCGACTTGGTGGCTTGTACCGTGTTTTATGTAATGTGCCTGTGGAGCTAGTATGCTGAACTTGGCCTATTATCTTTCAGGGGAAGAAAATTAAAGATCCGCACGTCCGGTTTCTTTCTTTCGTTATCTTCACGGCCTGTTTCAATTCAGAACAGGGGATGAACGGAACAGTTGCATATAATCTTACACACACGCTCCATGCGAAGAACTCTTCCACAGGCGTTTTAAGTTAAAAGAAACGAAGGAAGGAATGGGTCTTCCACGGGCCTGACAGAAATAAGATAGATGCACTTCTTTTTTAAACTGATTGACTAGCAGGTGGGTTTTTTCTTTAGGCTGCATTTTATTTTATTTTTGTCTTAGTATGTGCCCTTGTGTCAATAAATTGAATATTGATAAACTGTTTTAAAAAGATTATCCAAATATGATGCTTTGAAATGACGACAGAAAACTGTCATATTTGTTTGTTTGTTTGAGAGGGCTAGAAACTGAATGCATGTTTTCTCTCAACAGCTGCTCCTAACATTAGAGACAACTACTATGGTGTTAAAGGCAATAATTGGCTCTTTAAATCATTAAGAGTAAATTGTATTTTTTTGGAACCCCGTTGCGCAAAACACTAGGAATTGTATTTCTTTTACACATAACACCATGTAATCTGTCAATTCGTTGCGCTTTTCACCCATACTTGCTTTCAACTGGATCCGACCCGCATAACTGACAGTAACACATGCATGGTTGTAATCATCTTTGGATTTCTCTAGCTAGACTTTGCTCATTGATGACTTAATTTATTCACAAAATTACACTATAATTCAGATTGTCATCTCTTTGGTTTAGCTAGCATATACATATCTTGTCATGATCTAGATAGTCTTTTATTGAGTTATGGCTTAGTGTAATCCATTATGGTCATTTTGGATAATTCTCATGCCTCAAAATGCATTGAATAAACAAACTTCAGTCATTTCATCCAAAATGTGTCATATTCTCTCTTTTGCACCCTTGATGTGTTTATTGCCAAAAGGGGGAGAATATTGGAGAAAAAGATTTTTTGGAATCTTTAAGATTTTTCTTGGGATCTTTCTAGAGCTTTGGAGAATAATTTGCTCTTTCTCTGTTGCTCTAGTGTTCCTTCTGTCGACATGGTCATTAGCTTCATTTTCCTTCTATGGACCATGTTGGACTCTTAAAACTCAACTTCATGTTTTTTTCTGGGTTTGTCAATATACTCATCAATGGGGAGATTGAGAGACCATGTGGAGGTCATCCCATGTGTATGATGAGTAATTGACATTGGTTTAGGGAGTCGAGTTTGAGGTGGTTGGTTCAGACCATGTCCTTGTGTGGTGCAACAGCTCGGTCGGACTTGGTCAAACCTGGTCAAAAGGATTATGATGTTTATTCTGTTGATTTGACAGGTTTGGGCTTAATGAGGTATCATTAATGCTATTTATGCTTTCATGTATCGAGCGGTGCTATTTGATGTGTTTCTTATGCGTGTTGGTGCGGGGCGTCGAGGCGGTCGTGGCAAGACACGAGGTGACCGGACTAGGCGCGGTGGCGTTGAGGTCAGAACGGTCGGGATGTGTCGAAGACGACGGAGACTCAAGGTGATTGCGAGGCTTGGACGACAAGGAGCGCGGAAGCTTCCCGGAAGGTGCAAGAGGGGCGAAATGGTCATATCGCGAGGCTGCACAAGTGGAAGCGGGCTCCGTTCGGGTTTAGCCGACGTAACGGGTGGGAGACCCGTTAGCCAGGGGCTATAAATAACAGTTGGGGGCTGCATACCCCTTCATGCACTTGAGAGAGAGTTAGGGTTTGCTTTAGTCAAAAGAGCCTTTGGAGAGGCCTTTTGCTTTAGGCTTTAGTGGGTGGAGACTAGTTAAGGGCAGCATGGATGTCTCCCTCATTGGCTCTCCTCTCTAGTGTGTGTGTTCCTCCCAAGAACAAGTGTGTTCTTGGTGTTCTTGAGGATTGAGTGGGAGAGGATGAATTGAGAGTCTTGTAATCTTCTTTCTTGTTCGAATGTACATGCGTATCGGGACTAGTTGTATTCCTCTCTTTGAAATGAAAATCTGAAGTTTCTTCTCGGTTATCTTTTTGCTACGATGCTTTCATGGCAAGATTCTTGAGATTTTCGTTTTCTTGTTGATTCTTGCTTGTGAGTATTTCAACAATACATCAACCTTCATCTTTTTCTTTATATATATTTCAACAATTTAGCATGGTGAAAGATAGATGAAAATAACAATTGTACATGCTCCTAAAGTATCTAATGAAGGATAGATTAAAGGTCAATATTACCAAGGCAATATTCCAACACCTCCTTACTTAACAGGTTTCCAAGCGGTCGATTAATTACTAAAGACAAACATAATTCAATTTATCCAACATAATAGAAATTTAATCAATCATAATAATCATTGTAATTCTTTTGCACACTCCACAATAACTACATGGGTTTCAATCATGTATAGGCAATTTCTTAATCACAGTTTTTTAATAAACCATTACAAGGCAATATCAAAATTAATCAACTACACTTCCAAGGATGCTAGTTGAAATTAATTATGCACCACGCTAATATCTCAACTTGACAATTCATACCTTACGAATTAGATTATATGATCACTACCTTCCAGTTAAGCATAGCAAAACACCACGAGAGTTTTAACACTCTCTTTAGAAAGGAGAGGAAAAAAACTTCAACACTTAAAATAATCTAAAAAATACATAGATCTAAGGCTTTAACATATTAATGAGTTTACAACATAAAACTTTTATTCATAAAAATACCAAGCGAACCAATGAGTCATGATTCACAACAAGATAAAATTCCCACAAAGGGACTAATCTTGCAAATCAACAATATTCACAAGGAGCAAAGGTGTCTCAAATGTTCCGAAAAGAAACAATAAATATTTCAAGGAGCTGGTCGAGACCAATTGCAAAACTACAACTGTAATGAACCACAATCTCAAGAGAAATTCATTAACTGCAATAGGCCAAGAATTGGCCAAAATCAACTCAAGAAAGATAACAACTTTTCTAAAGAAACTCATTCACAACATCTGCAATTAAGTTACCTGAGGTAACTACATCGCTAATCCCCATGCTTCAAACAATGGTATAACCTGGCAAATGCCAAGGCAGCAAAAACAATCTCTACATATTAACATTGATAATTCTCACTCATAACAATCATAGGAGCAAAACATAATCATACGAGATTATCTCATAATGTAAATCATCAATACAACATGTCAAAAGTATAAATGCAATGTTTGACTCATCCCATCCTACTGTGCACCAGTGTGTCAATTTAATAGTTTAATTACCACGGACCTAAAGCCCGCTCTGATACCAACTGTAATACCCCAGGACCCACAATGCCCTGGGATGCTACTAAAAATGCTCTACAACTAGCCAATTTATAAAATAAACTAAACTAGCAACAAATACTAAACAATATAATATAAGCGGAAGCGTAAACAACTAAGGAAAAACAGGATAATAACAATTTGATAATCATATTCAATTATAACATAATATCCAAAGGAACGGTACACATATTTAATATTACTAAGAAGAAATATTTGTCATTAAGATAGCTAAACCAAACTAGATTGCTTTCAACTTTATTCCGGCATTAAGATTATAATCCAAGTGGATCAGTGCAGTGCCACTCTACCCTTCCCAATACATGCTCAAAGACCATCTGTAGGGAGGGGGAAACAAGAGTGAGATAAAAATTTCAGCAAACAAACAGTTTAACAAGTTATTCAAATTACAAGCAATTTAAATATCATCATTATAATTCCATACATCCACAATTACAATTTATGTTCATAATTATTAAACCACCATAAACTTTCATGAATCATATCTCTTAAATTTTCAGATTTAATTGGCATATGAATGCAATCATTTTATCTCTATTAAATGCAAAAAAACATTTAATCCTCCACAAACCACAATAGATTAATCATCAACATTTAATCCTCCACAATTAACAATGTTTATATTCCCAACCACAATTCACTACCAATGACGGTAAAGCATAAACAATTAAAACATGATTGACTACTTTAAAACCTCATCCACTACCACTACCAAAGGCAATAAAACATATGTATGTCTTACTTCAATACTTTAGTACTTTCCATATACACATTCACTATCAACCATTAATACAAGAGAAAAGAGTCTGTCACCATCACAATCCTTACCATACACAAGGGACGAATCCCATTCCACAACCATGATCCTCATACCACAAATAGCTCACATGAGCCAATTTCACATTACAACTATGAAGTTGTATATTCCACAAAATAACTTCACCACATTATATTGCATATGTATGCAAATGATCATTCCACAATGCAATGCATATAAATGCTATGCTCCACTTCACTCTTGCCAGGGCAGGAAGTGCAATGCATCGTATTTCAGCAATATACGATGCTTACAGCGGGCGAAGAGGTGCGTCGTATTACGGCAACATACGACGTTGTACCGGTACGGTCGCGGCTATAAGCGGCGACATCCACATACACAAAGGACATGATATGACATGAATGATATGAAAATTCATTAATCACATTAATTCATCCGCAATGAGCATTATCATGCTCTCAACATAATCACATCCACCACATACTAAATTCATGATCCCATTATAACATTAACCAAAAATTTCACATATCTATTAGCAATTTATCAACATATCTATGAATAAATAACTGCTTCCATCTCCACAGTTAAAGTACCATGCAATCATGACAATTGTATCAAATTATGATAATAATGTAAACTGAAAGTAGTAGGAATAACAGGATAAACGGTAGCAACCACTAGGACTGTGCAGTTTCACACTGAACCGAAAAAACCGTACCGAAAAAACCGAACCGAACCGGTCAACTCGGTTTGACCGATATTCGGTATTCGGTTCGGTATTTGGAAAAGTGGCATTTCACTGATTCAGTTTTTTCGGTATAAATCGAGGAAAAACCGAATTAACCGATAAAACCGAACAGCCCATGACTCAATCAACTCGACGACGGCGTCTGCGGTCTCGACCACCAAAGACCACCACCGACGGCCCGACGGGGCGAGATCGACCCTAGCCGGCCTGCCTCCGCGCCGATTGGGTGCCTCCTCTCGTTCAACCGTTTCCCGTGCAGATCCGCACCGCTTCCCCTTCGACGCCTTCTCGAGCACATCCCGCGCCGCCGCCTCCACGCGCAGATCTGACGCAACCACCTCCTCCGGCCGCTAATGCCGCTTCCTCACCGGCGTGAATGGACTTCTACGTGCGCGAGGTCAGGAGACAGGTGGAGGAGCTCTCCAGGGAGATCACCGACGAATGAAAGGTCTCCTTTTTGTTCTTCTCCAATCGATGAAACTGAGGATGCTGAGGGCTGCATACCATGTGCTTGATGGAATGTCTACGTGATTGGTATTTACTAATCCTTGCTATAGTGCTGTACTAATACTCATGTGCTCTGAAATTGCTGAGTAAAATTTGTGAAGTGCTTCCACCGATTTTAACTTTAGTTGTTCACATTTCACACATTTTAACTAGAGTTCTCCAATAATTCTTTACGCATGTGTATTACTCCTAAAATGTGTGAAGTGCTTCCACCGATTTTATTTGTCATCTCTGACTTTATGTTGTCACTGGACTCCTTGCAGACCTACCTCCTCGTCTAGAGCAGAAAGGTAAATCTCTCTTCCAGAAATAATTTGGGGTTCTTATGTGCGCAAGGTGCTTATTGAAATGCCAAGGTGGCTGTGTTGTGTAAGATATTGTAGTTACTTGACACTAAAGAGTCAAACAAACATACAACTAATTAGAGGAGTTTACTCAAGATCTCCAACAACAAAAGGCCCTTGTACTTTTATCTGAGACTTGATGTACATCAAGGCTATAAAGTTTTTGTCAGTATAAATATTATATACTTCTGTTTCTACATATGCACACTGGTAAACTAAATTTGTATCAACTGTGTTGAAATGAATGGCCACTCACTGAGCTTTGAGAATATCTAATTATTCTCCATATTTTTTCTTTCTACAGCAGACATTGACCACCGAACACTTGATACTTGTATGCAGATTTCTGTTGCTGTTTTGTTTTTTGGTTCCTGATGCATCCTCTGTAATTAACTTCTCAGTACTACTCATTTATTATTTCTGATGCATGTTGATTCTGATTTCTGATTTGGAGTCTTGGAGATGAGATTAACGTTTAGCAATTCGCGCAAACTTTGGTAAAATTGGTATTAACCGATACCGTACCGAAATAAGATGGTATTTACCGATACCACACCATATTCTGAAAAATACCGTATTTCCCGAATTACTAAAACCGTATTTACCGATCAAACCATATTTACCGAACCGTATAAACCGAAAAAACCGAACGAACAGTCCTAGCAACCACCGCTACGTTTACTTGCCTCAATCCGACGAATTGAAGTACAACAGAGATCAAGAGCACTCAGGGACAAGACTACATGTCCATAACACAACTCTCAGCACACAACCATAGCATACAAGCACTACATAAATATATAAAACATCGCTAGAAACCCGAACCCGCACAATCTCCTCTCCGCTCAACAATTCAACAAATTACTCTCTGCAGTGACTGCTTCACTTTTTCGTATCTTTAAAAATAATGATCCAATCTAGAAAATGATACCTATCTAGATTCATGACTTAAAAACCTACAATTTTTATGGAGAACACCTATTTTTATTTTAATCACAGCTAGGAGTAATTTAATGCCCAAAACAGAGGAAGAGCTCTGTTCTGTCAGATTGGACAGCAGTATTCAACACAGAGGTCTAAAAATTCTGAAATTTGTACAGAAGATACATCTATAAATTATCTACAACTTTCTCAATTACGGCCAAGACCAGAAAATTCGTTTACTATTTTTAAACTCCGGATTACCGTCGGACTGTACCAATCTGTCCGCCTGACGGACAGCGGTATTACCGACTCCGTATCTCCCAGATCCCACGGTATAAAACTCTGAAACAAATACAGGAGACGCATCTGGAAGTCCTCTACAACTTTCCTTTTGGGAAGACCCGCAGGAAAATTCGTTTTCTAGATCAAAACTGCGCGACAAGCCGCGCTGCGCGAATCAATCTACAGACAGGCATCATCTAATCTCTAATCGGGCAATTAATCTATTAACTACCTTCAAAATCCGTGCCAAGAACCCTAATTAATCCAAAAAACAGAGGATTTGGGATGGAAAAAATTACCTAGATGAAGAATTTCCTCAATTTTTCCTCCTCCTCTTCTTCTCCTGCCTTCTCTTCTCCTTCTTCTCCTTCTCTTTCCTCTCTTCCCTTTCTTTTCTTCCTTGGCACCATGGCGCAGCGGGGAGGAGGGAGGCGCCAAGGGGTGGGGGAGGGTGGTGGCTGCAAGGGGAGGGAGAGGAGGGGGCCAAGGAGGGGTTTATAAAGGGGTGCTAGGGTTTGGGAGGAGGTACGGGCCCCATTTGGGTCACAGCCCAAAGCGGCCGCCCACCTCTCTGGACAGCCCAAAACATTCAAATTAATTATTTTAATTTATTTTACAATGTTCTACAATTCATATTTTTCCGTCCATGATTTGCGAAAAACCATGACTCATGATTACTTTAAAACTTACGCCGCAACGTCATTCGGGATATTACAGCTCCTTCTTGAATTCCATGTAGCACTCAAGAACCTCGGCAATATGACTTTGCTTGAACTTTTTCCCAATATCATCTCTTTTCTGTCTAGATGAAGCAGAAGCAGCATGTTCCATTACATCAGCTTCTACATGAGTACTAGATGTCTCTTGCCCCCCATATTTGCAACAAAAGGGTTTAAGCCAACATCATGTGTATCATTGTCATTGGAGATGACTTGATCAGTTGGAGGCTCCACTTGCTCAGTTGATATGAAATTTAAATCTCCTGTAGCTATACTACCTGTTTCCATATAAACAATTATAAAAATAGGGTAAATGACAATGATACAAAAGTAGAATGAAGAGTAAAGGTGGTGAGTACATAAATGATGTGTTCAATAGAAAAACTGAGCTAGCAAAGCAGTGTGCAACAGAACAATTGAACCTAAACACAACTGCTCAAGTAAATGAGCCCAAAGAGTGTGTGATGTTTTTCTTCTTATTTTCTAGGTGTTACAGATAGGAGAGATTGTAGTGTGCACGAACAAAATAAGATACATGATCAGGCAACAACACCATATAACTGAACAAATGATATTGCAAGATATATATGACCCTTAGACATGTGGCTCTGCATCACCCTGCATCACCAAGTTCAAACAAGTCCCATTTACATCATGATTGGTAGTTCGCCACCAATTCAAACATGCCATGGTTTGCTTTGCTTCTCAAAGGTCTGGTTAGTGAAGAAAATAGACCATGGTTTCAAGGGATTTTAACCAATAGTTTTGCATGTTCAAAGCATGCCAACGTATTTGTACATATTTCTAGCTTAATATGTTCTCAGGACACCTATCAAATTGTTGATGTTTTGTGATTGGGCCATGAAAGCACTAACTAGTGAAAAGTGACGGATGATATTGCAAATAAAAAATTACTACAACAATTACTAGGGACAGATCCACATCTAACATGAAGATGACAAGATCATGGGGGATTTGAAGACAACAGACTTGTAGGCAGTATACATTGTGAAACTTCACCTTCATATAATGCTGCCGGGTAATTGAAGAGAAGGAATTAGGGCTGTGCGGTTTATACCGATCTTGAACAAACCGTCTGAAAAAAAAGCGAACGAGAACCGGTCAACTCGGTTTGACCGGTTTCGATTCGGTTGATAACTAGAAAAGTGCTATTTGTATGATTCATTTTTTCAAAACCGAGGAAAAACCGAATTTCCCGAAAAAACCAAAGACCCAGTAATCTCGATCTGTCTCTCCAGTCTCGGCGGCCCACCAGCACCACGCGATGGCCTAGCCCGACGCACGCGCGTGGCGACGACATCGATGATCTAACCCTAGCCGCTGCGCGAGCGCCACCGACGGCCAGCGGGGCCGAGTGATCGGCGCGGCGCCCCCCGCCGGATCCGCTTCCTCTCGATCCGAGCTCCTCGAACCCTAGCTAGATGCGAGCTCCTCGTCGGTCGGCTCGCTAGATCCGCTGCCGGTGCTCCGCGCCTCTGCCTCCTTCGGTGCTCGGTTGCTCCGCGCCTCCGCCTCCTTCGCCCTTCGGTGCTCGGATGACGGCTGCTCAGTGCCTCCGCCTCCTTCAGTGCTCTGGTGCTCCGTGCCTCTGACCCTCCGTCTCCCTCTCCCAAGACGCCGGCGCGGCGGCGCCAAGCTCCCGCGTGGAGCTCTCCCTCTCCCAAGATGCCACTGCTATTCTGACTCCACTCCAGTCCACCGATGCTCTCCCTCTCCCAAGACGCCAGAGTTACGGAGTCAATAGGATCTTGCGAAGTAAGTCCTTTCTGGCTTTCTCTCTGTTTCATTAATTGGTAGATTGCTAGTCTGTTGTTACTTTGAAGTACTGAAGTAGGATCTTGCGAAGTTGTAAGAACTTGTAAGTTGAAATGTTGTTGCATTTGCATACTTGCCACTTTGCCAGATTGCTAGACTGCTAGTTGGTACACTAGTAGAGACGTAGAGTGGTAGTTGCCTACTGACTCAGGAGATGAACAATTGAACATTGAATGGATCCATCTTTGGACCTTTGGTAGAGGTGTAGCTTCCTCTATCCAGTACTGGACAATTTAGATTTTAGAGAACATTGAACAAATCACTTACATTTAATTTGTAATGTGTTTGTGTAGCTTCCTCTGTCCAGTACTGGACAATTTAGAGAACATTGAACAAATCAGTCATGGTTAATTTGTAATGTTGTTGCATTTTTGGTTAATGGTTAATTGGTTATCTATCTTTGCATTTTTGGATTATTAGATGTCTGAGTCAGATGATATTGCAAATATTGATGTTGCTTCTGCTGGGTCAGTGGGTATGGGTATGAATGTGAATGTGGGCAGCGATGAGCCGATGAAGTTGTTGGTCCCAATAAAGCTCAAGATGGAAAGAAACAAATGAATCCCAGACTAGATCAGATCAGACTGCTGCAATTCTTGATCCTAGGTACAAGTAATTCTTAATCGCTTAATCGAGTCAATGTATGGATGTTTTATTAACCACCGATCACTCACTTTGTTTTCTCATGTTATGCTTCAACTAATTAACTTATTTTTCATGTTATGAAGGCATTGAAATGTCAGGCTTCATTTATCTTTGTCTGTTGAGTCTTGTGCTACACCTGCTCGCTATCGCCGTCTGTTTGTCTTGTTAGTTTCATTTATATGTCTTCTTGGTCTATGTAATATGTATTGTGTATTTATTTCACATGCCTTCTTTGTAATATGTATTGTGTATTTATTTGCTGCTTGGCTGCCTGCCTAGTTTATGCTACTGCTGTCTTTATTTGTTGAATTGCAGCTCGCTAGTCTTCTTTGGACTGGTTTAGTGGTTTATGAATTATGACTTTAGTCTTTTACTCTTTTATGTCTTTGTTACTTAGGTGCTAAACGCTAGTTCTTCTTTGGTTTTGTGGACTGTTTACGGTTGCTTGCTCGCCCATCTTCTTCTTTGTCTTTCTTTGTCCCGGACAAACACCAGGTTGTTAATATGAGTCAATGTATTCTGAATTTTTGATTGTAGAATGGAGAATTCGAGTCTAGAGATGAGATTAACATTTAGCAATTCGCGTAAACTTTGGTAAAATTGGTATTAACCGATACCGTACCGAAATAAGATGGTATTTACCGATACCACACTGTATTCTGAAAAATACCGTATTTCCTAAAATACTAAAATTGTATTTATCGATTAAACCGTATTTATTGATTCGTATAAACAAAAAAACCGAACAAACAGTCAATGGCTTATTCCGTATTGCGGAACTTCTTCGATCCTGGGCCGGGCAAAAGTGATAAGCAGGCCTCCACTTCCGCAACCCTATAGACCATACAGGAACGAGAACGAAGAGGGTGAAAGAAACCAGAACCAAACCCTAAGCTTTTTGCCGCCACGATGGAGGTGGACCTGGAAGCGGAGCTTGGTAAGGACGGCCACAGCCACAAGGGGGCGGATATGGAGGAGATCACGGAGGGGAGGGTCGCTAACGGCGGCGGCGGCTGCGGCGATGCCAAGAAGCCGCGCGAGGACCTCCACCGCCGCCGCTACATGGAGATGTGGGACGACGACGAGGATGACTGGTCGTTCCCGCCCAATCCCCTCGACGCCTACCGCAAGACCTGGATCTGGTTGTATGGCGCGAACGGCGCCTCCTTCGAGGACGAGAGTACGTGTTTCTGGATCCCCTTCCCTCGCTAATGTTCATCCGCGTCTCCTCCTTTCTTTCTTTCTTGGTGTGTATATGTGATCTGACACACATGGCATAAGATGGTCTTATGAATCAATTGTTCGTGTGATTATCTCCCTTCCCGTCGATATATGACGCCATGAATGAATTCATCAATCTTGCAGCGGAGCGCCCTCCCATGCGCCACACCGACGGGCCGGTGCTGCCCCTCTGCTCGGCCCAGGGACACCATGCAAGTCTTCTACGTGAAGGTGACCCAGATCACCGGCGCCCTCCAGTGGCCGCTGGACGTCTACGGCGTCGTCGCCGTGCGCGACTCGCTGGACCACAAGCGCAACATCCTCTTCCGCTGCGGCAGGGACGAATGCCAGACTCTTACCTCCCTGCAGGCACGCTCACATGCCATCCATACCTGATTTGATTCCATCTCATCCATATTGATATATGAACATTACTTCCCATGGTTGGTATAGAATGCTACGTCTAGGATGGTAAAATGAAGCAAGACATGCTTGTGTTGTTTGCAATGTTTAATCTTTCGGTTAAAAAAAAATTTCGGCCACAGGCGAAACAACCGAATGAACAAAATTTTGTTTATTTCGTTCGAAATTTGGACGAAAAAAATCCAATTTTTTAATGAAATTTAACCAAAATTTAAATAAAATTTGAACAAATTTTAAATAGGACCAAATTCAGCCAAATTTTAGCCAACTGAAACATGTTTCGCTGGGGGACGAAAGGCACGAAATTTCGTCTGAAATGAGAAATTTCGGACGAAATTTGTAACTCTGGTTGTTTGTGCTCTTGTTTGCCCTAGGAGCTACATTGTATTGGTTAATCTTAGTGCAATTATAAGCCCATCATCCGTGCTAATAATAATAGTGTGTAACCTCTTTGATTACTTTGGTTTTTTTTACTTCAAAATTTGAACCACAGAAACTGACAGTAAATCTTTGTACCTGAGTGCTGGTGGGGGTTGTTAAAATCTTCCTCATTAGAGAATTGACTTTTATCCAAGTGTGGAGGGGTTGGAGCGATCACAGTGCAACCCTCATCCCTGTTCTACGTAAAAAACATGGGAGTGACTATTGCCAAGACGACTGAAATTTTTTTATCTCTCAGTCACTTGAAGTTACACTCTCAATCAACTAAAATTACAGTTGTTTTTTAGGGGGGCTGCAATTTTAGTTGATTGAGAGTGCAACTTCAAGTGACTGAGATAAAAATTCGCTGGCAATAATAAACAAAAACATACATCTGCATGTTTGTCCATAGGTTTCTAAATGAAGGCTGGGAAAGAATGCATTAAGTGCTTTACGACATTTTTCAGAACAAAGCGTCTTAATTCATTCAGTACTCTCTTAACTATATTGCTCTCGCATTTGCGTTGGGCCCTGCTCTTTTCTGTTGCTATAATGTACAGCAAGTCGATCCATTGCAACAGAATTCATACATTTTCTGCTGCCCGCTTGGTGACACTGCGTTTTACTAATCTCATATGTACTACATGCATGCATGCGGCCTGAAGGAGCTGCCCTCACGTGTACGTGTGTCCATGGATGCAGGATTCACTCTTGGAGCTTAGAGGTCCTAGCTGCGCAGTAGTGCTGTTGGATCCCCCTGTTTTTGAAATTGACCTCAAAGTGAAGGGCAAAGGATCGCCATCCGAAGACAAGGGTTTAAGCTACTATGCCTTTGAATACAACAACATTTCTCACCGGCAGAAGGCCAGCTATGCCATAACAGAGGTGGTGCCGGGTGAGCACAGCACGACGGAGATCAAGTTCGCCCATCTCGCGTACGCGGTGGAGGCGACCATCACCGTCCGTGTCGTCGGTGGATGCAGTGACTTCAGGGCGTGCTTCACAGCTCGCACAGCAAGCATCGACGAGGACGTGGTGCTTCTGGACTCCCATGGCGGGAAGGTGGCCATTGCCGACGACGGACTGGTCATGTTGCGGCGCCGTGTCGTCGTCGTGGAGGAGAAAGGTGAGCTGATTCTTGGTGCTGAGGCTACACAGGGTGATACGGCAGACAACAACACTGCTGGTGTGAAGAAGCAGGTGAGATTTCCACCTAGGACGGCATTGAGAAGCGAAGGTTTTTTTAATCTTGGGTTCTGCAGGCTTCATGTGATGATCGCCTGGTCAATGCTTTCTTAGCTCATGTGTTCCAAGCTGCCAACTGATGGTACTGTGATATGATCATGATTTGGTAAGTTAATAGCTAGTATTGAGACCTGATCACCTCGTGGTGCTTCCTTGTAATGGAGCTAGTGTATGTACTAAGTGGAAAGTATTTTGAACTGGAGGGTTAATTGGTACTGTGCGACTTGGTGGCATGTACCGTCTTCTTCCGCCCGCCGCCTCTCCCTTCTTCCCTCTTCCTCCCATGCCGCCATGGCAGCTCGGGCCTGCCCTTTCCACCGCTCTTCCCTCCCCACGTGCGCCGCCCGCCCACTCTTTCCTCTTCTTCCTCCGCACTCTATGCGTGAATCCCCCTTTCTCAGCGCTACTCCTACCTTATCTCCCGGTAACCGCCGCCAGCTACCATGGATTTCATGAGCAATTTGGTGTCGTTGCGCCATCTTCCGCCCGCCCTATAAAACCCCTCCCTGGGCTTCGCCCACTCCACTCCACCCTACCCCACTCTCGCTTCTTGTTCCCTTCCTAAGACCCGAGGAGCCTCGGCGCCGTCTCCTCCTTCGCGCTGGCAAACTTCTCTAGCGAGAGATTTCGGCCACCTCGTGCGTCATCGTGCCACGCTGTCGTCGCCCTTGGGTTTGCTATGCTACCGCGGGCCTCGTCCACCCCTCGGTCGAGACTCTCCACCACCAGAACGCCAATGTCGTCAACGGTCGAGGCCCGTACCACTTCTCTCCGTCGCCGGCCGCCTGCACTCGCCTCCGACCCCCACGCAAGGTAAAAACGTGACCACCACATTCCCCTCCCTCTTTTCCACTTCTCGGTGCTCACCGCCATGCCTCCTAGCATAGACGACCTTTGGGCCTTATGTGCCACTATCAACTGGCGAGCCATGTTAGCATGCTGGCCGATGTGGCAGCCACATAGGCTGATATGGCTACCACATCAGCACCACAGCCGCCACGCCCCCACCCCCTCGCCACCTCAGCCACATTTTGGTCAGTGGACTCAGTCCATAAGGATTGGGCCCACCTGTCAGCCTCTGGGCCAAATTTTCTTAAAAAGAGAAATCACTCGAAATTCCAAAATTGATGTTGACATCATCATGATGCAATAATTGTGAATTTCCATTAGAAAATTAATTCAGCCAAAATTAAATATCTTGTTGATGTCATAATTCCTATTTTTTTAGAAAACTAATTCCAAATTTTTTTATTCATTGTTCTTTAAATTCAAACTTCTAGGAGCTCGTTCTCCTTCATCCTAATTCCGATTGAGCCCATTCAAATTTCTAAATTCATCTAAAATCATGGTCTACCCAAATCCACCATGTTTACAAATTTTTGGATTTTGTTTGAATTTATTTGGAATTTATCTATTTATTCGATTATTTTCACGTGTAAACTACGATGGTTCCAAGGAGTAATATTTCGATGAATCTCATCAATATGTAAAGCAAGGTAAGTTACACATCTTGACCATGTTGATGCCAGTTTGTAAATAAAATTATATTGATTTAAATTATTCTACATGCTTATATTTATTCAGTGTATTTTAAATTCAATTTTAAATTTAGTTAATACCCAATTGTTAATTCCTCATTTGATGTCGAACCCTACCTACCTTGTCAATCTACAATAAAACTCTGGTTAGTACATTAGTATTGGCTAGAGAATTTTGTAGCAATTGCTTAGGCATGCTTAAAAATAATCTTAGGATTGGGATAAGCTTCTTCACATGAAATGATAAAGTTTATTAAGGTATTCTTAACCTCGGTGAGTCAAGAAAGTCTATGTAATTTTTCAAATAAAATATAGAACCTAGTTTAGACTTAGGTAGTGGTTAGGTGGTGGGTGCTCGGTGGCACAAGGGGTAAGTGATTAGTCTGCTTAACTCAATTAAGGACCACTCTGTAAGCTACTGCTACAAAGCTCTAACGTACTACCACAAGACTGGTATGAGATAGTCTGCCTGATTAATTGATGAGTCTCAACCTGAGTCTCACTATAGGCTAAATATGAGCACGGTGTAGACTATGAGAAGTCTCACATGGCACAAGAGGGGGCCGATCTAGTGGTTTTTTTTATTGGGGTGAAAGCTTAGTGGAGGCTTGACCAGTTTGACGACTTTTTTTGTAAAGGCCTCGTTATGATTTCTCAGTCGCGCGTCTATGAAAGCGTGTAGTGACCGACATTATGAGATAATCATATCTTGTAGATAAAGTTGTACCACCTCTGCAGAGTATATAAACTATCCTAGATAGCCGTACCCACGGTTATGGGTATGATGAGTAAAGTTTTTCGTGGATTAGACTTTGTATTCTTAAATTGGTTTAATGGAAAGGTTGGTATCTTTTTTGGAGAAAAATGGTCCAAGTGGGATACATGTAGATAGGTTAGTTCAAGTCGGTGCCTGCACTAACGGTAATAATTTGCATAGATTATTATTTTACCAATTGTATTAAATTTAGCAATTTCATACTTACTTACTGTATTTTTAAAATTATGCTTTATGCCCAAATAACTCTATATACCTTTGTTTGTTGTCGTTAACATTATAATGTATTTTTCTGTGTAACTTACGGAGTACATTTTATGTGTTCAACCTTGCTTACTCTATTGTTCAGAGGAGAATGACCTTGACTACGGTGAGGATCAGGACAAGTAGGCCACGTCTTACTATCGTTTGCCTGTGGGAGAGCCGTTGGATTCACCGTTTATTTTCTTGTTTTCGCTGCCTTTTTCTTTAAGATTTAGCCAATTAGCATTATTACTATAAAACTTAAGGCCCGTACTCTTTTCGTTAATAAAGTTTATTATTGTGCTTGATATGTATCCCTATTATGCTGTGTGCACCAGCTGTTCCTAGAATAGTACAATTTACACATCGAATCCAGGAGTGTTACTCGGGATCTAACAGAACCCAATGGCCAAGTCGGCCATTGGCGGGTATTTATTCAATTATTCTCAAGTCTCAATCTTATTGTTAGAGACTTAGTGTTAGTCTTTTTACACAGATTGTTAGTGCTACTTTCTACTTATGGCTTATTGTTTAGCGTTTACTATTGTTATTTTTTACTTGTTATATTTGGTGTAGTGATGAACTCTATAATTTGTTTTTAGATTTGCAAATTACAATAATAGAGAAACAAACTTTGCGTAACTCTTTACAAGCAATTCAATTAGTACTCCTTCAACTGATGAGAGTACAACTCAACCAAAGATGTTTCGACTAAAATTTAATCCTAATGAAACTATAGAGGCAATAAATATTATCAAAATAGATTTACGTAACAAGTTAGCCAATGAGTGGCTCAATGACTTAATGGTGTGCTACATCGAGTAAAAGATATTTAAAAGTATTTATGATGATAGAATCATAAGACACTTCTAAGACATGACATCTCGTAGAATGAATTTGCCTCGTGGTTCGAATTTGCCTCATGATTCATGCTAGCGTCTTTGTGGTATGTTTCATTTATTTTGAATGTTCATGACCACTTATAATTTACATCACTAATTTTACTAATTTTGACATACGGATGACAGATCGCTACTCACTGAAAGCATATTCATATGTTTTGGAAATGCGCTTTTCATTACCGAGGTGCTTTCATTGTAATTTTCTCTTTTTTTATTTTGCTTCTCTTCTATTCATGTATTAATTTGGATTCAACAAGAGTAAAAGACTATGTATGTTAATTTAGCTAAATCTTTTAAGTCCATCCACCATTTTTATCCTGGCTTTGCCACTGTCTATCATGGCTTTGAGATGGTTGCCAACTCTACTTGGAGTGCCATCGTGGTAGAAGACAAGAGGTCTGAGGCATTATCCTCGAGAGGCTATCATGGCTTCAAGAGGCTAAGCATATATATATATAGTAAAAACTTACATATAGACCAACTAGGCAAAAATCAATAAAATGTAACAGCGAAAATAAAACTTCACACAAGTTGGACTCTCAAGACATACGCACAAGCAGTCAACTAGGGTTTGCGATCTAGTTCTTGGCTTTATCTTCCAACATGTATTGACTCCTTTAGATGACCGTAGGGTTTGGTTTCATCCTTCTTATTGACTGAATAATGGTAATTGATCAATAATAACAATAATATATACATAGCAATTCACTATTTTCCTAAAATGCCGCCATAGCTATATATATTTAAATAATAACAATAATATATACATACATGTATTATTTCCATTTTCTACGTGTTTGTTAAACTGAAATAATGTGAAGTGTAAACTAGGAATATGTACTTCAGCCTTTGTAGATTCAATTCTAAGCTGAGCAAGAATAGGTATCGTCATCTTAGGACATATCTTGTATCACCCATTAGTAATTTTCAGCAAGTGTTTGTTGACTCTAGAGTAGCTACTAGTGTCAACGTATTTGCAAAACTTGCATTCCATTTCACATTCCTCTAGACAGACCACCCTTATCTAGAACATCAACATGATTCCACAATGGAGCCTTGATATTGGTGTTTTGCTCCTATCAGGTGGATAGGGTTAGCTGAGGTGGCCCGGGCCGTGTCACCATATGTGTCGAATACATGTCGATGAAGTATTGGAGCCGCATCGAACATTAAAATTATTTATTTTGGCTATCTAATTGTCCGATACATGACTGACGTGTTGGCGGGCGTGTCGGTGTCATATCCATGTCGGACACCGATACGGCACCAAGCCAACGTGTTGGTGCTACAGAGCTTCACAACCACACTGATTGAGTCCATACTTCATTCCTAGAATAGCCATAAGATGATGAATACGAACAAGTTGATATGTGCATACGCTATGTAACTATGTACAGCTGTTTGTCCTATTTTACTGGCACCACATTCTTGATGTCCTGCATTATTTATTGTAGAGCAGCAAGCAATCTTAGTAAACTGTCCACTGTACCTTTGTCATTGAAACTACCATACATGTTTAGCAGCGATTGTATCACGGATTTGGACAATAATAGGCCCTTTTTAACAATGCTTGCATGCATTGCCTTTCCATACTGTACTGAGGCTGCAATTTTAACGGCGAGAAGTGCTGCAGAAAAAATTGTTGGACTAGGTGCTGTTTCTACTTCCTGCATCTTGCAACATAGATTCATTACATCACGATGCATACCATTTTGAGACAAGCCACTTATTAACAGGCTCCATGTGCGCAGATTGGGGTGTGTTTTTGTCAGTAACATCTCGCTGAAGATGTCTAGGGCCTCATCAATCTGCCCATTTGGCATAAAAACTGAAATTGCAGAATCCCAACATGCTGCAGTTGGAGATATGCCTTCGAGCTGCATCTGATATAAAACCTTCAGAGCCTCAGAACTCATGCCACGATCTGCATAAGCAGAAATCATTGCTTTCCACATGACCATGTCTCTCGGACTCATGGCATCGAATAATCCGCGTGCATGCTCAATCCTTCCAGTGCTGGCATGCAACTCTATCAGCCCACAAGCAACTGCTGTATCTGATTCAAGATTGTTTCTGACTGCATAACCATGAGCAGCTCTACCCACCTCCATCCTGCAGGATTTCACACAAGCCATGATAATGGATGCCAGCGTCACACAATCAAACTTAAGGTCAGACTGCAGCATTCTTCGACAAGTGTTAAAAGCCTTGTCGATCTGCCCTTCCTGCAAATACCCTGCTATCATCAAATTCCATGCAACAACATCTCTTTCCACCATCTGCTCAAACACTGCCTCCGCAGCCTCCACCAACCCAACCTTACAGTAAAAGTTGATCATCGAGCTCCCCAAAATCACATCCATCTCCAACCCACTTGATATCGCCACCGCATGGCCCTGCCTTCCCCCATCAGCAGCCTCAAGATCCGCCGACGCAGACAGAAAGCTCACGACACTCACCCTCGTCGGCAGCACACCCTCGACCCTCATCTCATAGAACAACTCCACGGCCTCGTCAATCCTCCCATTGTGTATATACCCCATCAGCATCGAGTTCCAGCTCACCACGGTCCTCTCTGGCATTGCATCAAACACCTCCCTCGCATGATCCACCTCGCCGCACTTCCCGTAGAAGTCCACCAAGCTGCTCAAAACGTACACGCATTCCCCGAACCCCACCTTCCATGCATACCCGTGCACCGCCCTGCCGGCCCCGACCAGCCCGAGCCCCGCGCACGCCTTGAGCACGTTGGGCACGACAAAGTTGTCCGCGGGAACGCCCGCCTCGAGCAAGGCGGAGTACCCGGCGAGGGCCTTGGCGTGCAATCCGGCGCGGTTCCATAGGCCGATGACGGCGGCCCACGCGAAAGCGTTCTTGTCCGGCAGCGCGTCGAACACGCGCTCGGCGTCTGCAAGGGCGCCGCAGCGGGCGTAGAAGACGGCGAGCTTGGTGCCGACGTAGGCGTGGCGGCAGTAGTAGGGCCCGCGTTTGATGGCGGCGGCGTGCACCTGGCGGCCCGCGCGGAGGGAGCCCGCGGCGACGCAGCACTGCAGGAGGGACAGGTACACCTCCGGGCCGACGGCGACGGCTACGGCGGGGCACGACTGGCGCTCGGCGCGGGAGACGAGGGCGAAGGCGTCGCGGAGGCCGCCGTTCTGGGAGAGGGAGGCGAGCGCGGAGTGGAGGGAGGCGGGCCTCGGGGCCTCGCGGGGTTTGGGAGGTTGCCGAGTGGCGGGAAGGGGGAGTGGAGCCATGGAGGTGTGGCCGTGTCGGCGTGGAGACCTGTGATGTGGAAGATAAGGGCCGTGAGGCGGATGTTTCACGGACTAATGGGCCTAATTTTTCCTCAATTGGGCCTCGTTTAGGCTAGTTTGGGCTTACACCTTTTGTCAAAGCAGAGGATTGAGGCTATTTTGGGCCTCACTTTTCTACGTCCTTTTACACGTCTCTGGTATGGCACGGAGTCTGCATCTGATTTTGAGAGGCGTTTTCATGAGACAGAAGGTTCCAATCTCCTGCACGTTAAAAAACATGGACATCTCATTTACTCATTTACTTTCTCACAGAAATTTCGGCCCGTCATATTATCAAGGGCAACAGTTTAAGTCACAAAATTACCCAACAATCATTTCATCAAATACAAGATAATGAAATGGCCATGAGCATGCATGATGCATCTGGTCTGCACATTTGCGTGCTAAATATTGGTGTTTTTCGTTGGATGTTAGTGCCAGTTGAATATGTTTATCATGGTTCCTACAACTTACAAAGAATTTTAATAACAGTTGGTACTTGAAAGGCCATATCTCGCAGTGGCCAACTAAACACGTCAATATTTTATGTCCAAACAGGACCTGTTTTTCATGTTTAGCATAAAGAGAATCGGTTGTTCTTTGGTTTTTTCATGCATCTCGAAGGCAAAAGCACTGGTATCCGTCTTCGAAGGGCGGAAACGTACACTTTTGCATGCATCTCGAAGGCCAAAGCCCTCCTGTCCGTCTTCGAATGGCGAAAACGTAGACTCCTTAGAACCGCCTTCGAAGCGATAAACCCCGCTCCAGCTCCAACCGACTCGCGTGGCGCGCGCACCGGACAAGAAAGACAAACCAGCACCGCCGCGCCGGCCATGGCTCCCCTCCGCCTCCTCCCGACCGCGAGCCCCACCTCCCGGCTCTCTCTCGCCAAGGCCCTGCCTTTCCTTCCCCAGGATCCTCCTGGCCATCCAATGCCTCGCGGAGCCCGCTGCTCCATCGCCTCCTCATCCTCCGCCGCGGTGAAACGTGGCGCTCTCCGCCGCTGCGGGCCTGTACCCAGCGTACGTCACGGCCGGCGCCGCCGTAGCCGTCGCGCGGCCCGAGGCTTTCCGGTGGTTCGTGGCCATGGCGCCGAGGTTCTACACGTTAGTTCTGGGCTTCATCATGCTCGCCATGGGCCTCACCCTCGAGCTCAGGGAGTTCTTGGCGCTCCTCCGCGAGAGGCCCCTCTCTCCCCTGTGCGAATGTTGATCAAGATTCGTCTGCTCCTATCTCAAATTCAGGGCATTCTTTCCATATCGATGTATTGTCCTCTTGATTGATTGATCCAAGGATATGATATGGGTCTTGTTGCTGCTGCAGATATTATTTGGTTGTGCTGCTCAGTACACCATAATGCCTGTGTTTGGAGCGATTGTTAGCCGCGTGCTGGGGCTCCCTCCATCCCTGTCAGTTGGCGTAATTCTGCTAGGATGCTGTCCTGGAGGAACTGCATCCAATGTGGTAAGATTATCGTCTCACTCAGCGAGTGACGCTTGCTAACTTCTGTTACATGTTGGAGAATTGTTTGTTTCAGTTTTCCCTTGTTTTGTGTCCCTGGGTTAATATCATTACAAAGAACTTCACTTAGCTTCTGCACCCTTTATGTACTGAAGTGGACTGAAGGCCTGAATGGTCATACTAACATTTAGTAAGAACTTCACTTAGCTTCTGCTTGTTTGTTTCAGTTATGCAATCAAGAATTGAAATGTACATACTAGTAGAGTACTTGAGTCTTTCAGAGTTTCAGTTATTGCATAATCCAACATTTGACGTTCCTTCAAAGATTAAGGTGAAAAGTGTCTCTTCTTAACCTAATTATTGGATCATGCTATTGAACATTTAATCAACTGTTTCTGGTGGTTAACAACTTAACGCATTATTTTCAAATTCCCAACAAACAATCTTTTGTCTCCAACACCATGTCATTCTTGGCTGAACTACATTTAGGTTATTCCTATAAGTTATGCTATTTTACATTTACTTCCTGTCCTGGCCTTATGCTCCCTTTTCTCCTTAAGCGTTATGCCCTGATAGTGACATACGCATGGTTAAACAACAATTCATTTTTATTTTGATCATCTCTCTTATGCATTGACCTACTTTTTTCATATAGTGGTTCAGGTGACTTTAGTTCCTAAAGTTGATGTTCCACTATCCATTGTGATGACTGTCTGCAGCACTCTTGGTGCAGTGTTCCTTGCACCTCTGTTAACAAAAATTCTTGCCGGTGCTTATGTTCCTGTGGATGCTGTGAGGCTTTCTCTCAGCACTTTGCAGGTGAAATTTCTGAGGCCACTAGTTTATCCCAAATTTTTAATTAGCTTGTTTCTGACATTTTTCCTTTACGTGGTTGTTGCTCCAATTCTATTAGGTTCTTCTATACAAAGTGCATTCCCATCAGTAGTTAAATTTGTTACTTCTTTTGCCCCGCTTCTGGCAGTCTTAGCTTCATCACTTCTGGCATGCAGGTTTGAGTTCTTCAAATTTTTCATGTTATTGGCTTTTCAATAGCAGAGACTATACTTATGGTTACTAATTTTCCTGTTACACTGTGTTCTCTGAGAACTTTGTACGTCTAAGATCCACACTTGCTGATGCATCTTATGGGAATGGATGCTTATTTTCTGGGGATATCGGGTTTGTGATGCTGTCTGTCTTCTTGCTGCATTTTGGTGGTTTCTTGGTCGGGTGAGCACTAGAACGTTCACTGTACTTTTATATGTGAAACAATTCACAGATGTTGTATCAGAAGGAGAATTTTCTTATTAAAAAAACATGTTAGGGCACAACTTGATATGTACTCTCATCTTTCAGTTAATATATCAGTTAATTCTATTATGAATATTGTGTATATATTGAAGAATCTTAATGGGCAATATATATAGAGGGTACAAAAAGATATTACAGAGGAATATGCCATATGCGGATAAGGAAAGCGAGGTATATAAGGAAAGAAATAATACATTTCCTATTCTAACTTTAATACCCTTAACACCCCCCTTAAATGCAAGACGTATGCAATAGCATTGTATTTGAAAAAAAGGGTTAATACTAAAATAAGAAAACTCTGAAGTCCGAGTCTTGATAATATCGTCGTTGCGTATAGCTTTTGAATAAACTGTCAAATCAAGCCAAAGAGGAATAGATAGAAGCATGACGGCGCAGATCGAAACCCAAGACAGCGGCGGCGCAGTGCATAAAGTGCAGAAGACGCACGACGGCCTTAGAAACTTGGGGCGGCGGCTAGACAAGCGGCGGCATCATAACGACTTCTACGATCTGCACGTGGCTCGGAGAGTAGAGTGGCGGCTACTGCCATGGAAAAGAAAATTCCTACACTTCTATGACTGACAATAAATTTTTGGACTCGCAAGATTTCGACGAACTGAAAGAGAATCTACAGACTTGAAAGAACGCAATGGAAGACTCAGAAAAATATACCACGGCCTTCGGATCACACGGCTTTGCACATACCCTCGGGAATACCCTCGGCGCCACTCACTCCCTCTCTCCTGTCTCTCTCCCTCACTCAGAGAGAAGGGGAGCGGTGTCAGACCCCAGATTTTAGCATCCGGAATCCTCTGTGATTAATTGCACTATTCCCTGGATCAGTAGATAGTGCTCACAGATACAGAAAATGAATATCAAATACATACCATGCGGAAACATAAATATAATAGTAAACTTACACATGGGCCGGTTAGGCCGAAATCAATAAATTGCGGCGGAAGAGCGAAGCACACATGGGAACCCTCGGGGCGTGCCCACAGCGACCAGCCGGAGGTTCGCGACCTAGCCCTTGACATCCTCATCTTCTTTGTCATCATGACCAATGGTGTTGTTGAGTAGCGATGGGCGATTCTTGATTACGGATTTGTTGTGAGGCGAGTGAGCACACTAACCACCGTGCTCCGCGAGCCAATACACAGAATGCAAATAGATAGTATGCATGGCTCATCAAGGAAAGGCTCGGGTTATTTTATTTGCCAGCAACATCTCCTTTTGGTAGCAATAACATTATTGACTCCTAGTGTTATAGTTGCAACCTAGGACTCCACACGACGATTGCCCTAACTGACTTAATACCTCCCTCTTATTCACTAGTTTATCCCTACCAAGAATATCATAAGTCAAGATTATACTCCAGAATTTGTTACCATTCCTACAAACCCCTAAAAATTCTATTCATCCCTCTAGTATTTGGTTAAATCCTATTAATTCCATTAATTCCTGTAATTACCTTTACACCCTTCTAATTTTTCAAAATCATTTAAATCCTCTATCTAGCCTATCTATTCATTTTAGACTCCACCCAGTTATTTTTCCTAGACACCTTTCTACCATTCCCTTATTTAAAATCGACACGAATCCACCAGTCATTGTTGAGTATTTACCCCAACAGTCATTTTCTTTTCTTACGACCCTATTTATTTTTCCGGGCATTTTACTTTAGGAGAAGCATTGCCATTGTTTGCTTTTGAAATATAATACATAAAACTTCGACACTTAGCGGTTTGAACAAAACATAATATGTAAGAGAATGCAATAACAATAGTGATTGATTCCATCCACTGTTACATGGCATCGCACCATATGCATAATTCCTTGATTATAGCCGCTTAACTTATCACTGGGCGACACCCAGGACAACACAAAACAGGGCCTTGCACTGCCCTCCACTTTTCCATTCCCACCCACAAAGTTTTTGAAATAGAACTATATCTGGTTAAGTTTCCATGTCCGCCCATGACCGTGGGCACGGCTATTCGAATAGTTTTGACTCTGCAGAGCTTG
Organism: Bonia amplexicaulis; assembly: GCA_036346245.1. Classification (NCBI taxonomy): domain Eukaryota; kingdom Viridiplantae; phylum Streptophyta; class Magnoliopsida; order Poales; family Poaceae; genus Bonia; species Bonia amplexicaulis. The sequence continues at coordinate 1,957,639 of CM070768.1, read as the reverse complement.
TACACTTTCACCACAAGCGACAATCCACCTATTGCCCCACCTTGATTCCTTGGTCAGGTGGTCGAATAGATTATCACATGACTGTTCAGAATATCTAGTTCCACTTGTCATCTCACCCTATGGGTTGTTCCCACTTGCGGTGGGTCCCATACGTTGCACGGGATGTTCACCACGGCTACTAGCATTATGCGGGCTCCACTCCCCAATACTAGTACGACCGGTGAGCGTCACCCTCCTCGGTGTCCCTTTAGGCCTCCTCGCCCTTGCATATCCACGTCTATCCACTCTGGGTGAGATGAGTCGGGAGTTTCGATCCGCTTCTTAGCCAAGTTGTATTTCTGAGACATGTGGTTGCCTTTGTTTACGTGGGAGATCATGACAAGATTCAGGTCCTTAGTATTACAGGCGGTTCTACCACACTCCGAATTTGTGCTTCCACCACACACATACCAACCCCAAACCATCCGCCCGGATATTCAAGCAAATTGGGGTTTTGGGAGCATAAAATAATCATATCCAACACATATACGGTCATTATCACCATGACTGCCCAAACCAGTTTCTCATGATTGAAAATGTTGATGATGCTTGGGGCATTTCAGCGCCCCCGAGTATCTATGTAGTACTAAGCATGGCGCATAATTAGATACTTATTTTCGAAATGTTACTATTATAATTTTTGCTAGAGCGACAATGTTCGCATAATCAACATTCAAAAGGGGGTATAATATTAATCAAGGCAACAATAGGCATATACTAGAATCTTGAATTAAACATGGAGTTGCATATAAAATAATAGCATGCAATTTGATAATTTAAACAAAAGTAATTTGCATAAAATGTAGGTTCAACATGATCAAAGTATTGACTCGCCTGGCGTGATTTTACCGCGGTCTTGAGCTCACACAATGCTTTCTCTTGAGCTTTTGGTCTCTATCTTCCCTCCGAGTTTGACCTCGCTTGATCCACTAAATCTTCACGACTTCCAATTTCTACTTACGCGATAAACGACTGAATCCAAATAAAGGCAAATAACTCAAAAGATCCAAATAACTCCGAATAAACTCAATTTAGTTTTATTATGAGTTAATGGGTGACTGGAGGCAAGGTCGGTGGTAGAATATGATGACTTGATCTTTTATTAGTGATCTCTTTTATTATTTTACATTTATTTAGGAATTTCCATGAGGTAGGTTAGACCCATGAGTTGGTGTATTTTGCCGGGTGCTAATGTTCAGGGCATGTGATATATACATATATATATATATACACATATATATACATAAGTAATGTTTGCAAATTTTAGCTTATCGAGTTAATCTCATAGTTTATGTTTTTAGCATTTTGTGGTATGATATTTTATGCACACTTAGTTATCACTAGACATAGTTTTAATTTGAATTAGGATTCATTTATACGGGTCCTGGATTGTTATATGCATTTATGTTCAACATTATTAAATCTAGTGTTAAGATTTTGTTAATGGCACCACCGATTTTGTCTACACTTTAGTTATTATTATTAGGCTTAGCTCTATATTTATATATATATTTTTTAAATTTATTTATCTAGCAAGGCTTGCTTTATAAGGTTACATTCCAATATTTTGTTTTTTTTAGCGAAAGTCTACCACTAATATTTACTTCATGGTGGCCTGATAAATATTAGGGCATATTTGTTTATGTTTTAATTGAGTGTAATCTTTATTAAATTTAGGACCATCTTTTGATAATGCCTTAACTTAATAACTAGATTAGGACAAGTAATAAAGGTACATTACTTATTTATATATGGTAGCTAACCAAATATTAAATCCTAATTAGTCTCATCTACATCACGATAAATTTGTTGGCTTCCATGGATTAATTCCATATTTTCCTTGATTTTTATTAACGAAATGGATAAAAAATAAAAACAAAAATGGGAAACGAAATGCGCTTGAGAGAGTTCGAACCCACGACTGCGCTTTCATTCTTGATTCACTAATAACTGGGCCTTGCACCTTTTAGTGTATGAAAGGGGGTTTCCAAATAGAAGAAGCGAATCGTGGTGGAGCTCAAGCAGTCGGTCACCAGGAGCAGGGAGGCGGGCGCCTGGTGGCGGCGGGCTCCGGCGAGGAGGCGGATGGGTGGGAATGCGTCGGCAAAATGGGTTCCGGGGCGTAAAACCGGTGAAGGAGGCGGCGGCCGGGATGGCGCAGTCGGCGGGGGTGGCGCTCGGCGGCGGTGAGTGGGAGCAGGGACAACGGCAGGGAAAGGGAAGTGAAGTAGCGAGGCATGAGCGGGAAAGGCAGGAAACTTTACCAAGTCATCATGGTCGAAGATGCCACGGTGGAGGCCGGTGGCGATGACTCGTGGCGGCGGGTCGAGCTCATGCGGCCCGGCGACACAGGGTGGAGGAGGAGCTCCGGCGGAGGTTGGGAGGCTTCACGGTCGGGGGGTGCTTCCACCGCGATGAATCGGCCGAGACCGACCAGAGGCGGCGGTGGCGGAAATGGAGGTTTTGGCCGTGGCGAGGAAGGTTGGTCGTCGCGGCGGCCGGGACGCGAGTCAATTACAGGAGGAGGCGGAAGGCCACTGGGCACACCATGGCGCGTCGGACCGTGAGGCATCACCGCCACGGCGGGGCAGGGGGTGGCCGGCCGTGTGGGGCACCAGCGGGGAAAAGGAAGGAAGAGGCGGGCGAGAGGAGGCGGGGTCGCGTCTTATAACCGGAGTGAGGCGTCGCGACTCGGGGCCGGGCGGTGGGAAAGTCCGGTGGGTAAAGACCGGCCGTGGGGCTCGGTCTGGCGGCGGCGGTCGGCGGCGGCAGCGGCAGTGCAGTGTGGCGGCGTCGTAGGGGTAGGAGGTAGCGGCGCGACTTGGCGAGGCAGGCGGCGGCGATGATGATGGAGCGGTGACTCGGTGAGTGGGAGCAGGCGGCGGTGCGGGCGGCGTGGCGAACACCGAGAAGACAAACCGTAAAGAAGAAGGAAGCGGGGCCATCGGCAGGGGAAGAAAAAGGAGAAAGAGAGGGAGAAAAGGGAGTGGGGGCCCGCGCGGCAGTGAAAAACTGGGAGGGGAAGGAAAAAGAAAAGGGGAAAGAGAGAGAAGATGGGGGCCCACATGGAAGTGTGAAAGAAAAATATAGTAATAGGGAGGAAAGGAGAAAATGAGAAGCTTTTGGATTCTCAAATTTTTGATTTGAACTTTTATTCCCTATTTAAGATTGTTGATTCCAATTTTTGAAGTTTTGATCCAAGCCTTTGTTCAATTACCTAGATACAAACATAATAGTCCTCTATTTTCGATTTTATTTAATTTTTGCTATGAATTGTATATGTAAATTTTTGAATGCCCCAAACTCAGGTGTTGCACGATAATTAATTTAAAAGGAGAAATATTTGGCTCAACCTTTTAAAGACATGTTTTAATACTCTTGTTGTTTTCATTTTATTAATCTTGACTCTTGAATTCAAAATTTAGCAATTGAATTCATGATTTGCAATGTTATTTTCCATCTTTATTATTCACATGATGATTATTTGTATTTGAGATTATCTTTGATTGCTAATTTTTTTTTCATAGCACAAAATTCAGAAAACCCCAAATAGGTATTCCGAGGAAAATCAAGTGCCAACAAAATGCAAGAAAACTTTTAAATTGCCCTATTTTTGAATATCCAAATTTTGGGACGTTACAAATCTACCCCCCTTAAAAGGAATCTCGACCCCGAGATTCAGGTAGAATAGAAAGAAAGGTGGGGTTATTTTAGCTAAGGCTAGCAATGGGTTTCTGAGGGTTATCAATGTTTAATTCTTTAGCTTCACGGAGAGGCGAAAATCTGCACATTAGGGGTTAGAACTTGGAGAAGTAAAAAGGGAAGAGAGAAACCTTGTTCTCCTGGATAGGTCGTAAACTTCCAAATGTTCGCTCTTTAACATTGTTGTCTCCACGTCATCATAGAATGGAGTAGTCGCTTCGTCTATTGGACATATAGTTGTAGAATTTCCTATTGATAGGTGGGTAAGAATGGCCTGTGCTCTAGGGGTGGAGGGCCTTAGGAATGCAGAGGTGCGATGGGCATATCTATACGGTGGTCTTTTACTTCTGCTGGGAATCTCGTTCTTACTCTTGGGCTTTGACAAGCTTGATGATTTTGGCTAAAGATACATCTTGTAATCCTTATTACAAGAAGGTTTCTGGCCTTGCAGATTTTCGTGTACTGGTCTGATTAGCCCTAAGTTCAGGCTGTTGTAATTCCAAAATATACATCGCAGTAGCTCTTCGACATTTTTGTCTCTTAGTGCTACCCCCCTTAAAATAAATGTCCCTAGTCATTATTCTTCTCTTCTAGTTCCATGCATGATGGGTCGTGTGGCGATTTGAAGACTCTTCCGTTGTACTTTGGTTGCCTTGGTCCGCAACAGGTTAAGGGGGCAATCCTTGGGGCAGTAGTCTTGTCTTTCACGGAGAAACCATGTGGCCTTGCTTACAGGATATTTACCAGGTTGATGGACATCTTCGCAATTAGGATAATTCACGGAGTATTTGTAGGCGCAATGTCTTCTTTCTTCACAACATCGATGTACCTCTTGTCATTGTGTTTAATTGGCAGCGATTAATCTATGGGTCCTCCGGGTAGACAAGGGGAGAAGGTTAACAGGATCCAGTCTCGGGTCTTGGTCCTTGCGTCGTTTGAGGCTTTTAGCTGGAGAGTTGTGAAGGCTCCACTTGTCCTTAGTTGCCTTGGTTTTGGCTAGCTATCACCTTGCTTCGGTGGATCTGACTGGGTTTGCAGCAACAGGATGAGAGGGAATAGCATGAGGTACGAATAGAACCGTGAGGATAAGATAACGTAAACCCGTTCTAATTTCAAAAGAGCTTACCCCGGAAAGCTGGGGTGATACAAAATCACGCAATTTTAAAAACAATCTTTTCCCATGACTGCAAAATAGGATGCCCGTGAGCAAGAAGGCAGTGCACAGGATCAAAGTGAAATCTTGCAACAATACAACGTCTATTCGGGGAAGCACACAAAAGAGAGTACAGGGTTCATCTGCATAGCCTATTTAAAATAGGACCACATTATCTTTGTGAACATTGTTAGCGTTCCTAACCTTAAATTTTTGCAGTAAGGGTAAGAGAAGAGGATCAACATTTTTCCGTTCAAAATCAATAGAAAGAAGAGGAAAATATTTGGAGGTGATTGGCCTGATATCATTTCTTATTCTAGTATTATCATTATTAATATTATTATTTTAATGAAACTTTGTGGCAAAAATGAAGATTTTTCTTGTAACTAGGGGTGATGAAACCAAACATGGAAAATATGTTTTCCCAACATAGCTCTTTTAAATGTAACACCCCAAGGTTAACTCTTAGGATCTATTTTTGAAAAACAAGGTCCTTGTTGGGGAAAGATTTCAAAAATAAATTTGTTATGAACTATTGAGAAACCAAGGTAAAGTTTTGAATAAGTTTTTGGTAAGTAGTTTAACTTATGAAAATTTCCTCGGAAGATTTAGGTTTGTCAAAATGAGTTTGAAAATGAATTTCGTAAACAATTTGATAATCAGTCCTCCAAGGATAATTTTTTTTTTGAAATAAAGCTTTAAATTCAAGCATCATGACTATTGGTCCAGAATAGGTTTTTAAGGAGAGTTCACAAGAGGAGCACTGGATTTTCACCCTTTTGAGTTCAGGGTAAGAGAGCATGGGAAGTAGAAATGGCTAAGGCAGCATATAGATGAGAGGGAATCATCTAAGAGAGATAAGAACGAGCAGTATGTCTTGTATTTTCAGAGATAGTGTTTTTAAAGAATTATCTCTAGTCATGGAACTAACGACCAGGCTAACTAGGTCACGACTGCGGTCGATATGCTCGATACCATGCACCGTCGGACCCAGTTTTAGCATCCAGGAATCCTCGTGATTAATTGCACTATTCCACGGATCGGTAGATAGTGCTCACGATCTGAAAATGAATATCAAATACATACCATGCGGAAACATAAATATAATAGTAAACTTACACATGGGCGGTTAGTAGAAATCAATAAATGCGGCGGAAGAACGAAGCACACATGGGAACCCTCGGGCGTGCCCACAGCGACCAACCGGAGGTTCGCGACCTAGCCCTTGACATCCTCATCTTCTTTGTCATCATGACCAATGGTGTTGTTGGTAGCGATGGGCGATTCTTGATTACGGATTTGTTGTGAGGCGAGTGAGCACACTAACCACCGTGCTCATGAGCCAATACAGAATGCAAATAGATAGTATGCATGGCTCATCAAGGAAAGGCTCGGGTTATTTTATTTGCCGAAGAACATCTCCTTTTGGTAGCAATAACATTATTGACTCCTAGTGTTATAGTTGCAACCTAGGACTCCACACGACGATTGCCCTAAGCGACTTAATACCTCCCTCTTATTCACTAGTTTATCCCTACCAAGAATATCATAAGTCAAGATTATACTCCAGAATTTGTTACCATTCCTACAAACCCCTAAAAATTCTATTCATCCCTCTAGTATTTGGTTAAATCCTATTAATTCCATTAATTCACGTAATTACCTTTACACCCTTCTAATTTTCAAAATCATTTAAATCCTCTATCTAGCCTATCTATTCATTTTAGACTCCACCCGATTATTTTTCCTAGACACCTTTCTACCATTCCCTTATTTAAAATCGACACGAATCCACCAGGTCATTGTTGAGTATTTACCCCAGGTCATTTTCTTTTCTTACGACCCTATTTATTTTTAGGGCATTTTACTTTAGGAGAAGCATTGCCATTGTTTGCTTTTGAAATATAATACATAAAAACTTCCTGACACTTAGCAGTTTGAACAAAACATAATATGTAAGAGAATGCAATAACAATAGTGATTCAGATTCCATCCACCGTTACATGGCATCTGCACCATATGCATAATTCCTTCAGCGTTATAGCCGCTTAACTTATCACTGGGGTGACACCGGGACAACACAAAACAGGGCCTTGCACCCCTCCACTTTTCCATTCCACCCACAAAGTTTTGAAATAGAACTATATCTGGTTAAGTTCCCATGTCAGCCCATGACCGTGGGCACGGCTATTCGAATAGTTTTGACTCTGCGAGCTTGTACACTTTCACCTGGCGACAATCCACCTATTGCCCACCTTATTCCTTGGTCAGGTGGTCGAATAGATTATCACATGACTGTTCAGAATATCTAGTTCCACTTGTCATCTCACCCTATGGGTTGTTCCCACTTGCGGTGGGTCCCATACGTTACGGGATGTTCACCAGGCTACTAGCATTATCACGGGCTCCACTCCCCAATACTAGTACGGTGGTGAGCGTCACCCTCCACTCGGTGTCCCTTTAGGCCTCCTCGCCCTTGCATATCCACGTTTATCCACTCTGGGTGAGATGAGTCGGGGAGTTTCGATCCGCTTCTTAGCCAAGTTGTATTTCTGAGACATGTGGTTGCCTTTGTTTCGTGGGAGATCATGACAAGATTCGGTCCTTAGTATTACAGGCGGTTCTACCACACTCCGTAATTTGTGCTCCCAGCACCACATACCAGCCCCCAAACCATCCGCCCAGATATTCAAGCAAATTGGGGTTTTGGGAGCATAAAATAATCATATCCAACACATATACGGTCATTATCACCATGACCCCAAACCGATTTCTCATGATTGAAAATGTTGATGATGCTTGGGGCATTTCGGTAGCCCAGAGTATCTATCGATACTAAGCATGGCACATAATTAGATACTTATTTTGAAATGTTACTATTATAATTTTTGCTAGGGCGACAATGTTCGCATAATCAACATTCAAAAGGGGGTATAATATTAATCAAGGCAACAATAGGCATATACTAGAATCTTGAATTAAACATGGAGTTGCATATAAAATAATAGCATGCAATTTGATAATTTAAACAAAAGTAATTTGCATAAAATGTAGGTTCAACATGATCAAAGTATTGACTCGCCTGGCGTGATTTTACCGCGGTCTTGAGCTCACACAATGCTTTCTCTTGAGCTTTTGGTCTCTATCTTCCCTCCGAGTTTGACCTCGCTTGATCCACTAAATCTTCACGACTTCCAATTTCTACTTACGCGATAAACGACTGAATCCAAATAAAGGCAAATAACTCAAAGATCCAAATAACTCGAATAAACTCAATTTAGTTTTATTATGAGTTAATGGGTGACTGGAGGCAAGGTCGGTGGTAGAATATGATGACTTGATCTTTTATTAGTAATCTCTTTTATTATTTTACATTTATTTAGGAATTTCCATGAGGTAGGTTAGACCCATGAGTTGGTGTATTTTTCCGGGTGCTAATGTTCAGGGCATGTGATATATATATATATATATATATATATATATATAATGTTATATATATATATATATATATATATATATATATATATATATATATATATATATATATACATAAGTAATGTTTGCAAATTTTAGCTTATCGAGTTAATCTCATAGTTTATGTTTTAGCATTTTGTGGTATGATATTTTATGCACACTTAGTTATCACTAGACATAGTTTTAATTTGAATTAGGATTCATTTATACGGGTCCTGGATTGTTATATGCATTTATGTTCAACATTATTAAATCTTGTGTTAAGATTTTGTTAATGGCACCACCGATTTTGTCTACACTTTAGTTATTATTATTAGGCTTAGCTCTATATTTATATATATATATATTTTAAATTTATTTATCTAGCAAGGCTTGCTTTATAAGGTTACATTCCAATATTTTGTTTTTTTAGCGAAAGTCTACCACTAATATTTACTTCATGGTGGCATGATAAATATTAGGGCATATTTGTTTATGTTTTAATTGAGTGTAATCTTTATTAAATTTAGGACCATCTTTTGATAATGCCTTAACTTAATAACTAGATTAGGACAAGTAATAAAGGTACATTACTTATTTATATATGGTAGCTAACCAAATATTAAATCCTAATTAGTCTCATCTACATCCTGATAAATTTGTTGGCTTCCATGGATTAATTCCATATTTTCCTTGATTTTTATTAACTGAAATGGAAAAAAAAATAAAAACAAAAATGGGGAAACGAAATGCGCCCGAGAGAGTTCGAACCCACGACCTGCGCTTTCATTACTGATTCAGCTAGCCAACTAGACGCCGCACCTTTTAGTGTATGAAAGGGGGTTTCCAAATAGAAGAAGCGAATCGTGAGTGGAGCTCAAGCAGAGTCACCACGTAGGAGCAGGGAGGCGGGCGCCTGGTGGCGGCGGGGGCTCCGGCGAGGGGAGGCCAGATGGGTGGGGTACGTCGGCAAAATGGGTTCCGGGGCGTAAGCCGGTGAAGGAGGCGGCGCGCCGGGATGGCCTTGTCAGCGGGGGTGGCCGCTCGGCGGGCGGTGAGTGGGAGCAGGGACAACGGCAGGAAAGGGGAAGTGAAGTAGCGAGGCATGGCGGGGAAAGGCAGGAAACTTTACCAAGTGTCATGGCCGAAGATGCCACGGTGGGCCGTGGCGATGACTCGTGGCGGCGGTCGAGCTCATGATGCTGGCGACACAGGGTGGAGGAGGAGCTCCGGCGGAGGTTGGGAGGCTACACGGTCTTGGGGTGCTTCCGCGATGAATCGGCCGAGACCGACCAAGGGCGACGGTGGCGGAAATGGAGGTTTTGGCGGTGGCGAGGAAGGTTGGTCGTCTGGCGAGCCGAGGGCGCGAGTCAATTACACGAGGAGGCGAGAAGGCCACTTGGGCACACCATGGCCAGGTCGGACCGTGAGGGCATCACCGGCGCGGCCGGGCAGAGGTGGTGGCCGGTGTGGGCACTGGCGGGGAAAAGGAAGGAAGAGGCGGGCGGAGAGGAGGCGGGGTCGCGTCTTATAACCGGAGTGAAGGCGTCGCGACTCGGGGCCGGGCGGTGGGAAAGTCCGGTGGGTAAAGGCCGTGGGGGCTCGGTCTTGGCGGCGGTCGGCCGGCGGCGGCTGACAGTTGCGGTGTGGCGGCGTCGCGGTGGTAGGAGGTGGCGCGCGACTTGGCGAGGAGGCGGGCGCGATGATGATGGAGCAGTGACTCAGCGAGTGGGAACGGGCGGCGCGGTGCGGGCGGCGTGGCGAACAGGAGAAGACAAGCCGTAAAGAAGAAGGAAGCGGGGGCCATCGGGGGGAAAAAAAGGAGAAGAGAGGGAGAAAAGGGTGGGGGCCGGCGGTGAAAAGCGGGAGGAAGGAAAAGAAAAGGGAAAGAGAGAAGATGGGGCCCATGGAAGTGTGAAAGAAAAATATAGTAATAGGGAGGAAAGGAGAAAATGAGAAGCTTTTGGATTCTCAAATTTTGATTTGAACTTTTATTCCTATTTAAGATTGTTGATTCAATTTTGAAGTTTTGATCCAAGCCTTTGTTCAATTACCTAGATACAAACATAATAGTCCTCTATTTTCGATTTTATTTAATTTTTGCTATGAATTGTATATGTAAATTTTTGAATGCCCCAAACTCAGGTTTTGCACGATAATTAATTTAAAAGGAGAAATATTTGGCTCAACCTTTTAAAGACATGTTTTAATACTCTTGTTGTTTTCATTTTATTAATCTTGACTCTTGAATTCAAAATTTAGCAATTGAATTCATGATTTGCAATATTATTTTCCATCTTTATTATTCACATGATGATTATTTGTATTTGAGATTATCTTTGATTGCTAATTTTTTCATAGCACAAAATTGAAAACCCCAAATAGGTATTAGGAAAATCAAGTGCCAACAAAATGCAAGAAAACTTTTAAATTGCCCTATTTTTGAATATCCAAATTTTGGGACGTTACAAGCGGCGAGCTCTAGTGGGAGGCGGCGGCTCCTTGGGGCCAGGCGGCGGCGAGATCCGGCGGTGGCGGCGGCGGCCACGAGGCGGCGGCGGCGGGATCGGCGGCAGCTAGATCTAGGAGAGCGGCCGGGAGAAGAGGCCGGTTGCAGTGGAGATCGGATGAAGCCGATGGCGGCTTCCTCGGTGTAGCAATGAAGGAGACACGGCGGATCCGTCGTGGCCAGCCGTCCGGCGACACCAGGAGGCGGCCGGATCCTGGCGTCGGCGTGAGCTTCAGGCTATCGGAGGCACAGGTGGTCTAGCGCGGTGCGGTGGTAGCGGAGAGGGCTGGTGTCGGCGGGTGGCGGGGCGGTCGAGCTCGGCGGCGAAGCGGCCGGATCCGACCAGGCGGCGGTCCGGACTTGGCCGGCAGCGATCGGATCTGGCGCGTCAAGGTCAACAGCGGCCTAATCCGGGCTGGGTCCGCGGTGTGGCAACAAGACGAGGCCGGATCCGGGCATACAACGGTAGCCAGCGGGCGAGGCGGCCGTGGGCGGCAGCCGTGATCGAGATCTAGAAAGGCGGCGGTGGCGGTCAAGAGATGGGCGGCGCGGCTCACCGGGATCGAGCGCGGTGAGATCCGATGGCGGTCGATGATGGCCAGCCGACGATCCGGTGGCGGCGGCGGTGAACGCGGCATTAAGCGTGAGGATGGTGACATCTTGGCTGCCGGCGACGAGAAGAGTTGGCGCCCGGGGCGAAGATCGCTCCTCCGATGGCGACATATCATGCGAGTAGGCGGAGGCTAGGAGGCAGCAATGACGGCTATAGTAAACCCTAACCTTAACCTTTGCTCTAATATAATGTTATGAATATTATGTATATATTGAAGAAACCTAATGAGTAATATATATAGAGAGTACAAGAGGATATTACAGGGGAATATGCCATATAGGATAAGGAAAGTAAGGCATATAAGGAAAGGAATAGTACAATTCCTATTCTATCTCTAATACCCTTAACAAATTCAACCTAAAGTTATGGACACTTGTTGTGGTAGTATCCACACCCAGATTTTAATTGTCACGGGGTTTTATCACAAATAGGTACATTGTAGCAGCTATAGGTGGTTTCAAAGAAAGACAAAGGGGGGCAATATCCATTGAGGTATGGAAATCCTGATCAGAGCTTACCACAGCTACTAATTTACTGTTGCCAGAAATCCTGACCAGAGTTTACCAAGCTACTAATTTACTATCACCACTTGCTAGTAAAAGGAAGAGTCTTATTCGTTTATGAGACCATGTACAAAAGCACATCTTCCAGCACACTTACATTGAGAAAATGAGATGCTTTACAGTGCTTGGGAGGTACTTCCACTAAAAAAGAAATTCAACCATTGTTAATAATTTAAATTGGTACCTCCCCCACAACTTAAGTACCTTTCTTATAGTACCTTTAAATGTGGAGCCTTAAAATATAATACGATGGTCTTGATCATGTGTGTAGGTGCAATAGTTTCTACTTGATTTTGTTTCAGTTCAGAATTGGCATGAATAGAATTATTTGGAGGATGGTTATTCTCAAGGATGTTGAATAGCCCTCCTTTTTGGACTGCAGGTAGGGATGCAAAACTAATCCTTAGGGGTGGTATTAGCAACTGCACATTTATCCTCTCGCTTGGTCGCCTTGCCACCTGCACTCTCGGCTGTCGTTATGAACATAATGGGTAGCACATTAGGTCTTGTACGGCAATATGTCACACCTTCCGATTCGAAGAATGAAACCGTTGACATACCTGATGCATGACCTCCTCTCACTTTGCGTGCTTAATTTCCTCTGTCATAATCTTCTGTACAAAAACATGAGAAGGGTTTTAAAAAATCACGCCTGTATACCCTTCACTTGTTGCATTGTGTGCCCTTGCTGAATGTGGGCCAAATCTTAACTAAGAGGATTGCAGATAACTCTGCAATGTCGCCTTTATGAGCTTTTAAAAGTATACAATCTTAAATTCTTATGTGGGCTAAATCTGGAACATTCAATTGTTACCAGAGGAGTAATTGAAATAACAACGAGGTATGCTGTGACCCAAAAAAACTCGCTCCAAGAACAAAGGCCCTCTTCCAAATAGTTTCTGACTTCAGAAGGTAAAAACCGTTTAGAATGTGTTAGCTTCTTAACGCGCCTTTTTTTATTCTTTTCCCTTTTCTCGTTTTCCCTTTTTTCTTTCATAGACATATAACAATGTTTTTCGTTTTTCCTATTTTTATTTATTTTCCTTTAATTGAATACTTAAAAAAAAACTAACATGCACTACAGTTTTATTTTAGCCAAAAATCATAACACTTTTGAAAGGGACTAAATTGCAGGTCTAAAAACTGCCCTGTGTAGAATATCTGCGAATTAAGGGGAGAAATAACCTCGAATTACGTTCTAATGGGGCTTCATTCTGATCTGTGACCCTCCAATTAGCATTAAGAGAAAAGCTCGATTTCCTGTGAGCAAAGCACCGGCTATCCATAGACAGGTTTCTGAAACAATTTATCTGTTCTGCATCTGTTGTGCAGAACATGCTGGATTATATAAGAACAAAAGTTGGTTTGCAACATAACTATTTGCTTCAAATTTGTCAATTCTAAACTGCAATGCTAGTCCTGGAAGGCTGGAATGGTGGATGCATAAACCAATTATACCTTTACTTCACTTTTCAGAGCTCAAAATGAACCTGTTTTGAGTTAAAGGGCTCATTGATTCTAGTCCAGGACCAATGTACATGGGCCAATTCTGTACTATGTAGGAGGAATCATTTTGCATGTGATCTTGTACCATGCTATGCTTGCAAACAAAACCCTATACCATTACTTAGATCTGGGTACTGTTGTCAGTGCACCACAGGCAGGGTGCAATGGCATTGGTCAAGGACATGTACCTTTGCATCCATAATACTTTGATAATTATAGCCAAAGCCTGCAGCAACCCACATGGAGATGTGTTGGTTGGTGAGGTTCAAGGAACTTGAACCATGGGAGCAGATCTCTATCCTCTCATCCTTTCCACATAGAACTCCAGATTTTTTTTAGCTTGTAGATTCTGAGCAGATAACTCTACTGGACAGCTGTAGCATAATGAGAATCACTTATTATTTTCTGGGACCTGAATCATACTGTTCAAGAATGTTCAGTTTTAAGGTTTGGTCAACACTGTAGAGCCTATTGCACAGCTGTAGAATAATGAGAACCATTTACCTTTCTTTTCTTCTGGGAGCTGAATCATTCATGATTTTTATTTTTTAGTTATGATCAGCACTGTGGTGTGTCTCAGATCAGGTGTAGGTTTCATGCACCAATCAAAATGACTAATTTTCTCTTTTCTACATCTTGGTTAGTGGCTAGCAAGCATGGTATGGTCAACTTTAAAAGGAAGCTCTCCATAGCACATCTTATTCAAAAGAAGTAATCATTGAATGTCGTTAGGCTTAATAGGTCAAATGTGTAATATCATGTCCTCCACTTTGCCTCTAGGAATATCACAAGTCAAATGTGTAATAAGTCATAAGGCTTAACAGATTGAACACTACTGGGTCAAAATATGTGAAAAGTATACAAAGGAATATCAATTGTGTGATGAACTGATGACAATGTGCAGCACAGCTACAAAATTCACAGCCTGTTCCTTCTCTTTGTTTCAATGTTGAGGCCCCATTCTTTTCAGTTTATATCTTTCTTTAAATAAATAAATGAAACGGTTTTTTTTAGTTTTTTTCAAAACGAATTATCAGGACAGTTTTTTTGAAGTGGCTTATCGATATTCGGTTTGTTCACACAAACATCCACATTAAGACCAAAAACCATCAACCGCACCCATAAACCATCCCTAGCCAAAACAAATCATGTGCGGAATGAACTTTAGCATTGATTAGTTTGGTCCAACTCCTGGTGGAAAAAAAACAGATGCATGACAATCTTCGCAGTGATGACAATGTTGGCAGATGCATGACAATTTAGCAAGTTTCAGGAACTCTATTGGTTGCTTTCAGCAATTTCAATTGCATGCCTCCCTCTAATCTATTCAGTAAACAAGGCCAAGGGAGGAGCAAATTGTTGCTGCTGAATTGGCATCCTTCTGTCTTATCCTACTTGTGCTAAGGCTGACGTCTACCATAGTACCTTCTAGTTTAAGTAGAGATAAATAAATTCTTCACACTGATTGGTGGTCAAAATTTCCATTTCTTAATATGCTTTGCGAATCATGTGCTCTTATACCCTGTTCATTTCAGCTTTAGCTTCTGACTTCTGGCTTATTTTTCACTATTCATAAATTTTGACTTTTTCTGATTTTTTTTTCGCTTTTTTGAGCTTTTTTGCGGTTCTTTTTTTTTCATGTATTCGTTTATGTTGTCCGAGATGAGCTAACATATATTTTTCTATTTTTAATTTTTTTTAAATTTAATTACGCTAAATAAGATATATTCAGTTACAGTAAAATTTTAGCTAGCTAAAGTGTATTTTTAATCATAAACCGTAGCTTTTCAGCCATAAACCTGGTTGTTGGATGCATCACGTTACGATAATCCTTTATCTTCGAGACTCCTTCATCTCCAGGGTTAAAAAATAGAACCATGGGAAACGCCATGTACTCAGATGGCGGTGTTGTGGTTGAGGCTGCGAGTTCAAGTTTTTTCTCCGGCCTATCCATACGTCTGTTTTTTATAGTTGTAGCTTATAGCTTTTAATTAAATTTTTAAATTTTAGTTATTCGTGACAGAGATTATAGAGAGAGATACTCACTTATGATTGTAGATGGTACATATGTTGAGCTTTTAACGTGTACTACAATTAACGTATACTATAATTAACTTGTCGTTTGAGAGTTAGGTACTGTAGCAAAAGCCAAAAGCCCGTTTCAGAAGCCGAAAAGAATATGACTCTATACCTACACATGACTACATCTACATCTCTATATAAACTGCAGCAGAAACACAACCCGTATAGATCAATGCTCTGAAACAACCATCGCTCTTAACTAAATTAAAACGCGCAATTACAACACATTAAATTATATCACCGTGCAAGCAGAAGAAAATTATTACAACACTCGAATACACACAACAAAATGATACAACTAAATCTAAATTAATTACATCAGTTGCATAATTATAGAAAATTAAAAATTACAGGATTGTATCATTCATCATCGTACATTCTCATTTGAATGCACACGCTTGTAGCTGCGTTTCCAATTGCCATATTGAATCGTAGGTGTTGCGACAGGTCGACGCCGAAAAAGGCCTACCTCATCACAGATGGTTTGGAATTGCCATCATGGATGGTTTTCTGAACCACCTCAATTTATAGATCAGTGATAATCGGAAGTTATCACAGACGATTTGTGAGCCATCTATAATAAATACAATACAGACGGTATGTAACTAGAACCGTCTGTAAAAATACTATCACAGATAGCTCGAATAAAAACCGTCTGTAATACTCAAACATCGCAGGCGGTTCTAGCTACCAACCGTTTGTGATGGCGAGTATCACAGACGGTTGGTATATAGAACTGTATGTGATACTTTTCCATCACAGACAGTTGGTAGATAGAGCCGTTTGTGATGTGCGAGAATCACAGACGGTTTTTATTCGAGCCGTCTGTGATAGTCATTCATAGACGGTTTATACCACAAATCATCTGTGATAGTTCCTTTTATACCTATATTTTTTTCTATTTTTTGGCTAGCTCACTTTAAAAAAATGTTAGTTATGCCATTTGAAAACAAGCAAATACAGCAGCAAACACAACAATACATTTCATTTCCATTATAATTAGAATCCATTATTACAGTCATAACAAGATAACGAGTAGGTTACCCATCTAACACAACAAGAATATAGCAAGAACACATCTCTTAATCCTACGAATCCAACTCTTAAATATGGCAAGAACATAGAAGAAGCAGAAATCACAGCATACAGTAGAAGCTAAACCGGACTGACAAGCTGATGCCTAGGCCCTCTCGCTCCTGATGCAGCGTATGAACTGGATGTTCTTGACGCACGCTGTCGTTGGCACCAACTTGAGCACCATCTTGGTAGCCATCGACGTCTACTTTGTAAGGGCTATAGGGGTCAGGGTTGAGGAGGAGGACGGTGAGGAAGAGTCTAGAGAGATTTTTAAGCACCAGTAGGTAGGGGATGAGTTTGAGTGAGTATTTATAGAGAAAGAGGTGGAGCTACGATTCGTGGGATGGGGTTTGGTGGATTTCTATTGGCTAGAAATGGGTTGGGGAGGATCGACGAGCTCAGTGGTCAGTTTATCATAGATAGTTATATATACAAATCATTTGTGATACTCTTCCAGCATAGACGGTTGGTAGTTAGAAGCATGCGTGATGATGTCACAAATGGTTATATCATAATATATATATATATATATATATATATATATATATATATATCAGTGCAATATAAATAACTAGTCTCAAAAGGTAAAATATCAAAGTTTTATACGACATATATATACTCATTTGAAAGGTTTCGACGAGATATACAACTTTGCAGTTAAGGCGAACCCCAAATTCCAAACGGAAGATCAAAATTTTGGCAAAAACAGAAACTAAAAACTTGAGATGCAAATTTGAGGCTAAAGTTATACCCGTTTTACTAAATGTGTCTTGGAACGGAATTCTATTTGGATTTAGGTGGGATATTATGAAATTTTAGGGGATTACAAGGCAGGAAACATATCACAAACGGTTTTTAATACAAACCATCTGTGATAACTTCATTGTCACAAACGGTTTAAATAAAAATCCGTCTGTGATATTTCGCATTATCACAGTCTGTGATATTTCACAATATCACAGATAGTTCTTGGTAAGAACTGTCTGTGATACTTCACAGATGGTTCTCACCATAAACCGTATGTGATATTATCTCTTCACAGACGGCTTTTAGCGCTGGCAGCAACACAGACGGTCTCTAAACCTAAATTGTCTGTGATTACATTTAACACAGACAATTTAAGTCAATTGTCTGTGATGAGACGTCTAATATAAGCTATTTTGTACTAGTGTATGTTTGTTAGATAAACCAAAGACCCATGGTTTCATCAATCTAGAGGAGAATAAAAGGGGAAGAAGAAGGTTGCCGTCAGAACCTATCCAATTTTAAAATACCAGAACTTAGCGCTCATCAAGATACCAGGAATGTCCGGAGCTAGCCGGCACCTCTCACTATAATGAGCCTCATCATCTGACAAAAAAATGAGCCAACACCCACTTCAAATTTCATCGACCTTACCTTAGATAGTATAAACCAAACCACGGTGTCAAAACAACCCCAAGGACCTTCAGTCCATAAAGGAACCCACTTTTTCATCATGCACAGAGGAACAAGAGGAGGCCAAAGATAAGACCAAGCTGAGAGAGAGAACAAGCTGCACCCACTCTCTTCTTAACCAAGCCACTAGAGCGAATAAGAGAGGGAGAGCTCACTCCACTTCGCCATCCCCACTTAACTCCCATTCCACCTCTCCTCCCCAAATCTTCTCCCCAGTAGCGAGAGCGAGAGCGAAAGCAAGAGAGGGAGCCAAGAGTTAGCACCACCAGAGGAAAGTCAGGGAGGAGGAGAAGGCATTCCAGAGGAAGACCGAAGAGGAGAGAACCGTGACCACAGTTGCTCAAGAGCCAAGAACAAACCGAGACCAGTCGGGCCCAATGGAGGAGAAGGTCAACCATCGGAGAAGCACATGGGGGAGGACCATTGCCACCACCATCACCACTCCCTTTCCAAACCAACCAAACCAAGTAGGTCACCCCATCCG
This sequence comes from Bonia amplexicaulis, assembly GCA_036346245.1. NCBI lineage: Eukaryota > Viridiplantae > Streptophyta > Magnoliopsida > Poales > Poaceae > Bonia > Bonia amplexicaulis. The sequence goes on along the minus strand of CM070768.1, from coordinate 1,939,021 downwards.
TATCCCTTTTCCTTCTCCCCCATATCTCACACATCAAGCATAACACATCAATTTGACCTCACCATCCAGGTAGAGAAGTAGCATAAGAGAAAAGGAGGGGAGAGCTAGCTCTCACCTCAGCCAGGTAGAGCCGTGACAGGTAATGCCATCGGCTCACGACAGTGGGACTCGCAGATGGCTATCGATGCGCTCTTGGTTGGCTAGCATGCTCTTGGTGCATGTGAACCCCCAAGTTCCATCATGGCGGATCAACCTCTAGTCATCATCACCACCACAACATCCACCCATGAGCAAGCAATTCCAAAAATAAATCAACCGTAAAATGAGTGGAGAATGCAAAATAGACTGAAAATGCAAAATAGATCGGGTACTAGTTATGGTTTAAAAGGGGAGCCTCGATCTAGTGGATCCGTGCCCGAATCCACTATCGCCAGCATTGGATTCGACCGAAGAAAGAGGCATGAGGAGCGGAGGTCGTAGGGGACGGCAAGAGAAGTCAGCAGCACCTCACCAAAAACAACGCTTGAACTACCAGTGCCATGCCTAGATCCATCACCATCGGTGCTATAGCACCACGGTGGCTAGGAGACAACATGGGGAACATGGTGGAGAAGGACGCCAACAACAAATCATGGCCAGAAACGGGCGAGCCAAGAGAGGAGCCAAGCGAACCAAGAGGCAAATCAAGCGAGAGAGGAAACTAGAAGCTAAGCGAGATAGTGTGTGTGCATGCGTGTGTGTGGGCCATGGGTAGGCTAGTGTGTGCGACACATGTGTGTTGGGCCGTGCAAAAAGGCTGGTGTGTGTGCGTGTGGGCCATGAGTAGTCCAGCTCGACTGTAGGCTAGCATGCCACACAAGTGGGCTGACGCAGTCGCGGGTTACGCATGTGTGGGCCAACAACATGCTGGTTAGAGAAAGATAGAGAGAATGGAATGAGGGCAAAAATAGATTAAGATGTTAAGAAATTAGCTGAACGCGAATAAAAATTATAAAGTTAAATGAATCCTGGTAAATGCTAGGTCTCAAATAGAGCAAAAACGAATCCCGGTAAATGCTAGGTCTCAAATAGTGCAAACTATCGTAAGACTAAATAGTTGTCCTTTCACTAGATTTCATAAACCGTAAATTGCGCTCTATAATGCAAGGACAAACCGGGGTAGGAAGAGGGAATTGATCTAGTCGAGGTTGATACCAAGGCATTCTACACATACCAAAGCAAACTTACCTTTGATCACTCTGAATAGTTGCTTTGCTTAAGAAAACTAAATTCTTTACAGTATATATTATCACCTGTTGCACTAAAATGCTTTTAAAAAGAAATGCAGATAAATGTGGAAGGAAAAGAGATCAAAGAAAGAGAGCAGTTCCAGCTAGAGGAGTAGCTACAATGCAAGTTATGCAAAATAAGATGGTAGAGGTTGGAGCCTTCTACATATGCTTATAATAAAAGGATTAAACAACTTTCACTCAGGCAGAGAGCCATACATTTAGTGCCAACCAACAACTACTTCACAGTCGGGTGAGGTGTCGAGCAAGGGTAAGAGACCGCCCCGGGCTATCGACTATGATTAGTTAGGAGGAGACATAATAACAGAACCAGGAAAAATATTTTGTACTCTGAACTAGACACCGCATCTAAGGACATGTGGAATACCTAGTTTCACAGAGCTTGGAGTAGCTATGGGTAAAGTGACACAAGCATGCGTAGTGCTAAACAGATAATGAATTCATGCATATCTCCTGGATTGGAGTCTATAAGGATCACTGAGGGACTTTATCTTCACTAGGATGACTAGTGGTATTTGAAATACTAAACTTACCAATTTCTCACATTAAATTGAAAATGTATTTTATGAAGAAAGAGAGACAGAAAATAAATTAATTATAAAGAGATGGGTCATACAGTTGCATTTGTTGCTATTAATGCTTGCCGAGTACGTTATACTCATCTTTGTTATTAAATTATTTTGTTAGATCCCAGTCCGGAAAAATCTCAAGTGGGACGTGGGGTATATAGGCTCAGAGGATGCCGCGTGAAATGAGGGCAATCGTGGTAAGGATCAGGGCGAGGTGGATGCCCTATTCGCCGGTTGGGACAACAAGACGACCTATAGTGCCTCGTCTTCAAGAGACAGGTATATAAATAATCTGCATCTCTTTTGTATCTAGTATTTGCACTAAAGACATTAGCCCTACATAGCTAGCTATTATATTAATGCAAAGTCTCTAATTATTTTGCTGTGTATTTCCAAGACATTAAACTTAGAACATAATAGTTTATTATCTGGTATCATGTTCTAAAGATAACGAGACAGGGCGTCATATGCTCCTAGTACAATTATTCTTGAAGGTGCATCTACACATCATGTTGTCATCATGCAAGGGACAGTATTCTATGGCGATGCCGTGGCTGCCATGTCTCAATCCACTTCCCTTCCTCCCACATCTCAATCATGTTGAAAATTTCTACTGTGTCACAGTGATATTAGCCCATCTGTGTACGAGCCAATCAAAAAGTGACACGTGTCAAAACACTGTAAGCAAAACTGCTCACTACTGCAGCAACACTGTAGCAGCTCTCTGCGGCAGAGAACAGATCCTAGGGAAAAAAATGCTACAGGGTTTTTGACTTGCTGCCATACTTACTGCATTATTCTTTGCCACATGTTATTCTCTAATTGGCTCGTTACATAAATTGATTTTATCACCGTGATACATAGTAGAAACTAGCCACGCAGGCGTGGCGCCACGCCACGCCACCGCGATACAGCCGGCGGGGCGGTAGCAAAAGCAGCGCGCGCGGACGAACACCCGGACACGCGGACGAACGGATGCAGACGGCACGCGGACGAACGGACGGCACCAAAGCCCAGAGCGAAACCGTGCGGCGCCATCCGCCCAGGGAGCGTTTCGCGCACATGCGTCACCGGTGCTCTCTGCGAAGGCGAAATGATGACGTGGACACGAGGAGAGGCCGCGAACTCTGCCGGGTGTAATACACGGAGTATTTTCCACCTCGTTTGGTTGTTGGTTGTGGACATCATGATTCATCTGCTCTTCCCTTCAACAAGCTATAATTGGACTCTTCTGGAAGATGGCAAACCAAAAACCATTGGCGACTTTGGTTTATCACATGTATGAGGACCTTTTTACATAGACACGAAGCTTACAGGTGACTGAGTTGTTATGCTTTACGCCATATTTTCTGATTGAAAATTAATAACTTGAGGGAGGGAAAACATGAGTTGGGATCACCTGAAAATCGTTATATTCCTTCTTGAATAATAGTATATTTTGAACTGCATCACTTCTACCTAGAAATATTGTGAACCATATCGGGTGTAAGTGTTCATGAATGTTAATTTTCATGACATATGTTGAATTTAAAGTTTTTTGATAGAAAATTTAATGGGTTTTCAGTAAACAAATTGTTGGTTTATTAGGAGAGTTAGCTCTGTTGTATAATTCCGAGTTTTAAGAGGGGATGATGAGAGCTTTTGAGATACACCTTGCTCCCATAGCCTATTTGATAATTCCATATGTGACTGGTTTACCAAAGTGAAACGAAACTTTACAATGTTCTTAGAACCTAGAGTAGTTTGAGAAGTGCTTATGGGGTTAACGGTGATTAAAAAAAATCTAGTCTCTATGGGGTTATATACAAAAATTAAATTGTCTCTATGGCTTATGTTAAGGAAATGTGTTAGATGAGTCTTGAGGGATTAACTGCAAATCATTATCGCAAAATCTTTACTATTATAAAAATATGAGTTGGTGGTCGTCGGTCTGTTCTTCCTCTTCTCTTCTCAGTCGTCCGATCAAAGATTAACCGTCCAAATCCACATGTAGATAGTTCTTCCGCTTCTCGTAGAAAAGGTTGGACCAACGCGTGGGCCACGCTCCCCTTCTCTTCCCCCACATCCTCCGCCTCCCACAACCACTCCACCTCCCGCAACCGCTGCCTCCTTCTCTCCCCTGACCCTCGTGCCACACCTTCTCCTCAGCGTTGCCACCAATTCCTTCCCCGTACAACAGCATCTGGTCGCAGTCCCCTAACTTCCCCCAGTAGCGTCACATCCCCTCGTTGCCGCTTCATCTCTCCATTTGCCCGCCGCCTCCCCCACCACCTCCTACAACCGCCTGCCTCCTTCTCCCTCGAACCCTTGTCCGCCTCCTCGAACCCTCGTCGCCCTCGGTCAAGGGGCCGTGGTCCAAGGAAAAGTGGTCAACATCGAAGGGTCGTGGTCGAAGGGGATAGTGGTTGAAAAGGGCAGTGGTCGAAGTCGAAGGGGACGATGGTCGAAATGGGGCGGTGGTGAAGTCGGTCGGCGGTGGCGTCGACGGTCGAACAGCGAGCACAAGCACACTGGAGACCTATCAACATACGACCACCAACGATAGTTGACCGCTTCCGACCTACGATCACGCATGATGATCGACGACTTCTAACTTACGACCATGAGGTACGATCGACAGCTTCTAATTTATGACCATGAGCAATGGTCGATGTTTTTCGATTTACGACCACGAGGTGTGGTCGATGCCTTCCAACTTACAATTACGAGCGCTGGTCGATGTGTTCTGACTTACAACCATAAGGTATCCTCGATGGCTTCCGACTTATGACTACGAATGATGGTCGTCGGCTTCCTATGTATGACCATGAGCCATTGTCAAAGGCTCCCGATTTAGGATCACGATCGATCGTTGACCGCTGTCAACTTCGACCACGATCACGATGATGGTCAACGACTCGACCTACGATCAGGCGTGATGGTTGGCTTTCCGACTTCTGACGACGAGGTGTGCTCGAGGACTCCCAACCTATGACCACGAGATGTGGTGGATGTCTTCCGACTTATTTGATGGATTTAAAAAATTTTAGAACATATTTGTATGTATATTCAAAAATTTTTACTACCTATGAGTTTTAAAATATATAATATAATAAAATTTTAAAATCCATTACAACATATGGATATCCAACTAGTGAAATATCAAAGTGTGGATCTACCGGTTTCCGGAGGCATGCGCTCACGGAAAATGTATAAATATCAGAAGGAAGTTGTCAAAAGGTGCAATCGATTGATTAAAAGAATAAGCTATGAAACATGTGGCCCCCACTAATCACCGATTGATTCTTCACTGGTCTCCTTGTCATCCTTTAGACTTTTGTACCAAACTCTTCGATTCAAGTCAAGGATTTCATTTTTCTAGAAAAACAAAAAAGAACAACAAATTAAAGGCTGCCCATAACTTACAAAATTTCAAAAATCTACTCAACAATAGTAGTCAAGTTTTTTTTTAAAAAAAATATTTCAGTGCCTTGATGTTGATAAACCAATACAGTAGGAGCGAGTAATATGAAAATAATGTGACACGCAATCTTTACTATTATAAAAATATGAGTTGGTGGTCGTCAGTCCATTCTTCCTCCTCTCTTTTAATATCAGATCAAAGATCAGTCAGGATCTGCACGTGGGTAGTTCTTAGCTCCTCATAGAAAAGGTCGGTGGTAGGCCATACTCCTCCTCTTCCCTCGCCCCCACGCATCCTCCGTCTCTAACTTACTTGACATATTTAAAAACTTTTAGAACATGTTTGTATACATATTCTAAAATTTTTTACCACCCATGAGTTTTAAAATATGTAATATAATAAATTTTAAAATCAGTAGCAGCATGCAATTATTCGATAGTTACCTAGAAATACCAACTTTTAGTTAAGCTTTCAAACCTTTTATTTTCCCAATATATTTCCCACTCCCACATGTAGAATGATTAGTATATGTTGGTAAATATTTTTTGTAAAGTGCATAAATTACATTCATATGTAACAAAGTCATCGGTAGTAAAATACTATTTTACATCAAAATAGACTTGGTTATTTTTGTGTTACATGTGAGTATGTGGCTATATTTATTTGGTCCATCAATCTTCAATATGATAAAATTATCAATACTTTTGGGAGAAAATCTTCAGCCAAAAGGAAAGAAAAGAAAAATTGGGGTAAACAGCAACAAATGGCAAACCGTTTGGAAGAAAGGAAATAATAAGAAAAAGAAAAGTAGCAAAAATTGGAAGAGAAGTTTCCGACCACGTTTGTCTTCTTCTTCCTCCTTCCCCTCTCACCAAGGCGAGAAGAAGATAACCATCGGCATGCTCCCCACCCCCCACATGCCCTAGCAATCCATCCCCATTTGCAAACCCAATCCAAAGACCAAAAGAATCATCAAAGCCAATAGATCTCCACATGGAGCAAAAATCCGATATTCGCATGTGACCTCACCTGAAATCCCTGCAAGAATCCACCCAAAGAGGGGCAAGAAAGCAGATCAATTCCATTGCTTGGCATTTTCTCCCTCCCTTTGGCTTTTCTTCCTTGTTCTTTGGTTTGCAGAGCCCCCATAAACCTCCCCTAAAGCTTCTCTTCTTTTAGCCCCAAATCATCACCCATTCCCCCAAGAATCCTGCAAGAGCCCCCCCACCACCCACCATCCAAGATCCAATCCTTTTGAGTTGTTCAGTTCCAATCCCTATAAATTTCTCGGAAAAGAAGGCAAGAATCGCGTACAGCGGTGGAAAAAAGCTTCCGTTTTTGGTCGGTTGTTGGTGAGGATTCGAGCCTCCCAGCGGTTTTTAGAAGAAGGGGAGGAAGGCTTCGTTGCGCGGCGGCGTCCGTACGGTTCTTGATCCCGGGGAGAGTCACCGCCGTCGACGCCAATGCAGCCGGACCCGAAAGGCCCGGGCGGGGCGAAGACGGGGGCCAATGCGCACGCACGGCTGCCGCCGCCCGTGACGGCGCCGTCTGCGGGGCGGCCGGCGTCTGTGCTGCCGCACAAGACGGCGAACGTGCGCGACCACTACCGTATCGGGAAGAAGCTGGGGCAGGGGCAGTTCGGCACGACGTACCTGTGCGTGGGCAAGGCGGACGGCGGCGAGTACGCGTGCAAGTCCATCCCCAAGCGCAAGCTGCTGTGCCGGGAGGACTACGAGGACGTGTGGCGCGAGATCCAGATCATGCACCACCTCTCTGAGCACCACAACGTCGTCCGCATCCGCGACGCCTACGAGGACGCGCTATTCGTGCACATTGTCATGGAGGTCTGCGCCGGCGGCGAGCTCTTCGACCGCATCGTGGTCAAGGGCCACTACAGTGAGCGCGCCGCAGCACAGCTCATCAGGACGATCGTCGGGGTGGTGGAGGGCTGCCACTCGCTTGGTGTCATGCACCGGGACCTCAAGCCGGAAAATTTCCTGTTCGCGAGCACTGCGGAGGACGCCCCGCTGAAGGCCACTGACTTTGGGCTCTCCATGTTCTACAAGCCCGGTGCGTGTCTGCGATTGTTTGCTTACATTGCTCAATATGGTCGGTAATGTAATGCTGTTTAATATTGCTATTTGACCCACTTGATGCGACAATGGCATGAGTGCAAACTGCTAGCATTGCATATGGTGGTAGGAAGTGCTCTTGTTGGATTTTCTTGGTATTTAGAGCAAGCCTTATAGTGGTAGGAAGTGCTCTTGTTGGATTTTCTTGTTATTTAGAGCAAGCCTGTAAACATTGCATTTACGTAGATTGCTCATTCCGCTAGCCTAAAAATGTTTGCTTAAATATTCATAACATTGATATTTCCAAGTTTGACAACATTGGTCAAGCTCCAGACTGCTAGAAATAATATTAATATTAGTTGACAGTTGTTGAATTCTATAAGAAAAGAATGCTAGAAATAATTTGTACGTCAGTAATGTTACTGTTGTAAATAATGGGAGAGGGGGGCATTCCTGTGGTTTGTCTGGTTTGAACTTTGAAGGCATTTCTGTTTGGTTGAACATAATGAGGGCATGATATTACATTCTGTAACAATACATTCTTTTTGTAATGTCCATAAGTACCAATTTTTTTAGGGAAATTCATAAGATCACCATTAGTAATTCTCACTAGGATGAAGTGGGTATGCAGCCTTGTCTTGTTCAGATGCAGGTGTAATGTTGTAGGGTATGAGAGTGATTTCCAGTTATCAAATTTTTTGGGAAAAGAACATTAGCAATTTTGGTCAGCGTGGTGATAGATGATTACTCTTGTGGCCTTATCTGGCTTCTGTCACATAGAAGTTTAAATATCTGGTTTTCTTGGCTGGAGATTAGCTAGTTTTAACTAGCATATATGTGCTTTTGTGTTAGTATGGATATGTCTTCTTTGGAGGAATTCCGAAGTTTGATGTTTAGCTCAGTCATCCAATAATAATTCCATAGGCCGTCATATACAGCCTGAATATGAGATCAAAATTACATTAAGTGATGATAAAACTGCACTGTGAAATGTGCATTAGGTAGACTAGTCATTCTTGTTGTGCTCCCTCATGCATTGCCGGAAATTGATGTTCATAGGGGCGCACTTGAAGGAATCACGTCTCTGCAAAAGAAACTCGATTGTGTTGCAGGGTGTCGCTTCTTTATTTTGCTAGCTTATGTCTTAACTGTGAATTGGGTATTCTATGTCATTGACATGTGTGCCTAGTGCCTACTGAAGTTGTTTTTGATTCGCTGAAAGATATCAGAATCTGATAGAAGGAAGATGAGAGTTGGGAAAACTTGTCAGGAGTGATAAGCCTTTTGAAGTTGGTGGCCAGAAATTGTGTTGTTTCTGGTAAACAAAATTTGTCAAATGCATCTGCTAGCTATTGCCGTGATTGACTTAGTGGCTAGTGCATAGTGATCAGTGAAGACTTGATTCTTGAGTTTATGTGGTGCTTTCTTCTATTTTGCTAGAAATGATTAATAAAACTCACAGTAAAAGCTCATTGACAACGAAAGCTATTCGTTTCCATTTCTTCAGGTGATAAATTTTCTGATGTTGTTGGGAGCCCATATTATGTTGCACCTGAGGTGCTTAAAAAATGCTATGGCCCAGAAGCTGATGTCTGGAGTGCTGGAGTGATTCTGTACATTTTGCTATGTGGTGTGCCCCCATTTTGGGCAGGTAAACTATTTTCTGTTCCAACCATTGAATTGCTCGGTATAGATCCATTATATATTTCCATGGGTAAAATATACTTTTCTCCTCTCAGAAAGCGAGGCAGGAATCTTCAGGCAGATTCTGCGAGGCAAACTTGATTTGGAATCTGAACCATGGCCTAGTATCTCTGATAGTGCTAAAGATCTGGTCCATAAGATGCTTACCCGGGATCCTACAAAGAGACTGACTGCCCATGAGGTTCTCTGTAAGTCTCCCTCCCTCCCACTCTCTCTGAAACTTAGTGTGTTGTGGACAAGGGCTAGCAGTTGTAGTGTGGCAGCAAGAAGTAGAGCTGCATTAGCAAGGCAAAGACGGCCAGGACGAGCAGCCCGCGTGACGGCAGGAGTCCTTGGCCAGGACGTGCAGCAGCATGCGGCCAACAACGTTCACAAACTACAGGGGAGTTTGTATCCATAACAGGGGAGTTTGTATCCATAACAGGGGAGTTTGTATCCATAAGGGGTAGGATAGCAAGTCATGTTCAAGATAAGAGGCCAGGAGGAAAGATCAGATTAGTTAGGAAAGTAATCGGCTAAGAGTCCAGATAGAATTCTATTTAGTAGAGGCCAGGTTGGCCAGGTCCAATTCTGCCCTATAAAAGGAAGAGTTGTGTACTCTATTGAAAGCAAGCAAGACAGAAACAATCTATTCTCCCCCAGATATTCTCTCATCTCAATCTATGTCTATCTCCCCCTTCTAATACTCTAATCCCCTTCAAGCCATGCCGTCTGGCCTGCCTCTGTACCGTAGTTATCCCGTTGTGAACCAACATTCACAACATAGTGTGTGTGCTTGAGCACCTGTGTGATGTATGGTAGTTATCCCGTTGTGAACCAACATTCACAATATGTGTGCTTGAGCACCTGTGTGATGTAAGTGTACATTTTTACTAATAATAGTGGCGTTGCCTATACCAGGTCATCCATGGATTGTTGATGATGCTGTAGCACCTGATAAGCCTATCGATTCTGCTGTTTTGTCCAGGCTGAAACACTTTTCTGCAATGAATAAGCTCAAGAAGATGGCATTAAGGGTATGGGTATCTCTTTATTTCATTGTAGTCATGTAGCACTTTGTTTAGCATTACATTAGATTTAGTGCCTCATTTCTATTAATCACATTGCCTTATTTGTTTGACACGCTCAACTTAACTCCATATACATCTTTTCCTTTACCCTGGTTGTCCCTGTTAACCACACTCGTTGCATTATTTATTGAGAATTAAACATTTAAGAGTAGAGTTTAACTCATAACCATTTACACATTACTATGAGAAGATCAAGACTTCAATAACTGATATGGACTACTGTGTAGCAATTATGTTATTAGGCCTCGTCCTCATTTATCTGGGCTGTAAAATCTTGTTCGCTTGGACTCTTGGCGAACTGGCATCTCACAGAATAGCTATGCATGATGTTGCAAATGCTCAAAAGAGATAGCAGCATGGTGCAACATGCAATGACCTTGGAACTAGACCATTTCGGAGACTTAAGTATCCTTTTGTTCTTGCAGGTTATTGCTGAAAGCCTATCTGAGGAAGAGATCGGAGGCTTAAAGGAGTTGTTTAAAATGATCGATACTGACAATAGTGGGACGATAACTTATGACGAGCTGAAGAATGGCTTGAAAAGGGTGGGCTCAGATTTAATGGAACCTGAAATCCAGGCTTTAATGGACGCGGTAAGTGCTATTATCTTGTTGAGTCTGTTGTTCCACTTTTATTAAAAAATAAAACATTGCACTGCAGCATTATTAGATAGTATGCATAATTGAGATTGTAATCTGGTTTTGTCTATCTGTTACAGGCTGATATTGACAACAGCGGAGCAATTGACTATGGTGAATTCTTAGCAGCTACATTGCACATGAATAAACTAGAGAGAGAGGAAAACTTGGTGTCAGCATTTTCATTCTTTGATAAGGATGGAAGTGGCTTCATAACAATTGATGAGCTCTCACAAGCATGCCAACAATTTGGTCTTTCTGATGTTCATCTCGAGGATATGATCAAAGATGTGGATCAAAATAATGTTGGTCTTCCTTATCCTTCTTTCCTTTTTCCATCTCCATACCTGTCACTTGTCAGTTATCACATCTTTACTTGGATGCTTGTCACTTAATTTATGAATCATCTTGCAGGATGGACAAATTGATTATAGCGAGTTCGCGACGATGATGAGGAAGGGCAATGCTGGTGGGGCTGGAAGGAGAACCATGAGGAACAGCTTGCGTGTGAATCTTGGTGAAATATTGAAGCCCAGCGAAAACTGACGTGAATTAGAGGGTTTTGCTTTCCAGATGTTCTTGTCTGAAGTTTTGCATGCCTCGTCAGCTGGACTTATCAAAACTAGTGATTTAGTAACTGGTCTGTCATCTGTTGCTTGTTCTAGTAGGATGCTGTGAAATTTTCGTAGTAGCACTAGTAGTTAGCGAAAGCATACAATGGTACAAGTGTAACAAATTTTAGGTGGTGGAGATGTTAAGTTGCTTATGTCGGTCCTGTCGTTTTGTCATGAACAATGTTGATAATTTCATGTCTGTATTTAACTTCACTTTTTTGTTAATGTACGATGCGTCGTTCCGTAAGACAGGCGTGGAGTTTTGTTCCATGTAATTAATCAATCGATTACATCGTTATGTCTAAAGGACCGAATGAAATAGTTCAGGCTGATGGTTTTGAGTTTCAGATTTGTAATCCTTCTGAACTGACTAAAATTTGTGTAAATTACGTACATAGCCCTGCCGGCTGTGAGTTATGCGGAGAAGGCCCTAGAATACGAAATTGCGCAAGAAGGTATCCACCTCTCCGAATTTTGCAGATTAACTCCTGTACGTATTATTCAGCTGCGCTTATATCCTCTGGTATTTAATTTGTTTCAGTAATTATTTTTTTGCATTACGTAATTGTTTGATTTACTTTCTGGGCTTAGAAATTACAGAAAATTTGGGGGTATTCGTAGAATTCCGTAGTACTTTATCTTCTAGGACAGTGTTTCCTTGCTGATTTGATATGTAATACCAACATGCTTGTAGAATAACTAACTTGCTTAAGGTAGTTGCTTTATCAGTGTTGCATGAAATAAAAAAAAATAGGGAGCAACTAAGGAACATTATACCGCCAAGAGGGAGCTCTCGATGGTGTAGCCTTCTCCCATCCTCTGTCTCTTTTCTCCGGTGACGATGCAGCTTCCTCCGTCGACGAGCTTTCCCTCCCCTCCCTCTTCTTCGGTGTCGGTGAGCTCTCCCTTCCCTCCCCTGCTGCTTCCTCTCCTCTCCCTCTCTTTTCTCCAATGCCGGTGCAGCTCTGTACCTCTCCTCTACCCTCCAGCCCCTCCACTACTGGCGGCCAGCGGTGACCTTGCCGCATCGCCGTCACACCCCTCCCCCTCGCCAAACATATTATTTAGTGTGTCGCCTCGCCGTACCTTCCTTCATCGCTGCCCACCACCGACTACCGCCTCCTTGGCCTCCCTCTACCTCCCGGGCGTGGTGCGCCCTTTAGAGGCAGCGGCGCCCCCTGTTGGCCCGAGAGCGAGAGTGAGCAAGAGAGAGAGAGAGACGGAGCGGCGGTCGAAGAGAGTAAGCAAGAGAGAGGATGTTATACCATTTAAATGGTATATTTTCTCTAAACATATTGCAAGATATAAGCCCGACATCGTGAGATGAGATTTTTACCATACTACATGCACTTGTTATCCATTTAGCCTGAACGTCATATGCAATATCCTAAATTTCAGATTCAATTAAAAATATCCATTTCTGGACTCGTGTGTACCTTTGAAGAGTTTATTGAACATTTTTGCTATGTCTAAACGCCTTTCCTTAATATTCAACCTTTATTCAAAATAAATAAAAAGGATGTTCAAACCTTGAAAGTATTTTATCTGATCTCAGGATTTCTCCAAACTACACCTATGAATTATTATTCTATGTTTCTGAATTGTTTGGTATTTGTCCGAGCTCAAAAATCACTTTATAGAATTAATCAATTCGCAAATGAATTTAAAATCATCAACACCTATCGGGCCGAAACTACGGCCGCGGCCCAATCTTCCAGCTCTTTCCGGGCGCAGGGCGTCCAGCACCATTGCCGAGCTGCTGCCCATTTCAGCCTTCTCCGTGTAGCTGCTGCCCATTTCGTAGATAACTCCGCTCAGTCGTCTAAAGTAAAGAGGTGATAATTCCCGAAGGCACCTTTTTCGCAAAAAACTCAAGCGAGGACCTCAAAAACTACGGGGCTATCCTACAAAGGAGAGGCTAAAAACTGGCAGGGACCTTTTCGTAGACACTGAACAAAGGCCCTGTTTTTTTCCCTCATGCTGAAACTTTCAATGAACAAAGCTAGTTTTCAGATTTTCTTTTATAGTAGATAGTTTTAAAGCAGTATTTTTTAAGATAAAATCTACTAATTAATTGTAGTACATATTGTACCGACTTCATTTATATCGGCAAAAATCACACGTGAGTTTCTATTACTTTGTAATCTCTCGCACGAACAATCCGAAAGCCACAAACCGCAACCAAAAGCCACAAACCGTAGTACAAAAGAACAGGCCCAAAAAGGAAACCTAGGGAGAGACGTCTCTTCTAATTTTTAGTTAGTTGGTGAGGAGACTCTAATCCGAGTTCTATTTATTTCGACTTAAACTTCCGACTTCTGGCTTATTTTTTATTATTCATAAACTTCGTTCTTTTCTAGCTTTTTGAGCTTTTTACCGGTTTTTTTTTTTCCTGTAATCGTTTGCATTGTTTGTGATTGGCTAACATGTTTTTTTTATGTTTAAATTTTTAAAATTTATTTATGCTAAATAAGTCACCATTAGCTATAATATAATTTTAGTCAACTATAGTATAATTTCAATCATAAGCTAATTTATTTTAACCAACCGAGTGGAGTCTAAGTGAGACAGACTCACTCCAGCCATCCGACCCGGAGAGCTCCTCCGTAGGCACTGAACAAGATTTGGAATGGATGCCAATACTGCTCTTGTCAACGTATGCATCATTTTCAGTTTATATTTCCCATGTCAGGACAACCTATTTGTCCGATTTTTGGTTGCCCATTTTACATTTTATCTTCCTAAAATTTCTGGTTGTTTGTTGAAGTTGATTTTCGGTTCATGATACTTGTTTTTTCTTTTCACTTGTCTTTTAACCACGAGGATGATGTGTAGCTGGCACCAATCTTGAAGTCACACCACCTCTTGAACAACACATTACCCAAACTCAATACACATGCCCCAACATTACATTCACATAGCACCAATCGATATCACTCCTACGCATAAACCCGGCCTAACTAAACCCTTTACTGGACAATTGTCTCGTTGCCCGGTGATTGAATGGCCATAACTCCCAATTCAGAATCCGAACACTATAAACCACATGTGTTCTGAAATCTACACAAAATTTTCAACGTAATTCTAGTCACCAAAATTTTAATATTAAATCATCTAAACCCCTGTTTTCATTCCTGGAGGTCATCTTGTTACTTCTCTGAACAACATGCTTCACAATTTTACATCTCTTTGTCTACAGCATGAGAAGTGGCAAACCATACTTCTAAAAACTATAGGAAATTATCTAACTTCTTCTAATTTTTATCACAATTTAATTCCATCACCTACTAGGTGCAATATGGTAATGAACACAACTACTATCAATGACAACCAAATTCCAGACAGCAACCTTCCCAAAAGCGTAGCTCCCAAACCACTTAATCAAGCCGAGCCACGAGCTTCGAGCTATTTTTCTACCCATACCGAATAGCAAGATTTCTTCAGAAAAAGGTACCCAGCTACTCTGATATAAATGAAATTAATGCATGAACAGAACAGGTGTCTAGCTGCTCTCTGATATCAAATGAAAATAATGCATGAACAACGCAACACAACCCAATTTCTCTCTTTTTTCTGCTTAATGTTCTATCCTCAAGTATGCATGTTTCACTGATGGAAGGATTTTTTTATGGTACACCACGTTTGTTGTGAGTCGTTGGATTTCTTTGATCTAACGGCTAATAGTTCCCTCACCAACCAGGGGTAATAAATCACTAGTGACTTTATAAAGGCTAATAGTCTTTGTACATCATAATTCAGGCTAATTAGAAGTAACAAATGGAATGAGTCAAAGTTTATATGATAATGAACTCAATAGAGTTAAAACCGTCCTATGAAAATAGCATTAATTTTGTAGATCGAGTAGCATAGTTTCATACACGCATTCATTGTGTTGAAGCATATATATGTTGTAAGTTGGGAGTGCATTTTAAACTTTGAATTCGAAAGGAAATAGTTTTCGGATTCAATCTAACATAGATATGAAATTGTTGTTATGCTAGAAATTTGAACTTGCTTTGGGTTTTTTCTTTTGGATTTGAAGTTTCAATTTATATTTATATATTTCAAACATATGATTATTCTAAACAAAAATATGATATTTTAATTTAGTCTTTTAAAAAAAAAACATAGTGATCAGATGTTTGATTTAATTTAAATTTCCTATCACTATGATGCTACATATTTGAAACTTAACAAGAAGAATGGCTATATAATATATGTAATCTATATATCTACAAACAATTGGTGATATTTAATGTACCACCTTCGTTTTATAGGTCTAGAAAATCTCATAATAATCCTTAAATAAGGAAAAGCAAAATTCTTAGAAATCCTTCATGAATCAGGAGAAAAAGAGAATATCTATACCACTTATTCTCGCAAGGCCAGATTATAACTGCGCAGATTAATCATATATAGATATTGCAACTGTTACAATTGTACGTATAACAAATACAGTTATACTTTCAAAGGTATTAAAGATATATAATTAATGCAGTATATTTCAATATCTAGCAGCGCAATTGTTGAGAAATTCCGCTAGCTTTACACAATATCTACGGCCAAAAAAATAATTGATCATACGGTAGAGTAATGCAAAAGAGCTCCTGATGGAAAAATGTGCATAACTAATTAATTATGTCCTATTTCATCTTATCCTCTCCTAGCCACAACAATCTAACATTTTTTTACTGATGTGTTGTCAAATGCTATATATGTAGCATGCATCCAGCAGTTTCAGATATGTAAGGCATGGTAACTAGCTAGGACATTCCCGAATTTTCTATATGAAGATGACCCATATCATGTACTCTACCATCAGTTCATGACAGATGATCTGCAGAACTGCAACACGATTGTACTAACTTCAATTCGTACCTTCCGAAGCAGAACTGAACTACACAGAATTCAGATAGCCAAAGCCTTCACTTCATGCTACAGCTAGCCAAGCACACATCCAGAAGCAGCTGCTACCAGTCCCTGAAGCTGTAGTGGTCGTGAGACACACAAAGCACACTGCATGGCAACAAACAACTCCCAGCTAGCTGCAGCCGTTGCCATCACTGAAAGCCTGAAAAAGATCAGCGGCACTCGACGCGAACCATGGCAGCCAACGGGGGTGAATCCATCCATGGATGTCATATCCCGGGAGATCTCCGCCGTAGGCGCGCGCCTACGGGTGACAGGTGAAACGCGCCCACAGATTGACACTACTACAGAAGAGGCTATATTGGACGAGTACGTCACAGACGGTTCTGTCTGTGCTTAAACTATCACAGATGATTTATACCAGCAACCGTCTGTGATATTTTTACAGACGGTTCTTAATACGAATGTCTGTGATAATCGAGACAACACGGATGGTTCGTGCTTCATGAGAAGCCTGCACTGCAGTTCTTTCAGCTAGGAACGATCCATGCATCTTGAGGCCAGCAACATCCAGGCAATTTCCACGGATCAGGTGCTGCAGAATTTCCAGAGGTTTTTACAGGCTGCACATAAAAGGGATAATGGAAGAGATCAGAGCTGCACATAAAAGAATGTGCCGGCATCAGGACAAAGGAGATGACACCAGCAACAGGACGGACTGAGGCTAGCCATTCAGATCCTGAAGCCAACCTCCACCTCACAACTCATATCCCTTGTGGTAGCCACTGATTAACCAGGTGCAGTGCAGGCTTAAATGTTGTCAGTGGTTGCAGCTCTCGCCCCCTACTAACAAAGGAAGGAAGGGCGCCATTGCAAGCTAGCTTCGGTAGTGTAGTGCGAACGAGAGGCAGTAGCCACCACTCGAGCTCAGAAGACAGGAGGAGGAAGAAGAATGGCGTCTGCTACTCTCCTCAGGTCCTCTTTCCTTCCGAAGAAGCCAGAATGGGGCGCGACGCGGCAGGTCGCGGCCCCCAGGCAGGTAGCTGTCTCCATGGTCGTCCGTGCCGGCTCGTACGACGACGAGCTCGTCAAGACCGCGGTATGTTTGCTATGCTATCGCATGCCCAAGCTTGGTGTTGCTTCAGTAGGTGGTAGCTCGTGGTATCTTGTTTTACACCAGTGAGGAAGGCTTTGGCTATCTGAATTTCGTGTGCGTAAGTTCAGCGTCAGCTTACCGGAGGAATTAACCCTGAATATCAAGAAAGATTTGGAAATGGTAGATATAAGAATTTGGAGAACTCGAAGAATTGAAGCGAGAAATTAGGATGAACAGCAATCACCACTGTTAAGCCTCTGCTTATCGTGTAAAAAAGAAAAGTTCAGTGATTTGTAGGAAAAAGTTTAAAAAAAATCGGAGAGGCTGAAGAGAGAATTCTTGTTGCTGGTGCAGAAAACCATCGCGTCGCCAGGGAGGGGCATCCTGGCCATGGACGAGTCGAACGCGACGTGCGGCAAGCGGCTGGCGTCGATCGGCCTTGAGAACACGGAGGCGAACCGGCAGGCATACCGTACCCTGCTGGTGACCCCGCCGGGGCTGGGGAAGTACATCTCCGGCGCCATCCTCTTCGAGGAGACCCTGTACCAGTCCACCGTCGACGGCAAGAAGATCGTCGACATCCTCGTCGAGCAGGACATCGTGCCGGGCATCAAGGTCGACAAGGGCCTCGTGCCGCTCGCCGGCTCCAACAACGAGTCGTGGTGCCAGGGGCTCGACGGCCTCGCCTCCCGCGAGGCGGCGTACTACCAGCAGGGCGCTCGCTTCGCCAAGTGGTGAGACCGACATATTATCTATCTGTATCTGCTGCAACTGCACCTGACTGACCTGCAAGAACACTTACATGAGTAATCTTCTCGATATCTGACGTGAAAGCAAATCTTGTCGGTGGCAGGCGTACCGTCGTCAGCATCCCCAACGGCCCGTCCGCCCTCGCCGTGAAGGAGGCCGCCTGGGGCCTCGCCCGCTACGCCGCCATCTCACAGGTACTGGCTCCTCCTCGTCGGTGAGCTTCACTGGAAGCTTAGGTCGAACCTGCCGCACCTGCTTGATCATGCATGCAGGAGAACGGGCTGGTGCCGATCGTGGAGCCTGAGATCCTGCTGGACGGCGAGCACGGCATCGAGCGGACGTTCGAGGTGGCGCAGAAGGTGTGGGCGGAGACCTTCTTCTACATGGCGGAGAACAACGTCATGTTCGAGGGCATCCTACTCAAGCCCAGCATGGTCACCCCCGGCGCCGAGTCCAAGGACAAGGCCACCCCGGAGCAGGTCGCCGCCTACACCCTCAAGCTCCTCCACCGGAGGATCCCCCCCGCCGTCCCCGGCATCATGGTCGTCACCATCTCCTCGCTCCCCTCAAGAATCTTCCAGCCAGTGCATTTTGCACGCAGACGATTTCCAGAGAAAATTCTGTCGAATTCTAAGCTTTAATTTTTCCCCCCTGCAGTTCTTGTCCGGTGGGCAGTCGGAGGTGGAGGCGACGCAGAACCTGAACGCGATGAACCAGGGGCCGAACCCGTGGCACGTGTCCTTCTCCTACGCGAGGGCCCTGCAGAACACTTGCCTCAAGACGTGGGGAGGGCGGCCGGAGAACGTCAAGGCGGCGCAGGACGCGCTGCTGCTGCGCGCCAAGGCCAACTCCCTCGCCCAGATCGGCAGGTACACCAGCGACGGCGAGGCCGCCGAGGCCAAGGAGGGCATGTTCGTCAAGGGCTACAGCTACTGATCTATCTCCTTAATTACTAAGCACCTCCATGTACAATGCTTGGGAAGATCTTAAAGATCCCATGTGACCTATGGATCTGCATGGTTACTGCAAAATTTTGCATGTAACCTACGCACGCACGCACATTAAATAATAATGGTTGATATATCATATATCGAGTGTACTATATATATATATATATATATATACGTTGCTTCTCTTCTCTTGCTTTATAAGCACTTGCAAGCAGAAGCAAGCAATCAAAGAACAAGTAGCTATATTCCTATATGCAATATCAAAGAATGCAAGCAATCAAACATTGCAAGATCAATTCCAACACAGTGAAAAAACAATTAGTCATCATTTTCATGCCGTGCTCAATGCAATTACACAACTCACATGAAACTATATATGTCCGCCTTCTCTACACCCACATTGCATCTTAAGACAACCAAAGTTTTCGTACTTCAATTACACCATGGTAAATTGGTACTTACAAAATTTAACTTGTATGTATCTGTTTATATTGACCATAGCATCAATACTTGCAAAATTGTATTGGTGCTATTGATGGTACTCACATTCCCATGACTATTCATCTTGGACAGCAAGACCCATATAGAAATAGAAAACAAGGATTGTCATAAAATGTGATGGTTGTATGTAATTTTGAGCTAAATTTTGTACATGTACATGCTGGTTGGGAGGGGTCGGCTTCAGATGCAAGAGTTCTCCAGGAGGTATTTAACCATGGATTTAGACCTTAAACTTTATGCATAACACATGAAACTGCTAGCCTAGCACTAGAACACCTAGATATTCATAAGGTTGGAGGACTTACGGTCGGCGATGAATGCCATCAAGCTGAAGTCCTCGTGCCTGCGTGATGCAGGCGTGAGTCGACGAAGATCGGGGAGGGCTCGCGGTTCAGAGGGTCGCCGGCGATGTCCTGCAGTGGTGGCGGCCTTCCCGTTGCTACCAGCGCACAGTAGATCGATTCTTTAGGGTTTGTGCGGGGTTTGACTCTCACGGGAACGGAAAACTCAACACCGGGAGAGGCCGGAACCTCCTCTTAATATTGCGCTGTGCAACGGGGGACCGTAACCAAAAGTGGTTAGGCACCCCCGATCAGGGTGCGTGAGAAACGGGTGAGTCGTGGGCATCACCCCACGTCTCCCTCAACCGTTTGCCTAGATCAAAAATCCAACATTCTCCCCCTTGATCGTAAGGCTAAACATCATAAGCCCTCTCTCAATAAAAGTTCACACTAAAGTAATGCGTCACAACAGTTAATTAAGTACCACTAGACATCAGTACTTATAGTGCTCCATTTTATATCGATTGGATAACATAATACTTCATGGGAGTTGGTTACTTTATATGGTCCTCTTATTCCAGGATCACAGGCTCTCCAATAAACCCATGCCGGCAACATGATCACGAAAAATATTGGGTGGTAAGCCTTTTGTGAGCGGATCCGCAAGCATCAATTTAGTTCCAATATGCTCAATCTTAATTGTTTGATCCTGGACTCTATCTTTCACAACATGATACTTTATGTCAATGTGCTTGGCAGCACACTAGACTTGTTGTTACTTGAATAGAAAATTGCGGGTTGATTATCGCAGTACAGAATGAGTGGTCTAGAAATGCTGTCTACCACTCTCAATCCCGGGATAAAGTTCTTAAGCCATACAGCCTGCCTGGTAGCCTCATAACATGCCACAAATTCAGCCTGCATTGTCAACGATGCAGTAAGTGTTTGCTTTACACTTTTCCATGAAATTGCTGCTCCTGCGAGGGTGAAAATATAACCTGATGTGGACTTCTTAGTGTCTTTACACCCCGCAAAATCAGCATCAGAATAACCGACAATCTCAAGGTTATCGCTTTTCCTATATGTGAGCATGTGACATTTAGTGCCTTGCATATAGCGCAGGACTTTCTTAACGGCTTTCCAGTGGTCCGGTCCTGGATTTGACTGATATCTGCCAAGCATCCCGGTAACAAAAGCTAAATCAGGGCGTGTACATACTTGAGCATACATAATACTTCCGACAGCAGAAGCGTAAGGGACATCCTTCATCTTATCAGATTCATAATCATTCTTTGGGCATTGAAATTTCCCAAACTTATCGCCCTTAACAATAGGAGCAGGTGATGCAGAGCATTTATGCATATTGTATCTCTTTAGCACTCTGTCAATGTATGCCTTTTGTGATAAACCTAGTGTTCCTTTGGACCTATCTCGGTGAATTTCAATACCAAGAACATAAGATGCTTCACCGAGATCCTTCATGTCAAAATTGGACGAGAGAAATCTTTTAGTTTCCCGTAGCATGTCCACACTGCTGCTGGCCAATAATATGTCATCCACATAAAGGATTAAGAAGGTGTAATTACTCCCCCTGAACTTAACATATGTGCAATTATCAACATCATTCTCCTTAAATCCAAAATTCCTTATGACTTCATCGAACTTAAGGTACCATTGCCTAGAAGCTTGCTTCAGGCCATATATGGATTTCTTTAGCTTGCATCCCAAATGTTTCTCGTCTTCCACAACAAAACCTTCCGGTTGTGTCATGTAAACGTCCTCATACAAATCTCCATTCAAGAATGCAGTCTTAACATCCATTTGGTGCAACTCTAAATCAAAATGTGTTGTAAGTGCCATTATGATTCTAAATGAATTTTTAGTCGGGATAGGAGAAAATATTTCATTATAGTCAATGCCTTCTCTTTGTGTAAATCCTTTTGCTACAAGTCTCGCCTTAAACATTTCGATATTCCTTTGGAGTCACGCTTTGTTTTGTAGACCCATTTGCAGCCTACTGTTTTGGCTCCGTTAGGAATTTCTACTAAGTCCCATACATCGTTATCGCCCATAGACTTAATTTCATCTTTCATGGCATCTAGCCACTTAGATGAATCCTTACTCTTCATAGCTTCCTTATAAGAGCTAGGATCATCCACCTTCCCAAGATCATCTTCATTCAAGTAAACCTCATAATCACTTGGGATAGCAGATCTCCTCACTCGTTCTGATCTCCTGACAGGTACATTAGCAGGCTCATTAGGTTGTTCATTAATTGTCACAGAGGGCTGTGAAGGCTCATCATTAGGTACGACACTTGTACTTTCAGAGCCCTCAACAGAAGGAGTAGCCACGAGTGCTGGAGGCAAGCAGAGTTGCAACTACAGGATCAGCTGGGCACAACCACTTGGGGCATAGGAAAATCAATCTGTCGGATTAGCGGCGAAGCAACATACATCCGCTTCTCCTCAAGATCAATTTTCCTGGGCTCCAAGTCACCACTAATGCCATCATTTTCCAAGAACACAGCGTGCCTTGTTTCTACAAATTTCGTGGTACGATCTGGACAATAGAATCGGTACCCTTTAGATCTGTCAGGGTAGCCAATAAAATGACAACTCACAGTCTTAGGATCTAATTTCCCAATTTGTGGGTTAAATACTTTAGTTTCGGCTGCACAACCCCACACATGGAGGTAGTTCAAACTTGGTTTTCTCCCAGTCCATAATTCATAGGGTGTTTTGAGCAATCGATTTCTGCGAACCCTATTGAGTATGTGTGCAGCAGTCTTTAATGCTTCCATCCATAACTACAGGGCAAAGTGGAGTAGCTCAACATACTTCGAACCATGTCCATAAGAGTGCGGTTTCTTCTTTCCGCTACTCCATTTTGCTGAGGATCTCCGGGCATTGAGTATTGGGTGACTATACTATTTTCTTGTAAGAACCTGTCAAAAGGACTAGGAATCTGTCCATAAGTTGCGTGTCGCCCATAATACTCTCCCACACGATCCGAGCGCACTACTTTAATCTTTAGACTGTGCTGATTTTCAACTTCAGTCTTAAATATTTTAAATTTATCAAGTGCTTCCGATCTCTCTTTAATAGGATAGATATAGCCATAACGTGAGTAATCATCAGTGAACGTAATAAAAGAATCATAACCATCTACTGATATCACAGGGAAAGGACCACATATGTCAGTATGAATTAATTCTAAAATCCCTGTGCTTCGAGTAGCACCTTTCTTTAATTTCTTTACATACTTGCCTTTGATGCAATCAAGGCAATGATCATCCGAATCACTAAAATCTAAAGGGTGGAGAATTTCTTCTTTAATGAGACGTTCAATTCTCCTCTCGAAATATGGCCCAAACGACAAGCCACAATTTCGACGAAGTCTCATCGATTCGCTATGCTTTTATTCACATCACATACATTCATGGATATAAGAGAATCTTGTTGGATAACATGTAAAGCTTGTCGTGTCGGATGGCACGACCAACATTATCATTATTAAAATAAACCAAACACTTTCCGTGTCCAAAATTACAAGAATATCCATCATTATCTAATAATGAAACAGGAATTAAGTTTCTTCTCATCGAGGGAACATAAAGAACATCATTAAGTTTCATTACAAAGCCATTATTCAAGACTAAAGAAACAAATCCAATAGCTTCAATTTTGGCTTCCATCTCATTAGCCACTCTTAGGCTTCCATCCCATTAGTCACTCTTAGGCTTCTTTCCCCTCTGAGACTTGTCAACATATGGAATCCCTGCAAGGAATTCGTAACATGCACAGTGGCACCAGAATCAATCCACCAAGAGTTTATAGGAAAATCAGCATAAAATGCTTCATCAACAAAAGTAATTTCATAAGTACCTTTCTTGGCTAGCCATTTTAGCCATCCAGGACAGTCATCTTTGAAGTGGTCCTTTGACTGACAAAAATGGCACTCATCACTTTTCTTCTGTCCATTTGAGCTTCCAGGACCTGAAGCGTTTTTAGGTGCCTTAGGATGCTGTGGATGTTGTGGCTTTTGTGGCTTCTTATAACGGGAGTATGCTTGCTCCTTCTTTCCCTTTCCTTTATAGCCACCTCTATTTCTAGAGGGACCAGCTGTATTTGAGGAGTTAATGTGATTTACAAAATCATCACTTCCCTCGCCTTTGATCCTCTCCTCTTCACGAGAAACATTAGCGATCAACTCGCTCATTGTCCACTTGTCTTTAATGGTGTTATAGTTCACCTTAAAAACTTCATATTGCTTAGGAAGAGACATCATAATGTAATGGACAACAAAACCATCAGAAATTTCCATATCCATTGTCTTAAGCCTAGCAGCAATGTTAATTATGGTCATAATGTGCTCACGAATATTTCCAGTACCATTGTACTTAGTGTTCATGAGTCTGTGCATTAATGTGGTAGCATAAACCTTAGAGGACCCTTTAAAATGATCCTCTATGGAGGACAAGTACTCCTTCACTTTTTCCTTTTCAGGGATTGCTCCCCTAATGGCTTCATTGATGGAGTTCTTCATAACAACAAGTGAAATACGGTTAGACCGATCCCACTTTTCAAAGATTAGCTTTGTACTCCTTCATTTTGTCATCAAATTTGTCCTCCCCTTCATTAGGAGCGACTGGTTCGTTGAACCTGAATGCGTAGTCCAGATCCATGAGCTGGAAAGTCGTCATAAGTGCAAACTTCCATTTTTGGAAGTTGCTGCCGTTAAGTGGCTCAATTGCATTAACTTGAGCGAAGCGATGTGTTGAAAATTTTTAAATTTTCATTAGTAAAATGTATAATTAATTTGCATAAAAGTTAACCTTACGTTAGTATGATTAACAATATGCTCATAAGAATTTTTCGCATCACCGTTGGGCAGAAACAAAAATTTAACATAATTCATATACATGCAATTACAATTAACGTTGGTCAAAGAGTAATAGAATGGAAAAATTAAACATAACAAACATAATTGACTTCGAGAGGGTCATGGCGATGTCCTGCATGGTGGCGGCTTCCGTTCTACCGCGATGGATCGATTCTTTAGGGTTTGTGGGGTTTGACTCTCACGGGCGGAAAACTCAACAGGAGGCGGAACCTCCTCTTAATATTCTGCGTCAGCGGGGACCGAACCAAAGTGGTTAGGCACCCGATCGAGTGCGTGAGAAGCGGGTGAGTCGTGGGCATCACCCGTCTCCTCAACCGTTGCCTAGATCAAAATCAACATTCTCCCCTTGATCGTGAGCTAAACATCATAAGCCTCTCTCAATAAAGTTCACACTAAAGTAATCGTCTGTGATTAATTAAGTACCACTAGACATCATGCTTAGTGCTCCATTTTATATCGATTGGATAACATAATACTTCATGGGAGTTGGTTACTTTATATGGTCCTCTTATTCCGGGATCACAGGCTCTCCAATAAACCCATGCAACCATGATCACGAAAAATATTGGGTGGTAAGCCTTTTGTGAGCGGATCCTAAGCATCAATTTAGTTCCAATATGCTCAATCTTAATTGTTTGATCCGACTCTATCTTTCACAACATGATACTTTATGTCAATGTGCTTGGCGACACACTAGACTTGTTGTTACTTGAATAGAAAATTGCGGGTTGATTATCGCGATGCGAATGAGTGGTCTAGAAATCGTCTACCACTCTCAATCCGGGATAAAGTTCTTAAGCCATACTGCACTGGTAGCCTCATAACATGCCACAAATTCAGCGCATTGTCAACGATGCGATGATGTTGCTTTACACTTTTCCATGAAATTGCTGCTCTGCGAGGTGAAAATATAACTGATGTGGACTTCTTAGTGTCTTTACACCCCAAAATCACATCGAATAACCGACAATCTCAAGGTTATCGCTTTTCCTATATGTGAGCATGTGACATTTAGTGCCTTGCATATAGCGCAGGACTTTCTTAACGGCTTTCAGTGGTCGGTCACTGGATTTGGTGATATCGCCAAGCATCCGGTAACAAAAGCTAAATCGGGTGTACATACTTGAGCATACATAATACTTCCGGCATGAGCGTAAGGGACATCCTTCATCTTATCGATTCATAATCATTCTTTGGGCATTGAAATTTCCCAAACTTATCGCCTTAACAATAGGAGCGGTGATGCGAGCATTTATGCATATTGTATCTCTTTAGCACTCTGTCAATGTATGCCTTTTGTGATAAACCTAGTGTTCCTTTGGACCTATCTCGGTGAATTTCAATACCAAGAACATAAGATGCTTCACCGAGATCCTTCATGTCAAAATTGACGAGAGAAATCTTTTAGTTTCCGTAGCATGTCCACCTGCCTGGCCAATAATATGTCATCCACATAAAGGATTAAGAAGGTGTAATTACTCCCGAACTTAACATATGTGCAATTATCAACATCATTCTCCTTAAATCCAAAATTCCTTATGACTTCATCGAACTTAGGTACCATTGCCTAGAAGCTTGCTTGAGCCATATATAGTTTCTTTAGCTTGCATCCCAAATGTTTCGTCTTCCACAACAAAACCTTGGTTGTGTCATGTAAACGTCCTCATACAAATCTCCATTCAAGAATGCAGTCTTAACATCCATTTGGTGCAACTCTAAATCAAAATGTGTTGTAAGTGCCATTATGATTCTAAATGAATTTTAGTCGGGATAGGAGAAAATATTTCATTATAGTCAATGCCTTCTCTTTGTGTAAATCCTTTTGCTACAAGTCTCGCCTTAAACATTTCGATATTCCTTTGAGTCACGCTTTGTTTTGTAGACCCATTTGCGACCTCTTGTTTTGGCTCAGTTAGGAATTTCTACTAAGTCCCATACATCGTTATCGCCCATAGACTTAATTTCATCTTTCATGGCATCTAGCCACTTAGATGAATCCTTACTTTCATAGCTTCCTTATAAGAGCTAGGATCATCCACCTTCCCAAGATCATCTTCATTCAAGTAAACCTCATAATCACTTGGGATAGCGATCTCCTCACTGTTCGATCTCGACATGTACATTAGCGAGCTCATTAGGTTGTTCATTAATTGTCACGAGTGTGAAGGCTCATCATTAGGTACGACACTTGTACTTTGAGCCCTCAACGAAGGAGTAGCCACGATGCTTGGAGGCATAGCAGGAGTTGCAACTACGAGGATCAGCTGAGCACAACCACTTGGGGCATAGGAAAATCAATCATGCGGATTAGCGGAAGCAACATACATCCGCTTCTCCTCAAGATCAATTTTCACGGCTCCAAGTCACCACTAATGCCATCATTTTCCAAGAACACAGCGTGCCTTGTTTCTACAAATTTCGTGGTACGATCTGGACAATAGAATCGGTACCCTTTAGATCTGTCAGGGTAGCCAATAAAATGACAACTCACGGTCTTAGAATCTAATTTCCCAATTTGTGGGTTAAATACTTTAGTTTATTTGCACAACCCACACATGGAGGTAGTTCAAACTTGGTTTCTCCAGTCCATAATTCATAGGGTGTTTTGAGCACGATTTCTGCGAACCCTATTGAGTATGTGTCAGCGGTCTTTAATGCTTCCATCCATAACTACGAGGCAAAGTGGAGTAGCTCAACATACTTGAACCATGTCCATAAGAGTGCGGTTTCTTCTTTCGCTACTCCATTTCTTGAGGATCTCCGGGCATTGAGTATTGGGTGACTATACTATTTTCTTGTAAGAACCTGTCAAAAGGACTAGGAATCTGTCCATAAGTTGCGTGTCGCCCATAATACTCTCCCACACGATCCAGCGCACTACTTTAATCTTTAGCTGTCTTGATTTTCAACTTCAGGTCTTAAATATTTTAAATTTATCAAGTGCTTCGATCTCTCTTTAATAGGATAGATATAGCCATAACGTGAGTAATCATCGATGAGCGTAATAAAGAATCATAACCATCTACGATATCACGGAAAGGACCACATATGTCGGTATGAATTAATTCTAAAATCCACAGTGCTTCGGTAGCACCTTTCTTTAATTTCTTTACATACTTGCCTTTGATGCAATCAAGGCAATGATCATCCGAATCACTAAAATCTAAAGGGTGGAGAATTTCTTCTTTAATGACGTTCAATTCTCCTCTCGAAATATGGCCCAAAGCGACAGTGCCACAATTTCGACGAAGTCTCATCGATTACTTGCTTTTATTCACATCACATACATTCATGGATATAAGAGAATCTTGTTGGATAACATGTAAAGCTTGTCGTGTCGGATGGCACGACCAACATTATCATTATTAAAATAAACCAAACACTTTCCGTGTCCAAAATTACAAGAATATCCATCATTATCTAATAATGAAACAGAATTAAGTTTCTTCTCATCGAGGGAACATAAAGAACATCATTAAGTTTCATTACAAAGCCATTATTCAAGACTAAAGAAACAAATCCAATAGCTTCAATTTTGGCTTCCATCTCATTAGCCACTCTTAGGCTTCCATCCCATTAGTCACTCTTAGGCTTCTTTCCCCTCGAGACTTGTCAACATATGGAATCCCTGCAAGGAATTCGTAACATGCATGGCACCAGAATCAATCCACCAAGAGTTTATAGGAAAATCAGCATAAAATGCTTCATCAACAAAAGTAATTTCATAAGTACCTTTCTTGGCTAGCCATTTTAGCCATCGGGACAATCATCTTTGAAGTGGTCCTTTGTGACAAAAATGGCACTCATCACTTTTCTTCGTCCATTTGAGCTTCCGGGACCGAAGCGTTTTAGGTGCCTTAGGATCTTTGTGGATGTTGTGGCTTTTGTGGCTTCTTATAACGGGAGTATGCTTGCTCCTTCTTTCCCTTTCCTTTATAGCCACCTCTATTTCTAGAGGGACCAATGTATTGAGGAGTTAATGTGATTTACAAAATCATCACTTCCTCGCCTTTGATCCTCTCCTCTTCCTGAGAAACATTAGCGATCAACTCGCTCATTGTCCACTTGTCTTTAATGGTGTTATAGTTCACCTTAAAAACTTCATATTGCTTAGGAAGAGACATCATAATGTAATGGACAACAAAACCATCGAAATTTCCATATCCATTGTCTTAAGCCTAGCAAAATGTTAATTATGGTCATAATGTGCTCACGAATATTTCGGTACCATTGTACTTAGTGTTCATGAGTCTGTGCATTAATGTGGTAGCATAAACCTTAGAGGACCCTTTAAAATGATCCTCTATGGAGGACAAGTACTCCTTCACTTTTTCCTTTTCAGGGATTGCTCCCCTAATGGCTTCATTGATGGAGTTCTTCATAACAACAAGTGAAATACGGTTAGACCGATCCCACTTTTCAGCATTAGCTTTGTACTCCTTCATTTTGTCATCAAATTTGTCCTCCCCTTCATTAGGAGCGGTTCGTTGAACTGAATCGTAGTCCGATCCATGGTGGAAAGTCGTCATAAGTGCAAACTTCCATTTTGGAAGTTCTTTGTTAAGTGGCTCAATTGCATTAACTTGAGCGGAAGCGATGGCATGAAAATTTTTAAATTTTCATTAGTAAAATGTATAATTAATTTGCATAAAAGTTAACCTTACGTTAGTATGATTAACAATATGCTCATAAGAATTTTTGCATCACCGTTGGGAAACAAAAATTTAACATAATTCATATACATGCAATTACAATTAACGTTGGTCAAAGAGTAATAGAATGGAAAAATTAAACATAACAAACATAATTGACAACATGCAATTACAATTAACGTTGGTCAAAGAGTAATAGCATGGTAATAATAAACATAACTCTCCAATTAAATTTCTTGTTGGTTTCATTCAATTAGAGAAAGAACATCAGGTAGCGGAAAAATATCATAATAATTTTCAGCAGCTTAAAAACATTACTTAGTAATATTTTCATGAGAGACATCAAATAATCATTAATTATACATGAGATGTACTTTAAATACATAAAAAAATATGTACCATCAAAATACATGAAAAAACATGTACTCTTGGCGAAACCAGCTGACCATCGAGGACACCATCGGTTCCGCCCAGGCGCGCATCACGTAGTCCAAATGGACGGATGGTCCGGATCGCGATGATAAAGGGCAAAGCCCTAACCCTAGGGCATTTGGGCGCATCCATCCGCAAAAGCGGAGGAGACGGCGGCTACCGCGAGGTGTGAAGATGGCGCGGGCGGCGATGGCAGCGGCCCGAGCAGCGCATGGCGGCGAGCGGCGGGCGGTGGCGGCGAGCCAGAGGCCTAGCGGTGGCGGCTGGCGCGCAAAGGCGCTGGCGCCTGATCGCGCCCAGTGAGCAGCGGCTGCGATGGCGCTCGGCGCGCACCGGCGCCAGCACACGGTCACGGCGGCGGCCCAAAACCCCGAAACCGTGAGTAACCCACCCCGATCCGAATAAAAAAATTGATTTTTGGGATTTGGGGATTTTAGGGTTCATCAAATTTTGGGGTTCTAGGGTTCGTGATTCATCAAAATTTTGGGGAAAACTTTAGGATTTGATTGGCCATTACTCGATTCCCCTCCTTCTAACATGCTGACCGAGCCCAAGAATTGAACGACATGGCACAACAGGGGGCTAGGGTTCTAGGAGAACTAGCAGTAAGCTCTGATACCAAATGTAGACCTTAAACTTTATGCATAACACATGAAACTGCTAGCCTAGCACTAGAACACCTAGATATTCATAAGGTTGGAGGACTTACGGTCGGCGATGAATGCCATCAAGCGAAGTCCTCGTGCCTGCGTGATGCAGGCGTGAGTCAACGAAGATCGGGGAGGGCTTACGGTTCAGAGGGTCGCCGGCGATGTCCTGCAGTGGTGGCGGCCTTCCGTCTACCAGCCAGATGATCGATTCTTTAGGGTTTGTGCGGGTTTGACTCTCACGGAACGGAAAACTCAACACCGGAGAGGCGGAACCTCCTCTTAATATTATACGTGCAACGGGGAACCGTAACCAAAAGTGGTTAGGCACCCCGATCGGCTGCGTGAGAACGGGTGAGTCGTGGGCATCACCCACGTCTCCCTCAACCGTTAAATTCTATCTTGTAGATGCAGGTTATGCAAATGCACCACAATTCCTTGCTCCATATCGAGGAACTTGATATCATTTACAAGAACAAGGAAGAGCTCAACAAAAGCCACAATGCTACAAGGAATTATCCAACCTTTAACATGCTCAACTTCGAAATCATATTCAAAGAGCTATTCGTATATGAAAAGTAAGGTGTCCAATACTAAAATTTGCTTCATTATATGATATTGACAAACAAGTTGGCATTTTCATAGCTTGTTGTGTAATGCACATTTTCATACAGCTACACAATGCACAATTTCATACAGTTACACAATGGGGATATGTCATTGGCCCAGGGAGCTACCATGGATATCAATCAAATTAACATGGAGCATGTACCACATGGAGATGACCAATATAATAATGATGTCCTAGCATTTAGCAGCTTCCATAACCATGTGAGGACACACGAACAAAATATACCACCACCTACTATAAGTTTGTTTAGGTACACAGAATTTGTCTAAGCAACCAGCCAAACCGTAATGCATTACTTGAAAATGATAGAAAAACTTCCATGTTTGCATTATTGTTTGTGAAGATGTCAACTACTTTTAGCGTATCTCCCAGTTGTAGATCATTCGAACCTTCAAGTGTTGTAATGCATTTGTTGACGATGTAGGGATCCTCCAATTTCCGCTCATCAATGGCTGCAAATTGGCTTATCTCTTCCCTTTTGAGGCTCAAGTACCTCTCATGAAAATCGTCATTGCTGAGGTTGGTCTTTTGCATTTTTATCATTTAGCATCAAACACATCTGGAGTTGTACTAGATGGCCGTGGATTTCGACATAGGCTTCTGGAATTCCTTCGCAAGATGTGGCACTTGCATGTTTTGAAGAAATTGGTATTGATGCTGCTTATGATGGGGCTTGGAATGCAGAATCATTTCCTTGAGTTGTATTTGTTGCCACATCATCGAATGTAGCACTGTCGTCATACAAATTAGAGGCATCCACATCCTCTTTGATACCAAAATGGATGAATGATTCACCGGGAGCAGGTATATATGGTAGGAGAAGGCTATTGAAAATGCACATCAGGAACATGCAATGGTGGCGAATATGATGGAGACACTTGTGATGATTGCTTTGCCTTATTCGCATAATGATCCATACCATGAAAACTCCTTCGTTGGGCATAACGCCTCGCATGAATTAAATTGAAAAGAATTTTGATTATAACATTTTGCAGGACAAAATATAACCAATCAAGGCAGCTATTTGTAACTCACCATCATAATGCAAATAGATTATCAAAGTATGGAAATGACTTATCTCATCATTGGAGGGCCTTCTTTTTTTCGTGCATCTAGTGTTGCCCAAACATTAACTGGAGCCACTAGCATCTTTCTGTCTGAATCCCAGCCAAAACCACTTTTAGCTAACAAATCTTTTGCAACTCAAGCACCTCTCATGGCACTAGAGTTGCATAAGACCAAGCCCATCGTGCTTCGTCTTGCGTCTTCGTCGTCGGTCATCGCTGTCATGCGTCGGTCCGATCATGTCATCGTGCCGCCGCGTCTCGGCCCGATCATGTCATCGTGTCGTGCCGTGCCGGCCACGTCGTCTCCGGCCAGAGCCCAAGCATGGCCCAAAGCCCACGTGCCAGCGTTCGTGCCGCGTGCCAGCCCAAGCCCAACCCGAAATTACTATACGCCAAGGCGGTGACGACGGTCGTCATCTTCCTTTCTCTCGGACCCGCATCGTTTAAAACTAGTTGAATAATTGAATTAATTGCATAAAAACATGGGCACGCAATGACATAAATATTTCGGGAAAAGTGGAATTTCTTTGATATTTTAGAAATACAATGTTCTTGTCTCATTAAAACCTTCGCCCAGTGGGGTTTCCGAGTAAGGAAAAATGCAGTAACAACATATTTATATACTAACTATTACAACATGCATAGATAATATCTACTCGGCAATGTCTAGGTCGAAGATACGCTGTCGATTTGGGATCCTCCGATTGATGTTGTTCCGCTCTTTGGCTAATTCGGTCTTTGGCACATGTGATTGCCTCCACCATCCAGGCGTAAGGATGATCTTCTCTCTTCTATTATTCTCTCTACCGTCTTGAATGTAAACCACGAAGAGGCGGTGGACACGGCACCAAGAGAACATCTCGTGCGAAATGTGACAGCACAGGAAAGATCCGCTTGTTGTTCTTCCACCACTCGAGCAAGTCTATCTTGCCTCCATCGATGGGATCGGGATCAATGTTTGCAAAATCATGCTCCAAATAGTGGTTCAACTCAGGGCGAATTCCACTTGGGCCGCTTTGAGATTGAGAGGATGAAGAAGTAGACTTGCCCTTAGCTTCTTCCACAAGTGTGATGACATGCTTGTCTTTCCATGTTGCGTCTGTTGTGAGGCCTCCGATCTTCTGCGCTACCAAACTTATCATGATACAAACGGAAAACACGAAAAAACTCCTCTTTCACATGTGCGAAAGCTTCTGAATAATCTAGGCCACGACATTCACCTATCTCCTCCATACCTATCTGTAAACCTGCCAACTTTTTTGTAGGATAAAAAATAATAGCAAAACAATATAAGTGTGAAAGAGAACCAAAATATTTAATAAATTTTTCTTCCATTGCAACGACGGCATGACTTAAAAGAGCATCGTCCTAGATTTAGCAATTCTATCGCAATTAACCAAATAAACTCTATAACTAAGCAAGAGGTAGGATAATAAATACCGATAAAACCTTTGTTGCTTTATAAAAGGTTTTAAAACTCTCGAAAATGACTAGCAATCATCAATCAGTATTAGTAACTACCAATTCATTATTTTGAGAATTGACATTGACAAAAACGGATATGATATTTTCATAGCCTTGTAACTTTTTTTAACATAATATATGTTGAGTTCCACCTCACCTTCATGTCAAGATCAAATTTTCTTGGCTCTTTACCATTAGTGCGCACGATGTCCAGAAGTGGCTATCACTTGTGGAGAACTTGTGAGGTAACGAATAGCATCACGGATCTTGTGCGGATATGGACCAATTACTTGCATATCATCTTGAACAACAAGATTCAAGATGTAGCATACACATCTCGGTGGAGGACATAACCACCAATATATGTTTGTAATTTTGGGGTGAGGATGTTCATAGCGGTTGTGTTTCTTGATGCGTTATCAAGAGTTATAAAGTAATTTTATTATCTATCTTAAAATCATTAAGTACATGTAGTATACGCTCGGCAATGGCCTCTCCCGTGTGCGATTCATTTATTACTTTAAATCCTATGACTCTCTTGTTTAGTTTATAATTATCATCTAAATAATGGGCTACAACACTAAGGTATGCACTTCTTTGGTGGGATGATGTCCAAATATCGATGTTATGGCAAAGAATCTTGAACTTGTTGAAATAATTCTTTTAACTCTACTAGTTCCTTTTGATACATCCGTAAAATATCGGATGTAGTAGTTCTCCTACTAACATGTTGATGCTGTGGGCAAAAGCGTTGGATCATTCTTTCGAATCGCGACTTTCACCCATCCTAATCGGTGATCTTACGAAACAATATATCTAGCAATTTCTTCACGGGCATTAAGCGGGTTGTATACCCAAGTACTTACAGAGCCATCGACCTCGAAGTTTAGCGTGTTTGTACTCCTCCTCCCCTCGGCCTCGGCCTGTCACGCCATCTTGCGTAAGCATGCTTTGTAGTGGCGGTTCAAGTGTCCCGTCCCTCAATTTGTCTGAGCACTTAATTTAGCATTACAATAATTACAAGTTGCGATATCTACCGTTTCACCGTCTCGGTTCACGGCTCCGGTCATGTGCTTCCAATCAGCCTTCGTGCGGACCGATCACGGACTCGATTCTGTTGTCCCCATTGACTACGGACCGCCTGGTACTCCTCGTAGCCCTCATGACATCCATATGGCGGTCATCCATACCGTAATCTCCCATGCTTGGCGAGCGACAAGCATCAGCGAGGCGGAGGAGGACTAGGGAGCGACAGCGAGCTTACACTAAGTCGTCCATTGTCCTTTTGAGCTTTGATTCCTCTGCATATTGCTTGAGTGCTCCCTGGTACTGCGACTTCTTGGTAACATGGTGATTAGTTAATAAATAAGAATTACAAATACAATAAATATGCTTGTGAAATGAGAAGTAACAAATAACTAAATAAAGAGTATAAATGCAAAAATATATAAGAAAATATGTAAGAAGCTCTATGAAAAAATATGAAGCGAAGTGAAGAAATGGAGCTATGTAAATGGTTAAGCGCAGTGGAATGAAGCTCGTGAATCTATCTATGAAGAAAGCTGCGGAGGCGGAGGCGGATTTTATAAACATTGAATCCGAGCGTTGCTGTCATATCATATGCTATGTGAGCGTTGCTTGCAACCTTGCATGAAATGATGAAAACCAAACGTTCAATTTTTCTGGCTTTTTCCCCATCTAATCCACTCTTTTTACCCGTTCGGCCCGCTCCTCCTCTTTTTTCCACCGTCCCACCACTCTTTCGCCGCCACTGTCCACGGCTCCTACGGCGCTCTTTTTCCCTTGACCGACGGACGGGTCACGAGCCACGGCTCACGGGACACGCCGACACGGGCGCACCTTTTCAGCTTTTCTCACCTCCTCGCTTCCTCATGGACCGTGCCCTCCCTCCCAGCTCCCACTTCCTCCGCGGTCTCCGTCCTCTCCGATCTCCTCCGCTACCTCGGTTTCGTCGGTGGGCGGTGGCTCGGCCTCCTCCGTCTCCTCTCCTCGCTCATCTGGCCTCCCTCCGCCTCCGCTCCATGAGACCACGCCGCCGCCTCCTCCCCACCTCCCGACCCGGCCCGGCCGCGCCGCCTCCTCCCCACCGTCGCCTCCTCCCCTCCCGGCCCGCCTCCTCCGTGACCTCCCGGCCCGCGGCCTCCTCCGCCTCCTCCCACCCCCGCCAGGCCGCCTCCTCCCCACCCCGTGCTCGCCGTGCTAGCCGTCTTGGTCGCGGCCGCCCACCGTGTCGGGCTATCAGACCCGACCCGGCCATTGTTCGTCTTGGGGTAAGCCGACGCCTGCCCGCCACGTGTCGTCGTGGTCTTGCGTCTTGGTGCTTGGGTCGTCTTGTCTTGCCGTGCTTGAGCGGGCCCAAAAGCCCGGCCGATGCCCGACTCTCATGGCACTGCTAGTAAGTTTCACCATGTCCCACACGATTTCTCCTAGGGTGTGACCATGGTGGCGCCCACTGTCTCTATTATTATCTTATTCCTTGCCATGTCCCTATCGAACAACCGCCTAATGCACCAGCGTAGCTCGACCAAAGACACATGCGCTAGGTTGGGAATAGTTACTACAACACGCTCATAGTTGGACAAATCAAGTCCGAATGGGCCGCCACGCACAACCTCACCACCGTGGAACACAAACAATTTATCCATTCCTACGGAAAATACCACAACAGTAAAGTGTCATTCCACCTCAAAAACACACATACAATACTGAAATTAACTTACTGATAATAGGGGAGCGTCCGTACACCACACGCATGAAATACTGCATAGAGAACCATATATAGTATTATTACCTATGTCATCAAATAGTGCTCCATAGGAATAACACAACAAAAAAATCAACTAATATTGCAGCTTAGTTTCCTCGATGCGGGACAAAGTAATCTCCAAACGGGAGTACTGTTGTTTGTGAGAGATCGCTGCGAGCAATGCGGAAGGAGGAGGTAGGAAGGGAATGCAGGGGTGAGATTCGTTGCGCGCCCTCGTGCGCTTAAATAACCACACGAACAGAGGCGGTGAATGACATCAACGAGACGTGAAGTGATGTAAAGTTGAAATTATTATAAAACGATGGACAACTGGGCATTCGCATTGGCTTGACGCGCCTCCCGGTGGCACAAGTCGGCCTGCCGCGCTCCTTGGCCACACCAGGCACCTGGGGTGCTTGCTGACCGCTCCATGTGATGTGCCCTGGCACACTCGTCGGCCACACCAGGTGCCCTAGCGCCCTCCCCGGCCGCGCCAGGTGCATGGTGCGCTAGCCGGCCACACCAGGGGCTAATTTCGCAAAAAAATTGTCACTAGGTACATTTCTGTATATAACTTCTCTCGGGGTCAAAAATAAAAATTTCAAATTGCTCTAGGGTTCTCGATTTACCATGGTGGGATTGTGGGAAAAAGAGAACATGGGAGAGAGATGGAGCCAGGAGAGAGCACAGGAAATTTTCCTTTGGGTCCGAGCTCTTGTTTTATTTTTCAGAAAAATATAGGAAAGCTCCCCTTTCCAAGTCACCCTCTCAAAAAAAGAAAAAGAAAAGAAATGCCCCATGAGTCACAACATCATTAGTAATTTTCTCCAATTTTTGTTTCTCCATATAGCAAATAAGTCTATCAATCATGAGCGACAAATATCCAGCGGGCTATTCTTTTCTTTTTCTTTTTGAAAGGGTGACAATCTAAATGAAATAACATATTCTTCTAATAGTTCACGATGAAAAATACAGCGAAATCATATTTCTCATTCTTTTCCTTAGTCTTGCTACAAAGAAATACATACATTTCTCAGGTACAAACTTCGTACTCTTAATTCATTACCAACGTCGTTGGAGCCGCTTTGCTTTACCTGTGGGGTCTTTGTAGTACTTAAGAAAAATTAAGTGGATAGATTGGGAGTTTGAACAAAAGTATTAGAGCATTAGATCCCACGGCACTTGTCGACGTGCGATGCAAACGACACATGGTTGAAACCCTAGCGATTTTTTCCCCGAAGTACAATTAGGCCCCACAAAGTTGGAATCCTGGCTTCAATGTTCATGGACATGCAAGCGTGCAAGCTTAATTAGAA
This sequence comes from Bonia amplexicaulis, assembly GCA_036346245.1. NCBI lineage: Eukaryota > Viridiplantae > Streptophyta > Magnoliopsida > Poales > Poaceae > Bonia > Bonia amplexicaulis. Next base: position 1,901,334 of record CM070768.1, on the reverse strand, counting down.
CGAGGCAAACTATTATTCCTCACATTCGTGTGAGAAGAAACGTTGAATAAACCTCATCTTGCGTCGACAATCATGATGCAACTTGGCTTTTTTTATTGTTGGCTTATGGCTTTTTTACTGTAGCTGGTCTATTTTGTACTATAGTCGTTGGTAATTTTTTTAGTGTAATTAAATTTAAAATAAAAACATGTTAGCCCATCACGGACAATGCAAAGGATTACGAAAAAAGAAAAGACAAAAAACTCTAAAAACTAGAAAAGATGAAATTAGAAATAGTGAACTAGAAGCTAAAAGCTAGAAGATAAAACTGAAACAAGCAAGGCTGTATTGTTGGTATGATCCAACTTTGGGGTAAAATCATTCGAAATTTCTTCTCATTTTGGAAGGCGTGCCCATTTTTCTCCGAGCTCATCCACAAGTGGATTTTCTTTGAACTTCTTGTTCTTTGTCTTTTGGTTTTAGTTTCTCTAAAAACCAAAACAAATAAAACAGTTTTTTAAAACTACTTCTTTAAATAGCTTTTTAAGCCTATTAATACGTAGGTCATCCATCACTATCTTAAGAAAACACAGTAAAAACTAAAAAGACGTCAGCCGTGGCGCAATAACCAAAACTTTGCCTTGCCTTGTCGCTTATGCGTCAAGGTTTGTCCCATGCACGCATGTCAGTGGCTGGCTGACATGACAGCGTGACACCAAAACCACCAAACTCTCCTGTGGCCCTTGTGCCGTGCGCGCTCGCCCGCCGCCGTCCATCCGTTTGGTGGTTTGATTGCCGTATCGGAAGCTGAGGGCGTATCTCAAATATCTGAAAAGTTAGTGGGCCTTGCTGCTCATACCGCGGGCGCGTACGATTCAAAATATTCAAATCCACATCCCCCCACGCCGGTGCAGCCGCGGCGCACAACGCCCAGCCGAACGATTTCCGGTGGAAGATGCCAGGACACGGTCCACAATTAATGCCCGTGGACGAGCACCTTCTGCCGCGGGGCCCACGGGTCTGTGCGGTCGGGAGACAGTGAGTGATGGTTCACGCGTTGTGGGGTTTTTTTTTGAGGTACAAGACTATTTTTTTAGAGGTATAAGACGATGGCGCTGTTCTTAAGCCATTTTTGGTTTTGGCTCAGGTTTTAGTTTTTTTAAAATATTTTTTTTAAATAAAATATCTTTTTCATTTATATCGTTGAAAGTCACACATGAATTTCGATTCAATTTCTCGAGACCATTCTTTTGGGTTTTAGTCAACTTTGATTCGGTTTTTATCAGCTGATACTATTTATCAAACCTATGAGTCACAGCCAAAAACCATCAGCTATAAGGGGTGTTCGTATTAGCTTTTGCTTGCTTAGAGAAGCTAGAAACTGACATAAACACCACTAGACATGTTCTTTGTGCTATGGCGAACGAGTTTTGTTTGTGTTTTTCAAGACAAGAGACTCAAGCGAGATATCATGCACGGTTTTGAGTTCAGAAAGCCGTTTGCAGAAGTGGCTTCGTGAAACCATATGAAGAAGTTATCCTGGTTGTTCCACCTCTGAGAAGCTAAAACCAAAATCCACCAAAAAAACAAAAAGAACAGGATCAGCTTCTCAAAGCAAATTCTCCACTCATCTCGCCTCCCGTCTCGCTCTGAGGATAAGATAGAGTCACGGGCGCATTACGCACTACATTCCTCTTGCGCACTCATCCCTCCCTCACTTTTTGTACCGCTTGCACCGCTCCTTCTAAAAGTTACTTTAAATCGTCATTCCTCTCTTTTATTCAGACCAATATTCATCTCTATAATTTCTCGTGTCTTTTCTACATTTTCTATAATTTATTGTGTGTATTCTACAATTTCTATAATTTAATGATTTATCGGGCTCCCCAAAATCTAATTTTACAGGGCTTATACCGCATGCTATTTTTCCTGTAAGTATATGTAATTGTTGCTCAACTAAAAAGACCCACTGATCCAAAAAAAAAACTTTAGGCAAAAGTGAGCCAAAATTGCTTGACATAACCACATGTAACTCGAATTTGCAATCTATTACTTACCAACAACAATTGATACTTGCTATTGATTAAAAGAATATTGCGCAACATATTTTTCGATATAGCGGAGTTGAGTTAATTAAACCCAATGAAAACAGCTGAACAAGTTTCTCAAAAAAGGAATAGAAAGAAAGAAAATAGCGGCAAAAATTCAGCCTTAGAAAATCGAATCCACAAGTTAATGTTTCGTAATACTTCAGGACGGGAAGGACCAAAACGAAAAACTCCCACACGCTATCGAACGAAAGCCCAGGAGGAGAAGCAGACTAGCTCCGTTCCACCTTCTCCCACGTCGCCGGCCGCCGCCGCCTCAGCTTCTCCCCCGCCGCCTTCCTAATTCTCCTGAGCTTCCGCAGACCTCATAGACATGAGTGCCGCCGCGTTCGCGGCTCCACCGAGCCGCCGCACGCGCAGCCGGCTGCCATCGGCCTCCTCCCGCAAGTCCGACGACCCCTCGGCCGCCGCCGCCAACGGAAACGCGAAGGACTCCTCCAAGAACTCCTCCCCCAACAACCTCACGTAAGCGCCTCAAGGCTTGGCATTTTCCTTCCATTTGTTCACCTCGGTTCGTCCTGGGACTGCTAAAGATTGGATTTCCATTGGGTTTGGGATTTGGTAAGTGGGGAGAGGACGGTGAAGAAGCTGAGGTTGTCCAAGGCGCTGACGATACCGGAGGGCACGACCGTGTCGGACGTGTCCCGGCGGATGGCGGCGAGGCGGGTCGACGCGGTGCTGCTCACCGACGCCCAAGGCCTCCTCTCCGGCATAGTCACTGATAAGGTGAATTCTTTTTTCTTTCTTAATATTTTTAGTGGAATTTTGATGGATGACATGTCCTGTTGTGTGCTTTCATAGTGGTTGGGAGCTAAGAAAAAGGTGAGATTTTCTGAGTTTGATATTACGAGGAATCGAGGATACTATCTTTTCTCACTTTCCTTTTGGAAAAAATGATGTCTGGGTTGGATTCTTGGTTTGGAGCTTAGCAAGTGACCTTTTCTGTTAAAACAAAAGTTCTTTTTTATTTACTGGTTTTGATCAAGTCATTTTATCAACGAAATGTTGACGACTCGTTGGAATTTTGTCTGCCTTTGCCTTTTCTTTTCCTTCTGTTATGATGCTGGAAAATGGAATCGGATGATAGTGTACTTGTTTAGTAACGGTTTGTAGCTAAAACGACCGAATTAGTCAAGGTAAAATGAGGATGGTTTCCATTTGACTTTTGTTCGCAGCTTATGCCTTGTACTGTACTATTAACTAAAACGAAGTGCAGCCTTGTAAATTGTAGTATTATGCCAAATGGCTTATGGTCTATTTTTACTACTTTCAAGCTGAAGGCAGTTTTTTCTTTGGAATCAAATTGGGGTGTAGGATATATCCACAAGGGTCATTGCCGAGGGGCTGCAGGTGGAGCAAACCATCATGTCCAAGATCATGACGCGGAATCCTATTTATGTCATGTCTGACACGCTTGCTATTGAGGCATTGCAGAAGATGGTTCAAGGTATATCCAGTTATACCGGCATTCCCACTGTTACGCTTGCTTGGCTAAAATGTTTATTGGGACAATTTGACAGCGAAGTAGAGTGAGTTGAGCTCTTATACCTGTAGTTTTCACCAAAACCGTGTTGTAAGATGTTATTTGATGTGTGTAATCCTAGCAGACTAGTCATTTGTATAGTATTTGTTTTAGCAGCAGTATCACTTCAAGTGATTTTCACCATCGTGACTCTTTCCTGAATATTTCAGTCAATCATAATTAACTCAAGGGACTCAGTTGAACCAATTGGGAGCACCTATTGTGAAAACTGGCATGTGTGGATAAATGGTTTTCGCTGGAACTTTGATGAAAGGGGGATACTTAATTGCAACAATTGAAAGTAGAGGGTGCTTAGTGGAACATTGAAGAAAATAAACTCATTTGCAGTGTATATTGCTTATGCTATTATGTTTAGTTAATTGCTGAATAGTGCTCCTCTTTGCACGTGCATGCTTTATTGTTAATTGCCTATATACTAAAGTTCTGGTGCAACACATCATTTTTGGTATTTCCATAAGAATTATATACGGATTTTCCTTTGTTTCAAGTACAATCTTTAGCTGAAAATATACTGTTTCATACAGTATCCTCTGATATATACTTTTTGATGAGTCACTGTCAGACCAACTCAAGGTGCCCTTTTTTTGAAGTGTAATGAAAACACAATTTTAGGTAAATGTTAGGCATCTTTAGCTGTATTGGTATCTCGATATCTCAACCAAAACAAGAAGATTCCTGGATTTATTTTGTCAGACATCTAGGGTTTCTTTGGCATGTTGCTGAGTTTCTGACATTATAACTTTAGTAGCATATATATGTAGGCGGGTTGTTTTCATGTTCTTACATAGAGACCTTGATTAGATAGATTCTTCCTTTCTTCACTAACATTAGTTTATCCAATATGCTATTTCATATCTTAGGGAAATTTAGACACCTCCCAGTTGTGGAAAATGGTGAGGTTATTGCTATGCTGGACATTGCAAAATGCCTCTATGGTGCAATATCAAGACTGGAAAAGGCAGCAGAAAAAGGGAGTGCGATAGCAGCTGCTGTAGAAGGGGTTGAGCGTCAATTGGGGGGCAATTTTTCAGGTCAGGCAATGGGGCAATGCATATCTTGTCATTTAATTCACTCTCTTTCACCCCTGGAGTACACTGATCATAAAATGAATGGTATATTTTGTGAATAATCATTCTATATTTATCTTTCTGAAGCAAAATGAAATGAAAATTCGTACTATACAACTTATCAGGTTTACCATATTGTACTGTACTGTTATGTGTGTTTGTTTTTTAACCATGTTGCTTGTCCTTAAATAACTGTATCTTGATGTTGTCTTCTCTTACCAATCAATTTAAGATTATTTACTGTTTTTGCATACAGTTCCTTATGCTTTCATAGAAACTCTAAGAGAGCGGATGTTCAAACCTTCTTTGTCATCCATTGTCACGGAGGGCACAAAGTATAGTATCTGTTTTCTCTGACTATTTTCTGTCAATTGTTAGCAAAAAAGTTTGGATAGTGAGAGTTACTATACTGTTAACTTCCAGGATAGCAATTGTTTCCCCTTCAGATCCTGTGTACGTAGCAACACAGAAAATGCGTGAGTTTCGAGTTAATTCGGTGGTTGTCACTACAGGAAACACACTGCAGGGGATCTTTACGTAAGCATTCTATATTAGTATCACACTATTGTTTTTAATATTCTTTTTTTTCACTTGTTTCCTAGTTATTAATGTATATGTGATTCTGAAATGCAGCTCAAAAGATGTGCTTATGCGTGTTGTGGTACAGAATCTTTCCCCTGAGTTGACCCTAGTAGAAAAGGTTTCCCCACCAGACTTACATTTTTCTTTCTTCAAATGGTATATATAATTGCTTATAACTCACTGTATTAGTTACTATTTTTTTAAAGGTGATGACTGCAAACCCAGATTATGCTACGTTAGACACCACAATTCTCGATGCATTACATATAATGCACGATGGCAAATTCTTGCACATTCCCGTTCTTGACAGAGGTACAACCTGATTCCTGTCTCAGCCTGTGAATACGTTCCTGGTACAGGGTACTTCATCTGGTACCTGTCTTCACTTTCCTGAACAGATGGACAAATTGCTGCTTGCTTGGATGTCCTGCAACTTACCCATGCAGCCATTCAATTGGTGATCCCTAACTCCTTGCTGCTCTTTCTTAAGCTCTGCCGAAGATTCCTATCCTAATTTTTTCAATCTGTTTCTGTATTTGTAGGTTGAAGGAGGCAATGGGACTGTAAATGACGTGGCCAACTCAGTAATGCAGAGGTTCTGGGACTCTTCTCTTGCTTTGGAGCCACCAGATGAGGAATTTGATAGCCATAGGTTCGTTGATGGTTCATTTGTGGAAATTTTGTTCTTGTGTTTTCCCCTAATACAGTTCTCTCCTACATTGCTCAGCGAAGTATCCTTACTTATGGCGTCAGAGGCTGGGGATGGAAAGAGTAGTATTTATCCCCCTGTTATTGGCAATTCATTTGCCTTTAAGCTTCAAGACCGAAAGGGACGCGTGCATAGATTCACTTGTGGTAAGTACTTTTTGTACATATATGTTAGGGAGTGTCTATACAACATTTGACTATTTTTCAAGACAAAAATAGTCAGATTTTAGAATGTTGGATGGTGATCCAACACTCTAGATTTTTTTTGGAGGGGGTGTTTCTATGAGTGGATCCGTTGGATAGAGATCCAACGCCCCAGATCATCTGACTATTTTTACCTTGAAAAATAGTTGAATGTTCTATAGCATTTCCTATATGTTAACTGTGGTTGCATCGCTAAAAATATAACTGGTTCTTAACTTGTATTCTGTTGCTGCAGGCTCGGAGAGCTTTGACCAGCTTGTGTCTTCTGTAAGGCAAAGATTAAGTATTGGTGATGAAAAGGACAGAGTTCAACTCTTGGTAAGATTGAGTAATTTGGCATGAAAGTATGGGATTCGTACGCAAATAGGCATCTAGAAGACAGAGATTAGGTGTCTGATGTCTGATAGTAAATGCCAAGCTTTCCGTTGCTCTGTCAGTGATGAAATATTCACCGCCTTTATTTACTGCAAGAGGAAAGTGATTATGTTATACGCATATATCTCATATCCTGTGATTCTTGTCTTTGCACCGTTATGTATACCTTAATGGCAATGCTACATTTGGATTATCAGAGTCATTCTTCAGCCATCATTCATTAACTCCATCAACTAAAGGATAGCCAGTATTTGCCTGCACTGCCCAACTTAATCTTAATCGTGGTTGTTGTATGTAGTATGAAGATGATGAAGGCGACCGAGTGCTGCTGACAACAGATACTGATCTTGCTGGTGCAATTCTCCATGCCAAGTCATCCGGGTTGAAGGTATTCTGTATCCTTAGACTCTTAGTATTCAGCTATTCTATTGCAAGTTGCAGGGCTCTTCAACTATCAGTTGTTTGCTTGCTCCACTCCACCTCAGCAAAGTGAAAATTTCACTGTCAGGTTTTGAAGTTGCATATCGACGAGTCGGATTCCAACACAGAGGTGACAAAACCATCACAGGAGCTGGTACCTTCCCGCAGGAGCGGGTTGTCGCCTGTTAAAGTTGGGCTGATGGCTGGTGCAATTGCTGTCGGTGGTGCAGCAGCCATGGTTTACTTGAAACGATCTAGGGTGTGATTTCCAGAGGAATCAGTAATTTTCCAAGCCTGCATTCCCAACGGCTAACATCCACTTTAGACCTTCGTGTAATCTTAGTATCAGTGCATAATAAGAAATGAAAGGATTGGAGGGCAACCAAGGTTACATCAGATGCATTGAAGATCCGGGAATGGATAAGAACCATCTTAGGTTTTTCAAGTAACTGAAGCTCTAACACTGGGCAGAAGGAGCTGCCTATCTCTGTTTCCCTCCACTTTGCACACATATCGGCAATTTCACGGTTACTGTGAAATGTATAAACATTATATATGTTCCTAGTTCATAATTTTCCACTTGTTTGAAGATAAACAGAGAATGTAAACTCAGTTCAGAGGACAGCAGTAGATGGATCCTCCTCTCCTTTTTGGCTGCCATGATGCTTCTTAGCAACTGCACTGCGAAGTTCAAGAATATCCTGTCTCTTTATTCTCATATATACGATGATCTGTAATTAGATTCTTCTACTATGAGTTAAGCAACCTCTATGCTAGCTAGCTATAAGATCTCAAGAATCATATATAAATAATTAGCTCCTGTGATGGTTGTCATGGCAGACTTGATGACAACGGCTCATGAGAGACGTCAGGATGCCATAGCGTTCAGACGGGTGCTATGGCGTCCTCAAGGTGAGATACAGCGAGCTAAAGGAGTCGACTAAGACAACAAATTAGAGCGGCTAATAATAGTTACATACCTTGATGTCCTACATTTCTAGTGCTCTTCCCATCACTTCTTCACAAAGCACAAATATTCACAAATCAGATCAGATGGTAGAGCAGAGAAATTAGATCAGAGGGCAGAGTAGATGGATTGATGGTAATGCAACAGAAAGGCATGCAACAGATCAAGTCATGGTTGATGAGGTGAAATATGGGATTGATAATGAAGGCATGATTGATGAGATGAAATATGGGATTGGTGTGTGGTTCAAGTCATGGTTGCGTGTTAATAGTGGAGCTTTTCGTTAAGGTCGTTAGGTTTCTTGACTTCCTCGGTGGCTGACTTGGAGTGGAATCTTGTGCTTCTCTTGCCTTCTCTCTCTCTCTCTCTCTCTCTCTCTCTCTCTCTCTCTCTCTCTCTCCCTCTCTCTCTCCCTCTCCCAACCATCGACTGCTGTAACTTGACAGGCAGTGCTTGGATTGTGTAATGATATCAAAAAAATTTTTATGCTGGATGTGCTTCACGCAACATCCTTTTATGTTTACTGTTAGTTCAGATAGAACTTTACAGCTATGTATATGTAATGCTGAATTGATGTGTATCTGCTTTTTCTGTACCAATCACACATGTTTCTTCTGTATCATACCTGCATTACTCCTGGGGGAGTTTCCGCGCGGAGGGAAGGCCGCGTCACCCCGCGTCAGCGCTCCGCCCGCCAGGTGGCCGCCGAATTTGCGTACGGTGGGTGAGCTGTTTTGCGAAAAAGTCTCTGTGTTTTTCCGAAATTACGTACAGATCCTTGGTTCTCACGAAAAGGTCTCTGCCAGTTTTTTTAGCCCCTCCACTTTGCAGGATAGCCCCTGCGGTTTTTGAAATTGCGCACAGGTCCTCGTTTGTTTACGTACAGGTCCTCGTTTTTTGCGAAAAAGATCTTTACCTTTTTCGAAAATACGCATGTGCCTTCGATTTTTTTAAAAAACTCCTCACGAATTATCACCTCTTTTACTTTGGTACGTACGGTGGCTGACGCAGCGTGACGCTGCGCCTACGAGGCTAGTAGTAATAAAGAACATAGTACTGAACATTCTGTGATAAAGAATCGAATTTGTACCGGCAGAATGTTAGCAGTTGGAATGTCAACTAACAAAATTAATAAAGCTGTTGGTACAAATGATCGGATCGGATGGCATATGTCGCTTCGATACCCTGCAGATGAGATACCAGCAGGCGACGATTTAGGCACATTGTAAGTAGACACATGCTAGCCAGGATCAGGAGTTTAGGACTAGGGCGGATATCCAGCTAAGATTCTCACCTTATTAAGTATTTTCTAAAATTGACATAGTTTAATTTAATATTATTTTATTTATAGTTTAGAAATATTTTTAAAATTAAGTAAATGAGCAGAGTCATCTCATTTTAACATTTAACCAATTAATGAGTGTAATTAGGGTAATTTTGAACCAAACCAACAAACCCTGCTAACAAGCATTTTTCCACTCCTAAGTAGGACCCTCTCAAAACAGTGTAATTGAGTGAGCTTAAGGACCTGTTCTTGTTAGAAATTGGCCCAATGGGCAAGACCCATTTCGTTAATTCTAAAATATACATGGTTTAGTACCATATTGCTAAGGCAAGATGAGAGAGACCAATTTATAAGGTGGAGTCCTCACCACTCTTTGAATATGAATAGAGATGGTATGCGTAAGGTTATGTCTAGTCACACGCGCCGCACGTATTCGTGTATTTTTGTGTGAAAATCGCGTGACTTGTGACTTGAATTATTTCAGTTCAATGGGGCAGTTACTAGAGAGTAATTTGCATATCTATATATACCTGGAGACGTTCAAGGTATAGAAGAGAGAATCCCTCACTGCCTGCATCTTTTACTTTTGCCAACTTGTGCTGTTGTATTGCGTCGTCTGAATTTCGCCAACCTTTCTTCTCAGCGTACACCTAGAAGGAGGGAGAGCGGCTATCTCCGAACCATTGCCGCAAAGAGTACATGCAGGGGTGGCAATAAGGTTTCTGGGCAGCGCACATCTGCTGATCGCTCACTTCATCTGCGTCATCTTGATCGCCGCATCAAGCCCAGCCGCTTCGTTCTTCAACAAGACCAATTGTAAGTCGTTTGCTCGTTCGTTCGACTTTGTTAATATAATTTACTTGTGTATATTCTGAAGTATAATGAGTAGATTGCTGTTAGTTGCGAGTTTTGCATCACTAGTTTATTGTTTTTGTCTTCTAGTAAAATTTGGAATTAAAATTTTGCCCACATTTACAACATTTCTTTGTGGCTACGACTTATGGGTTTTGTTGAAAATTTAAATTTTGGCTATTCGCAACAGATATTATGGAGAGAGATATATTTGTATGTGATTTTGGCCGGTACAGATGATGCCTTTTTAATATGCACTATAATTAACTTATAACCATATCTTAAAAAAATATCCTATTTAAAAGTTAGCTATCATAGTAAAAGACAAAAGACGATTTCAAAGGTCAGATAGAACGGGCCATAAAGTGAGAACCAGGTCCTACCTAGCTAGGGTCACTCCGAGCTCATATAGCTAGGACCACAAGGTATGATATAATTACAACTTAGCCTATCAAATTCAAATGTAGAACATCCTGAGCTAGGTTAGTCAGTTATAAATAATAAGCAAAAAGATAAAAAAGATGGCTACTGTATAAACAAGTTTCAACTAAAACAATTCTGTACTTTTTTTCTTCTCCTATGTACTACCACTTCCCTTAGTCCCTACTACTTGTAGTATGAGTAACAAATAGTGAAAAAAAGTGTATTCAAAGTACATAAAATACAAACACATGTAGCATTGCAATTCCTAAGAGAGAACCAATTATTTCCAGTAGATGCCAGATTGGCTTTGAAAAGTATAATTATTATTGTATTAAATTTGTATATATCTCTAATGTCTATGAAAAGTATAGTTGTATTTGTTATATAACTGCAACAATTGTAATATCTATATATGATTAATCTACACTATTATAATATAGTTCTACCAAATAAACAATACAAATCTTATCTTTTTCTTTGGATTAATGAAAAAACTTCTAGGGATTCTCTGGACATCTATAAACCGAATGAAGTACATTGATACCACCGGTTGTTTGTAGATATACACTACCAATCATGACATGCCTCCATGTATACGTACGCTAACACAAGGCGTCCACTAAGAACCCGGTTTGGAGCGTAGGAATGTTCATTGAATTATGTGAGAATTGAATTGTTGCGTGTGAAATTCCGAGATGCTGAACCGATTCCTTCACCTTTTTCAGGTCCGTTTGCTACGAGGGAGCTGGAAACAGAAGTACCAACGCTTCTTTTGCTAGGCTTTATAGGACCCGCTCGGTTGGGCTGAAAATCTATAATTTATGACTGAAAATGTATTGTAACGTTTAAAATTTCACTATAATTGAATGTGTCTTATTTGACGTACTCCTACTAATTCACAGTAGTGGTACTACCAAGTACCAATGCGTTTGTTCCCGAAAACAAGATGCCAAAGCACAACACTAGCTGAATTGGTGCTCGATTGGGCTTTTAAATCTGGGTTATAGCTTATTTTATATTGTAGCAATTTTTTATTATAACCGTCGATAGTTTTCTCAGCGTAATTAAATTTTAAAAAATTAAAAATTAAATCATCACAAATAATATAAAGAAATAAGAAAAAAAAGCAAAAACATTCCAACAAAACCAAAAACAAGAAAAAAAATAAAATTAAGAAGTCGAAAGCTCAAGCTCTAACGAGCACATGACTCCATTATAATGGGCCTATTTAATATGGCTACATCTTATAACTTTTGACTGAAATTTTTGAATTTTAACTGTTTATGACAGATATTACAGAGAGAGTGAAATTCGTCTGTGATTTTGATTGATACAGATGTTGGGTTTTTAACTTTACTATAATTAACTCATAGATTTCATCTTAAAAAATACTCCGTTTAAAAGTTAAGTATTGTAGTGAAAGTCTAAAACCATTTTCGGAGCTTCTAGAGAACTGACCTGTTATCATCGGGGTGAGAGAATACACGCAGGACGGTGGGAGTTGGTTTGCAGTACTACCAGGTACGCGGTACAACCGGCAGCAAGCGTCCCCATCCTGACCGCGCGTGCGGCCTCGCCGGTCGATCCCTTCCCGTACGAGCGGTCGCCGGTCGGTTTCGGTCCCCTTACTCCGTAGAGTACGGTGCCGCCGGCGCGGTGGGCTCGAGGACCCCACATCTGGGTCACTGACAGGCATGCCCACCACCCACCACATGAGGGAGGAGCAACAGCTAGCGGGGGCAGACAAACAACCAGCGAACACGAACTGTCGTCAGGTGCACGATGGCTAAACTACGAACCCTAAGGACAAAAAAATCCCTAATCCACTGCTGGAATCTCGCAATCAACCAAGTGTCAAAGGCTATGCAAATTTACTTATATCACTATGGTTTTCTAGAATCCCTAAGATCTTATTACCAGTAGGTTTAAAACTATTTAGGTTGATTATACGAAAACTATATCACTATATTTGTCGTCAGGAATACTTCGATAATATTAGAATTTTATAAATGTATCGTAATGTAAAGTTATAAAAAGAAAATTAGAATTACATCTCAAAGGCTATGCAAATTTAAAAACGTCAACTAAAAAAATAAGAAAAAAACAACGGAGGTCGAGTGAATGAGTGGAGACTGTGGAGTACTTGACTCTCTCTCGCATGGCGAAAGCTGCAGGTGGTGCCCATGCAGTGGCCGCCCATGGCCACCTCCTTTCCTTTTCCTTTCCCTTTGCTTCGCAGCTCCTGTTCTTGTGTGGTTCTGTCTCTGAGTCTCTCCTTGCTCTGCTCTGTGCTTGCTTGTGTGCGAGAGAGAGAGAGAGAGAGAGCTGGGCAATGTGACGATTCTCGCTTTTCCTTCCTAGCTTTGTCTGTCCTAGAGATAAAAAGGGAAGAAAGGAGAGAGAGAGAGCCAAAAAATTAAGTGGGAACGAGAAATTACTGTGTTGTCTTGTGTTCACGGAGTTCTTGCGATCCGCGGCATTCTCGTGGCGATGATTTAATTCCAGGTATTAATGCTCCCATCCTCCTTTCTTCTCCCCCTCTGTGTTCTTGGTTCCCCCATTAAATCTCTTCTTCAAGTGCTCTGTATTTCTCTTCCACCTTTTGGGTTTTTCGCTGAATTTTCTTGAAATGCGTTGTATCTCTAGGGGAAGTTAGTTAGGTCTAGATTTGGGGCGCGCATGATAGGATTTTGAGGAGATGGGTGGATTTCTTACCGGGGGTTTAGGTGATTGGCGAGGCGGGAGGAGGAAATTGGGCGTCAAGCTACCATCTTAGGGATTTTGTGTTCGCGCCTCTTGTTTTCGCCAAGGATTTTGATTTCTTGGGTGGGTTTCTCTTGCTTTTGTGTATGGGAGTAGTCAGTGGCTACATTTTCTATACTGAGGCATTGCTTACTGCTTCTGCTGCTGCCGTCAGATGGGAGATGGTGCTAGTAAAGAGGGCTTGATTGGATCTCATGGTGATAACTGATGAATCCCTTCTTCACGGTGTTATTCCTACAATGACATGTGCGTACTCTTTTCTTGGATGTTCTTGGTTGGAATTTTCTAAAGAGGACATAACTGGATTTTGTGGTGATAAATTTTGCTCTTGCAGAGTTTTGAGCTTTGCAAATTGGTTCTTGTGAATTGTGATGATAGTAAGCTTGCTTTCTCCTTTTCTTTTTTAGGTAGCGTATTGTGGGAGTTGCGTCTTTCACAAGCTGTTGGTGCAATTCTCGAGCGATAATTTTTTACTGCCTACTGTTTGATTCAAACTAGTAATCTGCAACTCGGCGTATGGTGAGGATATCTCCCTCTGTTGCATCCCATGCCAGTGTTGATCGATGAAAACTGCATATGGTGGTAGCCCAAAAAGGAGAGCCACTTCAGATATTTCAGGTTATGGTTATGGACCGCGCGAGTTGGCTCTGGATGCGCAAGTCGTCAGATAGGAGCCCCGGGGGCAGCGAGAGCTCCGTGTCATTGCATTCAGAGCACTGCTCTGATGATCAGGTTCTACCCCATGCCTTATTTTGTATCCTGGAGATCATTTGACCAAAGCATTCTAAGTTTGTTTGCTGATGTGAAACCAGGAGGTTGTGAGGCCTGTCTCAAACAATGCTTCACCACATCATGGCCAATCACCTGAAGACTCTTCAAGAGTTAGGGATGACGAGACCCAAGAAACTAGAGTCGCAAAATCCTTGAATGAGAAGCTAGCATCCGGAATTAATATAAATGATTCTTTTCCACAGCATGGCCAATTCCCTGAACCACACGTGTCTTCAAATGTCAGAGATGAAGATGTCAAGGATACCATGAAGAGTTTGAATGAGAAACTTGCTGCTGCACTTTTGACCATCGGTGCTAAAGAGGACTTGGTGAAGCAGCATGCTAAGGTCACAGAAGAGGCTATTGCAGGCATGTTACATCTTTGACTGAAACGTTATGATCAATTGTGAATGATGCCATTCATAATTACTAATTCTTATAGTTAAGAGTCTTTATAATTGTGCATTTTGGATTCCATTCATTAATTTACGAGGTTATTTCTGTTTCTAGAATTGCATTTGTAGAAGTTGTGTGAGAGAAAAAATTGATTCATTTAGCTTTATTCTTCCATGTTGCAGTGTTCTTAACCTCACTGTTGATAGCCCTGTTGTACGTTGGGAACAAGCTGAAGATGAAGTTACTGCCCTCAAGAGGCTACTTGAAGCTGCTTCTCAGAAGAATGTTTCTCTTGAGGATCAAGTCAGACACCTAGACGAGGCCCTCAAGGAATGTGTCGGGCAGCTGCACCTGGCACGGGAAGAACCAGAGGACAAAATCCATAATGTAGTTATAAAGAAGTCTCAGGAGATGGAATCTGAGAACTCCAAGCTCCAAAACCATATCACTGAGTTGAAGAAGAAGCTGGAAGCCACGAAATTGGAAGCCTCCACCATGTCTGTACAGCATGATCTACAAGAAAAGCTTCAGGCAGTTGAGAAAGAGAACTTCGATCTCAAGGCCAAGCTCCTTGTACTGATCCAAGGACACGAAGATACTCTCATTGGAAAGAGATTTGAGCAATCAAGCGGCGAGAGACAAAGAAGCAAGCAAAGACTTGAAAGCGTGAAAAGATTGCAAGGGTTGAGGCGGAATGCGCAGTTACATCATCTAACTCGCAAAACAGCATTGGTTAATGATTCTAGGCCTCTGCCAAACAATGTTTGTGTGGAATCAGCGATCGACAACCACTCGGCGGTCACGGAGCGTATGGTTCTTGTTGATAATGAACTGCGAAATTCGACTCGTGGGCATCTGCTCGATTCTTGAGCTTGATCGGTTCAAGAATGGCAAGACCGGTGCGAAATGTTGCAAACAATCCGTTGAGATCGACTTAATGGATGATTTCCTTGAGATGGAAAGGTTAGTTGCATTGCACGAATCGACCACACAAGCTCTACCTTTGATATGGAAACAGATTTCGATAAGGTCGTGATGAGAAACAATTCTTCTAAAGTTGAAACGAAGAATTGCGGCATCGTGGTAGATTTGCGATAAAGGTTGAAAAGATCGAAAGGGAAAGGGAGCTTGAGATGGCCTGATGGAGGCCGAAATCAGCTTGACATCTCTGCGATGCTCTAGTGGCGGCAAAGAACAAAGCTAGTCGAAATGCAAGTGCGCTTGGACTCGGCAAATGAATCCAAACATCTTTGCTTTGGAAGGCGTGGAGCGATTGGACTCGGGGAGGAAGGTTTTGGAGTTTTAACCGAGTCCAAATCAGAGAAGTCGAGGAGCTACTTGTGGTAGTGGCTTCATTGGAAGAAAATGCGAAAGGAAGGAACTGAGTCCCGTTAGAACTCGATGTCGTGAAACCACAAAGCTTCGCTCGAGCTCGCATCTTTAGAAGAGAGGATTGAAGCGAGATGGGCTCTTTCATGCAAAGACAAAGCAAAAGCGAGGCGGCATGGAATGCTAAAGAATCATTGAATCACGGTGTGTTCGCAAACACCGAGGTAGGGAAACCTGCAGGACATTGTCAAAGCACTACGAATGAGATAGAAAAGAGAAGGCATTGCACGAAGAGCTCTCAGCACAGTTAGAGGTGAAGATTGAAGCATCTGTTGATGCTGTTAAGGATCATTGGAGGCACAGTTGTGTTCAGCAAACTCTGAAGTAGGGAAACTGCGTGGCATTGTCGAAGCACTAGATGATGAGATAGAAAAGGAGAAGGCACTGCATGAAGAACTGACAGCAGAGGTAGAGGTTAAGATTGAAGCAGAGAGAACCCGCTCTGTTGAGGCCGTTAAGGAATCAATGGAGGCACAGCTGTGTTCGGCAAACACTGAAGTAGGGAAGCTGCGTGACATCGTCAAAGCACTAGAGAATGAGGTAGAAAAAGAGAAGGCACTGCACGAAGAACTCAAAGCACAATTAGAGGTGAAGAAAGAAGAGAGCACTCCTTCTGCAGAGGCTGCTAAAGAATCATCAGAGGCACAGCTCCAGTTAGCGAGCTCAGAAGTTGTGAAGCTGGGTGCTATGGTGACTGCACTTGAGCACAAGGTGGAAAAGGAGAAGGCATTTTCTGCAGAGCTCCAGATGCAGCTAGAAGCTCTAGAGGCCATCAAAAAGGTGTTGGAGTCCGAGGTTGAGGCCACACATCAGGATACCGGAATACTCAACGAGAAGGTGGAGTTATTCGAATCAAAACTCAAGGAGCAGGTGTCGTCGTCGGTGGAATTCCTTGTCAAGGCGAGGTCAGTGCGATCGGAGAGAATGGCATTGGAGCATCAACTTGAAGCAAAGAAAGGCGGATGTTGTAAACCGACAAATAAGGTGAACTTTCTCCAAGGGAGATTGTGCGGAGAGGTTGTTTGTCGAAGAGTACGAATGTAAATGCCGAGAGATGGAGTCTCAGTTGTCAAGGGATAGTCGGGACGCAAAGCTCTGGCGGCTCGCAAACTCAAGCGGAGATCTCAAGGCCAAACAGGTAAATTTCTCTTTGTACTTAGGGAGTGTTTGGTTCGGTGCCACACTTTGTCGCACCGAAGTCAGGCATGTTTGACCAAGTTTAGCTGGTGTTTGGTTTATATCCACAACTGTGACGCACCACATTTTCTTAGACACATGGACCACTCGTCCTACACACATTCTCTAGCTAAATCTTGCTATAGTTGTGCCTCACAATTAGTTGGCCATAAAATGTGTGGCACCCTACTTTGCCACAATTTTTGTGATAATGTGTGCCAAAGATGGCAACCAAAACATTAACACCAAAACATTAAGGAATTCTAAGGAATAAGTCTATTTTAGACTTTCTAAACTTTTGGAATAGTACCTCTAAGTGCAAAACCAGATATTTTACTCCTCTCTAGTGTCAAAACTAGATAACATACCCTCTTAAGCCACTCTATCTTGATTTTTATCTCACGTGGCACTGACACAGCGGTGATTTTAGCATGTGTAAGTTTTCATATACAAGCTACCAAAATAAAAGTGAATAAAGGAAAAGACCCACATGTCAGT
This sequence comes from Bonia amplexicaulis, assembly GCA_036346245.1. NCBI lineage: Eukaryota > Viridiplantae > Streptophyta > Magnoliopsida > Poales > Poaceae > Bonia > Bonia amplexicaulis. The sequence continues at coordinate 1,883,828 of CM070768.1, read as the reverse complement.
GTCCAATGCTCCTTCATTTATCTTCCTCTCCTATGTCCACCAATCCCTGCAGCACTCCTCGCCTCCCACCTCGGCCTCCACCCCTCCCTCCCTGCACTCAACGCCGTATCTCGTGCCGCCCACCACGCCACGCGCCCCGACCTTGCCTTCCGCCTCTTCTCCACCTCCTCCCCGGCCTTCCCAGACGACGCTGCCACTGTCTCCTGCCTTGCGCGTGCCTGCATCACCGACGGCCGTCCGCTCGATGGCCTATGCCTCCTGCGCGATGTGGCTCCCCTCCCTCACCTGCCGCAACCGAGGGGGAGAGAAGGTAGATAGTACGAGGGGGAGAGAAGGTAGATAGTAAAATAGACATGGGTCCCACTAGTTTTCACCTGATAATGTTGATTGTGTACCATATCATACCAAAATTAGGCCACATTGCAAAACTATTTCCATTTTGGCGCCATGACCAGAGCAAAACCGGTTTCGGATGGCCTCAGAGGGGTAAAATTAGAGATGGCAATGGGTACCCGAAACCCGATACCCGGTGGGTTTTTACTCTATTAGGGCATAGGTCTGAGTCAATTTCCTAACCCATGGGTTTCTTAATGGGCACAAAGCCCAACCCATCGGGTCTGCCGGGTTCGGGTACGTTCCTATAGTACCCAAACCCGTAAACTCATGGGTAATATAAACCCGATCTATATGAGTTATAAACCCAGGTTCCCAGCCTCCCAGGCAAACCAGTCCGGCCCATAGCCCATTAGTCAAGTACAAGGAGCAGTTGATGTCTCTCCTTTTGGTTTTAACTGAGTTGTGAACTGTGAACTTGTAATGATATGCTATACCAGTGAACTATGAACTGAGAATTGATAGAGTGAACTAGTGATGTGCATTGTGGATTTGTCGTTGCTTGTTTCATGTATAGTAGCATATAAATTGAACTTATTGTTGACTTGCTAAGCATTGCACTGTCTGTAATCTGCACAGATGTTGTCGGGCATGGGCGACACGTGGGTAACCGTTTCCCCAGTGGGCATGGGTCTGGGCAAAAATCTGCACCCGTCACGGGCATTGGTTTTTTAGCGGGCATGTCCAACTTTCATGGGTACGGGTTTAGGATAGCAAAACTCAACGGGTTTGTGCCCGTTGCCATCTCTAGGTAAAATAAACGATATTAATACTTTAGGAGAGTAAAATATCTGGTTTTACAGTTGGAGGTTGAAACTTCCACTGTCGCAAGAGTCTATGGGCATAAAGTAGACTTCTTCCAAACATCAATGAACCACAGTTTTCTTAATCTGGTAGTTTTTTTCCTTTGTTTGCTAAGTACTCTGACAACATTTAATGCTGGCTTAACATCTCAAACCCAACACACCATTATGAATTCGCTGTATGCCTGTACCTTAAGCATCATATCAGATGACAGAGAGATTGCAGCCTAAGATTGCTTGTAACGCATACCCGATAACATGAATGCTCGAACTCCACTAAATTAGTCAGATATTGGATCTAATTATGAATCATGGTCATTGTAATAGGAGAAGGAGCTTGCTAACGCAGCTGGGAAGCTTGCAGAGTGCCAGAAGACCATTGCTTCCCTCGGGCGTCAGTTGAAATCACTTACAGACCTCGGCAATGTGGTGTTGGAACCTGAAAGGCTGGAGTCCAGGGACATGCCATTGGACTTCAGAAATGGTGATGCTGACTTTGCAATCTTCACAGATGAATTATATGATTTTGACCTTCCAAATGGCAACGGAAGCTGCTTTTCACCACTCCCATCGATTCAACCCGCGTCCCCACCGTCAGAAATGTCAGTATTTGCAGGGGGGCTGTCGTCGCTTACTAGCTACAGAAGCAACAGAAGGAAGTAAGAGTTGATGAACAAACAGATTGTTCAGATGCTACTAACAGTTCACGGATGCTCTCATCTGTAGGTAGATCAGTGTACATTTACAGTTACTGATGGTTAGATTTATGTGCTGAATTCGCTTCCAGCAAGCTCAGTTTTAATAGCCTGCTTGATGAGTTCGTAGTTCTTACTGTATCAGTGTTGACTGTTTGCTGCAAAAAGTTAACTCTGTATTAGTGTGAGATTTTAGTTGTGCCGCGTTCAGATTCAATGGTTTACCTGACTTGCTGTATGCCTGTATGTATGCCATTCATAGTTATTTCTTTCTAGCAGTAAAATGGCATGGATAATTCGATGTTTAGTGCCCAAATTCCTTGTCATTCTTCTGTTTTCTGTTAAAAGACATAGGAATGACTGTAGCAACTAGCACAACGGATGCAGCAGGATCTCCGTCCCACAAATTCCTTGTCCAAATTGGTTTTTTTTTTTCTTCTTTGGGAAAGAATGGTTTGTGTTTATGAAGTATGGCTGCTGATGTTGCACTTGCAAGTGGAAGTGCTCGCACATACTCATGAATTGTCTCGCATTTTATATGCTAATAGTATATGAAATTCTCCGAACCATTGCAACAAATTTATCTAAAAAAACTGTCAGTTTATCTAAAATTTATTCAGAACAAAGTTATGTTTTCTGTTTCTTCTGACAATTTGAGTTTGAAGTTGAAAGTTTAAAGAGTGCTACAAAACTCCGTATATTACATCGCTAAAAAATCGGATTTTTATGTTGATTTGGTGCCCTAACAAGCCAAGTTGCGCCGATTGGACCTAACGATAGATGGGTTGCGCCTGATGTGTTGCCCTTTTATATAGATAGGAACAATGCTCTGAATATACTACACCTCATGGATACGTAGGCTTTTAATGTGCGTTCCCCAAGTGGGATATGTAATGTTGCCGGCAAGTGCAATCCGGCTACTTGAGGTGCCAAATCAACATAAAAAATTCAAAAAGAATTGATGATGTATCACTCAATTTACCTTACTTATGTATGAAATTTCAAGCTTAAATTTATTCTTTGTTAAGAGTAACAAAAATAAGAAAATTCTAACAAATGATAAATGAAAGGAAAAGAAAAAAAAAAGACATACTACTATTCAGAGCAAACTTAACCTTTTTCATTTCTTCTACCACACTTTGGGTTTGAGTTTGAAATTTTGCAGGCCGCTACAACAATCAATAGACTACGGATGGGTTCTTTTGGACTGTAACTTATGTCTTTTGGCTTAATTTTTTGAATTCTGACTATTCGCAAGAAAGAATATAGAGAGAGACACTCACGTGTGATTTTCGCTGATATAGATGAATTCTAAATTTTTAAATTCTGATTATGTCTACTGCAATCGACTTATAAACCTCTTCTTAAAAAACACATCGTTTAAAAATTAGTTACTGTAGCATAATCCAAAAGTCATAAGCCTAAAGACCAAAAGAAGCCAACCGTCATCAATGTTTCTTAGATTTTTTATTTTGATTTGATGCCTCATCGGACCAGATTGCACCCAAAAGATAGGTTATACACGACATATTGCCTTGCCGCCAAATGTGGCCCACCACCTTAAGGTGTCACTCGGTTGAAAAAATAAACTGTTTATAAAATTGCATCATAGCTAAAAATTACAATGTAGCTAATGGTGGTTTTTTTGGCGTAATTAAATTAAAAAATTGAAAAAATAGAAAAAACATGTTAGCCCATCACGAATAATACAAACGAATACGGAAAAAAAGAACTAGCAAAAAAGCTTTAAAAAGCCAAAAAACCATAAAAAGACTAAATTTTTTTAAAAAAACTAGAAATTAGAAGCTCAAGAATGTCCGTAGAGCCGCTCCATAACACATCATGGGTAAGCGGGCACCTCAGGGAAGCCATGCATCCATGGATGCACCCAAGAACCACTCTTGTCGTACCAATCAATGGTCAATAGGGTAAACCGCACCATGGACAACAACAAGCTTAGCAGCGCAAGCATAAATTGGCCTCCGTTTCGGGTCAGCACATCGCAGGGTTTAATCATACGAGTCAAGCTAAGTAGTTAACGGCTAACAAAGGGGCATTAATTGAATGGTTTTAGGTTAACCATCTTGCAAGGATAGCAGGGAGAACAGTTAAATCAGCATGCAAGTAAGCCCGTCACCACAGGCGGGCCCGGGTGGCGGGGACGGCGACCGGGTCAAAAGCGGTTGGGGAACGACCGGTGACGGCGAGTGGCGGTAGCAAGTGGCGGCGAAACCGGGGGCGGGGCAAAATAGTGGGCGAAAGGGAGGGGCGCCAGCGGGAGAGGGAGGCGGAAAGAGAGGGAAGGCGCCAGCGCAGGGAGAAGGCGCAAAAGCCGAGAAAGGAAAGCGGAAACGCCGGGAATTTCCGAAAAAGAAAAGTTTTCAAAAATTCACCAAAAATTCAAGAAAAAACACAAAAATATTTTGAAATTTTTTGGGGTGTTTCAGAAGCCATGCATCCGTGGATGCACCCAAGAACCACTCTTGTCGTACCAATCAACGGTCAATCAAATTGGCCTCCGTTTCGGGTGAGCACATCACAGGGTTTAATCATACGAGTCAAGCTAAGTAGTTAACGGCTAAAAGGGGCATTGATTGAATGGTTTTAGGTTAACCATCTTGCAAGGATAGGAGGGAGAACAGTTAAATCAGCGTGCAAGTAAGCCCATCAATCGCTGGAATAACAGCTGGTCGTTGATTCTTCCCTCCTTTTATCTCCATCCTTGATTTGTTTCGTTCTGTTTGTTTTTCTATGAGCTTCTAGAAGATCTTTGAGTGTGTTCATGATTTTTAAGAGCTAGTCTAGAGCAACATTTTATTGATTGCTGATCCGTGTAGAATGTGGGGGTGTGTGAGTTTTGGCTTGAATATATGCACACGTTTTGTAGCGAGGAGTTGGAATAAGTTTGGCGCATGGATTTGATAATCGGCCCAAAATCGGCCTTGCCGGGTATCCCTGGTTAAAGTACGAACCGGTCTCAAATATTTTGGATTTAAAGCGATTTAGTCGGATTTAGATTGATTTTTAGCTGATTTTTATTTCAAATTTGAATTTTATTTGAGAATCTTGGCCCTAAAACAACCGGATTTTTTTTTTTGAAAATCGGTGCTATCAGACCACACGTCAAAATCCCAAACCAGTTATCAAAACCCTAGTTTGGTGGGAGAGAGGTTGTTAAATTGCTCTAGACACACGTTGAAGGTGGATAACAACCTAGGGTTTGCCTAAGTGGTGTTTCACTTCAAATCCTTAGTTTCCTAATCTCAAAACATTCAATTGTTTTTTGGAAAGTGCTAAACAACACTTTAAGTGTTTTTAGACTCGAAACACTCAGATTTTTTTCCCATGTACTCATCCCTTTAAAAAAACGTGAGTGTTTCAAACCACAAAAAATACTCGAATCTCCCTTCTCCTATTTATGCACCCCCTCCAAAAACAATTTGAGTGCGCCCAACCAAGGTTCCAAAAACCGGAACCGGAAGAAATCTCGATCGGCTACGGTAATTGATGAATTGCGATTCTTGAAAACCGGAAAAACCGGTCACAATTTGAAAATCAAAATTTGAATTTTGAGATGTTTTGAAACCGATAACCGAAAAACCGGTCGGTAACCGGAGAAACCAGAAAAAACCGGCCAAAATTTGAAAATCAAAAATTGATACCGACCGATTTTTTCGGTTACCGATCTCCACCGGTAAAAACAATAACCAGCGGTTACCGGCTGGTAACCGCCAGGATTTTGAATCCTGCTCCCAACTACAAAAAAAACACTTAAATTCCCCTTCTCCCATGTATGCACCCCTTTAAAAAATCTAAGTGCTTCTAACCACAAAAAACACTCGAGTATTCTCTAGACACCTCCTTGTTTTTCTAGGAACTTACAACTCCATCTACTGCTTTCTTTAGCAAGCACCACAAAAAAACCTGTTTGTAATGGATAGATTTTAAAATCAACAAATGGTGTATAATTAACTTCCCTCGCAAAAAAATGGTGTATAACCGTAGAGCAAGATGAGTAAGTCTAATAAGTCCAATCAAGTGGCTAATGAACTTGGCCCCACATACTCAATATCTTAACCTAGTGATAAAATTCTCCATTGACTTAATCCTCCTTTTCTTGGAGAACACTGACTTTAATTTCGATGCGTATTAATTAGTCCAACGAAAACAAAGAAAATACATGTTTTTTTTTTTTTTGCATTGCTTTTCTTGTTTGCATCGAATATAGTTGACAGAGAAATATCGTCAAGTACGAAGCTTTGATTTGACAATAACATAAAAGAAATTTTGGAAATATCGTCAAGAAATTGGACGGTCACTTTCTTAGATGGACCACGTTGGAAAATTTTGACTTTAAAATCGCTGTATCAGTTTAAGTTCATAGGGCATATAGTGCCAATTTCAATTTGACGATAGTGCAACCAAATCCTTCAAGCGCATATTTTTTTTCTCCTACACGTGGCTACTTTTACACTGTTTTGAGCTAGTTTTGTTTTGGTCTAAAAAGAATATAAAATTACTACTAAAACCATCCAGTTTGTAAACCAACTTATGTATCTTAGTATTTTTTTAAGAAAAAAAGGAGTGTTTTCACCCTGCGTGGCTGGTGATCGAACCCCATGACCTTATGCTCTAGTCACAAAATAGTGATGTTTCGGAATATATACAGTGAAATTTTATAAACTTTAGCTATTTATATCCGACAAAATTATAATATTATAAAGTGTTTTTCGAGACAAAGCTGCACATATTATTTTCATAAGTCCAATATATATATATATATTGGACTTATAAAAATAATATGTGCAGCTTTGTCTCGAAAAACACTTTCATAATATTATAATTTTATCGGATGTTATGAATACAATACAATAGAAATTAGTAGTCACATACTCACATTTGCATATTAGAGACTGTAAAAACGTCACTCTTTTGTAATTGGAAGGGGTACATATTAACTGAGCTTTACAAGAAGTCTTTGTTCCAATTCCACATCTTCAGTGGTCTGGCTTCTCATAATTAAACTTGCACACAATGTCAGAGTGGTACTACAATGGTATTTAAATGCTGTTCTTAGAGTATATATTACATGAATCTTAGAAAACAATATGATAGATTAAATTAATGACATTGATGTAAGACACAAGGAAAAACTTCTCCATGCCACAAGTTACCGTTGGAAACGAAGCAACTTGTGTCCCTCCCCGCCAAAATTGCAACAAGAAAGTTCAGTGATCGACGCACACACACACCTGTACGCTTGCATATGACACACAGCCTCTCTCAATTCGCCATTATTTATCCTTTTGTCCACTCCCCTCCAATTAATTCTTCACCAAGAAAGTACCTTTCGTCCTTGTTCTACTCGTTCTTCTTGGCTCTCATCGTCGTATATAAACACCAATTATTGGCCTAATCAGATAGGCAGGAGGAGTTCTTGTTCAGACATCAGTGTTTCTTGCAGATTTCGCTGCTCATCCATGGGTATCTTCAGCTCGTCCGCGAAGGTGTACAGGCCGGCCGCCGAGGTCAATCTCGGCCCCGACAGCGACGAGTTCTACATCAGTCCTAACGTCAAAGGTTTCCCTTGCTGCTCATTTGCAATTATGAGTTCTGAATTCAGTTCTTGAAGTTGGATTCTGAATTCGGTTCTTCGAGTCGAATCTGAAAAGTTTTCTTCTTCAGCTCCTCGGGTTGCCGGGCTTCTGGTGAAGATCTTCGTGTGGATTCTTGAGATGCCGATCCTCGGTCAGATTGTGCTTTACATCTTGAAGAAGGATAATCTCATCAATAAGGTGCAGAAGAATTCTTAACTCTCCTGAAATCTTTCTCTCTTCCTTTCTTCCGAAAAAAAGGCTCTCCTTTCTGATAAATGTCCGATGATACTTCAGTTCAGCCTAATTTGCTGTTACCATGCATGGATGTGAACTGTAAACATCAGTGATGACTAAAGTTTTCACCAAAATGCTGCGAACACAATTATTCCAACAGCAAATTGCACTGTGGTGTTGCTTTCTCTGATTTGACACAGTTTCTGACCACTGAACCCACCATTTGCAGCTTGTCTCAGAAGCTGAAATCCCGGAGCCGCCATTGTTCACTGCAACCCACAGCTGGGAAGGTTCTCTGCAATTCTGAACTTCTGACTGATTATACCAAATTCTGCTTGGAGCAGAACATTTTTTTCAGTGCATACGATTCAAACAACAAACTGTTGCTTCTGCAGACATTCCAGAGCAGAATGTCAACCTTACGAAGCCCGACCTGTCGCCCGCAGAGCGAGTTCAGGAGGCCGTCAGCTGCCTCCCTGCTCGCCTCGAATCGACGCTCGCCACCGATGCGTCGTCGAGCCTCAAGCGCTGGACCATAAGGGACTTCTCCAAGTCATACAGTTCAGGAGAGACTACACCTGTTCAGGTTTGTTTTAGGTCACTTTGTTCTTGACAGTAGTTATAAGGTTCACATGGTAATTTCTCATAATTTACTGTACTGGGTATAATTCTCTGTCCTTGACAAGTGAATTGTCAGGACCAAATAAGTCTAAGCAGGCTATGAATACATTTTGTTACTAACAATTACAACATGATGTAGAACCGTAAATTATGATAGATGAGCAAGAACACATTGTTTCAGGTTGCAAAGAGATTCCTGGCTGCAGTGAAGGAGTGCTCAAGCCCTAGCCTCAACATGGCCTTCTTCATCAGCTACAACCCTGAAGACATCATGAAGCAGGCTGAGGAATCCACCCTCAGATACCAGAAAGGTAAATAAATCTTACTTTCCTTCATTTACACTGTACAGTAACAATAAACAGGAACGTAAGAACAGTTAATAACAGCACAAAGCAATGACTAAACTGTTCCTCTCAGCCAACACATCACCTTTTCTTGGTTCTTACCCTCTTTCAGTTTTGACATCTAGCCCCACCAAACTTTGTACCCACCTGCTACCAACCATGCAATACACATACAGCAGTCCAAGAACTCACAACCAGAACCTGTCCAAGAAGTTTCTGAATTTTTCTGTTTTGACATCTGAAAACACCAATGCCATAAAGGAAAGGAAAGGAAGCTGATCAAATTAATGCTGTTGGTTACATGTTGTCTGCAAACAAAGAATGGCAGGAGAGGCAACTTCAGGTTAGCATGTCAAAATGTCACATTCTGCTGAAGATTTTTTAGAGACTAGACTGAGATCACTTTCGTGCACTAAGATATACGGTCCTAAAGACACATTATTTGCGTAACCGATCAGGTAGTTGGTAGTTGTTAGTGCATGTGATTGCAGGTCAATCAGGGCTCTTGCAGAGTTATATGGCTAGAACTTCATGTTTATATTGGTTTCTGCTTCTGGCTTCTACTTGGACACTCGGCTTTTCGAAACGGCTTCTCTACTACTCTCGCTCACACCTCACTCCGGGGATAAGACAGAGATCACGAGCGCATCACGCACCCCACTCCTCTTGCTCCCGTCTCGCGCACGCAACTCTATCTCATTTTTACCACCGTCCATCCCTCCTTCTAAAAGACACTTTTTTCAGCCACTACTATTAATTTTCAACCAAAATTTCTAAGCCGCAATCAATACTAAACAGGTCCTTAGGCTTCTAGCATTATATTAGGTCCAAGTCTAATTAGAAAGGGACGTGTGTATAGGGCCCAAAAAGGAATAGTTGTGTGCATAAAAGAAAGTCTTTTAGATCACAACAGCACATGTATCACATCAACGTAATAAACCATCCATTTGAGCCTCTTCTCCCTCTTTCAATTCTGCACAGTACACTTCTCCCAGAAGAATTTATGTCTGCATCTTCCATGTATTGGAATCTAGACGTACACTGTGAATTGGAGCACCATGCGTCGTATGTGTTGGATGATTTATGACCATTGGATGACCGATCCGACGGTAGGAAGAATTGTGGTGATGTGGCGCTCTCGTAGGTCATGTTTTGCGCTCAGCTTTGCAACATAGAGATAAGATTACTGAATTGCTTCGATCAAACTGAGTGCATTATTTCTTCTGTTTTTGTTCTTCTACTTCAACCGTAGGGACACCTCTGTCCGCAATGGACGGCGTGCTGGTGGCTGTGAAAGACGAGATAGACTGCTCGCCGTACCCAACCACAGGTAATTTACAATATAGCGAAATGGCATGATCTTAATTACTTTGCTCTGACATAGTAGATTTTTCCGGCTGTAAATGGCTGCTGCTTGCATGAAAATTGTTCTGAAACTTGCATCGGCGGCACTGGCTGGCGCATTTGTAAGTGTGTGTGCAACGGCGGAGTCAGGATTTGGTTACGCTTCGAACTTAGTGGTAGAATGATCTAAATTAACTGGACTGGATCATGAAAATATTATCTAGACTGAACTAAATTTACCCGAGCTATACACTAGATATTTTTTTACATCCTAAGATAAAGCCTATCGTACTCGGGGTGTCCATGGCAATCATGCTTGCGATCTAAGTGTAGCCGCTGTGCCACCCATCAACCAGACACAGCCTCATCATCAGGTCGCTGTTCTTTCAAGGCTGATGAAAGCTAGCACAGTCGATGGGATCGTTGCACTGGTCCATGTCTCGCCGTGAAGCTGCAATGCCGCAACGGCCGGGGGTTTCTTATTGCGAGCTAATGAACTGCATGCACGCAGGCGGGACGCGGTGGCTGGGGGCGGCGCGCGCGTGCACGGCGGACGCGGCGTGCGTGGCGCAGCTGCGCGCCTGCGGCGCCATCCTCGCCGGCAAGGCCAACATGCACGAGCTCGGCGCCGGCACCAGCGGCATCAACCCGCACCACGGGTACGTACGATGTCGAACCCATCTTATCTACATTTGCCTAACCGCATACACGCTTATTTAATTTGGGTGTTCATAAATATCATTTGGATATTTTTTTAACTATTATCTAGATTTGTGTCAATCGGATTAGAGATCCAACGGCTATAAGTTCTCTCCACTCCTCCTCTAAAAAAGAGGTCGTTGGATCTCTAATCCAACGGTCTCAAATCTTGATGATTATTAGAAAGAAAACATCCAAATGATACTAGACACACCCATTTAATTTTACTCCATGATCGCTGTAATCTGCCACCAATTACTTCCACGTGCATTTATGCCTACCACGTAGTGTACAGAGTACTTTAGTACTACAAACAACACTGCACGGTACTAGCTCCACTCTTTTTAGCTGTAGTTGATATCTTTTAACTATGATTGGTAGATCTGATAAACAACACGATGTGATAGGAGTTAGAGCCAAGAGGTGAAAAGCCTCAAAAGAACGGGGCAACTGCTGATCCTACGGACTAGCCTGACAGTGCCGCGTGTAGTACGACTCTGCAGAACTTGAACAGTACTCAAGTGATTCGCTACGGTAGCCTTTGGCAAAAGGAATTCACCGTTTGCTCCTTGGGACGCCGGCGAGATCAGCGGCGGCGGCGTGTTCATGCCGCTGAATCAAGCATGTGAGAGATGCACATGCATGTAGCACCTAGCTTTTTTTTACCTGTAATGCAGAGGATCCACGTCTGAAAAAGTTGGTTGGTTGCACACACATCACTGGCCAATTCATGTACCTTAGCTGAAGCATCTGTCACCGGATCACTAGATCAGAGAGCGACATTAGCCATTTTATTATGTAACGGTTACACAACTATAACTGACGAACCAACCAGAAAATAACGTGCACATAAGTATTGTAGTAAACACTGGAGCACATAAAATTTTGAGTACGTTTTTCTTTGTTTTTCTGTTACTATAGTATTTACTACAGTGCTCAACAGTGTTTGCTACGGCGATCCGTAACATGTGTCATTATTTGATTAGCTTGTTATACAAACTGTACACAATAAAATTTAAAATTTTCGTACTGATGGCCATTAAAACTGTACGTGGTGGATCAAAAGGAGAAGAAAAAAGTTCGTACGTACCTGATCTGGTCAGCTGCGTTTACGATGATGTCTCTGCAGGTCCACGAGGAACCCGTACAACGTCGGCAAGGTCGCCGGCGGCTCCTCCAGCGGGTCCGCCGCCGTGGTCTGCGCCGGCCTCTGCCCCGTCGCGCTCGGCGTCGACGGAGGAGGTGAGCGAGCTGACAACCCCACTTCCAGCCGTACTGCTTTAAGATTCTGCGATGCTGCGTTTGCTGACGTGGCTGTGTCTTCTACCCTAGGATCTGTTCGGATGCCGGCCGCGCTGTGCGGTGTGGTTGGTTTCAAGCCGACCGCAGGTCGGCTCTCCAACGCTGGGTACGTGCATCACCTCCCATGAAGCGTTCTTCTCAATTGGCTTCCATGGCAGTTTCTTTCACCTTTTCATGATCATGGAATCTAACTGAAAATCGGCATTGTATACGGCGATGTCTATTTATAAAGTTACTTATGCTTTCTTAGTTCAAGTAAAACTTTGAACCATTTGATCAAAACCAGAATCGGATGCACAGTATCCCAGAGCAGGTGAAAGCGATCTGTGTATGCACATACCTTCATGTCGCTCAAAATGGTTTCAGGGTTCTTCCATTGAATTGGACTGTGGGGATGCCGGGGATCTTGGCAGGGACGGTGGAGGATGCTGCCGTCGCGTCAGTGGCCTCCATTTCTTTCAGAAACTGTTCCTATCAATCTTATTGCCACTAACTATATGTGCAGCATGATCTGAAAAGTAAAAATCTCTTGGTGCTTTGGCTCTTTCAGTTATTCAGCTATCGTTGATCAGTCTCAGCCATCTTACTTGCGGGTAAAGGGCAATTCTTTGATACATTTTTCTTAGTTTTAGAGTATTCACCGTTCGGTGAGATTGAATTACTGACAGAGTTGTTTTGCAGCCTGAGTTGAATCTGCCTTCGCTGAAGTCTACACTGTCCATTAATAACATCAAACTAGCAAAATATGCAAAGGTTAGTGGGACTGCAAGCCAATATGATAAGGGACTCTGAACATTGTGCTAACACTGCGACAAAAAAAAAACAGTGGTTTAATGACAGTGCAGAGGACGTCAGAAGCTGCTGTGACAAAGCTCTTCAGATGCTGCACACACACTATGGCTGGGAGGTAAGAAATACTCTGAAGCGGATTGACAGAAAGAAATGTAGTGATAATTTTGTCAAGAACTCCATGACAGCTCATGTAATTCTTCTTGTCATTCTTTGTTCACTGCAAGACTCTGGATGTTACTATACCTGAGATCGAGGAGATGCGCCTTGCGCATTACGTGACGATCGGCTCAGAATGCACTGCTTCACTTGCGAAATATCTTGACAAACTGTAAGTAGTTGATACGATGTCTTCTGTGCATTTTTGATGCGAAAAACTTACGAGTTATGACTGAACTGACCATGTCCTTCGAATTGTGCCAGGAAGAAATCTGAAATCGGGTGGGATGCAAGAGTCGCGCTGGGTGTCTACGGTTCATTCAGCAGCAGAGCTTACCTGAATTCGCAACGACTCCGGTGAGCTATCGTTTTTTTTTTCAGATAAGAGCCCCTCAACATTAGAACTGTAATTGATTTCTTAGGATATTGCACAAATATCCTAAACACAGTAAGATCGAACTGCAAAACAATGTATTCAGGAACCGTCAGATGTACTTCCACAAGGAGATCTTCAAGACAGCAGATGTTATCGTCTCACCAATGACTGGGTATTTTTCAGCTTTCGTCACTCGAATTAGCCACACATGCATCGCTTGTCACTACAATGTAGTACTCATCCTTCATTACCAATTCCTTCTTCAGTGTGACTGCCTACACGCTGCAAGATGACGCGCTAAACAGCGGTGAACTCGACTACATAAACGGAGGTAACGAACCAGAATTCAGAAAGCATTTCAGTAACTGCACGTAACATGTAAGCTAACTCAGTGGCATGTTGTTTCAACCAAAGCTGCGTTGATCCGGTACTCAATAGCAGGGAACTTCCTCGGTTTGCCGGCCATCACCGTCATGGTAACAGATATCTGAAGTTCTGAACTTGTTCTACTTTCTGCAGAAATAAAATCTATCTACAAAGTGCTTAACATGACTGGCAAAACTGGTGATCAATCTGTCAGGTTGGGTATGACAAAGGCGGGCTTCCCATCGGGCTTCAGTTCATCGGCAGACCGTGGTCCGAGGCGACTCTGCTCCACATAGCATTTGCAATGCAGGCAAGTGAAATCAGAAATCTGTCCAAAGTTTACAGCTGCTAAAATGTGAAATGTGTTCCTACTTTCTAGTACTGAGTACTGAAACCTCCTGCGATTCTGGTTGGCTGCAGGAAGCGTGCATCAAGAACTACAGAAAGCCTGCAGTGTTCTATGATCTCCTCAAGAAAGACTGACAGAGTGGTCAAGAACCTGCAGTGTTCTATATCTGCTCGTCGTTTCGATCAAGTTTCCATTGAAAAGATGCCATGTCTTCGGTTAGCACAGAAGAATACTATATCGAAAGTGAAGAAATGTAGTAAATTGTTACTTCCATTGTGTAAGAATGAGCAGGCTGCTCATTTAGCATGCAGGATCTGAATATATAGGACATTGAAATAGGGTACCATGGTGTTTGGCTACTAAGCATCTCTACTTTTGGATTGCTTTTAGATGCGTGCTAGTGCAATGGTATATAATATATCAGGTATATTAAATCAATCATGTATGAAAAATCTCAATCACACTAGTACACATCTAAAAGCAATCCAAAAGCAAAGAGTCTTGGTGCCCAGACACCATGATACCTCTGTTATTTATACTATATATATATATAAATATATATATATAGTGAATTTTCATCTACAATGAGTTGTTTAATATTTGCCCAGACATCATGATACCTCTGTTATTTATATTATATATATAGTGAATTTTCATCTACACTGAGTTGTTCAATATTTGTGAATCGGAATGCCAGTGCCATGAACGCGCGTACACATGGACCCAGACGTGGCGACAAGCACCTCCAATTATTATTTAGCGAATGGACTATACTGCCCCGTTGCCTATGTGTTGGGAAAGTGGGAATTACATCCTCCTCTCGGGGGCAAAACGGACAAGTACGCACGTTGCAATCGGCACCGACAAATAGAACCAGTCTCTGGTATGGTTTGTGGACCATAAAAAGGAAAATTCTGGAGAATAAAAGCCTAGTTACAACTTGATCCCAGGACGTGAATGTGTATGTTACGTCGGCCCTTGTTGCCATACGGAAGGTGCCGCTCGATTGGACTAAAATAAATTTATTTATGGCTAAATTTATATTGTAGTTGACTGAAATTATACTGTAGCTGATAGTAGCTTATTTGGCGTAACTGATTTTAAAACAATATAAAAATAAAAAAAATAGGTTAGCCCATCACGGACAAATCAAACGAATACGAAAAAAGAACCGGCAAAAAAGCTCAAAAAAAGCCAAAAAGCCAGAAAAAGACGAAATTTAGAAATAGTGAAAAATAAGCCAGAAGCCAGAAACTCAAGCAGAAATGAGCAGTGCCTCTATTTCAAATAGTTTTTGACTTTTTTACTTTTAGCTTTCAGAAGTAAAAAGGCCGTTTAGAATGCGTTCATCTTTTAACGTGGTTTATTTCTTTGTTTTTTTTTTCTCTTTGTATTGTCCATAAAAATATAATGGTATTTTTTATTTTCCTTTAATTCAATGTCTCAGAAAAAACAAATTGTCACTATGATGTCATTTCAGTTAAAAGCTATTATCGAGCCAAATTAAATAGGACCTAGCTCACCTGCGTTGACAAATGATGTTTGCATACCGTGTCTCCTGTGCCTTTAGTCAGTTGTAATGCAGAATTTGAAAACGGCAGTTAGGGCAAAAAGCTACCCGAAAGGACGAAACAGCCTCTTAACATAACACACGGTAGACCTGACCCAGAAATGTCCATTCCCTAGGCCCACACATTTAGCACACCACGTCGATCGCGACATAATAAGATTATTAGATAGATTTTTTGGACTGTATCTTATAATTTTAACTTTTAAATTTTAGTTATTTATAAGAGAGTACAAAGAAAGAGATAGCCGTATGTGATTTTGGTCGATATATCTGAAATCGAGACTGTGTCTATTACGATCAACTCGTAAACCTTACTTTATAAAGACACACTTTTAAAAGTTACTGTAACAAAAACTAAAAGCTATAAGCATAAAGCCCAATATTTAATGATCCTCTTTTTTCGGCTTATAAAATTCACTTTTCTCCAGTAAAATATTTTTTTATAGTAACTAACTTTCGAACGAAGTGTCTTTTCAAGACAGGGTCTACAAGTCGATTATGGTGCATACTGAAGTGACTTTATTTATATCGATCAAAATCACACATAAATCTTTATCTATTCGTATTCTCTTACGCAAACAACTAAAGTAATAAAGCACAGCCAAAAACCATGCCTAAAAGAAGAGGACCATTATCTACACCCGATACTGCCCCTCCTGACCCCCGCAACGACCCCTCCGATCCCCTCCGGCATCGTAGGGGCAAAACCGTCCACCAAAAAAAATACCCCACCGCGCCGTGCGCCTCTCGTCTTCTCCCCCAGCCGAACGCTTCCTCAGATCAGATCGGGAGAGCCAAATCTCCCAAAGAAAAAAAGAACGATCACGAGAGCTCTCGCGGCAGAGGCCGACCTGCTCATCGCGAGGAGGAGACGAGGGCTTGAGGACTCCGGACCGCAGGAGCAGGAAGATGTCGTCGACGTTCAGCGGCGATGAGACGGCGCCCTTCTTCGGCTTCCTCGGCGCCGCCGCCGCGCTCGTCTTCTCATGTATGGTCCTGTCCCATTTTTTGTTTGGAAATTCGCGGGCTTTTCTTCGTGCCGGGGAGGAGGTCTCGTGGTAGCTTGTTCCTTCTCCGATCCGCCCGGGTCGGCGGGGTTTCTACCTTCTATGATGCTGCTCGTTCGATTCGTGAGGCACTGGTGCTTCCAGTTCGTCTGATCTGTCGTGACTCGCGAGCTTCTTGCTCCATGACCTAGATTCGATCCGTTTAGTAGACGACATACGCGCGCGCTTGCACATTGGAGCGATCTCATCTGATCTGAGCAACAATTGGATCCATGCGATTGTGACGAGATCTCCCCTCTCTCTGGCTGTGTCTTGCAGGCATGGGGGCGGCGTACGGGACGGCCAAGAGCGGCGTCGGCGTGGCGTCCATGGGCGTGATGCGCCCGGAGCTCGTCATGAAGTCCATCGTGCCCGTCGTCATGGCTGGTGTGCTTGGTATCTACGGCCTCATCATCGCCGTCATCATCAGCACCGGGATCAACCCCAAGGCCAAGCCCTACTTCCTCTTCGACGGCTACGCGCACCTCTCGTCTGGCCTTGCATGTGGTCTCGCTGGGCTTGCCGCTGGCATGGCCATCGGCATCGTCGGTGACGCCGGAGTCAGGTAACAGACGCTTGCTTTATCTTCTCTTGTCATGTTTTGCCTGCGCGTTGATTTTGCTATAATTGTCGTTTTCATCGGTTTGCTAATGATAGTAATTTGCTTGTTGTTAATGCGTGTGCACGTGTCTAGATAAGCGTAGCTATCAGATGAGTACTACATTGTGTTAGATGACTCGGTTAACATGTTAGATGTCTCGGTTCATGGCTCATACTTAAGGCATGGCATAGTTTTACCCTTGCCCCCTTACCTGCCGCATAGCATAGTTTCACACTTACCCCCTCACATGCCTAGCATGGTTTCAGACTTGTCCCCTCACCTGCCTGGCATAGTCTATATATGTAACGTTTGGTTCTTCATTCTATTCATTGCGTGATTGCCCCAAATATTCCATGCTCTCACATTGGAAGAGGTGTATTTGGGCGGATTCCTAGGTCTTAATCTGTTAGTTGATCTGTTTCCGATTTACCTAGTAATGACATTTTATAACACAAAAGCTATGCATATCCGTTAGCAGTTGCGCTTTCCAGTTAATGTTTGATGGTGTCAAAAGTTAAACTTTTTGTTTGTGTTAAAGAGGACAATATCATCTTTACAAAGGTAAAAAATGGCAGTGACACCTTGGATTATTCTCTATACAGATCCACTTAAGATGTTTATAGCTAGTTCATTACTGAGCTGAAAGCCTGAACCTATGTGAGCTCTTCTTTATTATCATAACAGTTCCCTATACATGACATGGCTACTGTATCAATTATCTTAGGAAGTACTCCTAATTTATAGAACAATGACAATGAGGCTGCTTCTTCCCAAGCCTTCTTATTTTCAGATCCTGTATCTTTGTTTTGTTCTTTTACATAAATGTTGTATATACTCCACATATTTATTGTGGCTTTATTTTGATATCTTCTTTAACTGGCAGAAACATTTTTTTAGTGGAAAAAGGGGTGCCTTTGTTGATTTATGCTATATTTTTCAACTTTATGCTTTATGTTTGTCTTGGTCTTTCCTAGCTAGTAGGTTGTCCTATCTGTATGTTCTTTCATTTCTGTGGCAATGCATGTTGTGTCTGTAAGTTTTTGCCACTAAGTTCTTTTTTAGCACATCCACACTCAAGAGAAGGCTGGTTCCTTTCATGTATGGAGTTGATCACCTAAGGATAGCTTGTACACATCCTGTCGTGTATGAAAGGAACTTCCAAACTTGGAACTAGTTATGTGGTAGAGAATTACTGCTTTAGAGGAGTGTATGGAAATAGGTTATTTGAGGCCTTAATGTTTGTCTGTATCAGAAAGGTCTTCTCTTCCTACTGGTTTGTGGCTAAATCTGAGAATGGCTAGGATTATTTTAGGCTTTAAGTTAAAAGGTTGTGGATTAAAAAGATGCTTCCTTCCTACTAGTTTGTGGCTTGATATATATATCCCGAAGTCATTTCACACGTATGCCATTGTATGGAGGATCAATTAAAAATGCCTGAACAGTAAATGCCCCCGTTCTGATCATTCCCATTGTCTGCAGGGCGAACGCACAGCAGCCGAAGCTTTTTGTGGGCATGATCCTCATCCTCATCTTCGCAGAAGCGCTCGCTCTGTACGGGCTCATTGTCGGCATCATCCTGTCGTCCCGTG
Organism: Bonia amplexicaulis; assembly: GCA_036346245.1. Taxonomy (NCBI): domain Eukaryota; kingdom Viridiplantae; phylum Streptophyta; class Magnoliopsida; order Poales; family Poaceae; genus Bonia; species Bonia amplexicaulis. The sequence continues at coordinate 1,864,951 of CM070768.1, read as the reverse complement.
CTGGCCAATCCCGCGCAGATTAGGCACGTTTCAACGCGCGGCCCTGCGTGGGTTCTTGCTTTGTATTCTTGAAATCCACAAGCTGAGCTTTAGAGGCTATCCTGACTAGTTTTCGTTCTTCTGTTTGGTCGAGAAAACTTCTGCCATGGGAGCCATTCTTCTTCCGTCGTGATAGTGGGCGGTGGTTGATGCTTATTTATGCACAGTTTTTTTTTTGGGGAGGGGTTTTGGGGGTGCTGGTGCTGTAATCTGGTGAATAACATGCAATGGAACCTGTTCTTTTGTGGCTTTTGACTTTAGCTTTTGGTATTTTTACAGTAACTAACTTTTAAACGGAGTGTGTTTTCAAAATAAGGTCTACTAGTTAATTGTAGTATATGCTGTACCGATTTTATTTATATCGCCAAAAGCTATATGTGAATTTCAGTTACTCTGTGATCTCTCACACGAAAAGTCACAAACCGTAGCCAAATCTATAAGCTGTAACTATAAAAGAACAGGCGCTAAAGACTCTTGTTCATTCGTCCTTCCATTCTGTTTATTCGTTCTTGTGACTAATGATTTTTTGCGAGGGAAAATTGCCCATGGTTTACAAGCTAGTGCCAGTTCCCACGCATCCCTTACCGAATCCTTTGCGGTTTGCGACAATAACCTCTATTTGTAGTGGAGATTTTTGGTATGGACTATATGAAATTCATGCATTACAAACAAGGAAACCTACAGTACGCACTGCCTATCTTTGGAGAGGCAGGAGAGAATGTTTCGAACTACATATCCCAACGCGCTGGAGGTGAAGAAAGATGTGTGAATTTTGTGACACGAACGAGGATACCTACGACATCTTTTCTGAATCACCTTAACGTGTGGAGCTCAAGGACAGCAACAGTTCCCTCCCTAGATGGATGAGGCATGCAGGATGTTAGGCAGGTGACAAGACTTGTGCTCTGTGTGCAGGGCAGCAGGAGCATCGCCATGGCAATCTGGAGCTCTACAGATGGGTAGGTCTCAGGTTGAAGAATCGAAGGTGCACACCATCTTGCCAAATTTGTCTCACGCTGCAAGCGCAAGATGCTTTTGTCAACATAAGAACTAGTGCGATGATTGCAGAAATTGACGAAAGTTGACGCGAAAATCTTCCAAGATTAAGACGAAATATGCACAGACAAAGATGGTAAAAATGTCGGGAAAGAGAAGTGAAGGAAGAAAAAATAGTGTTCTCATCTCAGCTGAATTATTCCTCCTGGGCTAGCTAGCTGATCAAGAACTCGTCGCCGTCCACGATGAGCGGCGCCCTTATTCCTCCTGACGGCCCATCGAGCAGCAGCGAGTCCAGCGAGGTCGGCACGTCGATCAGGTCGTCGCCGCTGCCTGGCGCATCGGTCGGGTGGTCGTCGGCGATGGGCGGGTCGATGTGGCTGTCGACCGGCTGTGGCGGCGGCGAGGGCGGGTGCGGGTCCTTGCTTTGCCGGTGCCGGCGCAGCTCCAGCACCCGGCGGTGGGTGTTGGCGTGCTCCGACGGCACGAAGGTGGGGCTCGCTATGGGCCGGTACTCCGGCAGCAGCCTCCCCTGCCTGTACCGCACGCCGCACGCGTTGCACAGCGTGCCATGCCCCATCGGCCCCTCCCTCCACTGCGGCGTCTTCGACGACCCGCAGTGCAGGCAGCTCCTGCTCCCTTCGTCCTCCGCCGTGGCGGTGGCACCGGCGCGGCTTCCTTCCTGGGAGGCCGCCTCAGCTTCGACGGCTTTCTGAAACTTGGAACTAGTTATGTGGTAGAGAATTACTGCTTTAGAGGAGTGTATGGAAATAGGTTATTTGAGGCCTTAATGTTTGTCTGTAACAGAAAGGTCTTCTCTTCCTACTGGTTTGTGGCTAAATCTGAGAACAGCTAGGATTATTTTAGGCTTTAAGTTAAAAGGTTGTAGATTAAAAAGATGCTTCCTTCCTACTAGTTTGTGGCTTGATATATATATCCCGAAGTCATTTCACACGTATGCCATTGTATGGAGGATCAATTAAAAATGCCTGAACAGTAAAGGCCCCCGTTCTGATCATTCCCATTGTCTGCAGGGCGAACGCACAGCAGCCGAAGCTTTTTGTGGGCATGATCCTCATCCTCATCTTCGCAGAAGCGCTCGCTCTGTACGGGCTCATTGTCGGCATCATCCTGTCGTCCCGTGCTGGCCAATCCCGCGCAGATTAGGCACGTTTCAACGCGCGGCCCTGCGTGGGTTCTTGCTTTGTATTCTTGAAATCCACAAGCTGAGCTTTAGAGGCTATCCTGACTAGTTTTCGTTCTTCTGTTTGGTCGAGAAAACTTCTGTAGCCATGGGAGGTTTTCTTGCCGTGCCTTCTTCTTCCGTCGTGATAGTGGGTGGTGGTTGATGCTTATTTATGCACAGTTTTTTTTTTTTTGGAAGAGGGTTGTTGGGGGTGCTGGACGGTGCTGTAATCTGGTGAATAACATGCAATGGAACCTGTTCTTTGTGGCACTTTAGCTTTTGGTATTTTTACAGTAACTAACTTTAAACGGAGTGTGTTTTCAAAATAAGGTCTACTAGTTAATTGTAGTATATGCTGTACCGACTTCATTTATATCGCCAAAAGCTATATGTGAATTTCAATTACTCTGTGATCTCTCACACGAAAAGTCACAAACCGTAGCCAAATCCATAAGCTGTAACTATAAAAGAACAGGCCCTAAAGACTCTTGTTCATTCGTCCTTCCATTCTGTTTATTCGTTCTTGTGACTAATGATTTTTGCGAGGAAAATTGCCCATGGTTTACAAGCTAGTGCCAGTTCCACGCATCCCTTACCGAATCCTTTGCGGTTTGCGACAATAACCTCTATTTGTAGTGGAGATTTTGGTATGGACTATATGAAATTCATGCATTACAAACAAGGAAACCTACAGTACGCACTGCCTATCTTTGGAGAGGCAGGAGAGAATGTTTCGAACTACATATCCCAACGCGCTGGAGGTGAAGAAAGATGTGTGAATTTTGTGACACGAACGAGGATACCTACGACATCTTTTCTGAATCACCTTAACGTGTGGAGCTCAAGGACAGCAACAGTTCCCTCCCTAGATGGATGAGGCATGCAGGATGTTAGGCAGGTGACAAGACTTGTGCTCTGTGTGCAGGGCAGCAGGAGCATCGCCATGGCAATCTGGAGCTCTACAGATGGGTAGGTCTCAGGTTGAAGAATCGAAGGTGCTGCACACCATCTTGCCAAATTTGTCTCACGCTGCAAGCGCAAGATGCTTTTGTCAACATAAGAACTAGTGCGATGATTGCAGAAATTGACCAAAGTTGACGCGAAAATCTTCCAAGATTAAGACGAAATATGCACAGACAAAGATGGTAAAAATGTCAGGAAAGAGAAGTGAAGGAAAAAAAATTAGTATTCTCATCTCAGCTGAATTAAGGCATCCGTAGTGTATAAAAATAGGAGGTTATAACCCACTTTAAGATCGACCTTATACATTACAGGGTTGATCTTAAGGAAGACCGGTCCCAAGCTAAAAACCTAGTCATAAGCATTAAAATATAATTTTCTTTTAATCTGAAAAAATAGTGTGGAACTCTCATCTCAGATAGAGTCCACCTGAATTATACACTTGTGATGCCCTTATTCCTCCTGGGCTAGCTAACTGATCAAGAACTCGTCGCCGTCCACGATGAGCGGCGCCGACGGCCCATCGAGCAGCAGCGAGTCCAGCGAGGTCGGCACGTCGATCAGGTCGTCGCCGCTGCCTGGCGCATCGGTCGGGTGGTCGTCGGCGATGGGCGGGTCGATGTGGCTGTCGACCGGCTGTGGCGGCGGCGAGGGCGGGTGCGGGTCCTTGCTTTGCCGGTGCCGGCGCAGCTCCAGCACCCGGCGGTGGGTGTTGGCGTGCTCCGACGGCACGAAGGTGGGGCTCGCTATGGGCCGGTACTCCGGCAGCAGCCTCCCCTGCCTGTACCGCACGCCGCACGCGTTGCACAGCGTGCCATGCCCCATCGGCCCCTCCCTCCACTGCGGCGTCTTCGACGACCCGCAGTGCAGGCAGCTCCTGCTCCCCTTCGTCCTCCGCAGTGGCGGTGGCACCGGCGCGGCTTCCTTCCTGGGAGGCCGCCTCAGCTTCGACGGCTTTCTGACCAGGTAGATGGCCGGCGACACCTCGGGCTCCCAGATCGGGCTCTCCTGCGGCGACTCGGGGATATGGCTCTCGGGTAGCGGCTCGGCCACCGGGCGCGCCGCCCGCCGGTGCTCTCGCAGCGTCCCCATCGCCCTGTACCGGACCCCGCAGGCGTTGCAGAGCGTGCTCCGCCCCATCGGCCGCGATCTCCACTGCTGCGCCTCCGCCGCGTCGCAGTGCAGGCACCTCCTCGCCCTCTTCGCCGGCTTCTTTGCTGGGGAGGCGGTGGCGGGATCGGGAGACAGAGCCACACATACGCTCTGGGGACGGGGGCCCTCACCTCCTCCGCCGGATTCTTGGCCGGCAGTGGCGGCCGGACGACTGGGACCTTCCCCGACAACCAGGCGGACGGTGCCGCGCGGGGGAGGCAGCTGCGTGCCTTGCGCGAGACGGCGGCCTCCAGGCGGGAGACGACGGCGGGCAGCGCGATGACGTAGACGAGGGGGGGCTCCCGCCCCCTGCTGCCCTCCTCCTTCCCGCCACCGCCGCCGACCATGTCGCTGGTCGCCTTGGTCACCTCAAATCGCCGGAATCTTGGGCGCCTCTGCCTCCCTAATCCTGGTGGCTGCTCAGCTAGAAAAATAACCATGGGAGGTGCTTCACTATCTTTAGACCACTGAGTTTCCACTCACCCACCGAAAGTACAGAGATTAATAGACAGATAGATACTTGTGCCCCTCCTCCCTACCCTGCCTCCGCCGTCGCCATGGACGGCGGCCGAGCGAGCTGTGACCGGGCGGCGGCAGGAGGCAAGGCGGCTGTGACAGGTGACCGTACAAGAGACGAACGATCTGCGGGCGGTAATGTCAGCAGAAGATGACGAGCCACCATCATGCCCTTTTTTTCTTCCTTTTTCTTTTCTTCTTTTTTTTTTTTTTCTTTTCCGTGTCTCGAGTGTCCCGAAAATAAAAATGAAACTTTTCAAGTATTCCGGTGCACTCTCCGTCTAAACAGGACGTATTTTTTTAATAGCTTTATCTATAAATATAGGATGTATTTTATATTTTAATATAAAATTAATATGATATTTTCTTTATATCCCTGATAAGTATACAATTTTATTTGTTATTATCTACATGTATATATTAAATATAGTATTTAGAGATAATAATTAGAAGTAATTTAGCTATTTTTATTGTCTCATTGGTCTATATACTAAGAAGAAATACGTCTTATAAATTTAGTCGAATAGAATACCTTTCTAGCAGGTGTAAATTTACTGGATTGAATACCTGCAGATGATGGTTTTACGAATAAAAATATGAATATGGATACTCATGATATGAATTTATTTTTTCTAGATGGAAATACATATCGAATTGGAATCCATCGCGAATGAATTGATGGATAGCTTCATCCATTGAAATGTCCATTCTATAACTGACTAGAGAACTACTAATCATACTTAACAACCTTAAATATAATTGGACCTGTCATACTTCATAAATTCACACAATAAATGAAGTTGCCATGTCTACCTAGTGCTTATTGCGTAGTAAGTGGTACAACGTACTTGCGGAATGTTTTTGAAAGTTGAAATGAAAACAGTAGATGACATTCTCGAATATCTTCCAAATATCCATCGAATACAAATATGAAGCAGCTATTGCTATTACCGTATCCCATGAAAACTTTTTAATATAACACAAATATATCGAATATTAAAAATGACAATCCGCATGGAGTTTTTTGAATACGAAATCGAACTGGGCAAGTATCATCCTGCCCCAATTTATTTCTTGTCTTCTTAAACTAATATGTTGAATCTATACATTTCATGGTTGCCATGAATAATAACTTTGTACTAAATCAAAGGTCCAAATCAATGATTCAAAGTTGTTGTAGATCAAAAGTAGGATTGAATGTGAAAAGTTAGACCAAAGAGTATGCAGCTAGTCCATAATTTTTCTACAGTAACTAGTTTTTAAACAGAGTATCTTTTTAAGATATGGTCTACTAGTTAATTGTAGTACATACTATACCGACTTCATTTATATTGGCAAAAACCACACGTGAATTTCTGTTCCTTTGTAATCTTTCGTACGAACAGCCCAAAAACTATAAGGGTCCTTTTGGTTGGGCTTCCTGAAAGTGCTTTTGCTTCTAAAATCCAAAAGCTAACCAAGGGTGGGACTCTACACCTTCTTGAAAAAGCTTTGGACCGCTTCTATTTTCACGGTGATGTAGAGGTGCTTTTCATTGTGAGCCCATTCAAAACGTTCGCTTTTCCTCCACTCGGCTCGGCGGCGTGAAGGCGGGCGCTTATCGTGCCCGGCGACAACGCTTCTCTGTCGCCCGCTCCGTGGCGCCTCGCCTCCGCTTCTCCGGGCCGTCCTGCACCCCAAGACCCCAAGCTCGGCATTCCTCCACTCGGCTCGGCAGGCAGCGTGGCGGGCGCTAGGGTTCTTCGTGCCCGTGGCGGCTCTTCGCCGCCTCGCTCGCTTCCCGGGCAGCCTGCACCCAGCCCCAAGCTCGACATTCCTCCACCCCAAGTACGGCGCGCCCAAGTCGACAGTTCGATTCCTCCCCAAATTGCATGATGCAAGATAAATAGATCCATGGTTAGCATCTAGAACATCAGCATGGTGTATATGGTGTTTAGCATTGAATGAAATATTTTTTTGTTTGATTCAAGAATGGGCGATAAGGCAGATTGGGGTGATGCCTTTGTGAGGCATTTGATTGATGTCTGCAAAGGAGAGATAGAAGCTGGGAATAGGCCGATGGGAATTTTAACTAAGACTGGTTGGAAAAATCTGGTATCTAAGTTTGAAGAAAAATCGGGTCAGAAACGAGGATCCTCAATCATGCATTAGCAAATTTTCCTTCATTTCCCGTGCCTCCTAAAGGTATACATGGTTCCTTACTAAGTTAGCAATACTTGTATTATTATTAGCCTTTGCTGATTTGCCTTTGGTTTTATAGGAAAATATTATCTCGTAGACTCTGGTTATCCAAACCGAATAGGGTATCTTGCCCCTTTCAAAGGAAGCACATACCATATACCAGAATTTCGACATCGTTCTAGGCATCCTCCTCAAGGGAAGTACGAGGTGTTCAATTTCTTGCATTCATCCCTTCGAAATGTCATTGAGCGGGCTTTCGGAGTCTTGAAGCAGAAGTGGCGTATTTTGAAGGGCATGCCAAGTTTCTCAACTCGTACTCAGAAGCATATCATTCTTGCTTGTCTGGCGTTGCATAATTTTATTCGTGATGACAATTTGCATGATATGGAGTTCGATAGATGTGATCTTGATGAGGAGTACTTGTTAGAAACGCATAAGTGCCACCAAGACAAACACAAGGATATGAGAGTCCAGATGTGGAGAATGAGGATACCATGAATACCATTCGCAATAGGATAGTGATGCTTTGGTTAGTGCAAGAGGGGATAATTATATTGACGATGGACATCATTATATGAGCCCTATATCTTTGTAAAATGCTACCATTCTATTTATGTGGACCATATCTTAATCTCGGATGCAAAACTTAGAAAATTTAATTTTCCTTTCTAAAATGGTCATTTACATGCGAATCGTTGAACGACATAGTGTTTAAGGATCAATTTGCATATAAGCAGTCTCTCGAGCCTTCGAGGCATTACTACCATGTTCTTTTCAAACTTCTAAAATTAATTTTCGACTTTCTACAAGAACTAACTTTTAAATAGATTATTTTTTCAAGATAGGGTCTACTAGTTAATTGTAGTACATACTTGTTTATATTGACAAAACCGACGTGAGTTTCATTTATATCTCTATTGCAAAAAAGTCAAAAGTCATGCACCAAAAGCCATAAGTCGCAGACCAAAAAGAACAGGCCCTACATGTATTTCACCAAATCTACTATAACCAAACGGCTCTTTTTCTCACACCTCTCGACTCACGACTCCACGGTCCATTTTTCCATAGCTCACAGACCAACCAAACAGATCCTAAGCTGTATCCAAAAGCCATAAGTTTTAGCCAAAAAACAGACCAAATATAAGGCAACATTCTACTTTTCACACAAATTATGAAGACAAATTAAGAGAAGAAATAGACCAATATGTACCCATTGACATGGTAGGTGGTGGGAACTCATTTAACTACAACCTAGATTTCTACAGAGGTCTTTATATCTGATACAAGGCAAGCAAGAGTGGCCTGGGACACTACGGGACTATGTATGTTCTTCTCGGTTTTTAAAATTTATTTTTTTGATTATTTTATAATAATTAGCTTTTAAACAGAGTATTTTTAAAAATACGATCTACGAGTTAATTGTAGTACATAATATACCGACTTCATTTTATCGGCAAAAACTACACGTAAATTTCTGTTACTCTGTAATCTCTCATACAATAGCCTAAAACCATGCAGCTAAAACTATAAGCTTCAAAAAAAGAACATGCCCTAGATAGAGGTGGTGGCTATAATCCGGTTGAATGATGATATTTAGCAATTCTGGTGAAAAATTTCTGAACAGAGGCTGTCATTCCAGATGATAACTATCTTGGATAAGAGATGAATAATGCAATCAGAATCCCATGCGATTCTGCTAGAGACATAGTAGGAAGTGTTGTAAAATGAGTCTATACCAGAGCGTGCTCAAAAGAGCAAAAAATGCTTCTCAGCATAAGCCGCGACTCCAAACTTTCAGCTTACCTATAGCCGTACAGAAAAACATACTCCCTCAATGATCGATTTACCTCAACATCAAATTAAAAATATCGTCGACTGTCGACACAAGAGCTCTATCCTATATCGTCTCTATAGCTGAGCGTATCAAAAAGAGTAGCAGAACTGTCAGGTGTACAATTGAGCCAGATCGTTCTCATACGTCTTCTTGATCACCTCCCTCTTGAGCTTGAGGGCTGCCGTGACGAGGCCCGACTCGGGGGTCCATGGATCCGGTATCAGCTTGATTTTGGCTGGGATCTCAAACTTCTCCAGATGCGCTTGGTTCGCAGCCTGAAGAATAGAAAGTGCATGTCAGTAGAGTCAAATTGTTGTCCTAACAGTATACAGGATTTGTCTTATTATGCTTGCAGCTCTCTACATGCTTTCAGATGAGTATGCTGAACTATGCTGGTGGCTGCAATGGTCAAGGTACAACCTTGGCCAGCTCTAGACATGATCAAGGATGCAATCTCTAGAATTGCTGGCTTCAGGTATGTACAACTCTTCCAAGGATGTGCATATATGGCATTCTACAGTCACCTGGCCATGGTTTGATTCGACAGTGGCAACCACTAACTTCTTCACTACTCTTTAAAAGAAATAAAGAACTAGCTGCTTCTGAAACACACTCACAGGTATGCATGGCTTGATTGAGAAATTATAACAAATCACACTGCGCATGAATTCGTGTTCTACATGCTATGTCTTTATTGATACTCTTGTTTCTTTTCTTTTGAAGACTCCTGCAAATCCTTTCTTATTGTCATACTTGATACTTGTATGGTTAGAACTTAGAAACAGTGCGATAGATTTCTCAAAAACGAATGTACGGATAAGTGAGAGATCCTGGATGCTAAATCTTTATGTTTACATATAAATGCACTTGCAAAAGCATTAAGTCAAGTAAGACATACGTGTAATGAAATCCAACAAAGTAAAGCAACCAGAAGTTGACGGAGGTGAGTAGAGAACGCAAACCTTTTTTAAAGATCCAAGCACTTCTTTAACAGCTTCTTGCTTCTGGCACAAATCTGCGAAATCAGTGTATGCAACTCCTTGCAGGAACGCCCAGTTTTCCAGCTCATTGTGTGCAGCTACCACAAGTGCAACGCAGTAATTGTGGAAAGGATCAGCGTGAATAATGATGTTCTCCACATATGGGCTCACAATCAAAGCAGCCTCCACCTGCGATCATCCAATCAGTTAACAAGTGCTACCAGCCACTTGTCTCACCAGAACAAGAATATTGCTTACCTTCCCGAGAGATACATATTCACCAAGTTGAAGCTTCACAATATCTTTCTTACGGTCAATGATTTCAAGGCAGCCATCTGGGTGGAAACGCCCGATGTCACCAGAATAAAACCACCGCATACCTCTTTCGTCATCCTTCACAAAATATATGAGGCATATGGTTAGACAAATTGTTGTGAAAGAAAGAAAAGCTATTAGTATGATCCATGATGTGATCCACAAACAGATCAGTAGTCAACAACATGCCTTATAGACTTCATCTGTTTTAGCTTCATTCTTGAAATAGCCTTTAGTTACATTGGGACCCCCAATGACTATTTCCCCCCGAGGCATTGGTGAATCAGTTGTTAAGTATCCACCTTCAACCCAGTCGATCAACTGAAAGATACAGTTGTCATTATGTTAAGAATTGTGAGATGTCAACACATACTATTCAGATATCCCACTGAGTAAAAGATCAAGGAGTCAGAAATGTCAAAGCATGAACTGCGAGATCTAAAACAAGAACAACAGCTTATTCTTGTAATTAAGGAAGATCTTCAGTACACAAGCCTTGGCAGATATCAAAATTTAAGAAATAGTACAGACAGAAATAATAGGAATGGAGAAAAGCAGCTTTGATATGGAAAATGGGTCCAACTCAAATTGGGACATGGCTAAGAAAATGAGGCAACATTGTTATCTAACCTTAATATATGAACAAGGTAGTGGAGCACCAACACGGCCAACAGATGTGTCATCGTACTCAGAAAATGTCCCTCCAGCACAAGTTTCAGTCAGACCATACCCTTGCCCTATTGGAGCCCTGAAAATTTATTAAGCCTGTCAATTTCCAGGACTGTAAAAATGGTGAAGCAAACATAAATAATTTATTCTTTTTAAATGTATGGAATGGTAAACTAGGGTGATCTGGACAGTTGCCACTAACAACATGAAATGATGATGTACATAATCTTACCCAAGGCATATGTTGATAAACCTCTGGGTATCTCCGGACAGAGGTGCTCCACCTGAGAGTACAAAGCGAATCTTTCCTCCCAAGATTGCACGCACCTTTCTGAAGACGAGCATATCCCACAACAGTTTCTCTAATCCCCATGCACCCAGCCAACTTCCATTGATAGCAGCAAGCCGGCGGCTATAGGAAATGTCAAATAATTTCTTTGCTACACCACCCTTTGCATCCACCTAAAGCCATCTCAATATGAAAAGTAGCAATCAATAAACCAATGCGAACATTGGACCAAAACAGCGTAAAGGGCAATACCTTTTTTCTCACGCCATCACGAACACGATCAAGAATAGCAGGTACAGCAGTCATCAGTGTTGGCTTCAGCGCAGAAGCATCACCTAGAGTTCCCTTTTTTATTTTGTTTGATGTATCAGTAAGGGTCAAAGGTGATCCATATCCTATGGAGGCCCCAACAGCAGCCATAAGTGCCTAAAAATCATAATGTTTACATACGGAGAATTAAGCTTAATAAACAAAAATTGTAAATAGATTGAGATGATATTCAAAAGCTACCTCAGCTGCCAACTCGAGAATGTGTGCAAGTGGGAGGTAGGCCAAGTATATATCCTTCCTGCCGAGTTCAGGCACAATGGTCATTACTGCTGAAAGTGTAGCCAGGACATTGCGATGGGTCATCATAACTCCCTACAAACACATGTGTGGTACATGTTAGTTTGTCAGCTGATGATATGAATAAAGAAAAATAGAAAAAAGCACATCTTCTTTTGAGGATATATTTGCAGTATAATGAACAACAAAAATGAAAATACTGAACCAGAAAGATGGGCAAACCTTGGGCAATCCAGTGCTACCGCTTGTGTACATTATCACTGCGACATCAGATGGGAGAGGCATGTTTGCGTCAACAGGTGCTTCATTTCCTAATCTATCTACTTCCTCAAATGACTCAACTATCCAGCTGGTGCTGTTTTGAGATAGAGAAACTTCAGTTGAGATGCCTTCCTCATTGATGTAGATGACACGCTTGACAGTGTCAAGTTGCCAACTTATATCAATCAACTTCTTTAATTCTTTCTGACCACATACTACAGTAGTGACCTCAGTCTGGAGAGCAAAAAAGCAAAAATTAGCTAAATATAAATCAAGCAAATAGTAGATGGGTATTAATTACTTTAAGCAAGAATTTTTGGAACATTATTATGCTAGCAACTGCTGTAAAGTACTTGGCCTTATCTATAGCAAAAATGCTACAAGAAGTAAAAATTGCTTTGCCTTGATAAAACACTAGAAGCAGACAACATGAATACATGATAAAACCTTAGCAAGGACTAAATATACAGAAAACATGAGACACGAGTGACAGTACTGACCTCATTTAGTGAATGGCACAGTGCTGCCTCCCCCAAGGAGGAATAGATGGTGACAACTGTAATATTTTGTCTGAAGCATGCCTTGCAAATACAAAAACGACAAACAACTTGAGAACGATGCCCAGAGTTCAATGTATTTACAAAGAAGATAAGCGATGAACAGAAACAGGATTGATTTCAGCATTAAATTACACAGGGGGGAAAAAGGAAATGGAACCAGGGTGAATGCATGTTCCAATGAACCAATTATGAGTCAGTATAAAAGTATGTATCATTTACACTGTTCCTGTATCTCCATTAGGCACTACAGTTTAATGGCATATCATGTTCAAGTGTAACGAAAGATACATAGACACAAGGTTGCTAACACCATTCCTGTATCTGCCAACACAGCTCCTACTGTGAATGGAATTTGTCATGTAACTAATGAAGCATTGGGCCAGCCATTGATACATTTGGAAGTTACATTCCTCACTTTACATGATAATGCAAAGGGAAAGAATGAATGGTGTTGGGATATCATTGTAATAGTTGAATACTGGTTGTTCACCATGTAGTTATTTAAGACACCTCTTAGCAGTGCACAACACCTGCAGTCACAGAGTGACTTGGGAGGCAAACTTGTCTGGAGCACTCATTTTGAATTCACAACTATGTATAATTGACTCTGTTATGCAGGAACTCTGACCCGTCTATGTATTTCTGGATTACATGAATTCTAGATAAAGTGGCCAGTGGCCTCAATTTACTTAAGCAATAGTGTGCACCTCACACAAATCCACATGAAGAGAACCAAAATGGCAGTATGGCACAACATTAGTCCACCTATCGATTGTAAAAGAAAAGAGGGACTACCTGCAGTGCAATCTGCCACTCAGCCCGTGTCTCAGCAAAAATAGCAACACGCTCACTCCTCTGGTGGCCTAATCGAATGAGTCCAGATGAAAAGTTGCAAACGCTCTTGAAGGCCTCAGCGTAACACTTCCACTCATACTCCCCAAGATGAAGCTTCTCAAAGGACCTCCCATCAGGTGCTGATTCTGTCTCCCTTGAAATGAGCTTCCTTGTGCCAAGGAGGGGCATGTAGATAAATTCCTTGCAAGACTGCTCAAACAGCTCAGCAAGTGTGGAGACCCCTTCCCAGTGAGTTTCAACAGGGTGTTCAAATCGGTAGTTGCGGATCGCATAGCCAGGCTCTCCACCCACATCAGCCGGCAACCCCCTCTTCTTTTCAGCATTTCTCCTTTTCTGGAGCAGCAGAGAGACCGCGATGGGGACAAGAAGGCCAACAAAATAAGGATTCATACTTCTGTAAGGGCGGCCTTGGAGCTACACTAGCTTACAGGAGGTGAACTACAGATTCACACAGGCCTTGAAGCGAGAAACCTGCAAAAGATGATCTCGTGAGGTAAAAAAAAAGTATTCTGAACTTTCGGTACATATTGTAGCGTGTAAAGAAATTTTATTTACAAGGAAAGAACTGCATGGTTAGCCCTTTTATCTGTTCAGGTCCATTGCACAAGTACAATCGCTGCACTTACGAGTAGAATATCAACCGACTACGTATACAACATTGAACTGGTCAGGTAAAGTAAGATTATTCCTAAAGATATCCATCCACGTTACATGTGATATTTAGCTGGTAGAAACGCACTCGCATGCGCAGCAGCGTAGGTAGATTACGCAGCATGTATGTAATTATACGTCAAAAATTGTCCATGCCCCCTTTTCTTAATCGACAATCAAGCAGTTCACATGTTTGGTTTCCAAAAAAGATTAGGCAGTAGCAAAGAAGAAGGAAAAAAACAAAACAAATGGTGAGCACACTAACTACTGGAATCCAGGTGCTAAAATCATTGGGCAGAATCCGAAGTACCAGCACTGGTACTACTTCTACCGATGTGCCGGTACTGTGTTCTCCTGACCGTGATAGCTCTGTACATGGCGCGACGCAACGCGAAAGAAAGGTCCCCGATCTCGCAGGACGCCGAGCTAAAAATCCCCACGGATCTCACGGAAGCCGCGCAGGCCGTACAGGAACAGTGAGCGCTGTGGATTGCGCGTGCGAGCGGCGGAGCGGAGGGGCGGGGGCGTACCTTGCGGAGGGCGGCGCGTGGAAGCTTCTGGAAGGAGAGAGGCGGACGGATGTGGGTGGGGAGAAGACTCTCCCAAGGTCGTCCAACGGCGCGGAGGTAGACGACAGGAGGATTCGCTTGAGGCCGGTATCCGCCCTGGCCCCACCAATCCCACCCTCTAGCACTGATCCACCAAAAATTCCATTTCTCCCCTCTCCTCTGCTCGGCTCGTGACGTCACGCTACGCCTTACTGTCTCTGCGTCCACAGACTAGCTAGTCTCCGCGCAGGATTCATGCCTCTTTTATTTTCCACCTGTCATGAAATCATGGCTCTATCATCGAGGACCGCCCATTCCAGCTTGTGGAGCCTGTTCTTTTTTTTTTTTTTTTATACGATTTATGATTTTTATCTAAAATTTTGAATTTTAAATTGTTTATAGATACAGATTACGGAGAGATCGATAGTCACTTACGATTTTGGCTGGTACAGATATTAAGCTTTTAACATGTACTATATTTAACTTGTAGATCCCATCTTGAGAAAATACTCCATTTAAAAGTTAGGTATTGTAGCAGCTGCGAGAAGCCAACCGGCTTCTTCACTGCCGAACACCCCCTGTGTTTCTAGTTTATTTTTTATTATTATTAAATTTCGTTATTTTTTGGTTTTTTAGATTTTTTGAACTGTTTTGGTGGGTTTTTTTATTCGTTTACGCTGTCTATAATGGGCTAATCTGATTTTTTTTATTTTAAAATTTAGTTACACCAAATAAGTCGTCGTTTGTTTCCACATACATCATAAGTGGAAACAAGCAGAACAGATTATAAGGTAGCTTATTATAATCTAATAGCTTTTATTTCAACATAGATCACCTTTTATCTAAATGACCATAAAACTTGTTATTAACTCCCAATCTTTAAACATTATAAGCCGAATACAACAATTCATAACTCGATAATCCAGTTTTTTAACACAACGACTTATTTTCCACCAATTATAAGTTAGCTTATATAATCTACATCTATAATCTAGATTATAATAATTTTAAGTGGAAACAAACAGGGCCTAAGCCAGCTACAATACAATTTACCTATAAACCAGCTTATTTCAGCCCAACCGAGCGGCACCCAAATCAACCCAAAGTTTCTCGATATAATTTCGAAATAGCTTATCAGAATAATTCTTTCAAGATAACTTACCGAGACAATCTTTTCAAAATAGTTTATCTGTATTCGATTCATTCGCACAAACGTTCATACTAAAGCTAAAAGCCGTCAGCCGCAGCTAGTCTAAAAAGAACAAGGCCAACTATTACTATGCTTTTTATCTTACCAATAATACATACTAGCAAAAATATATACTTTATTAAAGTATTTTGCAAGCCAATATACGTTATTGAGGCATTTTGCAAACCAATTCCAATGACACTAGTTAGTCGATCTATATTTTTTTACCATACGAATCCGTGCCGACCTATATTTGTAATATGGGAGTACTACTTTTTAAACCATTCCGTGAAAAGTACAAAAACGTGGAGAAACTAGGAGGGTTCAAGTGAATTTCTGGGGCCAATATAATTCAATGTTCGCACACCCATACGCTTGGGACCGGCAGTGCTCCAAACGGCTTAAAACCATGTTTTTTTTTTAACTTTGTGACAGCTGCTAGTTTTTTGAGTCAAAAAATTAGACACAATAATCAAAAAGGAAATTTAAAAACACCACTATATCTTTTAAGACAATGCAAAAAAATAAGAGAAAAAAAAGCTAAAAAACTAAAATTAAGAAACCGGCGCGCTCAGGTGACTTCTGAAACCGTTTGGAGCGGGGCAGATTCTCACACAAAAACATTGCTTCCATCTCCCTAGTTCTTCCTGCTGTTACAATGGTACCAGTAGGCTAGTAGTAAATATATTAGTCCGGGGTCTACAATAATTTAGATTTATCAGTTATGATGGCGTGTATATCATACAGAGCAAAACACTCATCATCTAACGCCTTATAATAGGGGATGCGGCTATCGACTTATTTTTGTGTGTAGTAAGCAATGAATTGGGGCACCAAAATTTCATCCAGAGGCAGCAGCTGCAACCCTCTCCCCGTCGTTGCACTCCTCTTTATCAAACTCCTCCATCAACTCCCGCTGCCGCTGTGTCAGCTCCCTGCAATTAGTGCAGACGAAAAAAAAAATGTCAACTCCGAACGCTTCTGCTTTACTTCATAGGAAAAGGCAGAAAAGATTTTAATAGAACTGAAATTTGGTGGAAGCGAAGCATACGTTGGAACTCTGATATTGAAGTGAACATACTGATTCCCATAGGACGAGGAATTCCTCGCCTTTATTCCTGCAAAGGAAAAAAACAGCATATTTGTTGATTACAATGCTATGTACACCAGAGAGTAGATGTCATAGGGTAAAAACCAACTTGATTGATGAAGTCTGAACAGATCCAACAGATCGGATAAAGGGATTTTAGGGTGACTCCAATAACCAACCTTTGCTCCGCAGGACAACCTTCTCTCCTGGTTGGGTACCTTGGCGAACCTGGACAGAAAATACCACAAGCAAGGAAGCCTTAGGAAATAGATAACAGCATCCAGCAAATATATCCGGCATAGCCAGCTAGTATCATGCATCAAAAGTGAAATTACATAAGAATCAATGGATACCTTGACTGAAACATTTCCAGTAAGGGTTGGAACTGTGACAGTTCCACCTAGGACGGCCTGTAAATCAAGTAGTTTTAGAACTCATCAGCCAAGGAAATATGCATGATGCCAATTAACTCTTGGGTCAAAACAGGATACTTATATCATACATTCAAGTGATGACACACCAAAGGCAGGGTTGGTTATCATGCGCTACCAGTATGATGTAATTTTCGAATTAAAAAATTGAAAGAAACATGTAATTTGCATATATGGATATGTAAAGACCTCAGATCAACTATGATCAGACCACCAACCAACAGAAGAAAAAAATACTAGGAAGAGACGTGACCTGAGGAATGCTTAGAACAGCATCAACATGCACATGGTTGCCTTCTCTACGAAAGATGGGGTCCTCTCTAACCTGTAATAGAAAAAAAATTAAGTTCACTCGCAAAGTACTGCTTAAACTGATGGCTAGAGTTGGCATGTTGGCCAAAAAAGGAACCTTGATAGTAACATAAAGGTCACCAGGTTTATTGCGCTCAACATCTGCACCACCCTTACCACAAACCTTCATGGTGTCATTATCATCAATTCCTGCCCAAATGCCATGTATACTCCAAAATAAACTCATGCAATTGCATACTTGCAGCAAAGAGTATTCAAACATCAACAAAAAAGGCAGGATGATTTAATACAACTATACAAGCATATTTTGTGGAACAGTGAGATGATTTATTTGCCTTCTAAAGTTTTCTAGACAATAGTGGTGCTAGTGAATGAAACATTGAAAGGGCAGATCCGCATTGTGCTAAGTAAGTCAGTTCAGTTGGAATCACTGTTATGTCAATCTAGGTTAGTTATTGTCTTACTCACAATACCAAAAGTTTGCACTTAAAAGCATGCAAAGCTACAGACAAACAAGAAGGATATGCACAAACTTAATGTTTTGCATACTCAAATTCATAGTTGCAAGTTAAGATCCACATGCCAAGCGTATACATACATTCGTAGAGTCAAATCTTTCTTACCAGCCATTATGTCAAGCTTCACTGTTTTTTTCCCCTTCACTAGCTGTTCACCCTTGCATGTCTTGCAAAAATTCTTCAAGCAAATTACACACGAGCAAAAAAAAGTTAGGCCCCCAGAACCAAAATATCAACATAAGTGATAAATACAGACTAGAAAGTTCAGCAATTACCAATATACTGTACAATCACATTGACTAATTTGTATCATACACCTCTTGGCAATCATGCAGAAGTTTTAGTGCTTACAACCCAAATTGTTGAAGTATCAAAGGTGTTCTTCATAATGTTAACCAGATCTTTTTCTAAAGAACCAAGTACACTCATAGGAGTGATATTTAACATTTCTCACTGACAATGGTCAAAATAAGCAACTGTGTATCATAGCGGACAGCATGACAAATGGGACTTTACATCTTATAATGAAGTGCTAATTTGGAGGAACACATAGACAATATGTCATTGAAGAAGAAATGCACCTTCACAATTTTTCCACTTCCACCGCACCGAGAACAAGTAGATTCTAAACTCAATATACCCCTCTGCATGAATATCTGCATTCATAAGACAAAATTTTGAAGGTCAGAAAAGTAAACTATAAGTCGCATACTCTGGAAAAAGATTTTGCAAAAGGAGACATACCACACCAGAACCTCGACAAGCTTTACATGTTTGAGGTACAGTGCCAGGAGGAACACCACTTCCATCTGCCACAAATAGGTGATAAGTTTGGAGTCATAATAACAAGCAAATTGGGGCAGAGAGAGAATCCAACAAGTTCCTACATCAATGACTGAATAAACAAGTGAGAACACGTACTGCAAGTTTCACAGAAAATATCGGCCTCGTATGTAATAGTTTTTCTGCAGCCTTGAACAGCTTCCATGAACGACAGCTCAACAGGAACCTACAGTTGAGACAATAAAAACAATAAGCATTGCATCAACATGTTTGTTTTAAAGCAAATGATTGTAATGAAGAACAATAAAACCTTGACATCTTGGCCTCCTCGTACGGTGAACGTACTTTCAAAGATCTGGTTGAGGTTGACATGGCAAAAAATAAAAATATCAGGCATGTATAATGGTTTGTGTATAGTTACAATACAAACAACAGGAATTACACACACATGGAGAGCTGGAAAGTAATCAGAGGGTTTTGCCAAGTACAAATATTGAACAATAGAATCAAATCATGTTTGTCCCTCCGAATATGAAAGGCTAGCATGACAATTATTTTAAAAGCAGAGCACTAGTTCATTACATGTTCACATTATACATAAACACAGGCCTTACACTGAAGAAACAAAGAACTGCACTAGATTCAAAAATTCCACAACCTGTACTACAATATTTTCATGCAGAGCTCTCTACAGTTTATTTTTTAAAAACCCACTTGTGTTCCAAATTGCCAGCAGACAAGGCAATCAAGCAGATATATCACATATTTAAGTTTGTAAATCACAGGCATCAGCTTCATGATGCGGCCCCAAGTACCATTGCCACATTGGTTTGTGCTTCCAGTTGCATTCAGGAATTACATCTCAATTTGGTGTTGTTTCGGGAGAAGAGAAGAAAACAAGAGCCGAGGGGGAGGGAGGAGTGGACATCCAAGGAAAGAAAGGGAAAGAATCCCTAGCACATGAGAGTTTCTGTGTTCGGCCGCATGGGTTGGCGCATGAAAACACACAACTGAGTGGAGCACGTGTAGCACATGCGGGCCTAGGCGCATGTCATTCGGGCGGGCTCATGGGCAGGCAGCTGTGCATGCAGGAGGCAAGTGCACATGCGGGAGTCGCATGGGCAATGCGTGGGCCGCGTGGGCAATGTGTGCGGGAGACACGTGAAAAGCGCATCCGCTGGAAGCACGTCCGTTGGGACCGTATGGAATCCGGACTCAGCATTTGTTCGCGTGGAGGCGAACCGAGTGGGGCTCCGCATGGTTGCCATGAAAAGCAAGAAAGAGAAAGAGGTGTGGAGCTGGGACCGAGCCGAAAACAAGGAGGGAGCTAGGTAAATGCCAGCCAAGAGTCCGTGAGGAGCCAAAAAGGGTTGCGTGTGCGTTGGAAGCCAGGGACGACCCAGAACTTGAAGCCAGGAAGTCCATGTTCGGTTCAAATCCGAATAGGGTCAATTCCTATTCTGGTTTCCTTCTAAATCAGTTTCCAATCTAAATTAGTTACTTATTTCCAGGTTTATGTATTTGTACGTGGTTGAGTAGGAGCTGGGCTTAACCCATGGTGTGCGTGCGCGTATAAAGGCCAAGGCCCCTAAGGCCAGAGAAGGCAGCTAGGTTATTTTTCTACATTTGAGAAAATACCGAAAAGCCATGGTTGGTTTGTGGCGCAATTGTGTGTGTGTTTTTGCATGAGAGTTTCCCATCTAGGGTTTGAGAGAGAAGGTGCAGGTCGAGCAGATTCGTTCTTGAAATTGCCCTCGGAATCTACACAATCTTCCAATTCATGCTCCTTTATTGGTGTACAGTTTGGCAGAGCTGCTGAATGAAATTGAATATTTTTATTAGATTGGTTCAGGGCTGCCAAGTTAAAGTCATCTATGGTTGCTGTTGTTTTTATTTGGAAGAGAGCTAGAGAGGAGCTAGAGAAGACACTGGCTGGTGTTTTAGGGGTTGTGCAATCAAACCAAACCCTAAATTTGTTGCTGGCCGCAACAAGAAGGGAATTTGCTTCTATTTGTACTGTGAAGACCGGGCCACCCTTGCGCATCAGCTAGACTACTAGTTGACCCATATCACCTCATGAATAACTTTCAACAAAATATAGTGAATTTATAATGACAACCTAAAAATGGGCGCAAATTACTGATACTAAACCAAAAAACAAAGGACAACTGCTCTTACATCAGTAAAAATGTCACCAAATGGATGACCACCAGGAAAACCCTGCCCCTCAGAACCATCTGGGCCACCACCTGATGCTTGGCGTTCATAGGCTTCTGCTCCAAGCTGCCAAGAACAAATGTATGTTATACTATAATGCATAAGCAATAAAAAATTTTGTATGATAGGAAAAGAAGATTGGTGGTTTAGGAAAATCAGTGCTATCATAATGGAAGCCGGTCTAGGTGAACAATCAAACGCAAATTATAAAAACAAGACAAAGAGCTTGTTTCATTTGTTATGATAGCATTTAGTCTGTATATGAAGACTATTTTCTTGTCATACAAAAAATCATTAATAACCTGGTCATAAGTTTCACGCTTATCATCATCCTTCAAGACCTGAGAGAAAAGCACAAAGAAATAGCAGCCTTTAGAATAAACATGCACTATGGTTCATCAGATGAAAAATAAATTGTTCCTACTAAAACTCTGTACCTCATAGGCACGGTTAACTTCTTGAAATTTTCTTTCTGCGTCAGTATCATCTTTATTAGTATCAGGGTGGAACTTCTTTGCAAGCTGGAGAAGCATGATCAGTTTAGTTAAAATTTGACAAGCTAAATAACAAGAAAAGGGGAGGAAACAGATCAAAAGGCACATAATAGAATATCATGTGGATTGTTAAACAATCAACACACAACTATCAGGCATATAATGTAGTAACTAGTATTATAGTAAAGCATGCAATAAAAATCGTACTAAAACATGAAATATCACTAGAAATTGATCCTCTAGACACACATTCGCTGTAAGGGAAGGCTACCTTCTCTCATAAGCTCCATATGCTGAGATTCTTCGAGAAGTAACTTCTTTTACTAACCCAGAGAACTGTTTGGTGTAGATGTAAATAAGCCGCTGGGTGGAACTTGAGTATTTGTGCAAATATACCATGACCCAACTACCCTCATTGGTTTCTTAAAGTAGTATTTGTGCAAATATACCATGACCCAACTACCCTCATTGGTTTCTTAAAGTAACCTAACATGTTTATGAATTACACACCTCTCATGACAAAAATCTAGCAAAATATTATAGGGGTAACATTTGCCTCTTTTAAGTTTTAATAGATAGTCTGCATGCTAACACTGCTGGTTCTTAGCCAGTTGGTCAGATCAAGAGTAGGACAAGGCGTTATCTAATCCTTTCTCTTCATTATTACCATGTTTCTCAAAAACACCATGCGACTACAAAAACAGCTCTCGCTCCTTAGAAAATACATGATCTGGGAGGCAGAGAGAAAAGGTCTTACAAACCCAGTACAACTGATAATTTCTGTCAATGCTAATGGCAGTGTGCCTAACCTATTCTGCAGAAGCCCTAAAAGCTGGGTATGAACAGCTTCTGCTGTTGTGTACAAATGGAGCTGGGCTGCCAGTAGCCATCATAAACTGTTGAAAAGGCCCTAGGGGAGCTAGAGCTTTTCCCTGCTCTAGACTGAAGTTTAGGCTCTCCCAAACAGGCTGCCCCTAATTATCCAATCCAGAAGAAAGGTCTAGCTAGCACACAATTGCCAAGCATTATTGATCAAATTGCAGTGCCCTTTCTGCACAATAAATTAGGAACTAACAAAAGCATATGTTGGCGTGTCAAACAAAGCGTCAGACTTATTTATTTCGTTTTGGCCACAGTTCATGTTCATCACTCTGTAAAGGAACAGGATCCTTCAGAAGTTTGATCAAGTGATGTTCAATCAATAGCATATCTTAACTAGGAAAAAGTAAAAAAAAAATGCATACCGCATAATATGCCTTCTTTATTTCTGACGCAGAAGCGTCGCTGCTCACTCCAAGCACATCATAGTAATCCCTTGCACTCACCCTCCTTGTGGCTAAAATCATAGAGATATAAAGGTTTTATCATACAACTAAACAAAATAAACATGGGATTCACCAAAACGAAAGAAAACATAAAAAGAACAGAGGGAATCATACTAGCATTTCAAAATCAAAAGCAAGTACATCTGAAATATCAACCATTGCATTACAAAAGAAGCAAGCCTGACTGCCAGGCTATTCAGCCTAAAGAAAGATAACTATTTGTCTAGTATTTTTTTAGTAAACACAATAAAACCATATTTATCATTAAGACAAATAGTTTTGCTTCTGCATTTAAAGAGGTGCTTAAATCTTGAATCTTGTGGAGAGTTGTAGGGCAACGAGGTTCAGTGCGAGTGTTCAAAGCAGGACTTATCAAATTAGCATGGATATGAGTGACCGGATAACACTGCAAAGTTGTGTCTTTTACCGTACGAAAGAAATTAAGAAACAGAGCAAAATTACCAATAAGTCATAAAAAAGATGGCTGCCACACCCACACAAACACGAACCTTTGACACTAAATCCGCTAAGAACCTAAGGGGCATTCGTATTGGCTTCTGTTAATGACTTTTGGCTGCGGCTAAAGGTTTTTAGCTGAAAATGAATAGTATCGGCTGAAGAAGTGATTTTTAGAAGGAGACAAGTGATGCAAAAAAATAAGGGAGAGTTGTGTGCACGAGACGGGAGCAAGAGGAATAGGGTACGTGATGCGCCCGTGACCCTCTGGCTCATCCTCAGAGCGAGACTGGAGCAAGAGGAGTGGAGAATCCGTTTCGAGAAGCCAAGTGTTCGTATTGGCTACTGGCTTCTCCAAGCAGAAGCCAAAAGCAGGGCCTAAATTAAGTTCTAGCAGTACAAATGCTTGCTGCTCAGATTGAAAGCAGAAAGACAGAGCTAGTCGTAACCAGAATATGACATCTTGGCTTCAGTTATAGGCTGTCATAGAATTACATCTTGGTTTCAACTTTCAACTCTAATGAAATTGGGTATAACATTCAATTACGCCCACCTCCAACGACGAAATGCTATGTATCACAAACTGAAACATGGTATTACACGATAGAACACATCAAATCCACCGGAGCACCTACCATGGAACGACCTGCTCGGGCACCACCAACTCGTGCTCCTCCTCTCCCTCCCTGCCCAATTAAACGGATCAGCAACGCACGAGCACGGGCCTCTCAACAATTCATGCGAAAAGCATCGAACTTTTTAGCGAGGCGACTCACCTGGGTCGGGCAGCCGCGACGGTACGCCCCACGCCGAGGAGGCGGCGGCGAGGTGGCGGGAGAACAGCTCGAGCTGGCACGGAGGTAAAGGGGGTTAGACGTGAGGGTTCGGGATTGGATGGGAGGAGCAGCGGGAGGAAGAAAGGGGAGGGGTATAAGCTCACCGTGGAGGAGGAGGTCGCTGCGGCGGCGAACCTGGAGGCGGCGGCGCGCGCCATGGGAGCGGAGGTGGAGGAACCCTACTTTTGTGCTTGAGGACGAGCGACGGAGTGGGCTGTGCGGGTTAAACGACCGCACGGACGGACGGGAAAGGGTTTTAGGGGCGTTCATATGTACTTATAGCTTTTAAATTATAGCTATTTACAAGAAATAGTATGTAAAAAAATAGTTATATATGATTTTAATCGATGTAGCTGAACTCGGTATAGTGTCTACTACAATTAACTTATAGACCCCTATTTAAAAAAACACACAGTTTAAAATCCAGTTACTGTAACAAAAAGTAAAAAAATCAAAACAGAAGTTGTACTAAACCAAGCCGTAGGTTTTTAGCTTTGACTTATAAATAGTAATATCTTGTAGAGAGAGACTTGCGTATAATTTTGGTTGATATAAATAAAATTGATGTAGTATATATTACAATAGACTAGTAGACTATGTCTTAAAAACACTTCATTTAAAAGTTAAATACTATAGAAAAATTATTTACTATTAAAAATTGTTTTTATAACTAATATGGATAGGGTCTAGTAAGTTTAATTTAATTCGTGTCTGGATCCGTGCTAAAGAAAAATAAATCTACCATATAAAAGCTTCGATTTCTAATATATTGTTCCGAAAGAAGTATAATTTACCTAACAACTGTTTAGGAGTTTAATTTTCACTCCCCTTCCAAAAACATGGTTTCACCATGTCAATAGCCACATCATCCCCCTCCTCCTGCCTCTCTTTCTTCCTCGTCTAATCACACATAATAGGCCGATAGCCCGGCATTAAATTTGCTCGACCTCGTCTTTCACATCATTGTCCATTATAGCAGAAATTTTTTGAGTTGTGGTTTATAATTTTTAATTTAAAATTTTTAAATTATGATTGTTTACGAGATAGTATGAAGAGAAAGATAGTCACGTATGATTTTGGTCGATACAGATGAAGTTAGGACAGTGTCTATTACAATTAACTTATAATCCATGTCTTGAAAAGATATTTCTTTTAAAAACTAGTTACCGTAGAAAAACAGATCATAAACTTTAGAACCCACCCTATCAATGTATAGCGGATAGTTTTGCGTAACTAGTTAAGTAGTTGCTACGGAAAACAAAATTTGGATCTGAAAGCGAAGCTTCGTACTCTTACGCAATTCATCAGCACTAACAAATTTGCGTAACTAGTTGAGTAATTTTTATTGTTTTTGGGCACCCATGGTATCTTGCATCCTTTAGAAAGTAGCCTAGCAATCTTAAGGGACTGTTCTTTTTAGCTATGGCTTATGGTTTTAATCTGAAATTTTTAAATATTGGCTGTTTACGGTACAGATTATGGAGAGACCGATACTCACTTACGATTTTGGCTGGTACAGATATTGGGCTTTTAACGTGTACTGCGTTTAACTTGTAGATCCCGTCTTGAGAAAATACTCCGTTTGAAAGTTAGGTACTGTAGCAAAAATTAAAAGCCGATCGACTTGTGACTTACCAAACAGACCCTAATTCACAATACTCGAATGCAATTCATCAGCACTAACAATTGCAGTGTATCGATCACCATCAAACTTAATCACACAAATATATTAAAGATCATGTTAGTTACACCGAAATATTCATTAACAAAAACCAGTTAGCCGAGAACGGAGAACAGCACATTTACACATCATTGGATTTGACCATAATGGTGTTCAAAGCACTTCAAAAAAACACTGCCGGTGAACACTATCAAAATCCATGTGGGCAAATTCTAAAGCAACTCCAATAAACTTCTTGGCAAATACAGAGATGATAGTATCTTCATTGATCATCGATCCATCATGCCTCCGATCCATCTCTGAAGCATGTGCAAAACAGTATCATCACTAGTTGTTTTCTGAACAAATGATATCAAGTCCAAAATTCCCTTTGTTCCCAACGGACCAAAATAGCGTTACTGCGATTTTTAGTTACGATTGAAATGTCTTCAATCGCTTCAACCTTCAGATGATTCATCATTAGTGTAGACTCCAATGAAATTTTCAAAATCCTATAAAAATTACTGTTCATCGTTTTAGAGGTGATCTCATGGTGCGATAGAGGTGACCCTGTAATCTTCTCGTATGGACCTGCTCCTGGAAAGACTGAATTTACTTCAAGCTCTTCTAGTGCCCGCAGTGTTGTGCTGCATGCCCCTAGTCTTTGAACCGGTGCCATGCGGCCTTGCTCAGTTGGGCTTAGGGTTCTAGTTTCCAGCTTAATTTTTATTATTTCTACATTTCGTTCTTTTCTGATTTTTGGTTTTGTAGTTTTTTGCTGGTTCTTTTTTCATATTCCTTTACATTATACATTGTATGCTAACCCGTTTTTCTCATTTTTAATTTTTTTTAAAATTTAACTGTGTCAAATAAGTTACCATCAACAACAGTCTAATTTCAGTCAATTACAGTGAAAATTCAGCTATAAGCCACCAAAATTCAGCCCAACTGAGCACCCTATAGTTGCAGTCATTATGCCAATCGATCAATCACGGTTTACATGGGTTGATCAACGGCAGTGCTAACGTGGCAAGTGAAAATGTTGTAAAAAGGATCTGGTCAATTTGTTGAGAAACTGTAGCCTCGTTCTTTTAGGTTTTTTGGTTTCGACTTTTCCAGAAACCGAAACAAACAAATAATCGTTTCTTCAAACAACTTCTCGAGCCTATCGACACTATATCATCCACATCAACACCTTTGTCGTCCTCTATTATCTTGAAAGACACAACCAAAAGCTAGTCGCCGCAGCATCAAGAACATATAGTCCGTAGACTTGTAGTGCTATCTATTTTTAAAAAGAAATTGAATTGGGTTGATCCGGTCCGACCTAAGAAAGGTTCATTTTTGGGACAGATTGGGTAGCGTCAGCCCGAGACGAGAGGATGCAATCTCGTACTCCAATCCATCTCGTTCGTCCATTGACGTGAGCCCGCATCTCAAAGCATCCACGCACACGTCATAAGTCGGCAACAGTCACAGGTCAGAGCTCTGTCAAACATGTTGGAGATCTCTCATTCGCTCTCTCTTGTATTTTCTATTTCTCTCAAGAAACAAATACAAGTTCTCGGGAAACAATGACTACTACAAATGGCTCGGTTATTACATTCGATTGAGACTCTTTAAATAAAAACAACATGTCGCTCATGCAAACCACTCACCCATTACCTACGATTATTCGCTTAACTCCTGAAATTCCTCTACGATCCGCACGACTTAGTCCTCTTAATTACTTATTGACACAGGCTACAACCACTACTATGACCGTCACTTGGTTGACTGCTTCTCCGACTACAACCGCTAAACACAATCTTACGACCACACAGAGTCTTACGACCACACACTCGACTCTGGCCGCTACATACTCCAACACGACCACTCGACTCCGACTAACTACAGATGAGTACTAGGCACGAGTGCTCGGACATATAACTTTCGACCACAGCCACTTACGACCACACACACGACTACGAGTACTAGCACCTACGACCACACACACAATCACAAGTGTTTGATACTCGTTTACGACCACGAGTACTCATTACGACCATGAGCACTCGAACATACGAGTACTCGACTACGACTACAGTGCTTGACACACACCGAGTACGCACAACAATAAGATTAGTTCCAACAATCAACCCTCCTAATCTTGTTGTCTTATCCTTGATATCTCGACTCACGATGCTGATGACCCACACCGTCTTTGCCGCACGCAACAACCTCTTATTCTTGCCACACGCAGCATCATCTTCTTGCCGCACACAGTAGCCTCCTTCTTCTTCTTGCCACACGTAGCGGCTTCACCTTGCTACACATATCAACAACTTTATCTTATGGACGATACCTTCCCAACGTTGATATCCACCTTGTAGTACCCTCACACCACTACGCATGGCCTCCACGAGACAACATAGTCTGCGGCTTCTCTCTGCCAATCGATATCTCCTCCGTCGGTGCCTCGCATGACTCATCGCGTCGTTGTTAGTCTCATGCCAACTCAATTCCAGGCGGCTCCGCACCGCCTCACCTTGCCGCCACCGACCTCCACATATCTCCAGTGGAGATTGCCGTTGTCAGCTGCGGCCTCCACTTTGCATGGAGTATACCACTGCGCCACCTTAGGCCTCCACTCATAGAGTCTGCCGTTGGTGCACCCGTCATCAAAGCCGCCGCTCGCAGCTGCACCACTTTAGCGACCCACCACCATGTGACATCACGCCACCGCCGCCACGTCGATCGACACCGCGCCCGGCCTCGCTATGGGCGCGCGGACCTTCGCTTCCATGCTCCTGAGCGGTGCTGTCGGCCGATTCGTGGCCAGCACCTGCGCACCTCCACCCAACACTTGCCGCTGCGCACATCATCACGCCGACCAACGAGTCATCGCTACGCAGGTTCTCCTCGCACCTTGCTCTGATAACAATTGTGGAGATCTCTCACTCGCTCTCTCTTGTATTTTCTATTTCTCTCAGGAAACAAATACAAGTTCTCAGGAGACAAATGCTACTGTAAATGGCTCGGTTATTACATTCGATTGAGACGCTTTAAATAGAAACAACTAGTCGCTCATGTAGACCACTCACCCACTACCTACGATCATGCGTTTAACTCCTAAAATTCCTCCACAATCCACACGACTCGATCCTCTTAACTACTTATTAACTCAGGATACAACCGCTACTATGACCGTCACTCAATCGACTTCTTCTCTAGCCTCGACCGCTAAACACGGTCTTACGACCACACGCTCGATTCCGACTGCTACAGACTTCAACACGACCACTCGACTCCGACTAACTACAGACGAGTACTAGACATGAGTATTCGAACATATAACTTTCGATCACAACCACCTACGACTACACACATGACTATGAGTACTAACACCTACACCACATACACAACTGTGAGAGCTGAATACTCGTTTACGACTACGACGAATACTCCTACAATTGCAGTACTCAAACACGCCGATTACGCACAACTAACGAAACAGGGCCCCACCCTGCCTTGCCGGCGGCGGAGAGCAGCGAGCATTCGAGCAGAGCGGCGAACGGCGGGGGAGCAGCGGAGGCGACATGGCGGCGGAGAAGAAGTGGAGGTTCGCGATGGTGTGCTCGTCGAACATGAACCGGAGCATGGAGGCGCACTCGCTGCTGGGCCGCGCGGGGCTCGACGTCGCCTCCTACGGCACCGGCACCCACGTCAAGCTCCCGGGCCCGTCGCTCCACGAACCCAACGTCTACGACTTCGGCACCCCCTACAGCGTCATCTACGACGACCTCCGCCGCAAGGACCCCGACCTGTCCGTATCCCTTATCTCTCTCCCTTGCTTCTTGGGATTTTTTGGGGGGGTTTTCTTGGTGATCTTATTCTTGGAGAGGCCTTTCTTGGGTTGATTTTAAGAAGGTGGGGAGCTTTGGGGGTGTACTGTAAGTTGTCTGTTTCAGCCTGGTCGTTCGATGATTTTGGATGGGGTTTTGGAGATATTTTGGGCGGGTTTGATGGAAACAGAGATCAACCATGCAAATGTTTTGCAATCTTTGGGGTTTCCTACCCAGAATTCGGATCTCTTTTTCTTATTTTCTCATTCTTGGACTTAAGTCTCGGCGATTTCGTTTGGGAGATTTCGTTTGGGAATGATGATTTGCCTCATTGACAATTCTTGCAAAATCAATTACCTCCGTTTGAATGCTGTCAATTCTTGCACAATTCTGATTCAAAGACATGTAGTCCTTAGTGAATTGAGCAGAAATGTTGCAGCATTGGGTTCCCCTTTGTTTTCTGGCGTGAGTGTGTTCTTGGATTACTAAGAAAACAAGATACTAGATGTTTTCTTGGTAGATTCATCTAGCTGACCAGCAATGCATTTTTGTGCTGACTGTGGTGACCTATCCAGGTACAAGAGGAACGGCCTGCTGCCAATGCTGAAGAGGAACACCTCTGTCAAGCTGGCGCCACAGAGGTGGCAGGACAATGCCGGTGATGGGATGTTTGATACGATTCTCACCTTTGAGGAGAGGGTCTTCGACTTGGTCGTTGAAGGTAACTGATAGGAACTGGGACATGATTTTGGTCTAGAAAATGCATCAGGCACTAACCATTGGAAACCTGTAGGATTACATGAATACATGGCTGTGTAGGCACTCACTGACGCTTGGATTTGTTTGTGTGCAGATATGAATAACCGCGAGCAGAGGCTGCTGAAGACCGTGCCGATAATCAATATGGATGTGAAAGATAACCATGAAGAAGCTGGTGTTGGGGCAAAGCTTGCTTTAGATTTGTGCCAGAAGGTATCCAAGTAACATCACATATATAGTGTATAAAGCTATTCCTTCCATTAACTTGTTAGTTATTAATCTGGTTAGTCTTGTTTGGAGTTGGATTTTGTAAAAGGACAAAAGTCCATTTTTTCAACCTTCAACTATGGCGTGAGTTCGAAACTTCAAAACCGTTCACTTTTCACCCTCAAACACTTAAAACTGGTACAAAACACCCCCTCAAACCTAAACTGTGGTGGTATTGGCTGATGTAGCAATGATGTGGAGGTGGTTTTGACAAGTGTATGCTAACGTGGCACCTATGTTAGCAATATATATCTTCAACCAGCAAATATAACAAAATTAAAGAATGGGCCCCACATGTAAGAGATAGGGAGAGAGAAAAGAGGTCTTCCTCCTCCTCTGGACAGGAACGATAGAAGCCATGGTAGCGCTTCAGGTGAAGTGGCCAGTGGCACTGATCCCCTAGGCGGCCGCCTAGCCCGCCTAGGCGCTAGGCGCCACCCTCCCGCCTTGCCCGTCTAGCCGATTTGTCCCGCCTAGCCCGCCTAGGAGGCGACTAGGCGCCGGTCTGCCGTCCGACTAGCGCCTAGCGTCTAGGTGAACACTGGCCGGTGGCGAGGGAGAGGTGCCAAGGCATGGGAGATGGGTAAAACGGAATGCGCACGATGCGAGAAATCCCATTGTCATGGAGGTTTATTGAGAGGGGCGTCGGAGACATGTCATTGGTAACGGGCGGCAGCGATAGCGGCGAGTGACCGTGGCAATGGTGGCTAGATGGACGGGAAGCCTAAATAAACGCGTCGAAATGTAGGGGAAGGTGAGGGGAGGCTCGGGTATGAGTGAATCAGATAGAGGCTTACCAAGGACGGGGAGCAAATTCAGTGAACATGGAACAAAGTTGCGGGAGAAAAGGCTCGATTTGGCATGCTACAAGAACGAGAGTTAAATTAACTCGGGGAGATGTATGAACAATGGTTGGAACACATTCTAACGTGAGAAGATTAATGAAAAGCTGAACGAGGTGACGGAAACATGGTGGCAGCCGACGGTGGCGTCATGAACAGAGGATGGCATGGAAGGCATGGCGTCATGCTCGGGGCATGCGCACCGATGCTGGCGAGGTTAGCTCGGCTCTTGCTAGTTATAGGAGCTAGGATAAGTGCAGTAGGGACCCGGGCTCCTCTGTATTCTTCAGCCTCTCGTGAGCTGAGCGCGCGTTCTCCACCACTGGTGTCGCCATTGTCAGGCTCGCCGCTTTCCCAGCCAAGGCCGTCACTGTCGCAGAAGGTCGAGGTGCTCGGTGCCGAGCCGTCCTGCAGGGGCCATGCCGTGGCGGTGCTGAGGACGATCCCGGCAAACCAGGAGGCGTTGTTCCGCGGCATGCTCCAACTGATCTAGATGTCCAGTCTCTCTTCTCTTCTTCCCTGGAGCAATCATGGGCATAAGCCTCAATTTTGCTCTAAAAATTTCATCTGGAAAGAGAAAGAAGGGAGAGAACATGGCAGCCTTGAAATCTCTTTTGGTGACAACATTTGCAGCTGAGGGTAAGGAAGAAGCTCACCGACGGCGGCAGCAGTGAGTAGCAGGGGAACTGCATTGCTAACGGCGTGGATGGGGGGAGGCGAGGAGCGGCATTGCCAGTGCATGGAGGGGAGCGGCGGTGCTAGTTGGAGAAGAGATGTCTATGGCCGATGGTGTGAGAGGGGAATAGAGAGGAAGAAGAAGGGAAGGGGAGGGAGGAAGAAGAAGATATGGAGGGATACTGACATGTTGGCCCTATTCTTTTTTATTACTTGTTGACTCATTCTTTGCCAGCGAGGAAACAAATGGCAGGCATGTCAGCCCACAACCAGGGTCGCTCACGTGAGGGGGTAACTTGACTGGTATCTGCAGTTCTGGGTTCCCATCCAGACGGTTTTTGAGTTCAAGGTTGATTTTCGGATCACCCCAATAGTCCAGGGTTGTAAAGTGGACTTATTCCTTTGTAAAATCGTGTGGATGCTACTGATACTGATGAAGAGATTTGTAACGCCCTTGCACCCCCAATCACTAGGGCTGACGCATACTACATATATATGCTAAGGCTGAGATAGTTGAACTAAGAGTTAGTTCAAACATGAAAATAACTAAAATGGTGATGAACCTCGAAACACATAAACCTCAATGTAAGTTTCTAAGTCACCACAAGCTAGCACAATGAATCAATAAATCAAAATGGAAATAAATTATCCATCACAATTGGCATATTCCTGCCTACGACATCCTCGTAGGCCTCCACATCATAGTAAGTACACCACCCAACCAATCTTATGAAATCCTAGCTGCATAGCCCATCTATGCAATTAGTATGGCTAATTAAAATGCACGACAACCAAAGGAAAGGTTTCATTAATTTACCACTTTTATGTCAACTCAAAAACATTTATAATGAGCAAAGTGTACCATTAATAAAAATCTACTAGTGATCAAGCCTTGTATCTCAAGCACAATTTGGGTGAATGCACTGGATATCCACACTCTTACTCTAAATATGGGATATGCCAATCCAAAGGTTGGCATTTCAGGATATGCCACTCCATGCCTCACTGACATGTGGCACGCACACGATTGGGGTGACATACTTCCAAAATCCATATTTAGAGTAGTACCATGGATTAATTATCACTAACCTTAACGCTACTTCCAATTAGTCAATCCAAGAATACCAATACTACTTTATGGGAAAAGTCTCTTGCCCCTGCCAGCCTGGCACTTTAAAAGCGCATCGATAAAGGTAACATAGGTTATTTATGTTAAGGGTATTAGAGATAGAATAAGAATCGTATTATTCCTTTCCTTATATACCTCGCTTTCCTTATCCGCATATGTCATATTCCCTTGTAATATCCCATGTACTCTCTATATATATTACCCATTAGACTTCTTCAATATACACACAATATTCATAACAATTTATACCTATACGGATCCCTATAAATACCCAACTATTGTGTCTAGTGGCGTATGCAGCAAGGGTGCGGGGTGGGGCTGGAGCACTGGCTCTGCCCGCCGCACCCCTGGAAAACCCCCAAATTTGCTGATCTCTTGAGTAGAACATCAAACAACATTTCATAATCCCATTAGCTGGTTTGCAAAATAGCCTTTTTATTCTCGTATCTTTATTCTTGGTAAAAATATGGAGAAACTAACATTTTATGCGTCCTGTAACCCGTCGAATGTACGTTTAGTTCTCTCACTCATGTCCCATGAGGCCATGAGCACCGGCTCCATTTTTGCTGTGCATACGCCACTGATTATGTCCACGGGGATTCACACGTGATTTTTTGCGTATGACCCTGAAGCAATGTCTTAGATTGTTCCTTGATCCTCAAACAAACCTCTTCGGGTGCCCTGCCCCGAAGGGTCTACAAATTTCAATTGTCTGGCCTTTTTTCCACCACAACATAATACATGTAAGTTTTCATTTTATCACTTGCATATTTCACAAAATGGTATTTTACAAAATAATGATGGCACTAAAGTAGGAGCAATATGCCCCTAACCATCATTGAAGAGTGGGTTCACATCTTGCCTCAAGAAAGCTGGTGGTGGTAGTTTAAAGTTTGTCACTTAGTCCTATCTCATCAGCAAGTTCAACATCTTACTGCAAAGCATAGAGAGATTTATCCAAATATGTAAGAAAATAATATAAGAATGCATGCAGCAATTAAGGACTTGAAACATTTGATGGGTTTAGGATGGAGGAGTATTCGAAATAAGGGGTTTGAGGATATTTGGCGAGGATTTGCTGATTCTTAATTTGATTCACATGCATAAGTATTTCCCACTTCAAATCATTATACATCCACCTTATATAAACTTACCAACTTATGGGTATCAAATGGCTCCACAAGGATTTATCTCCAATCCACCATTGAAGTGACCTGAGCATGCATTTGGCAAGAACAAACTAAACATGCATATGTTCACCAATTTCACCAGTTCAACCTGAACTCCTTACTCCAGCATAAACCAAATGTAGGCATGTTTTGTTCAGTTTCACTAACTCCAAGACACATGCAATCTATCCAAAACATACTAGAAAGGCCATATCTCATCTAGGATCAAAAGAAACCATTATACGTGTTAAACAAGGGAAATTTCAGAAATCGCTTACATTATGAAATGCACATGAAAACACCTTCCCTCAATACAAACCTTACTCTGTAGCATGGTAAAATACAGGGCACAAATCCCAGCTGCGCATCTATTTAATATTTGAGAATATCTATAGTATATTCACTCCATTGACTTCGTTTTGTCACCTTTTTCAGTACACATGAAACTAATGCAAACAAATTACTAGAAGTATCAGAGTAAAGTTTTTCTTTTTTTGAGATTTAAGGAGCCATGCATGTATTTAAGAAAAATCATGGAATCAACCTTTTATTTGTTTTTATTTTCCGCAAGGAATACATGATTTTGCATGACAATAGGGCGGGGGTAGTGAATTATCCCTGGCCCCTGGCACCATCTCTCGCTTTGGGGGACAATTCCTCTTATTCCCCATCCCATGTAGGACCTCGAGTCCCCATTGGGGACCCACCACCCATTCGACATAGCAAAGCGGAACATGATCGTCAGCAATGCCACCTTCTCATAGTGAACGTGAAGATAACAAACACACAAGGGAACACATTTGATTTACTTTATTTCATTCTCTCCAATAGATGGAAAGCCTTCCTCTATTGCGTTCTGTCCAATAGATTTGCTCCCCATTGTTTCCACATAGGCAACACATTCTATCTTTGGGCCTGCATTTTCTTGCATCTCAGCTTCCAACCAGGGCGTGCAGACGGCCCCAACTCCGTCCAAGTCCAGTAAAACTCCTACTGGACCAGCCCACTAGCACCCCTCTCTCTGCCACATGTGCAGCACGCACACACAAAAGAGAGAAGATGTGCTAAAAAAATAACTTCTTGGTGAAATTTGAACAGGGAACCTCGTCCTCAATTTATAAGCCATCAGACTCCATTAACCACCTCCGCCCATGCCTAGGATTGTATCAAAGAGGTGAAATAAAATTTATATTGAACGATCTTAAATATCTGAAATCAAATTTGTCCTTCCAGTCATACATGTTATACCATGGTAAAAGAAGTATTACACATATGGCCTGCATCCATGCCCATCGTGATCGACTGATCTTATACTGTGATAGTATAATAGTAGTGGGGGGTATTGATAAGCTCGAATTCATGCTCGTAGAATATTAAAAGCTTAAGTTTTACCTTTTCACTTCAATATTGACATTGATATTCCATTTGGATGGTCATATCTTTGTCGACATTTTGTGTGCTTACAAAAACTCAAAACCCAGTATTTGGGAAATGAAAGCACAGAGTCCTGTTTCCCCGTAAAGTCTTGTGGCCAATCAATTATATAGCACAACATACCTGGGCACCTCTCTGCACTTGAAAAGTAACATAGAAATCCCCATAAATATCCTCTTTGCAGTGAAACCCGTGTATGAAATTTGTTTACCTCTCAACATAATGAAGTTTCCTTTTTCATTAATGATGTGATTAGCTGTGGTGTATTTTGAGATATTTCTTTTGTTTCCTAGTATAGTTACCTGAAACAATCTTTGTTATACCACGCCTTTTTGCCTTGCTGCTCTCTTATGTTATCCATAATGTGCTAATTATATATGTTACAAATTTACAATAATATCAACATCTACTGATGGTATAGTGTGTGTTGTAAATGGATTTTGACATTAATCCTTGCACTGTTGCAATGCAATATTGGAATGTAGAGTTTGATGTGTTTACTATTTTCCATCAAGCTTTTGTTCAGACGTTCCTGCCACCATATTTCTGACCTTAGTTTGTGCGTGGTAGGTATGCACTTCTGTAAAGTGGGACTGTTTAAAAGTTTGAAACGAACTAATGAAGTTATGAATGTTTCTGTTGAACAACGAGTTAATTTATCTGTTCTTTTTCAGCTTGAAGGGTGGAAGATGATTGGGAGCAAATTATTGATGACCTGATTCCTGTATTTGAGAAGCAGCACAAGCGGAAGCTCACATACAACATCGCATTCTACTAACTTCTATAGCTCCTTGTGCGGATTATACAGAGGCCGAATCATTCTTGTTTAACCTATTGTGTGGATGGTTGATAAATTGGTATTCTGGAAACTGTACAAAACCGAGGCAGCAGCTGGATTGCAGTGTTGCTCCAATTCCATGCCAACATTTAGAAAAAAATGTGGAACTTAACAGAAGGAAGTATGTTCTATTTTGCTGTACCCGATTGATGCCAGAGGACAGAGACGATGATCTCGAAGCCAGCATCTCAAAACCATGCGGCATCTGGGTTCCGATTTGCTTTATTTGCCCCCCTCTACATTTTTCAGTGGAGTGGTACATGCGCATGAATATGGGTGTGTTGTTTGGAGTTAGCAGGTACAAGTTCACAAACTGAACAATGCAGACAGAGACCAGAGGCAATGCGTTTCGCTGACGCCGACCCAAAATCGTCAGAAACGCATGTAAATTTTCAGGTGTCCTGATCGAACTTTCTCAGAATCTGACGTGAAGTCGACACCCTTCGGTGGCATTTCGTTTGGTTCCTCTCGTTAAGTTCTTCGTTTTGACCGGTCAGAGCGCTGTTCGCGAGGCGATCAATCATCCGCCGGTGCCAGAATCCTGTCATATGTTGAGAGCTCTGACGGCACTCGCAGTTACCACTTGTGCCGTACCAGGTTTACTGAATCTGCCGTCCTGGTTGTTCCGGCGGCCTGATGTGCTCGCTTTTTTTGTCTCTTGAGAGCTCAGTCCTCCATGACGACGACGGTGAGATCGTAATTTGTGGTTGCGAGTCGATCTCCTCAACTAACTTTCGTCGTTAAAAGAGGGCTTCGAGGACCATGTGATGACAGTTCAGCTCGCCGGTTTGTTTGAGCTGACGGCAGGAAT
This sequence comes from Bonia amplexicaulis, assembly GCA_036346245.1. NCBI lineage: Eukaryota > Viridiplantae > Streptophyta > Magnoliopsida > Poales > Poaceae > Bonia > Bonia amplexicaulis. Next base: position 1,827,333 of record CM070768.1, on the reverse strand, counting down.
GGTTGGGAGTAATGGTTTTCGAGAGAGAGCAGGCTCTTTTTGACCTAGTCAAAAAGAGCTAATGGATGGGTCTTTTGGACATGGCTGCATAACTATTTGTGATAAGAGGTTTAATTTGTTGTGTGGACTACAAGGACTGGTTACATTCATTGTTGCTTCTTGAGAAAACTATGGTATTCATTAGGTATGGCAAATATCGTCTTTAGTGGGCTCATCTCACCTCTGAAGGTAGCAATGTTCAAGAATAAAAGCCTCAGCTCAATTCGGCTTAAGTTTCTGACTTCTGGTTTATTTTTCATTATTTCTAAATTTCATTTTTCTGGTTGTTTAACTTTTTTGAGCTTTTTTTGTCGGTTTTTTTCGTATTCGTTTGCATTGTCTATGATGGGCTAACTTGTTTTTTCTATTTTTTATTTTTTTAAATTTAGTTATATCAAATAAGACACAATCAATTACAGTGTAATTTCAACCAGCTACAGTGTAATTTTAGCTATAAATTAACTTATTTCAGCCTAACCGAATGGCACCAAAATGCTACGTCTATTGTGTCAAATCTTGCTAGTCTCTGTCCAAACTCGAATCCATTGAAGTCACTCAGGCCAGCAAACCGGCCGGTTTATTTCACATTCCAACCATAATTTGGTCAATTTGACCGGACAACTAATTAAACCCGTCTTTCAACGGGCATTTAATTTATACACATTTTGTTCAAATTGAAATGGTGGTACAATAAGAGTGGAAGAGGACCATTAGAATATGACATGTATATCCAACACGACACCTACACATCTATAGTATTTATCCTCTTAACTTCTAAGAACTTGTTTGAAAGCCTAAAATCTCTAATCTATTTCCATAGATAGATCGGGATTTTAAACTAAAATTTCTGTCTATCCATAGAGATAAGTCAAAATTTTTAGGCTCCTAAACAAGGTCTAAAAGAGAACGGATAAAAAGAAAAATTAGTTTGTTCCTTTCTCACTCCATAACGCCTAAACATATCCGCATCCACACCCATTAAATTAAAAACTGCTAACCAAGCCAATCTTGTCAAACTACTCTTTGACTAATTAAATGGTGTACCATCGTATCTATCCTATCATTCCTAGATAGTACGGAGTGAAGACCGACTATCCATTTGTTGCCATGCCTTAAAAGCTTAGCATATGTTCGTTACGGTTTTTAAAAGCGGTTTTTGGTTTTTGTTGTAGTACATATATTTTAAATGAAGTATTTTTTAAGATGAGATCTATAAATTAATTGTAGTACATGTTAAAAGCCTAATATCTGTATCAACTAAAATCATAACGCGAGTATCTCTCTCTGTAATCTCTGTCATAAATAATCAAAATTCAAAACTTTCAGTCAAATACATAAACCGCAGCTAAAAAGAACAAGCCCTTAAGCTCTTCGCTGTCCTCTTGTAAAACTTAACGTGACAGACGAAGAGAATAAGAACTTATAAGTTCATTGAATTTAAACACATACCATGATACTATTATATGATATTATTGTTGCTTTGTCTGACCAAATTAATTGACTTTACACACACAGTGCTCCAATGATTAACAGTTTGATTCCTGAGCTGATCAACTCAATTTGAAAGCAAAACGAAAAGAATATTCTTGTGTCCTGTCCCGTACATGTCGGCAACACTTTGGAGTCTTGAACTCTTCCATTTGACATTTTCTATCAATACTTTAGAGGATGCCTAGTTCAATTGAGACATCCTTGCCTTCTTGCTGAGTTGTTTATGTTCTATCATCCGTGTATTAAATTAATCTTACAAAGAAATGATATATTATGTTGGGAACAGTCCCAGTTATTGTTTCAAACTTGTGTACCGTTCCAAATTGAATTTAGAATATTTAATACATGTTGCTAGCCATAATGAAATGAAACTCTATTTTTTAAAAGGAAGAAGTTCATATAACACTTGAATTTTGCTCAAAAGTCTATCCATAGTTCATGTAACACTTACTTTGCTCGAAAGTCTATCTAGTATCCCGAAATATGAAACTAGATATTTCATCCCCTCTCGAGCTTTGCAATCCAATTAAAATAACACCCTGACCTGGTTTCGCTGGGTGGTACTACCCATATGGCACGATGAGTAAGCGATTTTTCATGAAGAATGACACGCTAGATAAGTTTAGATGAATAACAGATAGAACACACATAAGCTTCTCTCTCACTCAAATAGAGGAGGGAGCTACAAGGGGCGACGGGCATAAAGGCGCATGGGAGCTCAGTAGAGAAGAAGCCTTTGTGAGCCTCACATGTCATTTATCTAAACTTGGTCAGCGTGTCATCTACGTGATAAAATTGTCCACTCATTACGCCACACGGACAATACTACTATATAAAACCAGAGCACAGTGTTATTTAAACCATATTGCAAAATTTTAGTGGTTAAATGTCTTGTTTTATAGCTTAAGTACTAGAGGAACTTTTCAGCGAAGCTTGAAATATGGTATACACTTTTTCCTTTTAAAATTGTCACTCAGTATTTATACAAATAGTCTAGTGTTGATACAATATCGCACGTGCGCCAATGTAGCATCGACATTGACATGTGATTGTGGTCGGTGAAGGATACCAAAATGGAGTAGTCATCTTGCGACACGTGGATGTGAAGCTGACCGAATATTAAGGAATCCATGGCCTACATTTGGCGTAAAGTGAAAGTAAACTTTAGACAGTATGTATCGTGCCTGATTTGACGCTCCCCAACATTCTAGGAATCAAAACCCTCCAATGGCCTCTTCTTATGACACGTTGCCACTAAGAAGGGAGTAGTACTATTATTGGAAGGTGACCCACTCGTAGATGCTATAGATAGATGATGGATTATAGGTGGGTTTTTCTGGGTCGATGGTTTATATTTTATAGTTTAAATTTTAATTTTTTATAAGAGATAGTACGTATAGAAAAAGTAGGGTAATGGGTTGTATGTGATTTTAATTATAGTTTAAATATTTAAACTTAGTATATTTATAGAAAATAGTATGTGTGATTTTAACTACAATCTTTATGTTGACCTCGCTTTAAAAAAACGTATCGATTAAAAGCTACTTACTATAAACAGTACAACATAAACCAGCTAAAAGTCAAAACGAATTCAACCTATGTGTAGGCTGTTAGGTACTACCTGGAGTAGGTGTTATACTAGTAAATTCACAAGCAATTAGCTGTTAGGTACTACCTGTATCATTGTCACTTGATTTTTTTTCCTTCAAGTAATGGAAATTACATACAAGGATGTAATTTTTTATCACCTGACTACCCGTAACAAGCAGTACAGCGTGCGTGGCATCCATACGGTAAATATCTCTTTCACCAGTTATTATTGCCACGGTTGAATTGTTTACTAAACACCGCCGGACCGTCTGGAACATATGAATTTTTTGTTCTTATCACAATTGAATTGTTTCCTATGGAATTCCTGTATTTCATATGTACATGTGTTTCAGCTCTCAAAAGTATGGAAATTTCAACAAATAAAAAATTGTCGTGCAATGCTGCCGCAACACGTGTCATGTGTTTCTCATTTTTGAACCATTGTAAGACGTGTCACCAAGAAGATGCTTTAAGATCGGTTGCCCTGTTACCGTCAACGTAAAGCGCGTTTTGGTATTCCGATGCGCTTCCCACGTGTCGCCTAGCTACCTCCTTGAGAATTAGTAAGACTGCAGAAAAGAACAGGGTACAGCTGATTGACTCCGGACGGTCTGCGATTTATGGTTTTTGATTGAAATTTTTAAATTTTTTGCTGTTTGTAAGAGAGATTATGAAGAGAGATACTCGGTTACAATTTTAATTGATACAGATGTTAGGCTTTTAATATGTACTATAATTAACTTATAGATCCTATTTTGAGAAAAAATTTATTTAAAAGTTAGGTACTGTAGAAAAAATCAAAAACCGCTTTTAGAAACCGTAAAGAACAGCCATCAATTTGATTAGGGTTTGTTTGATCTAAAGATATCAACGTGTCATATTAATATTTAATCCCTAGTTAACACGTGTGATACTAATCAAGAGTTGAATTAAAAAATGAACCAATGAGAAGGCCACCGCTGAAACGTAATGACTCCTCATCTACTCCCCTGTTCCTGTTCATGCTCATTCTTATTCGATGCGTCTGAATTTTCATGTCTCCGAAACGCATCTTTGACTGTTAATTCTTATCTTTTTATTGGCAACGTACGTAAGATTATACTTTTCACATAAGTATCTCCGTTGATAGATTTACATGCATGTATAACCAGCTCTAGATCTAGCGTAATTTTTCCAAGGAACAAGACGATTAAAACGTTTGTTCCAAGCTAAGTTTACATGTGAAAGACTTGGTGAGAAAGTCCATGGTACTGTTGTAATGAATTATTGCAAATTTTGAGATGTGGTTAAGTGACTTTGCAAAGATCGTACTTTGTCTGGATTGGTTTTGGATAAGAATTGAGGATTTTAGGATTTGAGGCATGTATTGAGTTAGGATCACTTGGGATATTGGATTAAGATTGCACGATGTATGTCTCGACTAATGTAGGTCAAACTCTGAAGAACTTATTTTTGAAAAGGATTTCTCTGTCTTTGGATATGTAAAATCGCTTGAGTCAACTGTGGTCAACGGCGATGATCGGGGTTAGGATCATGGAGGAGTTGAGGCCTAGAGCGATCAAGGATGCCGGGTGAGACGGTGAGCTCAAGCATAACCCGAGAAAGGTGAAAAATGTTGAAGGTGAATTCGAACAGCGGGATGGAGCCATGTGGCTTGCACGGACCAAGTGAGCCATGGTTCAATGGAACCAAGACGGAAGAGAATTAGCGACGCGTGGCAAGCTAGTGGTGTACCTACACGTGGCAAGCGTGGCGATTGCTTGCAGTGATTGATGATGATCAGGCCAAGGAAGGGTATTTTAGTAGTTTGACCAAAATACCGGAAACCATCTTGAATCAAAACCGCGACACATGGGCGATGCATTGGAGAGCGATTTAGGTTAAGGTGTTACTGGTTTGATTAAGGCAGATCAAGGCTAAAGATTTAGCAGATGCACACTTATGCGTTTTGAAAACGTGCATAATTGAACTTGTATGAGTAAAACCCATGTGTGTGGGGTTAACGGGTTTCCTCCATTGTAATAGTGCATATGATCTATTAAGAGGTGTAGGTGGCTGGTTGTCCGCCTATAAAAGGGGTTAGGATGGAGACATATGTGATTAATCATCCAACTCATCTCTTGTGACTTCTCTAGGTTTTGGGGTTAGGGTTTGAGTATGAGTAACTTGGGTGCTCTTTGTTCTTCAAGGTGGAGTGGCTGTAAAATCTACCTTCTCATGTAAGCAATACATCAATCTTTGTGTATCTCCATGAATCCATCTTGTTTTGATTGATTTGCTCTTGATTTGGTTAGTTTTGATCTCTCTTCTTCTCTTTTCTTGGTCTTACTGCGTGTAAGAGATAGAGACAGCCTCTGAAAATCTATCCCCACCCATCTAGGCACTTTGATAGTAAGTTTATCAAGAAAACTCGGCTTTGCTTGATTTGGCATCAAAGTGTGATTTCTTGATTTGAGGGTTTTTGATTTGATTTCTTTGGTGTTCTAATTTGCTGTGACATGTGGGAATACATCTAGACCCATATTGGTCATCATTTACCCACGAGCAAGTTGTATTCACCGATTTTGGGTTTTTGATCGGTTTTGGTGCGGTTTGTCTTAAAACTAAAAAAGGTCTCAAATTTGATAATGATTTTCACAGTCGTTTATTGGAATAGGTTCATAATATCCTAGAGAAGATTCGTGCAAATTTTCATGTCATTTGGATCTACGAATAAAAAATTATATGTATTTTTCGTTCGTGAAACAGTGCCAAAATCTCAGTTCATCCCCTGTTCAATGTGGTCTTAATTCGACCACATTGATTTTCGACCATTCACAAGCTTTCGATCACATTGGTTCTCGACCACTCACTAGTCGTCGACTGCTCTGGTCTTATTTTGACTACATTAGGTTTGCGACCACTCACTAGTTTTTGATCACATTGGTTTTCAACCACTCGCTGGTCATCAACCACTCTGGTCATATTTTGACCACTTTGGTTTTTCAACGACTCACAAGTTTTCGACCACTCACTGGTCGTCGACCACTCTAGCCTTATTTCGACCACTTTAGTTTTTCGATCACTCACTGGTCAACGACAACTCTGGTCTTATTTCTACCAATTTGGTTTTTTGACAACTCACAAGTTTTCAACCACTCACTGGTCGTCGATCACTCTGGTCTTATTTTGACTACTTTAGTTTTTCGATCACTCACAAGTTTTCAATCACATTGGTTTTCGACCATTCACTGGTTGTCGACCATTCTGGTCTTATTTCGATCACATTGGTTTTTCGACCAGTCTAGATTTTTATCAGGCCCTAGATTTTAACATCCGGAATCCTCTGTGATTAATTGCACTATTCCCTGGATCAGTAGATAGTGCTCACAGATACAGAGAATGAATATCAAATACATACCATGCGGAAGCGTAAATATAATAGTAAACTTACACATGGGCCGATTAGGCGAAATCATTAAATTGCAGCAATGAAGAACGAAGCACACAGGTGAGACCTTCAGACATGCCCACAGCGACCAACGGAGGTTCGCGACCTAGCCCTTGACGTCTTCACCTTCTTTGCCTTCAAGACCCAAGTATTGCCGATGTGTAGCGACCCAATTCCTGATTCTGGATTTGTTTTGAGAGCGAGTGTGAGCACACTAACCACCGTGCTCATGAGCCAATACACAGAATGCAAATATATAGTATGCATGGCTTATCAAAGGAAAGGCTCGGGTTATTTTATTTGCCAGAAATCGCTTTTGGTAGCATTGCTATTATTAAACCATAGTGTTATTACTGCTACCTAGAACTCCACACGGCGATTGCCATAATTGACTCACTCCACCAGATGCCATAATTGACTTAGGCCACCAAAGACACAATTCATTTACTAATTGTTGTCTAAGACTCCAAACAGTGAGTGACATCATTTAGTTAACCCACTGATCATATACTTTCTATATATTTATTTTGAATCCACCAATACTTTTTGTATTCCAAATTTCTTAATAATCCAATCTTGTAATTGCTATCCACCGACTCCTCACCTCAAATTCTAATGATTCTCTAACCTAGCTACTTTTAATTCACCGAAATCATTCGTACCAGTACTTTCTAATCATTCAATCCTTTCTGCTAATCATTCAAAACCATAATATGCTTTTTCCATAATCAACCTTATTTGTCACTAATTATCTCTAACTAATTCATCAATATTTCTCCACTGAGAATATCATTAATCAGGCTTATACTTCAATTATCATATCTCCAAATTTCCTCATATTCAAATCATCCATCTAGGTCAAATCCTACTAATCTCATTTAATCCAACAATTACCTTTACACTCTTCTAATTCCCCAAAATCATTGATCCAGATTATACTCCGGTAATTATTATTGTTCCTCCGATGTACCCAAAAATTCAATTCATCCTTCTAGTATTTTGATCAAATCCTATCAATCACATTATTCCCAGCCTCCCCAAGAATTCATACTATTTGTCCGAATCGTAATCCCGTAATTTCCCTTGCACTTCCTAATTCTCCAAAAACCATTTAAATCATCTATTTGTCATATCAATCCATTTAAGCTCTACCCATCTATTTCTCCTAAAACCCTTTCTATCGTTCCCTTTTTATGATCGACATGAATCCACCATCTTTATGCGTTTACCACAAACAACCATCCTCTGTTCTTACGACTCTTTTTATTCTTCCTGACATTTTATTTTATGAGAAGTATTATCGTTGTTTTGCTTTTGAAATACAATACATAGAAATTCCTTGAGACTTAGCAGTTTGCACAAAACATAATGTGTATGAGAATGCAATAACGATGGCGATTGATTCCATCCACCGTTACATGGCATCGCACCATATGCTTAATCTTTCGTTATAGCCGCTTAACTTATCACTGGGGCGACACCCAGGACAACACAATTCAGGGCCTTTCACTGCCCTCCATTTTTTCATTCCCGCCCACAAAGTTTTTGAAATAGAACTATATCTGGTTAAGATCTCATGTCCGCCCTTGACCGTGGGCACGGCTATTCGAATAGTTTTGACTCTGCAGAGCTTGTACACTTTCACCACAAGCGATAATCCATCTATTGCCCCACCTGATTTCTTGGTCAGGTGGTCAAATAGATTATGACATGACTGTTCAGAATATCTAGTTCCACTTGTCATCTCACCCTATGGGTCGCTCCCACTTGCGGTGGGTCCCATCGTTGCACGGATGTTCACCACGGCTACTAGCATTATGCGGGCTCCACTCCCCCCAATGCTAGTACGACTGGTGAACGTCACCCTCCACTCGGTGTCCCTTTAGGCCTCCTCTGTCCTTGCTTAACCACGTCTATCCACTACCGGTGAGATGAGTCGGGGAGTTTCGATACCGCTACTTAGCCATGTTGTATTTTACAGACATGTGGTTGTACTATTTTACACGGGTTATCATGACAAGATTCAGTCCTTAGTATTACCTGGACGGTTCTACCACATTCTATATTTGTGCTCCCACCGCTTTACCACCCCCAAATCATCCGCCTAGATATTCAAGCAAGTGGAGGTTTTGGGAGCATAAAATAATAGTTCAAACATTTCTCCGTCATTCCCACCATGACGCCCAACCAAAGTTTCTCATGATTAAAGTGATGCTTGGGGCATTTTGGTGCCCCTGAATACCTATGCAGTACTAAGCATTGAATATAATTACGGACTTATTTTCGAAAGGATAATATCATATTTTGCTAGGGCGACAAAGTTCACATAATCAACTATTCAAAGAAGGGTGTAATATTAATCAAGGCAAGCAATGGTATATAGCTAAATTCTTGAATTAAACATGCATTTGTTTATAAAATAACAGCATGCAATTTGATACTTTAAACAAAAGTAATTTGCAGAAAATGTAGGTTCAACATGATCAAAGTATTGACTACTTTGGCGCGGTTCACCGCGATGCGGAGCTCACACAATGCTTCCTCCGGAGCTTCGGTATTTATCTTTACTTCTATCTTGATCACGCTTGATTCCTCGATTCTTCGGGACTTCGATTTCTAATTACGTGCTAAGAGACTGAACACGAATAAAAGCAATAACTCAAAAGATCGAATAAATCCAAATAAACTCGATTTTATTCTTATTATGAGTTAATAGGTGTCTTGAGGCAAGGTCGGTAATAGAATACGACGACTCGGTCTTTTTATTAATAATCTTTTTATTATTTGTATATTTATTTAGGAAGTTCCATGAGGTAGGTTAGACCTATGAGTTGGTGTGCAAGTCTAGCCAGGTATTATTTTGTCGAGTGTTAACATTCAGGGCATATACTACATACACGATGTATACAAATTTTAGCTTACCGAATTAATCCTAAAGTCCGGGTCTATAGTATTTTATGACGTGATATTTTATGTATTCTCAGTTATCACTAGGCTTAGTTTTAGTCTTTAATTTAGATTTATTCATCTGGGCAAGGCTTGTTATATTGGGTTATATTTTTAGCATTAGTTATTTAGCAAATTCTACCTCTAAGATTTATTAACTGACATCATGTTAAATATTCGGCATATATTTTACTTCAGGGTAATCTTTATTAAATTTGGACATTTAACCAAAGTTGTTTTCCTATATCATTATCTTTAATTAGTACTAGTCTTTTAGACAATTATTCAAACCATATTAATTAATCATATATGACTAATCCAAATTTTTACATCTTAAACAATCTCATTTACTCCCTAGTTAAATTTATTAGCTTCTATAAATTATTTTCCAATTTTCCTTAATGTTTCCTAACTAAAAAGGATTTGAACAAAAGGAAAATAAAATAAAACGAAAAAGGGTTGCGACCGGGATCGAACTCAAGACCAGGGGGACTCGAGTGTTAGCGCACGCTCAGGTAGCCAAGTGGGCGCAATGCCTGGGCTGACCGAAGGAATGCTCGCGAGCTAATTATGCCATGCGGCTTTGGAGGCAGAACAGAGGAAGGTGGCGCCCGGCAAAGGCGACCTTGCGGCGTGGCAGCGGCCGGAGGTGTGGGCCCGACCAAAATGGGTCGCAGAGAAAGTGTTCTAGCTACGGGAGGCGGCACATCGGTTAGTCTTGGCGAGGTAGGCGGGCGACAGTCCGGGGCGACCGGCGGTGAGGGTGGAAGAGGCGGCAGTGCGGTGTGGGGAGAGAGCAAGCCGGGCGACGACGAGCGGGAGGGGTTCGGAGAGTCTCACCACGCGATCCGTTGGCCGGGAAGAGGCCACGCGAGCCGGCGGCGTGAGGGGCGGCGCGAGGGGTTCACGTCGCCGGCGAGTTGGGGTGGACCACGGTCCCAATCGGTGGTGGGGACGAGTTGAGGGCATCGTGAGGAGTCTCCCCTGGTGAGGAATCGAGCGGTGGCGCACTTGCTCGGCGGCGGAGAAGATGGCCGCGGGGCGAGGAGGAAGTGGGCGGCCGGCGAGCTTCGAGGCCCCAGGGCCGATTCCTCGTGGTGGGGAGAAGAAGGGGATGAGGCGAGGCGGACGGAAGCTTCATATGGGTTTTATAGTCGGAAGACGAGCGGCGGCCAGGGCACGGGTGTCGGGCTCGGCGGAGGTCCTCCGGGCAAGGACCGGCGCGGGGCTCGGTGCGTGGCGCGTGGCAGTGAGGCGACGATGGGACGAGGCGAGCACTTGCTACTGTCGCGGCCAGAGGAGAAAGGCTGGCACGCGAGAGAAAGAAATGGGGAGAGAAGAAGAAGGCGGCGTGGACGACTGTCCTGAAAAGAAGAAAGGAGGAGAAGAGAAGTAGGGAGGCGGGCGGGGGGTGGGGGCGGTGGCCAGGAGGCGGCGGAGGGAGAAGAGCAGGGGAAGCAAGGGAGGGCCAGCGAGCAGGGAGAGAAAGAAAGGAGGAGGGAGGGAGAGAGAAGAAGAAAGATGGGGGGCCACACGCAGAGAAAAAGAAAGGGAGAGGAAGAGAGAGAAAAGAGAATGGCCCCACGTGTAAGAGAGGGAAAAACAAGATGGTAAGGAAAGGGAAAATTACAAGCTCCAAGCATTACTTTAAAGTTTGGATTTTTAGTTTACATTTCTATTTCACATTTAAGATTATTGCTCTCTATTTTTGCACATCATTTATAATTAAGCTTTTAAATTTTTAGCTATTAAACAAGTTTCTATTATCATTATTATTTAGGTTATATGTGCATATACAAACATACATATTTTATTTCTTATATGTCTAAACTTTTCTTTGCATAATTTGTAGATATATATCTATGTATTTTAGTTATTCACTTCTATTGCTCTTTATGCCATTACCCCCAAATATGAGATTTTATATTTTAAATCGAGTCCCACTTTTCTTATACTGGATCATCTTTTCAGATTCGTATTTAAAATTCTGGTTTTCTATTATTTGCATTTGGAATTACTCTTTGAAATTTAATTTGTATGCCACAAATCTCAAAAAGACTTCAACTAAATATTCAAAAGAAATTTAAACGCCAACAAACTGCAGGAAAAGATTTTAAAATTCCACATTGTTGAATTAACCCAATTTCGGGATGTTACAATTTTCAACCACAGTAGCTTTCAACCACTTTGATATTTTCGACCACACTGGTTTTTCTCAGTCAAATGAGTCTCTATTGATTTATTTTTTACTTTTGATTTTTATAGCTTCTTATAGCTATTAAAGTAAAGATTAGAGAATAATTAGAGAAAATTTAAAAGCAACATTCACTCTTCTTCTGTTACCACCTTCGGTCCTATAAAATATAGGTATAGTAGATAACAAGGAACCATGTAGCACATGGTTATTGATGGTCGCATGGTTGCAAACTAAAATTATGCGCACAAACCTAACCTTCCTAGCCCTTCATGAATCCCTACCCTCTCTTCTTTTTCCCTCTTGCAAATCGTCCAGGTTTCTGTAATTTGTAAACATTATTTGTATTTTTCACCTTGATATTATTATTACCCTACGGAATCACGTTTTTTTCCCTTAAGAGAGAATAATTATTGATGTCACATGTCATAAAACAGTGAGAATGAGTAGGGCTCCTCGAGTGGTAATCTCGCCTTAAATATATGGGAGTGTCTATACAACATTCGATTATTTTTTAAGGCAAAAATAGTCAGATTTTAGGAAGTTAGATGGTGATCTAACGCTTCAGATCTTTTTTTGGAGGGGGTGCTTATATGAGATATTTTTTTTAGAGGAGGTGCTTATATGAGTGGATCCGTTGGATAGAGATCCAACGTCCTCATATCATCTCACTTTTTTGTCTTAAAAAATAGTGAAATATTCTATAGCACTTCTCTAAATATATTCTCTAGAGGAGTATATGACGTCCTTCTATTAGTACGGATAAAGATGTCAATTTTTTGGTTGCAACACGCGTCGTGTTAATTAGAGTTGGACTTCTATGGTTCCAATTTCCTTTTCTAATAAAAATCATTGTCTGAATCTTGGTCAAACAGACAGCGACGGAGCCTTATATACAAGTTCTTTCGTACTGAATTAATTAGTACTACTGTATAATACGAAAAGTATTTTTGGTATATATAGATGGGAGAACATAAACCTTCGTTCTTAGGCTCCGCTCTAAATAACTCTGCTTCTGACTTTTTGAACACGTCGGCTTCTTAATTTCGCCTTTTTTGGGTTTTAGCTTTTTTGAGGTTTTTTTGTTTTTCCTTTTATTCCTTTATAATATCCGTAATGATATAATTTTTTATATAATTTAATTATTTAAAAAAACTAACAATCGCTATAATACTTTTTTCAGCCAGAAGCTATATTGTGCGCTAGTGTGCTGGTATAAAGCCAACAATACACAGCATTTGCATCGTTGTCTACAAAGTCTACGTATAGAAAATGTAGCGAAGAACTTTAAGGTTTTTCTCCAACCAAATACCTACCACAGAACCAGAGGAAAAAAAAACTGCTGCCACGTGCGTAAAAGAACCGGCAACCAATGGAAGGTACCTCAGTTGGCCTGCATCGTCGGTGAGCGAGCAGCCGGTCCGGTCTCTGATCCTGGGTAGTTTTACTGTCTTAGGATACTTTTTTTTATAAATAATGCTTGTTTTTTTTTTTGCTGTGGTTTATGATTTTTTGTTGTGGTTTGTGACTTTTGGGTTGTTTGTGTAAGAGATTAAAGAGTAACTAAAACTCACGTACGATTTTTACCGATATAAATGAAGTCGGTACAGTATGTACTATAATTAACTTAGTAGACCATATCTTCAAAAGATATTTCGTTTAAAAGCTAGTTACTGTAGAAAAGTCAAAAGCTGAAAAAGAACAGACAAATATCTCCTAAGGAGATATATGCGTGGCTGTTCAATGTATTACATGTGCCCTCGTCTCAGAGGATGTTGATTCTTGTATAAATTTCTAGCATGTATAGAGACGCATATGCATGTCTTGTACCTAGAGAAAGAAAAAGAAATAGAAAAGATGTACCGAGCACAGTGATGCAAAAAACCTCCCGCCCCTGTTTTTTCAGGGAGATATAAAACGAGCACTCTTTTCAAAATGGTATATATTCTACTAAAAATGCTCGTACAAGTCTTTGAGAGTTCTTAAAAATTGTCAGCTATAAATGAGTGTACGTTAATTTCAAGGACAAAACTACGCCGTTTGTGCGATAGAAAAAAAAGGCAGCCAATTATTGTTTAGCACCGTTGCAGGCTACTACATGTCGTATTTGTCTTTTTTTTCCGTATCTCACAATTAGGGTTGAGTTTGTTGTTGAAATTTTTCGAGAATATAGACCATATCCTTACCTAAAGATGACAATGTTTCGAGAATTTTTTAAAACTTGTACGATTGATTTTTGTGGAATTTACACCATTGAATTTACGCCATTTTCATAAAAGTGCTCATTTTCACGAAATACATCCATCTCCTGGTTGGCAGCCCTGCTTAGTTTCTGCTCTCTGTTCTGGTAGTCACATCTGCTTGCTCCTTCATGCAAGAATAAAAAATTATATAAATGAATTTTGTTTGAACAAATTTAACCTTTTGTCAATAATGTATTATCGATGAATATGTAGGCCATATTTGGAACACGGAAATTTTACCCGATTTCTATGGAAATTGAGGCCCAGTTTGGAACACGGCATTTTCCCCCTATTTCTACGGGAATTGATCTGATTCTGTGAAATCCTTGCAAAATTTTTATAAAACTACTACGTTCGAAACGGGTCGTAATTGTACGTGTTCCAAACGAGCATTTGGATTGGTTGTATGATTGCCTCAGGAATTACTTTTGTTAGGTTTTAATTTGCTATGTTTGGCAAACATATAATGACAGAAACGAGTCGTCGAGGTTGCATTTTGGACGTCATATCAATTGATACCAAAAACAGTATCCTTTTACCGAGGTGCTAGTGCTTAGTTTGATTAATTAACTAATTAATCAGGGTATATTCTTTTCGGCTGCAGCTTATAGCTTTTAGTTGAAAATTTTAAATTTTGATTGTTTACGGTGCAGATTACGGAAAGACAGATACTCACTTGCAATTTTGGTTGATACAGATGTTGGACTTTTAATGTATAGATCGTTTAACTTGTAGACCATGTCTTGATAAAATACTCCGTTTAAAAGTTAGATACTATAGTAAATATCAAAAGTCACCAGTTTATGAGTTTATGAGGTAAGAAACAGGCCTTCAGGTTACTTGGGAAGTAATATCGGTTCATAATCAAAAATAAAAAACCGCCAACTTTTAAAATAAGGAGTTTTTCAAACCGCAGCTAAAATCTTAAAAACTGGGAGACCCATCGTCGTACCCATCCCTATCGGGAAGGAATCCTACTCCAATTGTCTGTCACCGACTGAAAGGACACGTAAGAACGGCAGAAGATTAGATAAGTGCGCTGCATGGGTCCACAACCACACCATGGTCAAACGAATGTGAAACATAACCAAAGTTGGTCAAAGCCAATTGCCACCGAAATTCCTCCTTTTAATGCTGATAACAATATGTTTAGTTTCTTTAGAAATCGAAAAGGAAACCAAGTTCTTAAAGCCTGGAATTAATCGGTTTAAAATTTTCGTGTGTGCATTGCAAACCCCAAAGCGTAGAAGCAAACAAACGAATTAGCCAGGAATCCATGTGTACAAAAGGTTCGTATTAACTTTCGTGTACGTTACAAAAACCAAATGAGTGAAGCGCGAGATATATCGTGATCTTCTGCTTTATCTTCAGAACAAGAAGTCGAACGTTCGTATTAACTTTTGCATTTTTTAAGTAGAAGCTAGAAGTATAAATCAGTACGGATAGATCTTACTCCCTTATCATTTCTAATTATATATTTACTGCTTAAATAATATCTCTCGTATCGCTTACAGGCTAGCAATATCTGGATGCAGTTCACATCTAAGCAGTATGGGCTATATATGCTCTCGATGCTCGCCAAGGAGTGGAAGCATGGTGAAAGGTTGCGCCGCCTGTCACGTTCGAAGCCAGGTTTGCTGTTCAGAGACGCGTCGAGAGGGTTGATGTGCCACGGCGCCGAGGTGGCGGACCCGGGACAGCACCGGCGGCGGCGGCCCGCCGACGATGATCACGCCGGCGGTGGGGCCGACCAGGAGGCGGCGGCGGCGGCGACGACGCTGTCGCGGCAAAGGCAGGCGCGAGAGATGTCGTTGATGGTGTCGGCGCTGGCGAGGGTCGTCGCGGGGGGCGCGGCGGCGACGGCGTCGTCTTTGAAGAGGCCCTTCGAGGGGGAGGTCCCCATGGAGGAGGAGGCGTGGAGGCCGCCGTACAGAGAGCTAGCAGGCGCCGCCGCACCGTCGCCGTCGTCGGCCTCTCCCTTCCTGGCCGGTACGTACACAGAGAGCTAGCTACTAACGCGGTTTTGCATGGCATGCATCTCCATGGTAGTCGTAGAAAGCTCTCTCTCTCTCTCTTCTTCTTTTTCTTCTTATCATTTCTGCATTGTGCAACACGCAACGCAAGCATGCTGCCTACGTGGCCGTGTGGATCAACGCGTCGCTCGAGCCTTCTCCAGGTCTCCAACCGCTAGCTCGCGCACGACTCTCGAAAAGAAAAGGAAACAGCTGCATCGTGGCGTGCATGCAGCTAACAACTCGGCACGTTTCTTTGTGTGTGTGTTTTTTTTTTTTAGGAATCTGCGCGTTTTATCCGTGCAAATTTTACACCTCGTTTATTTTGATTTGAACTTTTAGTTTCTGCTTTATTTTTTACCATTTATAAATTTTTTTTTCTAAATCTTTGAATTTTTTGAGCTTTTTTGCCGTTCTTTTTTTCCATATTTATTTGTATTGTCCGTGATGAGCTAACATATCTTTTCTATTTTAATATTTTTAAAAATTAATTACGTCAAATAATACACATCCAGCTATAGTGTAATTTCAATCATCTATCAAACATTTTCAACCATAAATCACTATTTTTCAGCCCAACCGAGCGCATAAAATGAGCTCATCAACGCCGTGTTGGCAACAAAAAGAAAAAAAGTTATTGGTGACATGTTTTGTTATCTTTGCATGACAATTCAAGAAGCTCATTAGTATTTTTTGGATCTTTAAAAAATGTATTTTTTGAACCTCATTAAATTAATAGAGGCAAGAGGATATAAACACCACCATAAAATGTGAGAGACACTTCAAAACACCAAGACAAGGAGACAACCAGAAAGAAAACAAACCAACACGTAAAAGCACAACACCCGAAGATGCATGTTATATTAGAATTGCATATATGCATGTATATGCAGTTAATCATGCATTCTCAAACCTGTCTCTCCCATGCATGCGTCAGAACGTGTTTCTCGCCTTCTACGAGACAAAACAGAGGAGGAGCATCATGTCCAAATTACCAAGTTTGAATCTTTGGAGCTGCCAAAAGCATGAAAGCAACTCTACATTTTTTCAACTATTCCATTCATAACATATATGGGCATATTCATATTAGTTGTTGCAGATGGTTTTTATTTGAAAATATATAGTAGTGACTAAAAGAAGTGAATTTTAGAATAAGGCAAGCGGTGGGAAAGTGAGAGATGCGTGCACGAGACGGGAGCATGATACGCACGTGACTCCCTCACTGCCTTATTTCTAAAGCAAGACGAGAGCGAGAGAAGTGAAGAAGCCATTTCGGAAAACCGAATATTTATATTGACTTTTGACTTCTCTAAATAAAGGTTAGAAGCAAAAGCTAATATAAGCGAATATAAACCGCTTTTTTGTGTGTGTTGCGTGTGGGGGTTGATATAAAGCAAAACAGAGCAAGTGAACAAGAAAGCAGAGGAACCGATAGATTTCGCAGCTCAGCTCAAAACTGATCGTTGTTCTTATCTCAAAATGCAATTTTTTTTTGTTCTTAAGAGATCGTAAATAATTTCGCAGCTCGGCTCAAAACTGATCGTTGTTCTTATCTCATGATGCAACTACGTGAAAACTTTTCTTCTTACTAATCATAACGTTCTTCTCCTAAATTGATCTCCTCCGTTTCTTTGACCTGTGCGCAGACCACAGAGCAACGCTGGGACCGTACTCGCCTGCGTCTGCGGCGGCGTCCTCGCCGCAGTACATGGCCGCAGCCGCCGACGCTGAGCTACCCTCGCCGTCCTCCGCTGACTCCGGCCGCGGCGAGAGCACGCCGAGGAAGCGGTACAGGGGTGTGCGGCAGCGGCCGTGGGGGAAGTGGGCCGCGGAGATCCGGGACCCGCACAAGGCGGCGCGCGTGTGGCTCGGCACCTTCGACACGGCCGAGGCCGCCGCGCTGGCCTACGACGACGCCGCGCTCCGCTTCCGCGGCAGCCGCGCCAAGCTGAACTTCCCCGAGTCCGCCACCCTCCCGCCTCCGCCGCATCAGCAGCTTCCAGCGTCAGCAATGCTGCAGCCACCGCCGCGGCCGGAGGCGCTGCTGGAGTCGCAGTCCCTCTCCGGCGGGGATTCCTACTCTGAGTACGCCAGGTTCTTGCGGGGCGCCGGCGAGCCGGCGCTGCCCGGTGGCTCGTCGGGAACGCCAAGAACGCTAGCGTCTCCGGTGCTCTACAACTTCGGAGGTGAGGGTGAGGCCGCGGGCTACCTCTGGCAGCCGGAGAGCGGCGGTGAGGGTGGCGGGGTAGAGTACCCAGCGACTTCGCCGGCGGTGTGGGCGGACTACGGCTTGTATCCGCCGCCGCAGCGGCGGGATCCGTCGGGTGGATGTGATCGGTGTCCAGGAAGCCGCCACCGTCACTGACAGGTGGGGCCATCTCTCAGGCCGGCCCGCACTAAACCTGACAGATACTTGCGTGGAAAAAAAATCGGTCAACCCAAGTTCACATCATGTAAACTAGGGAGTCAACCTGTTCAAACGGCACGGGTCACGGACGGCGCAAAACGGCACGGAGAAATTTCTCTTCGGCTTCTAGCTTTTTCCACTTACAATACGTCATTTTCTAATTTTATCTTTGGATGTATTTAGACAACATTCGAATGTTTTTTTTCTTAATAACCATTCAGATTTAGGATCGTTGGATTAGAGATCCAACGGCCCCTTTTTTAGAGGGGGGAGAAATTTTTTTTGAGGGGAGAGAATTCATGGCCGTTATCTCTAATTCAACGATCACAAATCTGGATAATAGTTAGGAAGAAAACATCCAGATGATGTTTATCAGCATCTTTTATCTTTTTTAGCTTTTCTTTATTTTTTTTATTTTTTCTTTGTATTGTCCGTAGAGATATAACACTGTTTTTATTTTTTTTATCATTTTCTTTAATTCAATAATTCAAAATACTGATAATTTCTACAGTACAATTTCAGAAGCCGCAGCTGAAAGTCCTTTAAACAGTCGGCGATTGTAGTCCAATTTTCCTGCTAATTTTATCTAAACACGACCTGTAACATGTCACTAACATCCTGCTACCCTCCAATATTAGATCATCGATTCTTTTGAGATAGATTGCCTCGCTTACAGGCACCGTGAATTCGGTGGAAAGAAGGCAGAAATAAATTAAAGACGATGTGTAAATTTTAGCATTGCAAAATCGTGGTTCAAGGGTACCAGCATCGCCACTCTCTCTTGCTACTAGCTATAGATTTGTAGCTCGAATCTAAAGCCTAAATTCGACATGCTCGGGGACATCTTCCTTCTATTCAAACGTGTTTGAAATGCGGAAAAAATAAATAGTGATCGCCGAGAGAAACCAAAATCTAAAGGGAGTGACTATTGCCAAGGCGACTGAAATTTTTTTGTCTCTCAGTCACTTAAGTTGCACTCTCAATCAACTAAAATTACGGTTGTTACGAGTGCAACTTTGGAGGGCTGTTTTTAAGGGCTGCAATTTTAGTTGATTGAGAGTGCAACTTTTAAGTGACTGAGAGATAAAAAAATTTCAGTCGCCTTAGTAATAGCAAAACTGAAATCTAAAACCCGCTGAAAAGTAAAATAATATCCCTCTCGGCCGAGAAGCAAGAGTCGATCGGCAGGCTATCGCTATGACACTTTGGAGAAGGGAATAGCGGGGAGTTGATTTTCACTGCATGGTTTCTGTCGATAAATTTCTTTTGTGTGTTTAGAAACGATGAATATCTCAGAGTAGTTGCGACTACACGAGCACGAATACGTCAAATCACAATTCAAAGTCAAAACGAAGAATGCCAATCGATACTTGGAGAAGGGGAATAGAGAGCAAGTTGATTTTTACTACATGGTTTCTGTTGATATTTTTTCTTGTACTTCCAAACAAAGAACAGTTTCAACAACACAAGCAGGCCTGATATTTTTGACTGTGACTTATGATTTTTAGCTGAAATTTTTAAATTTTAGCTGTTTAGGGTACAGATTACGGAAAGACCGATACTCACTTACGATTTTGGCTGGTACAGATGTTGGGTTTTAACGTGTACTACGTTTAACTTGTAGATCCTGTTGGAGAAAATACTCCGTTTGAAAGTTAGATACTGTAGCAAAAATCAAAAACCACTCAGCTTTTAACTTGCCAAACAGGCCTGAATGAGTCTCTCCTGCAAAATAACAATGGAAAGCCATGATAAATGCTAGCTGCACTGTCCCTTTTGCATGAGTAGCATCCCCAAGAACCTCCAAGGCAGTGTGGCCGGAGCATATCAGATTCCGGAGATTTTTGTCCCCATGCTGAAGAATACGACATTTGGGTCAAAGCATTTTGAACATAGAACTGGAGCGGTTTGGAATTTTGCTTTCTCAAGTCACTGATAGGTAGCAATGGCCCCTTTCTTTTCGGGTTTTGCTTTTGATTTTTCTATAGCAATTAACTTTCAAACGTAATGCCTCTTCAAAGCAGGCTCTATAGATCGATTGTAATAGATATTATATTAACTTATATATATATATATATATATATATATATATATATATATATATATATATATATATATATATATATATCCATTAAAATCACACATAAGTATAGATATACTCTCTCACACGAACAGACAAAATCCGCGGCCCAATGTCTACTGTGCTTACAACTTACTGATCAGCGCCTTCTCAACCGCAAAGTCATGGGCGGCCACAACATTCTAGGTCAACACGGTGATGCTTCACTGGATCGCACATATTACTCGAGAATCGATCTGTTGGTACCTATGTTTTTCAAAAGAAATAACTGTTGATGCCCTAAACATTGTTTCAATGCAAAAAGGCGGCCATAGATTTACCAAGGCATCCAGCGCAGCGCATAAATGTCTGTGCACCTGCATGTGCATATATATACTTCGTATATTAGAGCTGGGGGAACTGCGGCCTCCCCCGCGCCACGTCACCTTTTATCAAAAAGTCCTTGAATTTTTCGAAATTAGTAAAGGTCATCTATTCTCACAAAAAGATCCTTACTAGGTTTTTTTCGAAAACCCTCTTCGTTTCACCGAAATTACGTATCCTTTACAGGATAGCACCCCGTGTTTTCAAAAATTACATATGGATCCTTGTTTAGTTACATATAGACCCTTACAGGTCCTCGGTTTTTTATGAAAAACTTGCCAGCAGAAACCTGTAACACCCATCTAGAATGATTGCACATATCCATTTTCAGCATTCTATCAGTCAATATGAGATGTGCTTGATAGTTCACGCTACGCCTAGTGCACGTAACCAAAAGTAACAGGTCAGTAACCTTGGTAACTGGTCATGCCACTAGGGTTGGTTTACAGTTACACCGATTTCATGGATGGACTGGTTCTAGGCTTCTAGCCACTTCACTTATTACTCTACATTCTCTGAGCAAAGAGAAAGGAAGCCGACAACTCTTGGAGTCTACCATGTTCAGAAAAAGAATGACAAAACAGTTGGTATTTTGTTGATGACCATTGTCAGCTGTCCAATCTTTTCCACAACAAAGGCTGGGAGTTTACTAGGTTGTTTACGTATGCAGTCCAGTAACTGTATTTCCATACCCTGGTCATAGTTCATAGGTGCATTTTTTGCAGCCTAGGGTTTGCTAATTCAATAACCTTAGCTTAATATGTCTCTACAAGGAATTTCTTTTTTTTTCTTCCAAAAAAGGTGACAATTGGATAAGTTTTTACTTTCTAACCCAGGGTAATGATAACTCAAACTATGACCTTGAAGTTTCATAACCCGTTCATAGAATTTCTTTATTTCGGCATGCTAGAGTATTATATACAGAAACTTAGAAAATGTCTTCACCGTTAGACAAAGAATAAGTTTGCCTTTTCTAATTCTTGTAGCACCTCAAAGTTTTTTCACTAACAAGGCAAATTCTAATTCTGAACTCCGTAGAACATAGGACATGTTTTGTAGTGCTTGTGAAGAACATCTAATGTGGGGGCGGGGGGTACAAAGAGCCACAAGAGTCTGTATTGCAGTTGCTTTGTCAGTGTAAACGATGAAACAGTTTCACATTTGGATGATATCAACATGTTCTTATAGACCCAACATTTGAAGTTAAGCAAAACTTAGCATATCTCAATGTACCCCAAAAAAGGTATGTGTAACTTGCATTCAATAAAATAAGTTAAGATAACACATACTTAATTACTGCCTTCTTCTTCGCTGAGCTGTTGGTGGTAGCTTCTCAGAGGGCCCACAAGGAAGTGTTGTTCCTGTCTCTTGCTCTATGCGTCTCTTCAGCTCTCTTAGAATTCGGATTTGGCTCAATTTTTCTGGAGATATTTTTTCCCAGTATATCCCTGCATGCAGAGGTCCCTCAAAACCTGGTCACAGAAGCCTCATTTGCAGGTTAAGTGATAGATATCAGTCAAACCTTGTGGCTTTGGGATAGCGGTCTTCATGAAGATGACCTGAGTTGGAGTGCAGACAATGTCAACTGGTACATCATGAACTAGTAGCTTCTCAACTGGAATGTCATCCACTAGTTGCTTGTCATGCACTGTAGTCATAGACACAGTTGGCAGTTCACATTAGTGATCGGTCAAGGATTAAATGAGCAAAAGGCAATCAAATTTGAATCCAATCAAAAATAAATAATGATGAAGGCATTAGTCAATGGTTTCCACTTCAGGAAAAGAAGAGATAAAGCATGCATGCACCGTTGAAATTCACTCATCAAATGACAAGTCATGGGAGCAACATTTGGGTTACAATGGGGAAAAATCCATCACTAATCATTTGTATAAGAGCACATTATATTTCAACCATTGCTGGGTTCAGAAATGTAAAGTCCAGTTAGCCACAAGCTAACACGTCAGAAAGACATATGTTGAAAAACCCATAAATGGAGTACCTGTTACTCATGCTCAAGAATGGTGAGCTAGGTTCCTATACATCAATCACCCTAGTTCCTATTCCTACATTACCAAACCAAGATCCATGTAAAAAATGAATTACCAGCTAAATCAATTTAAAAAGACTCACCAGTCGTTATTATCATGGTTGAATCATCTATAGCACCCATATATCGAAGCATCCCATATTCCAGCTCTGCAAAACCCTATAATTGATGTTCATAGATAAAATTATGGGTGACAAGCAGGAAGAATTTAGTTTTGGTGCACAAAGCATAGTTAATTTTTTAAGGCAGTGTTGACATTGGACAAAGGCCATCAGTTGACCTAGTTTATTCTCTGTTAAAGGAAGAAAGAAAAGCAGGTGAAAGCTTACTCTCCTTTTTTTTAAAAAAAAAGGCCTATTGTGTGCTCTATCAACTATTACCATCGAAAAGTAGAAAGGAACAACAAAATCTACTCTACTTTAAGTCTTCAACTGCATATACAAGAAGAAAATAGTTACCTCACCCTTCCCTAGTCGTGCTCCTGTACTTGGATCAACTGCAACCGACCCAATCACAATCAAATCCACCTTAATTTTTTCATCCAGACCTATTGGTCTCCCATATTTGGCTGCACCAACAGAAGTGCATGCTTCAGGAATGCATCCAGTGGGTATCATTTGAGATTCCAGAACTGAGAAAAATCCAGTCCTTAGCCGAGGTTGTGGAGTCAACAGCTTTTTATCACCTAGATGATTCAAGTAACACCGTTTGTAAAAACAGCAGAAATAAGTTTAACCTGATTGAGTATATATGTCAAACTTAGACTTGTACTGAGTAGTGTGCTAAAATGAGCATCAGCTTCAGAAGCTGCAATGGCATGGAAAGCTTGGAGACCTGATCAAACAGTATGGTTTGGCTGGCAGGATAGAAGAGATCAACAGCCAATAACTTACAAAGTTAAGATGGATATATTGACACCCTTCAAAAAAAAGATGGATATATTGACACATGCACCCTATGTGGCATTGAAAATCAACCTCACATATCATGCTTCGTCTGATATGAATCCAGGACTTACTCCTGGAGTGAGGGGATCTTTCTACCAAGATAAGCAATTGCTAGCTGCTGAAAAGGTCCACAGCATGACTATATTGACAGGTATTTGTTTAAGAGAAACAAGGATAGAACTAATAGCCAATCAAATAGCCAGTTGCATAACATTTCATATGTATCTTTAAAGGAAGCTTACACACATGCCTGTACTAGAAAGCACATTTAGACATGTTTAAGCAATCCATATAGTATTTGAATACAAATGTGTCATAAGTAAGTAGGACTAGTGAAGGTAGCAGCCGACTGACCTGATAGTGTTAAGAACCGAACTTGCTTCTGAGGCGAGTCAGGATTGACCTTCACACATTGCGCATTCTGAAACACTTCCAGACTCCCCAACTGGTGAAAGTTAGATACATTTCCATATCATTATAGAAACACAAGCACATAATAATTAGTAAATAACAGGATCAAGGAAAGGAGTGCACATATTTTTTTAAAACGGAGGAGTGCACATATAAGAGGCTCAACTTGAACAAAATAAACATCATGACAACGGATCAAGGACAGAGCTGTGTGCCAGAGCTTACAAAATTAGTCATGCAGAAACATAACAGACTACCAACATCATTTTTTTTTAATAAAATGAGCGCAATCAATGGACAGACACCTGCTTGCATGCAGGCTACTTCGACACGGCCACACCAATCCTGCAACCACACAATGGCTTGGTGAGCATGCTTCCTCCATCTTGAAATCTCACTCGTTTAGGCTACTTTACAGGATACATGGCATCAAAGCATCAAACACGTACAGTACTGCCAACAGCCAAAATTGTGCTGGCGATTTTACAAAGTTTACAGGCGAGCTCAGCTGATGAGGTCGACAATTTTGCAACGTGGCAGACTACGCGCAGGTGATACCAGCAATCCAAAATTGAGATGAATGAGAGAAAAGGGTGCTAGGTTTTGGAGGGCGAGAGAGCGCACCGAGTCGGCGGCGGCGGCGGCGCCGTCGAAGTTGGGGATGCGGTGGTGGACGGGGCGGGGGTTGCGCGCGACGCCCTCGGCCTCCAGCGCGTCCCACACCCGCTTCCGTATCCTCCACTTCCACGCCTTGGGGTCCGCCTCCGCGGCGGCGGTGGCCGCCATCCCGGCCCGCGCCGCGGCGTCGAGGCGGAGGCGCTCGGCCTCGAAGGCGGCCGCGTCGAACGAGGACGACGAGCTCTTGGCCGCCGCGGGTGCTATAACGACCGTGGCGCGGCGGGAGGTAGCTGCGGCGGCGGCTATGGATAGCGATAGCGGCGGCGAGGTCGGGAGGAGGAGAGGCATGGCTTCTGCTCGTGCGCGCTTGTGGAGGTGAGCACGTGTGCCAAGAGAAAGGAGTTGGATTGGGTGCTTCCTCGTGCTGCTGACACGTGGGCCCGCTCGTGCAGTGAGGAAGCCAACGCGCACACACGAGCGTGCAGCAAAGTTTCATACGTAGAGAACATCAATCGCGGACAATAAGCAACACCCATGTGTTGTTTCAAGCACCTCTAGACCGAAACATGATTCAGAGAAATGCACATTTCTTTTGGGCTCCCGCTTCTATGAAAATCAAAACAAACACACAATTTCACAAAAAGATATTCTTCAAACAGTTTTTCGAGTCTAAAACAGTATACACATCGATATCTCTACCGTTCGTTAAAATATAGACAAAATCCATTGTCCGTAATCCAAGTCATCACCCAAAAGAACATGCACAAAAAATTAAAGTGACACCAACGCATATGCAAAAAACATACTATCATGTTCAAAACTCATAATCCTCAGCAGTTCAACCGGCGGCGGCGGCTCAGAGTTGCAATCGCAATGCATAAACCGGTCCTTCAAACATCTGCCACAAAACTTTGGACAAGAAGAGGAAAAACTGGGAACACTATCAGGTGGGATTCGTCGACCTAGGCCTTGAGCTTGCCGAAGAACCTCTGCTTCTCCTCGGTGGTCTGGAAGCGGCCGTGCCCAAACTTGGACGAGGTGTCAACGAACTTGAGCTTGATCTCCTCGAGGGCCAGACGCGAGGTCTGCTTCAGCAGGGACTGGCGGAGCGTCACCACCCTCTTCTTGGGGCCAACGCAGCAGCCCTTGATCATGATGTAGTCGCCCTTCACCACACCGTAGTGGGGGAAGCCGCCCATCGGGGTGATGTCCTTCTCGGTCCTGCAAGTTCAGTAGCGTCAGATACAACAGCATCAGAAGAGCAAGATGCACAGCGTAACTTAATCAGTTGGTCGAGTAGATTGTTGGATCCTACAGCTGTCATAGGTTTGTTCAGGTAAGTACCTGTCAAACTCAGTACAGGCAGCATGAGACTCCTGTCCAGACTTGCCGATCTTGTAAACCTTCTTGTTCATCTCAGTGCGGTGGTGGTATCCGTTCTGACCGGCGCGAGCCACAGTGTAGGAAACCCTAGCAGGATGCCAGGCACCAATACAGGCAACCTTGCGGAGACCCCTGTGGGTCTTGCGGGGAAGGCGGGTGACGCCCCAACGGGTGACAACACCTTCGTACCCCTTACCCTTGGTGACACCAATGATGTCAATCATCTCATCCTTCTGGAAGACAGCTTCAACCGGGACTTCCTTCTCAAAGAACTTGTAGCCATAGTCCACCTTATCTGCGATAGTGCCACCGTTAATCTGGATCTCCATGAGGTGAGCCTTCTTCTGCTTCAAGCCCTTCATCTTTCTAATCTGAAATTGAGAAATAGTGTAACAAGCGTGAGCAGAACCTTCTAATCTTCAGAATACTGGAGTAAGATGACAGGGCAAGGCAATCTCACCTGAGTGTGGGCAATAACACGAACAACAGAAGCATACTTCTTCATCTTCTCAAGTTGCAGCTGGATTTCTTTCTTGCCTGCATCGCTGTCATACTTGAGGGCATACTTAGTGAAAGCCTTCTTCTTGCTCTTGCACCAATTTTTGTAGAACCTTCTCCTCACTTCTTCGCTAAGGTGCTGAGCCCAGACAGAGTTGAGGGTGCGAAGGCCACGTGGGGTCTTTACATACGCCACAAGTCCAACAATGACAAGAGGAGGGGTCTCAATGATGGTAACAGCCTCACAGGTTTCCTTCTTGTGGAGCTCTGCACAATGTCAAATACATGATGCTATTGGTAAATCTCAAAGCAGGTTTAACTGAATTTTACTGTACTGTATTGGTAAATAGATGCATACATTGATTTCCAAAAAATAATCCAGCTACGAAAGAAAACACCGTATCAAAGAACAAAATTGTGCAAAAGATCAATTGCTTGGAAAAGCAATAAGGGCCAGATACGACAATTGTGTAATGCTGATTATATCATCAACAAAGCAGCAACAGCAATTGCTTCTTCAAGATATACAAAACATGTCCTAGTGATACAAAAACTGTGATTGGTGCAATGCAAGGGGTTGACTTACTGGAGCCAGGCTTCTCGACCTCACGCACGATGTGTGTCATACCAGCCTTGTAGCCAAGGAAGGCAGTGAGGTGGCAGGCCTTTTTTGGGTCATCCTTTGGGAAAGACTTCACTGGAAAAACAGAGAATGAGTAGTATCAAGATTACATATAACCCTGAATCAGGATGTCTTATCACAGTTTCACAAAAGCAACCAAGCAAATAAATAAACCGCTGAATAACAATAATTTCCATTGGCCAATACCTAGGTCCTAGAATTTGAAAAGAAATGCATTCTTCTTACTTTATAACACATACATAAAACAAAAAGGAAGATATGCATGTAGGCAATTTTTTAAGATTTACCAAATAAAAAATAACTCACCTACACAACAATGAGATAATCAATCATTGTGTCCAGTCCAGCAAAGCTATCGAGTAATACGAAACATTTACAATGCAAACTCAAAAGACATCATGCATACTACTGGTAAATCTACACTGCATGATCCCAAATTACTAGAAGAACAAAATGTAAAAGCAACCTAACAGACAACAGTCGCATCACATTCTTACATAATCAGAGCATGGGAACACATAACTGATAAAAAAACAAAAGATTGATTGCTACATATGCACACACCACACTGCATCAGATGATCAATGCAAGAATCCACAAACCGCACTGGTCAGAACACACACGGACAGGCAACGACGAACCACAGCATCAGTGGTCGAACGCATAGGTGTTACACACATACCCTTTCCACGGTGGCGGGAGCAGCGCTTCCTCGGGAGGAAGCCGAGGGAGCCGTGCCTCGGGTGCTCGAACTTGCGGTGCGACATCTTCCCCTGCCTCCTCTTCCTTCCTTACCTGCAGACACCATCAAAACCCACGAAACCATTAGATCTGCGACCAAAACAAAGCCTACCAAGGTTGCAAACGCACACCACAAGGATCAAAAGCGCCGGAATCCTAAACCGCCCACACTAAACGCAAGAATCCGGTGGATAGTTGGGAGCATTCGATCTCGCAAAGAGCTTGCCAAGAATTTCGCGAAGAAGCATACGAGCAACGATGGCTTCAGGCAACGAAATGGCAGCGGACTGCGGCAAAATCTAAATCTGAACGAGCAATCGAGGGAAAGGGGTGGCGCTTGGTTACCTGAGGGGAGTGCGGGCGGCAGCGGCGGCGGCGCGAGCTGGGTGCGGAGATGAGGCACGTAAACCCTAAGGCCGGTATTTATAGGCGGCTACGGAATGGGAACGGCCCTAGGCCCTTAACCCCGTGGGCTTGGCTGGCTGTTCAGACTCACGTGTTGAGCCGCATCAGTTTGGGTTGGGCTCGAGCCCAAAGGGTTATTTTTCTTCCTGCTTCTTTTTATTTCCCTATGATACTGTGATGGAATTTTGTTTTTCACTAGTGGAATGTCCGTACTTTGCTATATATAAAAAATATATATATTATTCCAGTGCATTGAATTGATATTGTCGGGATCATCCTATCCGACCCACACGCTAGGCCGCGTCATGCTTTAGCGCCCTAGGTTCTGCTCCGCATCTAGTAGAGCTATGATGTTTTTCTTATTCGACAATTTTTAGGGCCGTGGAATTTTATTTTTTATAGATTGCTCTTCTGTTTATAGATATTTATTAGGGAGGTGCAAGAGAGAGCTAGGAAGGGTAGATGAGGGCCTATTCTTTGTGGTTGAGGCAGAGGCACGTCGACACAGTGGATGATGGAGGCCGTGTCGAGCTCTAGGATCTTGGGGCGCTCCACCAGTCCAGCTGCATCCACAAGCGAGCATCGGTCATCTTCTTGCCGACCTTGCTGGACACAGCGCTACCACCCATGGTAGCAGTGATAGTGAGAAGAGGCAGCGACGGGGTGGGCTGCGTCACTGCTAGCGACGAGGTGGGCTGCGTCACTGCTAGCGACGGGGTGGGCTGCGTCACTGCCAGCGACGACGCGGATTGGAAGGGGGTAGTCGTCGCATGGAACGGGTGCACTTTAAGGACAAGGAGGAGGCGGAGAAGGGCAGCTTCTTGTTGCCCGATCGTCTCCCCATGGTAGCTTTGGGTGGTAGAGGCGAAACAACAGTAGATATGGAGCGACGATGGAGGCAGCGGCGTTGGCTGGCGCTCCGTGCTTCTTGCGTGCGGAGGAAGGGGTCGGGTCGACCCTAGGGTCGATTGGGTCGACGCCCCTGTTAAACTTGTTCATTGTGGGGCTGGCCCATTACCCTTTCGTGCCAAAATTTTTAAGCGGGTCATGTGAGCCAACGGGCCGAACTGGACCCCTTGCATCCCTACTTATGTGCGATAGTCTTGAGCTTCGGATAACATCGATGAACTCGAGATGCTTCCAGAGTAAGTCCATGAGGTGGCAGCTCCATGGAAGAAAGCAGCAACTGCTGCTGCTCCTGTTGCCATACCACCTCTTGATGCAATACTTGTAGTTGTTTCCAGCCTTGATGTACCTCCTTCAATTGTGACAGCTCTAACTGGGCATCCCTTAACTTTGCATAAGTGCTTGTCAGCTCCAGATCTAGGTGGTTGTAGGCATCATCTTATGCCTTGATGAGAGAAGCCATATGGATAAAGTGGGATCTGTCTCTCCTCCTGATCTCATGAATGTGCTGAAGACTTCCCCCTTCTTACGATAGGGAAAGTAGTGATAAAGGGTGTCAGCCAATGGATGGAGATAAGTGAAACTCGAGTGTGCAAGAGCTACTCGGGCAGCTTCTTGGCATCCCATCTTGAAAGTTTTCTAGTCCACTGTAAAGCGATGAGGGCGAATGTTATGTCCATTCTTGGAGAAGATGGTGATTCTGACCCTCTAGACCCTCTACCATTCCTGGTGGTAATGAAACCGTGCAACTGAGGGCAGCTAGTGTAATCCAAATTCTGAAGCATGAGCCACAACTCCTTTACAAAATCACATGCAGCACTAGCGAACGAATTGCTGAACAACATCTACAAAATTTTAAAATATGAAAGGGTCAACAAAAGCTTGACAATTTAAACAGAGGCAAGACCAAGATACTAACAGAGGAGAGAAAGAAGCAAAGAAACTTAAAATTTTTATTATTTAGTTTTTATGAGTTTTATATGTCCTTAAGTCTTTTTCATTCTAACTAGTGTTTCGCCCTATAGTGATATAGCTCTGATACCATCTTTGTCGAGACTCGAATATGCAAATTTGGACTCTCTGTGTATTCTGCACCAGTTTAAGATCACGCTAGTGTACACAGTAGAAACATAGATGAAATATCGGCCTTGATCATAATTAACTAAGAAAGACTTAAATATTATTAATTATTAGAGTAACAACGTTATGGCCAAACTTACAGATTATAGACGGAAAGGCATAACAAGAACTAGCAACAGATAAAAATGATAAACAAAGTGGTCATTCGACATATCCATAGGCAATCGACTGGGAAACAAAGTGCTATTTTGAGAAATCATCGAAGAATCCTCCTTTAAATACCTTTGGCTGATATGGTTATTCTTCAGCAACTGAGCAATAAATGGATATAGCCATGAGTACATAGAGTACTCAGCAAGTCATTTGTAACAAGATGTAATTATAATCTAGAGTAAATATAATAAATAGATTGAAATACACTTTAAAATTGATTATTAGGTAATTATTTCAACGAATTGGATAAACTACAAGTGAACTGTCCATTCACAAATCACAATGTAACAAGAAGCAAAGCATATTTCCAGCGATTAATGTAAACAGAAGAAGAGGGTGAGAGAAATAGCTCATGCTCAGATTTGGGAGTTATCAGTAGAGGAGAAGGACGGCGGTGACTCGGTGGCTATCGGTACACGACGGCGATGGAGGAGAAGCGTCACCGTTAGTGCTTGGTTGTCAAGCAAAATCGTCGTCCGTCGACGCTTGGCAGTGGAGGAGGAGAAGCTTCGCCATCGGCGCTCGGAAGTGAAACAATGTCCTCATTGTCGTGGCAGCGGAGGGGGAGAGGCGTTAGTGGCTCAACGCGTCGTTGTCTAGCCTTAGGGCGGGGCCGAAGGATAGAACACTTCACACCCTCCAGTGTGGTGATTGGTAACAATGGACAGTGGGCGGGTGATAGGAAATACGACAGGGTAGGAGCTGGGACGGGAGGAGAGGCGGCAGCCAGTGGTTGACGATAGCGGTGGCGGTGGGTGACCTTGGTTAGGATTGGGGATTAGGTTGTGGTAGGGATTAGGGAGAGGAGGCAGCAAGGTAGTGAGGTAGTGCGGATTTATGGTGGCTAGGGTTACTTGGGGGAGTTAGGGGTCTTATGGTTGGGGTTGGCCGTTTGGTTGGTGATAGTGTTTGGGTAGTGGATCTCATGGGTGGCAGGGTTGGTGGGATGGGCTTGTTCGATGGGATTGGATTTTAAAATTGGGCTACAACCGAGGAGAGTGGTGGGAGAAATAAGCGGGTAGTAAAAATTGACGAGCCAATTCGAGTTCGACTCATCAAAACTTATGAACGAAGTATTAAACTTGAGTCCAACTTATTTAGGGCCTGTTTGGCACGGCTGCGGCTTATGATTTTTGACTGATTTTTTTGAATTTCAGCTGTTTGCTACAGAGATTATGAAGAGAGATACTCGCTTGCGATTTTGGTTGATACAGATGTTGGGCTTTTAATATGTACTATAATTAACTTGTAAACTCCGTCTTAAAAATATCCTGTTTAAATATTAGGTACTGTAGCAAAAGCCAAAAGCCACTAGTTTCGATCAAAAAGAATATGGCCTTAGCATTCTCACTTTATAAGCCCTGTTCTTTTCGGTTTTTCTACAGTAACTAGCTTTTAAACGGAGTATCTTTTTAAGATATGGTTTACTAGTTAATTGTAGTACATACTGTATCGACTTCATTTATATCAGCAAAAATCACACGTGAATTTTTATTACTCTATAATCTCACACACAAATAATCTAAAAGATATAAATCACGATCAAAAACCATAAGCTGCAACAAAAAAAAAACAGCCCCATAGTTAACTTCTGACTTCAACTTCAGATGCTATCAACAGCCAACAAACGACGTCAGTACAACCCAGAGGAACAACCAGCCTCTACGCTCGCTTCCCCAGCAAGCTTGGGTTCCTTCCCCGACAAGCTTCGGCCTCTCCCCCACTGGCGACAATCCCTTCCAGGCCCCACCACTCAGTGTCTCATCCATTGCTCGTGGACAAGAGCCAGCCTCGTGGACCCGTGGCCCCCACCCGCGCCGCCCACTTCACTTTATATCTCGCACCGGCCACCGATAAAAGCTCCAGCTGCCTCGGCTTCCCTGGCCAAAACCAAAGCACTCTCGTCTTCCGTGCTGAACTCCGGTGGTCTCGGCGGCGGGTTAAGCGGCGATGCTGCGGGAGCTGCAGGCGCTGTGCAAGAGCCACGGCCTCCCCGCCGGCGGCTCCAACGCCGACCTCGCCGCCCGCCTCGCCGCCGCACTCCCCTCGGTACGGACGGGCACACGCATCAAACCCTCGCTTACCTCGGCCCCTCGCTCCCCCGGTTCCGTGTTTTGGGAAACGGAGGAGGAGACTGATGATGTCTTGCGCTTTGGCGGGCTCGATTGCTTTGCAGGGCTGGCGTGGTGGCACGGAGGAGAAGGTCGCGGTCGCGGCGAAGGGGGTGGTGGGGAAGGGGTGTTTGAAGCGGTCGGGCGGTGGTGGTGCCAGCGGCGACGGGGGCTTTGGTCCGGCGAAGAAGGTGACATTTGTGCTGGAGGAAGAGGCGAAGGCGGAGACGGAGGCGAGGCGGAGAAGCCGGAGGTTGCGACGGTGAAGGGGGCGTCAAAGGACGGAGGACCACATTGGTGGTGCTTTTGCTGTAGGAAATGGGAATGCACGATGGTGTAAGCCTCCTTAAGAACACCTATCCTTAATTTGGATATGCTCTTGGAACAATTTTAGTTTTATCTAACTACATCTCAAATCTTTTTGTTTGAAAAAGAAATCTGGCTAGCCGAGGGAAAACAATTGGCCAGCAACCCAATCTAGGTCAGACATTAGTTTGATTTGAATTATACTTATGAACTAGGTTTTTCCACCCCTAAGTGCGCCAGTTTGATAATCTAGGAGCAAAATTTGAAAATGCATCACATCTCGGGCACGGCACCCTCTAAAAGCTATTTGTGTCTGCTCTTAGGAAAATAAATATCTAGGTGATATCAGAATAATACAATGTGGTTTCTCTTTAGCCGCTGGAGAAAGTAGAACTTATGTTTTTTAGTGGTCGAATCGAACAGGTTGCTTCACTATGTGTAACCTAGTGTGTTATGTGCTCATGGTGGATATTAAACCGCAGGAGTTGCTTACTTGATTTGATCTCTTAAGCTCTAAAGTACTGTTAAATTGGAAGAATGTGTAATGCAGTGGTCATATTAGTAAATAGTCGATACCTTTGGGCTTTGGGTTAAGTATATGTGTTATTAGTATTCTCCAATGCTAGTGAGAAGTGAAATAATATCCAGATAAAGGAAATAATATAAGATAGTTTCCACATATACTTTGGACTTGAACACTAAAGAGGAATTGCAGGAAGTCGATTCCAGTTACTTCATAGTTCACAAACTGATGTCATTTTTATTATTGAGGAGACTAGCTTTGCTCAAATGTCTGTTAAAAAAAAAGAGCGAGTTGCAGCACGTCGATTAGAGTCAGCTATTTGGGTGACTTGGGTCGGCCTGTTTTTTAATGGCTTCTAAAAACGGCTTTTTGGCTTTTGCTACAGTACCTAACTTTCAAACGGAGTATTTTCTTAAGACGGGGTTTACAACTTAATTGTAGTACACATTAAAAACCCAATATCTATATCAACCAAAATCACAAGCGAGTTTCTCTCTCTCCATAATATCTGTCTCAAATAGCTAAAATTAAAAAATTTCAGCTAAAAACTATAAGCCATAGCCATATCAAATAGGCCCGAAGGAGAGAAAGAGCTCTGCTTCAGATGGCTTGAACATGGAGCATGCTTTTGTGTGTCAAATCAAAGAAATTTGTTCATAACTGTTGCAGTCCTTAGATGGGAAACCTGAAAGTAAGGAGTAAAAGTGCCGCATAAAGTTCGTAGAACTGAAGAGAAAATTCTTAGGGCCCGTTTTTTTTTTGGTGCGGCTTATAGATTTTAGCTGAAATTTTTGAATTTTAGCTGTTTACGGTACAGATTACGGAGAGACCGATTCTCACTTACGATTTTGACTGGTACAGATATTGAACTTTTAACGTGTACTACGTTTAATTTGTAGACTCTGTCTTGAGAAAATACTCCGTTTGAAAGTTAGGTACTGTAGCAAAAGCTAAAAGCTGTCTGGCTTCTTGCCTGCCAAACATGCCCTTAAGACTAGTTGTAGTCTTTCAGGTTCGGCATTTGGAGTATTAGCAACAATAGCAGCCCCGACTTCCCTCCTACCTTCGGCGGCTCACTCTTGAGTCATCGCAACCCACAGCTGACCGCTGTGGCGCTGTGATGTGGTTATGCTGGGATATCAGCTATAGAATGACCTTGCTTTCTTGTATGAATTGAGATGGTTGTATCATGTGCATCTGGTAAATGATGCTTGCAATGTATGCGTATAAGAACAACAGAAGCTGTATGGATGCTGGATGTGTTAATGAATTAACTAGGAATTCAGGATGTGTGTTGATATGTACTAATGAAAGGTCATTTTTGTGATATTCCGCATCATTCATTTTCTGGTCATTTTTTGGTGAGAACCTGCATACTTCAATTGCCCGTGTTGATGATAAGTGCAGCTGTTAGCCTGTTCTTTTCCTTCGAAACTGACGACTTTTGGTTTTTGTTACAGTACCTAACTTTCAAATG
The DNA here is from genome assembly GCA_036346245.1 of Bonia amplexicaulis. Taxonomy (NCBI): domain Eukaryota; kingdom Viridiplantae; phylum Streptophyta; class Magnoliopsida; order Poales; family Poaceae; genus Bonia; species Bonia amplexicaulis. The sequence continues at coordinate 1,792,226 of CM070768.1, read as the reverse complement.
GAGTATTTTCTAGAGATGGCAATGGGTACCCGAAACCCGATACCCGATGGGTTTTTACTCTATTAGGGCATGGGTCTGGGTCAAATTTTTAACCCATGGGTTTCTTAATGGACAAAAAGCCTAACCCATCGGGTTTACGGGTTCGGGTACGTTCCTATAATACCCGAACCCGTAAACCCATGGGTAATATAAACCCGGTAAATCTAGGCCTATAGGAGATCAACCCATTAGGCCCGTATGCTGATATGCTATGCCAGTGAACTATGAACTGAGAATTGATGGAGTGAACTAGTGATGTGCATTGTGGATTTGTCGTTGCTTGTTTGATGCATATTAACATATAAATTGAACTTATTATTGACTTGCTAAGCGCTGCACTGTCTGCAATCTGCACAGTTGTTGTTGGGCACGGGCGACCCGTGGATACCCGTTACCCGAGTGGGCATGGGTTTGGGCAAAAATCTGCACCCGTCACGGGCATGGGTTTTAGCGGCACGTCCAAACTTTCATGGGCACGGGTTTGGGATAGCAAAACCCAGCGGGTTTGTGCCCGTTGCCATCTCTAGTATTTTCTCAAGACGGGGTTTACAAGTAAAACGATGTACACGTTAAAAGCCCAACATCTGTACCATCCAAAATCACAAGTGAGTATCTCTTTTCGTAATCTGTACAGTAAACAGCCAAAATTTAAAAATTTCAGCCAAAAACCGTAAGTCGCGGCCGTTGCCAAACATGCCTATTGCAATGTGCTGCCCAAGCTGCAGCAGCTACTGCTGCTTGAAATGTGCTTCTGCCTCGGATCTGGAATGGTGTTGCTTCTACTGCGAGTACTTCCTTGTGATGCTATCACTCATCGAAATGTATTAATGAATGTGTGAAATGGAAGCACCAGTGCAAGACTATCTTGTAGCTCAGCTGCTGATGCTACAGTACCAGATTGTTGCTATAGTTGAACAAGAACAATAACATCTGTTTGGACATTCTATCATTCATTCTGATAAACTGCATCCAAAACAAGATTTCGGTCATCAAAAGCCGTAACAGTGAGGGAGAACATAATCGTCCTGAATAAACGTGAAAAATCATGTTTCCAATGACAAGCACAACACAAATTTGATGCTGCTTGTCAGTAGAAACATGAATTGTGTTCCGGACAGGCTTGAGATATTGCTGATGCTTGACTTTTCAACAAATCATCTAACCAATTCTTGTGACACTATGTGTCAACTTATCACCAAGAAGAAAGCAACCGACAGTGTCAAATAGGAGTGATAAGAAAGCTTGTTAGTGTGGCTCATTCATTCGGTTTAAAATTTCTTTAATTATATTTGTTAATTGGTCAAACATTAAAAATGAGCTGATTTTAAAAGAATTTGAATTTTGCTCTAGCTCGGCTCGACTCATAACCTCGCTTCTAAAAATACCTCTAAACTCTACGTAAAATGGTATTAAATTAAATCATGCCAATTTCGAAAAAAATTTGATAAGACGAAAACTTGTCTAGATATCCACCGCTAGTGTTAAACATCGAATGAACTCAGCAAGAAGTTTTGATCAAACAACCAAGCTACCTTATTCGACAATCAAACTTGATCCATTTTCGTGATTAAACTACTTTTTGGGTGACAAAAAAATAATCTAAGCAAAACAATTAAATTATGTTTATTTTTCCTTGGCAGCCAGCCCCGTTCATCCTCCGAAGTCCTAATCGCCGCCTCCTCACCTCCCACCGTATCAATCTAGCGTCGCCATCGACGCCAATGCCCCTGACCGTGGACCGCCTCATATCTGCCTCCCCTCGTCCTTCGGACCGCTGCGACGCTGCCTAAGGCGCCATGAACCTAGACTTCACTCTTCTCAACGCCAAGACCCCAAGTCTTTAGATGGTGGCAGTACCCTCGTCGCCTTGTTGCACTGCCGGTCCGTCGCCACCCACCGAAATCCATAGTTGGATGCCTGATGAACCCCAAAACTAAGACGAAGCACAAATCATGAGGTATGATGCAAAGGCTATAATCTGACTGATTTCGAGGGAGAAATGAGGTACCAAATTTTAAAAACCGTTGTGTCCTTTTACTGCCTGTAGTAATATTCCGAACACAAAATTTGGTCAAAACGTACAATATATCACATCATATGTTTATTGTTTTATCTTCCAATTTTTTAATAACTTGCATAACTTTATGTGCTAAAAGATCTTAAAAGATGGTATATTAAGGGTCTGTTTGGCGGGCTCATACTTCTAGATTCTCAACCGGAGCAGTGGGAGCTCAACCAAACGTCATGTCTCTTGGTTTTTCAAAATCTGGATCACTCGAGGAGGAGAGGGACCCATAGTTCATTTTTTTGGAGCAAGGTTGGGGTCGCTCCCATGGGAATCCGCCCCAATTATGTTATTGCCCTTAGAGTTGAGATGAAATTACCCATCATTTGCCATTAAACAAAATAGTATCTCACCTCTCCCGTTCAGCTCTCACCCCACATTTCTCACACGTCGCCCCTCTCCTCTCTCTTGTCCGCATGGTGGTCTCCATGCCCAAGCTGCCACCACTAGCTAGGAGCCCTGCACCGCTGGTCCCATCCACGTGGCAATCAGTCCCGCTTCCCCTTACTAGCGCACTTAGTCGGGGTTGGCCGTTGCCAAGCAGTTCCTCACTGAAAGCATTTATGCCCTTAAAAATGATTTTGGCAATTAATGATGACTGTGCTTAAGGGATTAACATGTGTGTTAAGATGAGCGATAGGTTTAGTCCCCGATTTGGAGGATATCATGAAGAAAAAGTTAAAAAGCATGCAAAGATGACTATGAGTTGTTACGGCTTAAGGCAAATGTATAAAATGGCCTAAAGACCTTTTTCTAGATTTTATCAATCTTGACGTATGTTGAATTAAGACCGGATTGATAGTCTAGATGTCGTACTATTAAGAGATGTTCATGCCTAGTAGTTTGATGATGACAATGTGCCACATTGCTCAATTTTAGTGCATGGATGCATTTAAAATTACTTTGTTATCCTTCTGCACTGTTTTTCTTGAAACCGGTATGACCGCCATTGACACTGCGGTAGTAACGCTATATTGGTACTACCGAGACTTACATGCTGGTATGTATTTTCTAGAGATGTGATGTTTAATTGCTTAGTTTTCTATCTAGAATTGTATTTTGGTTAGACCTAGCTTGTTGATACATATAGTGAGACTTGTGTAGATCTATGTTGGACTTGCTAATTAGAGGAAAATGTGTAGGACACTGCAAAATATTTTGGTTGTGATCTGTTAGGATTCAGCCCTATTTTGGATTTGTACAGATCTAGAATTTCTTGATGACTACATGAGTTTATGCGTTTGTAATGACAGATGGTTCATGAACAATAGCTAACGCGGGTACTGTGAAATGATTCTCTTTTTTGTTTGTTCCTAGCAAACAAATATCATCTGATTTCTTTTGGATTCATTTATAGTGCTAGTTGTTTTGGAGTGATTCATTATTGGCCTAGCGAGTGCCACATGTGGAATGACGGGATACACTAGTTTTGATAGTTCTTGCATCAAGTAGGGATGAGTTATGTCTGTTACTAGTTGTACATGAGTTATCTTTACTACTAGTTTGAATGCCCGTGCGTTCTTCTGATTTTAAATTTGATCATACTATATATTACGATAACGGGTGGTAAAATTTTTAGAATATGTAGGCGGAGGGAGGGAGGCGAGGGAGAAATCGGGGAGGCGCACAGGTTCGTGGGGGTGGGGATACAGGCGCCACAGGCGTGGAAGGGTGGGTGGTCCACACGTCGGATAAAATATCTTTTTGTCAAGAGAGGTGGGAAGGGTGGGAGAGGCCGTACCAACCACCAACTTCTTCTAAAGAAGGAGTTGGTGGTTGGTCTAGCCTCTCTCACCCCTTCCCACAAAAGACAGCGTTGGCATGTGGCCTTAAAAGACCTGCGCCGAATCTTTCCACCTTCCCATCAAAATATCTTTCTTTCCATGATTTAGTGGTCAAGTTGAATTTCATCTAGACTGCATTGTAGACTACATCTTTGTATTTTTATCCGATGCTTAATCTTGCACTAGTGAATGCTCGTTATTCTGATTTTAAAATTTTATCATACTATATGTTCTAAAACTAACGGGTGGTAAAATTTTTTAGAACATGTATACAAATATATTTTAAATTTTTTTAAAATCTATAGTAACGTACGGGCATTCAGCTAGTGTCTTGATAATAGTTCAGTAGAGATGTGTTCCTTCTTGCATGCTTTGTGTGGTACAGGATGAGGATGTGAGGATGCACAACGAGTAGGTGCAGATGAGCAGATCTGTGACTGGAACGCTGCAGATGTAGGGGCAATTCTAAGGATAGATGCTACCACTAGAGTACTAGTTTATATTCATAGAAGTGTAGCAAGTTGTAAGGACTACAGCAACAATATAAGGTGGTGATCGGTTCGGCTGAAAGTTTGAAGTTTATGGTGAAAACTCTGTGTGGCTAAAAAATCATGGTGACGAGGCTTATTTAACATAATTAAATTTAAAAATTGAAAATATTAAAATATGTTAGCCCATCACAGACAAGCATAAGCGAATACGAGAAAAAAGAACCGACAAAAAGCTCAAAAATTCGAGAAAAGGCGAAATTATGAATAGTGCAAAAATAAAAGCCATATATATTGAACACAGCCTAAATGAGACAAAACTTAATTCACTCATTTCATCGAGAGCTGGTCTAACTGTCAACCAATAGTCGGTTAGACCGTCGAGAATTGACTCAAACTTTTTCCAGTAACAGGGCACCTGGTCAGACTGCTGACCACAAGCTGATCATACTGTTTAAGAATATCAGAAAATACTCTATTTAAAATTTCAGTTAATATCTATCTAATTTCAATCTATTACTTTAAATTAAGCAACACCTAGTACAGAGATATCCTAGACATACATATAGATAGTCTCATATTTTGTCTTCCAATTTTTTCCTTATCCAACGCATAATTCTGTATCCATGGGCGGCCCAACCTGTCAGTCAGCTGATCCGCTCCTGTCTTTGGAACACGGCACGTGGAGCGCTTTAGCCGTACTGCACGCGCGGGACCCGGGCCGGGTGTCACACAGGCGCATAATCCACACGTACATATCCGCGTCAACTCACTGGAATGTGGACCCACGTGGCCGTTCCACTACACATACCCCACATACCAGTCGAACAGCCTGCGCCACATGCCCGTATCGTCGGTTCTCCGTCCGTCGTACTGGGCGGGAAACCCAAAATTCGAAACCTCCGTCTCCTTCCCGAGCAAGCCTCCCCCCGTCTCCCACTGCCACGGCCTCCCCACCGCCACCTCCGCTCCCTGGCCCCACCGCTCAGTCTCCGGCGCCACCGCCCGTGGTCCTCGCACGCAACGGACGCTGCGAACTTCAAATCCCCAGCGCGCCGGAAAGTTTACCGACCAAACCAAAATTCGAAGTGAACGAGACCAGAACCTCCGAGATGGCCAAGGATCTCGCCGCCGCGTCGTGCTGATCTCCGGGGCTTTTTGGGGATGGATTTCGCGTCGATGAAGCGGCGGGAGCTGCAGGCGCTCTGCAAGCGCCACGGCCTCGCCGCCGGCGGCTCCAACGCCGACCTCGCCGCCCGCCTCGCCGCCACGCTCTCGGTACGGATGCCCTCGCTTATCTCGCCTCCCTGCTTCAGTTCTGTGTAGTGCCCACGAATGTCCATGCCACAACTGCTCGCGGAAATGCTCAGCTGGGCTAGTCGCTCGTGGTGCTGTTGTGTGTAGTTCGCGCATTTCAAATGTTTTGTGGAAATCGGAGGAGGAGACTGATCCTTGTGGTGTTTTGGGTTTGGTTGCTTGCCTTTGCAGGGGTGTGGCGGTGCGCAGGACAAGGTGGTCGGAGTGGTGGTGGGGAAGGGGTGCTTGAAGCGGTCCGGCGGTGGTGCTAGCGGCGGGAGTTCCGGTGCGGCCAAGAAGGTGAGCTTTGTGTTGGAGGATGAGGCGGAGGTGGGGTGAGGCGGAGAACCGGAGGCCCCAGGTGGTGTGGTCCCCAGTTGTTGCCAAGACAATGGGAGGCGGAAGGCCGGGAGATGCTTCCTGCTGCAGAAGCAAGCGGAGGGCGGCGTCAGCGGAAGGTTCTCCAGGGTGGTGGTGAACGTGCTGATGAAGGTGTTGCTGGAGAGGCGGGCGCAGATGCTCCGGTGAGGAGGTTCACGAGGAATGCGGTGAACTCGGGTGCTGGTGGTGTAGCTGAGAGGGTTGCTCGAGCTGGAAGTCGGAACAGCTCTGCCAAGGCCGAGGAACAAGGGAGAATTTTGGAGAAGCAGTTGATAGGAAGCGGAAGCGGCTCACCAGGGAGCACGCTGAGGATATAGTTGTCAGTGCGCAAGTTGCAGATTCTCGTAGAAGCACGAGGTCAGTGGTCTCCTGTCGGCGGCCGCTGTCGTGTGGTCTCCTGTTCTTGAGAAGAAGAGGCAGGAGAAAGGCAGGGGATGTGAATGAACAAACGTGTGCCGAGAAGCAGCTTGCCGATGTCCAAGATTTGGGCAGAACGCTGAGATCTGGATCGGCGGCGGTCGCTAAAGTGTCACCTGTTGTTGTCGAGAGTAAGAGAAGCAGGAGGAAGGCAAAAGAAGAGGAACCTGCTGTGCAGAAGGATGCAAAGGTGGAAGTATCGGTAGCAGCTGCTGTGGTGTCCCCCATTGTCGTTGAGAAGAAGAGGAGGAGGAAGACCGACGATGTGCGCTCGGATGGTGTGCTGCTTACAGTTCCAGAGGTGCCTATAAACGATGCTCCTGTTACCAGGGGCTTGAGGAACAGAGCTGTTCAGGTTAATGACAGTGTGGTGGAGGACACTCAAACTGGCAAGAAACTGGAAAATAAGGGGCAACCCAGTAGACCAGCTGCTCGCAGGCTTCAACAGCTTCCATCTTCTGTAGGGGAAGCAGCTCAAGAACAAGCTGCTGCTCCTCTAAGGGCCCGCACTGAGACGATCGGTGAAACCGTTCGAGGCCAACGAATTGTTGCCAAATAATAACACAGCTTCAGAAACCAACAACTGGAGTAAGGCACCAGTGGAGGCCAATGACTTGAAGTTAACTTGGCGGTTGGCGCACAATGCTTCCAAGGACAGCATAGAAGATGATGTGGCAGAGGAAGACGGACATTTGGGTTTCACAAAGAGGAACACTAGGAGCGACAGGGCTAAGGTAGCTAAAAACGTTGGTGAGGTCTCGTTTTCTGATAGCAGTGGTAAGGCTTCAGCTATAGAGATGCAACTAGAAGTAATTGAGCCCGTGAGAAGATCGAGACGAAATCTGTTGTTCAGCGCGCCGGAAAGTTTACCGACCAAACCAAAATTCGAAGTGAACGAGACCAGAACCTCCGAGATGGCCAAGGATCTCGCCGCCGCGTCGTGCTGATCTCCGGGGCTTTTTTGGGGGATGGATTTCGCGTCGAAGAAGCGGCGGGAGCTGCAGGCGCTCTGCAAGCGCCACGGCCTCGCCGCCGGCGGCTCCAACGCCGACCTCGCCGCCCGCCTCGCCGCCACGCTCTCGGTACGGATGCCCTCGCTTATCTCGCCTCCCTGCTTCAGTTCTGTGTAGTGCCCACGAATGTCCATGCCACAACTGCTCGCGGAAATGCTCAGCTGGGCTAGTCGCTCGTGGTGCTGTTGTGTGTAGTTCGCGCATTTCAAATGTTTTGTGGAAATCGGAGGAGGAGACTGATCCTTGTGGTGTTTTGGGTTTGGTTGCTTGCCTTTGCAGGGGTGTGGCGGTGCGCAGGACAAGGTGGTCGGAGTGGTGGTGGGGAAGGGGTGCTTGAAGCGGTCCGGCGGTGGTGCCAGCGGCGGGAGTTCCGGTGCGGCCAAGAAGGTGAGCTTTGTGTTGGAGGATGAGGCGGAGGTGGGGGTGAGGCGGAGAACCCGGAGGCCCCGGGTGGTGTGGTCCCCGGTTGTTGCCAAGACAATGGGGAGGCGGAAGGCCGGGGAGATGCTTCCTGCTGCAGAAGCAAGCGGAGGGCGGCGTCAGCGGAAGGTTCTCCAGGGTGGTGGTGAACGTGCTGATGAAGGTGTTGCTGGAGAGGCGGGCGCAGATGCTCCGGTGAGGAGGTTCACGAGGAATGCGGTGAACTCGGGTGCTGGTGGTGTAGCTGAGAGGGTTGCTCGAGCTGGAAGTCGGAACAACTCTGCCAAGGCCGAGGAACAAGGGGAGAATTTTGGAGAAGCAGTTGATAGGAAGCGGAAGCGGCTCACCAGGGAGCACGCTGAGGATATAGTTGTCAGTGCGCAAGTTGCAGATTCTCGTAGAAGCACGAGGTCGAGTGGTCTCCTGTCGGCGGCCGCTGTCGTGTGGTCTCCTGTTCTTGAGAAGAAGAGAGGCAGGAGAAAGGCAGGGGATGTGAATGAACAAACGTGTGCCGAGAAGCAGCTCGCCGATGTCCAAGATTTGGGCAGAACGCTGAGATCTGGATCGGCGGCGGTCGCTAAAGTGTCACCTGTTGCTGTCGAGGGTAAGAGAATCAGGAGGAAGGCAAAAGAAGAGGAGCCTGCTGCGCAGAAGGATGCTAAGGTGGAAGTATCGGTAGCAGCTGCTTTGGTGTCTCCCATTGTCGTTGAGAAGAAGAGGAGGAGGAAGACCGACGATGTGCGCTCGGATGGTGTGCTGCTTACAGTTCCAGAGGTGCCTATAAACGATGCTCCTGTTACCAGGGGCTTGAGGAACAGAGCTGTTCAGGTTAATGACAGTGTGGTGGAGGACACTCAAACTGGCAAGAAACTGGAAAATAAGGGGCAACCCAGTAGACCAGCTGCTCGCAGGCTTCAACAGCTTCCATCTTCTGTAGGGGAAGCAGCTCAAGAACAAGCTGCTGCTCCCTCTAAGGGGCCCGCACTGAGACGATCGAGGCGAAACCGTTCCGAGGCCAACGAATTGTTGCCAAATAATAACACAGCTTCAGAAACCAACAACTGGAGTAAGGCACCAGTGGAGGCCAATGACTTGAAGTTAACTTGGCGGTTGGCGCGCAATGCTTCCAAGGACAGCATAGAAGATGATGTGGCAGAGGAAGACGGACATTTGGGTTTCACAAAGAGGAACACTAGGAGCGACAGGGCTAAGGTAGCTAAAAACGTTGGTGAGGTCTCGTTTTCTGATAGCAGTGGTAAGGCTTCAGCTATAGAGATGCAACTAGAAGTAATTGAGCCCGTGAGAAGATCGAGACGGAAATCTGTTGTTCCTAGTGGTCAGGGGTTTCAAAATGCTAAGGGTGAAGATGTGGAGAAGCTACCAGCAGTACAGAAACCTGTTAGGCGATCAACACGAAAATCTGTTGTCCCGGCTGTGCTTGAGAAAGAGATGAAGGCTATACCTGCAGAAACGAATCCTGAAGCACATGCTAGGAGATCAATGAGGAAATCTGTTCTTCCTAATATGCTGAAAAACGAGAACAAGAATCATGGTGAAATGGTCAGAAGTGAGGATTTTCAAAGTGCTAAGGGTGGAGGTGTGCAGAAACAACCAGAAGTGAAGGAGCCTGCTAGGAAATCAACACGTAAATCTGTTGCCCCAGCCGTGCTTGAGAAAGAGAATAAGGGTTTACAGGAAGAAAAGAAGTCAGAAATTCCTGTGAGATCAATCTGTAAATCTGTTTCTCCTAATGCGGTTGATAAGGAGAACATGGATCACAGTGAAATGGTCAGAAGGAAAGAGTCAGGAGTTCGAACAGGAGTCCAATTTGCAGCACCTGCAATTGAAGTGGATACATCAGAAAATAAACTGCAGGTAGAAGTGGTTATGCAGAATGATGAAGGTCTACGACGGCCAACACACAAATCTCCAAAACATAATTTATCTGGTAACAATGCACGTCCTGGTGAAGACCAGTATATATCACGTGACAGAGTTGGTGAAGGTGGCTTGAAATTGAGAAAACGCAGAAGAACTTCAATGGAACTGTCATGTTCATCCAGTAACTCCTTGAATACAGAGGTTTTTGATGGGCAGAAATCCAAGAAGCAGCAGAAGGCACAAACTCCAAAGAAAATGAATAGCATAGAGGATGATCATGAGAAGCTAGTGGGATCACAGCAGCAATCAAAGCCCAGAACTTCAAAGGGAAGGCCTGCGAAGAGGAGGAGAACATCTGCTTTGCAAGAAGTGATGTCAGTTGAAGAGTCAAAAGCCGATGACATGGTTATTAGGGAAGCAACACAGGATGAAGTTAGCAGCATTCAAGAAATTAGTCAGGATGATGCCACAGGAGAAGAGTTCCCTTCAGCTCCATTGCTTGGGACATTACCTGAAGTGACTTGCAGAGTGCAGAGTGTGAATGAGGATATACATGGGTCAGAATCTGGTGATTTGGACAAAAGCGGTCAGAATCCAGAAACACATCAGTGTGAGCAAGCTCAGGAACATGGTGACTTTCAAAACGACAGTAGCCATCTATCTGAAGTAAGATTGGGGGAGTTGGATCAATCATCAAGTATCGCAGAACTAGTGCCACATGCTGGTATTCCCTCATCGAACAAAACATTGTTGGATGAGGGCGAGGTTGACTGGGGTGCCAAGGACATGCAAACTTTGAATGCTGTTTCCTCTGAAGATGGTTTGGGGGCTTTAAATAAATCAGCAGGTATTGCACAAGAAATTAGATCGACCACCGCTGTACTCATTTTAGAGGCTGAAGCTCCAGTAGATGAGGGGGTGAATAACAATGGCATGGATAGTACTGTCGGTATTCAAGATGTAAGCGATGTTTTGCCGGAACAACTTCTTGGGGCCTCAGATAAATTGCAGATTGTTGATGAAGTAGCTCAATGTACTCGTGATGCACTAGTTATGGAAAATGACTCTCGTGTTTGTGATGGTGCTAACTGGATTGATATCAAGGGTAGCGAGGGCATTGAAAATGGGGACATTGCTTTGTCTAATGATGGTCTTGAAGCTTTTAAATCAATAACCGTTGCAGAAGAGGTTCCATCTTGCACTGTAGCTGGTTTTTTGGAGGATGGTACACCGGCCAAGGAGGAGATTGGCATAAAGAACAATGAAGCTTCTTTGTCGTTAGTTGATACAGGATCACGTGGAAACGAATCAGATGGGCGGCCAACCAAATCTCTTGAAGTGTCGTTGCTCGAGTTCAATCCAAACTATTTACCTACTTTTAATGCCGAGACAGAAAAACAATCCAATGAAGGTACTTTTTCTAGTTTTTTCTTTTTAATTCTTTTGAATTAATTACAGATAATTTGCAAATAGGGAGTGCTAATGTAGATCCTGTTCACATGCCAGGTTGTGTTGCAGAAGTTGCCTCACAATTTTTGTCTCACTGTGATGACACCACTATAACAGTAACAAAATATGAATTTGCTTGGCAAGAAGATATTCAAGGTGTGAGCACAGATGGTAATCTATTTAAGTTTCAAATATATAAGATTTAGCCATGGATATCTCTGTTTGTTGTTAATTTATTACCTGTGTTGCCAAGTTCATAGGCTTTTGTATTTCAATGAGGTTAATTTTATCTGTTGCAGCCAAATATCATCAACCTTCTTCTGACAGAACTAATTGTAATGGCTTCTCGATCTTCTCTGGAAGCTCGGAAACTGGTAGACAACTACTTCACTGAGTTTTGTTACTTTGTAATTAGCTTTAGTCATTACAATTGTTGCAAGATCGTCGATATACTGAAGCAAGACTTGACCCTTACAAAATCTCCAGATGCTGTGCCAATTGATTTCACTATTGGAGATCAGGAGGAAAAGTATCCAGCGAGTCCTGTATCTGATAAAAATAAAGTCAGCAGGGAAGCAAACGCAAATGAGTCTGCAGAAAAGACCTTAGCTGACATCATACCTGCTGTTCTCCACACCAAAGATCTGCAACACAATCACGATCATGCGCCTGGAAAGCTGGTTGATATACTAGCTAAAGAGACTGGTAAAGGTACGATGGCCTCAATCCTATGTCCATGACTTGTTACTGTTCTGCAAGATGATGCTCGAAATTGCATCATTATAGAGAGTACGAGGGAGTATATGGAAGGAATACAAGTTATATAAGGAAATAGATAAGAGTCCTTATCTATTTCCTATTCCTATTCTTATCCTTAACACCCCTCTCAAATGCAAAGCGTATGCAATAACATTGCATTTGGAAAAGAGTTGACACTAAAATAAGATAAATCCGAAGTCGAGTCTTGATGATGTCGTCGTTGCGTGCGCTTTTGAATAAACTGTCAAATCAAGTCAAGAGGAATAGATAGATGCATGACGGTGTGATCGAAACCCAAGAGGCGGCGCGGTGCATAGAGGATGCTGTGACCTTTAAAGCTCGGGCGGCGGCTGAAAGCGGCGGCATCATAACGACTTCTCCGACCGCAGCGCTGCGGCGGTGGAGCGGCGGTGGCATGTCAAGCAAAATAAAATCCTACACTTCTATGACAATAAATTTGTGGACTCGCACGGCTTGAGCGAACTAAAAATTTAGAGACTACGATTTGGATGGACGCAACGGAAGACTCACGAAAAAAGAAAAAAAACAATTAACGCTGAAGGCGACTCACTTTTCTCACGAAAAAAAATAAAGAAATCACCCCATCCTTTCTGGTCCAAAACCATGCGACACAAGTCCCTCGGACCGATGCTCATGTCTCGACGAGGCTCCCAAGGGACAAAAGCTTCACCCTCGCGTCGCTCCTTACTTCCTCCCTCACTCTCACTCATCTCCACGCGGCACTCGAGGCGGTCGAGACGAGTCGGCCGGCAGCGGCAGCCGTCTTGAAGCGTCGAGCGGGCGGCGATGTGCATCTGGCGAATGGCCGGATCTGCCGGAGACCTGGGATCCGTGCGGATCCGGCGGAGCACGAGCCACGGCTCAAGACCCGAGTGGCGGCGCGGAGTCCTCGGAGAAGCGGACAAAGCGCGGCGGCGGCGGGGCGGCGGCCGCGAGGCGTCTGTGAGACGCAGCGGCGGGCGGCGGCGGCGGATCGGCGGCGGCCGGATCGAGCGGCAGCCAGCGGAGACGGCCACACCATGCTTTATTTATCAATTTGTTAAACATGCAAGTTCACCTATGTCAATGGGTTGATACTTGTATTTTTAATCCTTTACCATTGTAGCAGCCGTTTCCATTTTGCTGTGCCTCAACCACTAGCCCATTGCCATTTGTTCTGCATTTAATTATTCTAACCTATTTTCTTTTGTATTTCAACACAGCTTCTGGTTCGGACGTAAATTCTCACCAATGCATTTTCCCTACTGAACATGATGAATCTGGTCAGTAACCTTTCTCTTTTAATACCATCATAATGTTGCACAGCTGCAAAACCTGTATAGCTCAATTTCTCTACCCATATCAGGTAATAGACAAGTTCACAGTGACACAGTTGCTGAAAAAAGCCTCGAAGATGCTGCTTTGGTTAAATGTCTAAGCAATGATAAACTTTCTACAACATTGCATGTGGAAGGCGCTACTGAGGATAAAAGTATGTTTCCAATACTGAGTGAGGTTGAGGGGGTCTCGTCAGATGGAAGAGATTCGTCATTTGGTCTGAAGTTTCTATTTGCAGAAGTGGACAAAGAAAGCTATTTGATAAATGATGAAAATACTGCTGTAAAAGTTGACTGTGGGAACAAGTCCATTGACTGCAAAACTCGTAGTTTCTATCCGGGATCAGATTGCGGTCTTGAAGATGAGGACGTTCAACTTATTGGAGGTGATGCTGATGAGAAACTAGATGTGGAGCAGGGTGTTGCACAAGAAGGTATGGATCCACCATACAATTTTTGGATACTAATTGGTCTGCTGTAGTTTATTTTAATATTATACTCTTCACGCAGAATGTATTGCTGAGGACAAAAGCATGCTCTCGACACTCAGTGATGTTGACGTCTGCTCATCAGATGGAAGACATCCCTTGTTTGGTCAAAAGGTTCTTTTTGCAGAAGAGCGCACAGGAAGCTATTTAACAAATGATGCATGTGTTGCTGCCGAAATTGACTGCAAAAAGAAGTTAGATGATGAAATTGTCAGTGTTTATCTGGAATCAAATTGTAGCCTTGAAGAAAAGGATGTGGGGCTTGTTGCAGATAATCCTGATAATAAGCTAGCTATGGAGCAGGTCCAGCAGGATGGTGTACAAGAAGGTAAGGATCCATTATGTAATCTTTAAATAACGAGTTCAGTTGTAATATTAAGCTATATGTCGTTTGAGAGGAATGCATAATGTGTCAGGTACCCTCAAGAAGACTTCACTAGGTTCAGCAACACCGGAGTATAAACATGAATGTGGTTTACCTGAGGAGGCACTACTGCACTCAATGCAGAATGAGAGGTGTTCATCAAGTACTGAGCAATCACCATTTGGTCTACAGTCCCTGTTCTCGCAGGAAAGCCTAGAAGAATCCATGGAATATGGTGCCCTTGCTTTTGCAACAGTTTATGCTAAAAGTGGAGTTGATGAATCAAAAGATTGCCATGTGAAATGCAGAGTTGAAAAAAATCCTGTGTCAGGATCTGTTCCAGAGCATGACACTCATGCAGCTTCTAAAAATGGAGATTGTATGTATACTTCCCAGCAAGATAATGAAAAAGAAGGTATAGAATATCATATTCCTTTTGTTCTTTTGTTGAATTTATCGTAATTTTCTTGCAACATATAGTTTATGATGTATTCTGGTATTTGAATGGTACCTACATGAACTGAATGATACTGTATTTCTTAGGATTATCAAAGTCTAGCCATGACGAAGAACATGTTGTATCTGATCAGTTAGGTTTGTTGGAGGCTGCAAATTGCATGACGGAGTAAGTGTATTCTTTTAGAATCGCTAAAAGTACATATTTTATGAAAATGTTATGTGTTTGATCGTTTTAAGATGGAAATCCCAATTCACAGGGAGGCTAATTCTGAGGAAGTGGCCTGTGAGGATGAAGAAAATAGGAAGCCTGTGCATTCTATAGACATTAATTCTTCATGTGAAAAATTAGATGCCAATGGACTTGGTAAGCCTATATTGATTTTAAATATTCAATTACTCTTAACTAGGAAAGAAAGTACTTTTCATATCTTTATTGTTTCATCAGGTGATTAGTGGTCTCTTGTCAGAGTCAGACTAATATCATGCTCCTATATGTGTTGACAATGACAAACTGTTTTTTAATCATCTACTGTAGCTGAGCACGCTTCTGATATTAGTGATGCTCTATTGAGCAGCTCACTGATAGCTCCTGCCAATGACAATGATGAAGTACATCTGAGTTCTAGCCAGTCTCAATTAGAACCAGCTGCTTTATTGGATGAACCGATAGGGTGTTCCAATACTGAAAAGCTGCATCAGGGTTTCAAACAGCAATGCCACAAGGAAGAACATGCTTCTGGGGCCCGCACAAGTCATATGATTGAAGCTGCCACTAATAATGACTTAGAAAGTGGAATGAGTCCGCTCCCGGCTGAAGAAAGATCAAATTTGCGAGATGAGCAGCTTAACTCCAAGCTGAAGGGCACAGAAGTTGTGGAATCTGGCGTTAGCTGTGATAAACACGTTAGTAACACTTTGGAGTTTGGATCTGCCGTGAACAGTGTTGGTAAAAGAACTCCATCTGATTCCACTTTACCAAAAGATTCTTCTATGGATCATTACCAGCAACAGGAGCCTTCAAATGGCTTTTCAGTAGAAAAATCTCCTGAAGAGTGTGCTATGTGTTGGGAGAACAGTGTTTCAAGAGCAGGTCAGTAACTCAGTATTATCTATAAACTCTAGTAGCCTTCTTTTCATGACTTCTTGTACCATTGCTTTTGAAGTAATACATATTTGTTCAGATTATGTCCCAGGTACCATTGAGAAGCCTTGGTTCGATTTGGCAACTCTGGATTGTAAGCATGAAGGTGCTATGTATGAGGAAGCAGTGCACTCATTGAAGAATGATACTGGAAGAGGTTCATCAAATCTCAAACAATCACCCATTGGGTTACAGTTCCTGTTCTCAGAGGGAAATATGGAAGGATCTGACACACATGATGCTCTTGCGTTTCCAAGTGCTGAAAGCGGAGTAGATGAATCAAATGTTTGCCATTTTGAATGCCCAGTTGAAAATATTGTTTCTTCAGAACCTGTTTCATATCAAGGCTCTGATGAAGATTTAAGCAGAGTTAAAAAAAATGGGGATCGCATGTTTTCATCCCAGCAAGATAATGTACAAGAAGGTATAGCTTTATCTTTTTTTGACAGACTTCTGTTGTAAAATATCGTATTTTTATTGTCCCTCTGCTAAATCTTTCCATATTTTCTGTGCAATACAAGAACTGAAAGATACTGTATTTCTTAGGATTTTCGAAGTCCAGCCATGAAAAAGATTGTGCTGCATCTGCCCAGTTGGATTCATTAGAGGATGTGAGTCACATAGAAAGGTAATTCTATTTTGGATTTCTAAAAGTACAGAAATGATGAACAATATGTGGTCACTCTTTTAAAAATGGTAAGTCTAATTTACAGGGAGATTATTGCTGAGGAGGTGGTCTGCAAGGAGGAAGAGAAAGGGGAGTTAATGCCTTCTTCAGCTATTGATAACGCCCATGAAAAATCACATGTCGATGAACCTGGTAAGCCTCACTTGATTGCTCTAGATTTTACAGATTTAGTTACGCTTAGAAGAAAGCTTTGTGATATCTATGTTGCTTAATTCAGAGACAAGTGTTGTCTTTTACTTGTCAAACCACAATAGCATGGTTCTATCTATCCTTGGGCTAATCTGTACATCTCCTATCGCAGCTGAGCATGCTTCTGGTGTCAGTGGAACTCAATGTTGCAGTTCAAGGAGCACCCCTATTTGTGATGAAGTACATTTGAGTTCTAATTCTTCACAATTAGAATCAGTGGACGCTTTGGATAATCTTATAGCATTTTCCAATACTGAAGTGCTCCATCAGGATCATAAAGAGGAATGCAATGAACAAAACGAACACCAAGTCACTCCAGACATCCCTGCACATTGCACGTCCGAAGCTGCACCAGTTGAAGGATCAGAAAATGGAATAGCGCTGCTGCCAGCTGCAGAAACGTCAGTATTGCCAGATAAGCAGCTTAGCACCAAGCTGGAGGGCGATGAGATTGTTGTAGGATCAGGTCAGTATTTCTGATGACTTGTTTAGATTTTTGACAGATGGACTTGTTTAATTCCTTGGTATAAGATATGCTTTGTGTCTAGCCTCATTACTCACTCTTTTACGTCAGGCATTTGTCAAACTGGAGATGAAATTAGCACCAAGCTCCTGAGTTTCAATACTAAGGTGCTCCATCAGGATCATAAAGAGGAACGCAATGAACACAATGAGGACCAAGTCACTCCAGACATCCCTGCAAGTGACATGTCTGAACCTGCACCGATCGAAGGGTCAGAAAGTGGAACGACACTGCTCCCAGCTGCAGAAACATCAGCATTGCTAGATGAGCAGCTTGGCCCTAAGCTGGAGGGCAATGAAGTTGTGGAACACAGCCTTAGCTGCAATAAAGACACTACCAGCATTTCTGATACTGGATCCGTGGAGAACAACAATCTATCTAGGTTGCCCAAAGACTCTTATATGGATTCTTGCCATGAACAGCAGATTCCAAATGACCTATCTGCACCTAAATCTCTCGAAGAACCTGCAGTTTGTCAGTATGACGCTGTTCACACGGATTGTTTCCACGAACAGCAGCTTCCAAGTGACCTATCTGCACCTAAATCTCTCGAAGAACTTGCAGTTTGTCAGGATGGCACTGTTCACACGGATTGTTTCCATGAACAGGAGCTTCCAAGTGACCCATCTGCACCTAAATCTCCCAATGAATCTGCAATTTATCGGGATGACAGTGTTCATATGGCCTGTTTCCATGAACAAGAGCTTCCAAGTGACGTATCTGCACCTAAATCTCCTGAAGGATCCGCAATTTGTCGTGATGACGGTGTTTCGGAATCAGTAGGTCAGTATTGTTCATAACAATAGCTTATGTTTCTTTTGACATGAAAACCTCATTAATTCCTGACCATTGTGCCCCCTGACTCCACTTTTCACCTCAGGACTCTGCCAAACTAGCGGGCGAAGGCGTGCAGACGAAACCAGCACCAAACTGCCGAGTTCCAAAATTTCCAGCGCAGTTAAAGGAAGTTACATAGCTACGAAACCCCCACCACGAAGCAAAGGGACAACCTGAGCCAACCCGCACTTGCCTTGCTCAGGAACAGGGAGAACACACCCGCCGCTAAAACGGACCGTCCTGGCAAGCCGGTCCCTGATCGCTCGGTCGCGAAGAACTCATCGAGACGAGCGCTGCAGACCATCAGCGGAAGACCGAGGGACCACTGATGGGCGGGAGGCCGTACTTCCTGGTTAACATTTCGCGTTCGCTCGTCAACCTTTGGTTGAAGGGCGGGAGTACGACTGACCGAAAACGACCGGTGGATTCTGTTCCCACTGTGTGCTGCTCTGCTGTGTAGTGACGACTGACGAAGTGGCTCTCTGCATTTGTTGTCTTCGGTATTTAGTTTGTGCGTCCATGATAGTTGTGCATTTGTTGTCTTCAATATTTAGTGTGGTGCGTCCATGATAGTTGTAAATTTGTTGTCTTCAGTATTTAGTGTGGTTCGTCCATGATAGTTGTAATAAGTTTGATGCGGTTGACAAAAAAAAAAACGTTGACATGGTGTTGGATTTCTTTTGTAATTCTGGTAGCATGAACAGAATCGTCTGTTCTGCTTTGCGCTATTAATATACCCGTGTTTGTGAGCGACTTAATGTCTGCAGTATACTGTCTGTTGCCACGCCCCTTGTTGCGAGTGTATGTATGCTTTTCAGGGTTGAAGTCGCCTCTCGTTACCGATTATGTTAGATGTGATTATGTGCTGAGCTTAGGATGCGATTATGTGCTGCGCTTAAGGGCCAATTTATGTTGATTGTGTCTGATGTTTTTAGTCAAAAATAAATAGTAATAGCCAAAAGAAGTGGTTTTTAGAAAAAAGTGAGGTATGTGAATCTTGAAGAGATACGCACACGAAAGGAGTGGGTTATGCGATGCGCTTATAACCTCTGCCTTATTCTTATAGCTAGATGCGAGCGATAAGAGTGATAAAACTGTTTCTAGAAGATGTGCAGGTTAGATTAAGCAAAAGTGAATATAATTAGGTCCTAAATTGCCGATCGATAGATAGATGGATCCTTTGCCTTCCATGCACGCTCGCACGTGCGTACGCCGCTCACGTATGTTTCGATTCGATTCAATTCCCACGTACGTCACCAGTTCAACTCATCGATCGATGCATCACATGCACTCATGCCCTCCTCCATACAAACCTTGCACCCTCTTAACTCAATCACGTACTTATCTCTCAGTCGAAACGATGGCTCCCGTACTACATCTCGCCGTCGCCGCCCTGGTGCTGCTCGTCGCCCCTCCCGCTCCAGCACTCGCCCTCGACGACGGTCAGGGCGTCGGCGGGATGATGGAGTGCTGGGGCGCGCTGACGGAGCTGCAGTCGTGCACCGACGAGATCTTGCTCTTCTTCCTCAACGGCGCCGGCCGCTGCCGCGCCATGCTCACCGTCACGCGGCGCTGCTGGTCCGCCATGCTCGCCTCCGTTGGCTTCACCGCCGAGGAGGCCGACGCCACTGCGCAGTAATTTGTTCTGTCCGCCTCCCTGTCATTTGTTCTCTGTATCTATCGTTCGACGGAATCATATCCTAAGGCGCATTACGCCCTTTTTGTTACTCATGTTTTGCTGGGCCTCTAACTAATTGCTTGAGTTCCTTAAAAAGAAGAAGCTGGTTTTCGTGTCCTTTTTCTCCGGTACAACGGAAGGGGTATCTGTACCACAACTTCGATAATCCGCCGAAAATCGTCCCAATCGGGCAGCCCGGTTAAAGTACAAATGGACCTTAAATATTTCGGTTTTAAAACGATTTATTACGATTTAGACCGATTTGTGGTTGATTTTTATTTAAAATTTAAATTTTATTTGAAATTTTTGTCCTAAAAGCTACCGAAATTTTTAGAAAATAGGTACAACCGGATCCCCCGGTAAAAATTCCAAACCGGTTATCAAAATCCCGATCTGTACGATCAATGGCTAGTTCAACAAACATCTCGTTTTTAAACCCTAAGAATGACGGAGTTATGACCACGGCAACGAGCGAAGGTGTCTGCAGGTGCTAAAGATGTGGCCGTAAAAGAGTTACGACCACAGTTACAGAGCAGAAGACGTGGTGATAAGTGTTACGACCACAACAGTCGACAAAGCCTTTGACGTGGTCAACAGTATCACTACGTGGTCGTAAGAAGCTACGACTACGATGATCGACTGTGATCGAAGGAAATGAAATGCAGAGGTAGTGAACATGATCGTAACTTCAACTGAAGTTTACGACTACGTGGTCAGAGCAACGAGGAGTGATCGAAGGGGTCACAATATGGTCGATGAACCAGCAAAGCGGTTGCAACGATACAAGAAGTGATCGTAGAGTCTTCAACATGGTCATACACTGAGAGCAGTCGGTAGAATTGTAACATCTATAGACTACTACGGATTTAAACCGCGTGCTATAGCATAATAAAGGAATATAAGGGGAGAGGCGGAGCTAAGTGTGGTACCCGGTACTCACCGGTACAGCTAAAAAATTCAAAAACATAGAAAGTATATAGCTATTAGGGGTAAATAGTTTGTTCCATTGAACCTTGATGAGAATTATTGTACAAGACTTCAGACACTTGTAAAGCATGCACAAGCTCCGCCACTGCATAAAATGTATTAAGGGTTTACAGTTAGCGAGTCTATGTATAAGGGTTTATAGTTAGCGAAACACAAGAACTAGTAATTAATAGGTTTAGCCAACATATCTCACGGAACACGGATAGAGTGAAGTTTCAGATAATACTTTGGGGAAAAAAAATTGGTCGGCACCATTCACCCTGCTGTTGTCTCTCATTCCTGCAGACTCGTTACTAGTATTCTAGCTTTAATTCCGTGTATAGCTTCAGCTAACCCTGATTGAAAGTTGCTGCACTCAATAGGTGGATCCAAACATTCTGTTAACATTCGATATAGATATCACCATACAGCACTTGCCACGGAAAAAATCCAACAATTCAAGAAACATTATAACCAACTCATGATTGTTCATGAATTCTGCAAGACAAATATTGGAAGGAATTCTAATTTTGAGATGCAATTCTAATTTTTCTTTTTTGTAACTTTACATTACGATACAGTTATAAAATTATAATATTGTTAAAGTATTCCTGGGATACTCCGTCCAAATCACGGAAGTACACGATACTCCCCCCGGGCTCCATCCAACCATGGCGAAGAAACCAATCTACCACCATAAATAGCACACGACAAACACAATCACAGGCTGCGCAACTGGAGCACATATTTAACCAGTAACTAGTCGTATGCCCCTGCATTGCATCGGAAAAGCAAATATGATGTAGATAGCACATCGTTAATGACCATAATCTAATCATTAGCAAACTCAGTAATTGTTGCAGGGCATTTTGCCAATTTCCCATTTGAATTTTCGGATTAAAAAAAGAGAAAGAAGGGCCCACTTATCGTTGAGAGAAAGGAAGAGCATCAGGAGCCTCTGGCCCCTTCTGTTCTCTAGATCGAGAGGGAGATGGGGCACCTCCCCGACTCCAGCTACCTTGGCTAGGTGTTGGTGGTGTGGTCCTCCTTTCTCCCTCTTCCTATACCGGTTTGGGCTCTCCTGAAAGAACACCGAAATCCAATCGAGTTTTCCATCTCTCTTCTTCCTCTTCTACCTTCACCAAATGAAAGCACTAAGTCTTTGAGCTCCAGCAGCGGCGGCGCGATTCGGCACTCCATCTCCAGCAACCCGAAGCCTCCCCCTTGGCTTAGCATGGGAGCCGGATCGAGGTGGGAGCAACTCCGGCTTTGGGCTAGGTTAAGGCTGCGATGGTGCCAACAATGCATGGTGTCCAGACAGTGGTGTAGGCGAGCCACAACGACGCCGGTCGGGATGCTGGTTCTGCGATGGTTGCTTTGTGGCTTGGCTGTAACAGAGGAGGTTTCAGTCGTGTTTCGTGTGATGTTCTTACTTGCCTAACACTTGGTTGGTGCTAGGTTTTTGGTCTTGTGCAGCGTTATCCAACCCTCGACCTCATGACCGTGGTGCTTGCCGGTTCGTGTGGGCAGCTTTATATCTTCGAGAACCACGTCGTAGTGCAAACAACGGTGATAGGTTTTCTAGGCCAACGTTGACTTTGGCGTGCCTAGCCTCGCTGCCTTCTGGACGGCTTCGCGTGCCGTCACCTCGTGAGTTGCCTTCAATTCTTGTTATTGTGTGATTGTGAGTCATTGCTAATATTATCACTAATTCTAGGAGACAGTTGCATGATAATCTGTGGGATTAATGATTGTTTGATGACTATTCATGGTCTATTTGAGATTGTGATGATAATTTAGGAATATTTTGCTAGTATATGAGTTGTTGGCAACTTGATTACTTGTTGTCCTGATCTTGTTGTAGCTTTAATCTTGTCATTTTGCTTTCGGTTAGTATTGTCTTCATCTCCTTTTGAGGCGTACTTAGTGTTGTCATGTTATTATTATTATCCTCAAAGTGCAATTGATTAATATGGTAAGTAATAGAACTTAAACTAGCAGAATATCTAGAAGTTATCATTGTGATCATTGGATAAATATATACCACCGTGTCCAGAATGGCTTGTGTTAAACAAGTTCAACCAACATTTGGGAGCAATAATTAGAAAATCACAATCAGGGGCGGATCCAGAGTAGTAGCATTGGGGTCCAGTGACACCAATGCAGCTCACTAGTGCAAGAAGGAACTTATGTGTATTTTGTGGTTGAACCCAATAGGCTAAACCGGGTGACCCTAGCTCCCAGAAGCCCAGCCCAAGGAAAGGTGAAACCAGCCTAGGCCCAGCTGTGGCCAAGGCATCAAGCCATGAGGGCACTGCACTGCGCACAGTCTCTCCTGGTCTCCTCCGCCGCCGCCCGCCGAAATGCGAAGCCCAGCTAGCTGCCGTCCCCATCTCGTTGGCCGCCGTCTCAGTGCCTCAGTCCTGACCTCCTCCTCGGCTCAGTCCTCCAGCTCCTGTCTCCTGAGCCGTCAGGTTGTGAAAATCTGATTGACTGATTCAGCAACTATCAAGGTATGCTAATCTCTGCACTTGATAATGCATTTCAACATCATGCTTCGTTCCTTTCTGTATACAAATTATGGGCGAATGATTCCTTTCCAAATTGTTTTCTTTTATTTCTACTTTTGCTAAGTATTTTGGCCCCATAAATTAGGTGGAAGGAAGGGATTATTATGCGAGCTCTGGATGAGTTGCAGGCACTTCAAGATGAAAGAAAGGTGAATCTAGGGCCTTGTATGCTTACCCTTGGAATTTGAATAGTGCCACCCAGTGATACACTAATCATCTTTTGGTCCTGCAGAGAGTGGAATAGTGGATCCTAAAAAAGCTGAAGCTATTGATCAATTTTTAGTAAAATTGAGATCTCTCGGATCAGGAGAATCTGCTTTTACCTTTATTCTTGATGATCCTGCTGGAAACAGCTTCATTGAGAACCCGTAAGATTATTTGTATCCTTAAGAGTTCAGATTGTTTAAGATTAGAATCTATAGGATTTGAAGACCAGTTTTGACATGGAAGACATTGTTTTGGCCTTTTGGGATGGAGCATGGAGAACAGCTGAACAGGAGAAGGAGAAATTGTAGAGTAGAAGCTGTTAAGCCAGGGGAAATTGCCCACATTGTCTTGCCAATTGCCGTATAGGGTTAATAGTTAGCTTAAGCTTGCATTTGAGTTGTCTTGCCTCTTCCTAGATTCTTCTAGGTAATGGAACGATTTTCCTTGATGCTTTTCAACAATGAATGTTGTCAAGACCGTGTTAAGTAATAAAATTGGAGATGAGTTCATGAGTGACTGTCTAATTTGCTATGTAGAGGATATGTTTTCTACTATTCGGAATGATGCCGTGAGTAAAAGCACAACTATAAGATGAAAACTCGAAAAAAACAACTATAAAATGTGAGTCCCTTCACATGTTTCGCTTAATGATATTTCTTTAGTTTGTAAAATTTTCGTCCTACCATTGTCAATTTTGAATTATAACATGCCGTATTTATTCATTGCTTTTAGGAAACTCGAATTGAAGCTACAACTCTATCTTTTGGGACTTAGTTTTCTATCCTCTAAAATACGTAAACAAGTGGTTTCATGACTTCTAGTTTTCTTTCCTCTAAAATACGTAAACAAGTGGTTTCATGACTTCACTTAACTTGTATGTATTGCCTTTTGAATATAGGACTATTATATCACGGCATATTTCAATTGCTTATGTAATCTTTTAGTGAGATTTGAATCGTTATATGACGTGAATTGTACCCTACTATAGTTAGTTCATGCTCTAGTGGCCTAGTGACTCTAATGACTCTTTTTCCTAATTTCGCCGGTTCGCCCTTGATCACAATTTGATTACTATGCTAATTGTTGATTTATATACAGTAGTCCCATTGAACATGATTTCATATTCGAATGACATGGTACAAATTCCCATTGAACATTGGTAAGCAAGACAATGATTTATATACAGTAGTCCCATTGAACATGCTTCATTTTTCATTTATAATTCTAGAATTTTATTTAAATGTTTGTTGAAACCACATTGTGTACAACAATCCAGAAAACCTATTTGTGATGATTTTATCATCTGATTTCCTTAATCCAGAAGTCTTTGACAGCGTTAATTTTAAGTATTGGTAAGCAAGACAAGGTTTTGGTTGACTAACCTCAAATTATTTTGGGTCATTTCTGATCCTCCAACGCTTCCTTTGGAATACGACGACAAAACTCGTTAGAAGGGTGCGAACCATTCTGCTTTAGCTTGGTTGTTGGCCGTTCTGTCGAACCAGTTTTTCAATGTGTATGTCAACTTTACGGAGGCTAAAGTTGTGGGATGAGCTGAATGAAAAATATTAAGAAGGGGATAATGAGAATGATCCATTTATCACTGTAAATTACTTGAATTACAAAATAGTAGAGAAACGGTCAGTGATGGAGTAGCTCCACAGGCTACAGCTCCATATATGTGATTTAAATTAGTATGACTATCTCCTACCAGAAAGTTTTCAAGTAAATATCATCTTGGCCAAGTTACCGCCCTCGTGACGAGACTTTATGACCGCTCAGAGACACGTTAACGTATGCATGGCAATTAATGAACTATTAGGAGTGATTAATATGGAGCGTGCCAGGGCCAATCAGTGGTGATGGAAAGACCCATGCCCAAGCCTACCAAGTTGAAGCCAACTAAGGTAGAAGAATACCTAGGCTGCAGCTGGAAATCTTGGCTGGTTGTGGAGGGGGAGAAGCTCGCTGGAGGGATCTCGGATGACGGTGTCGCAGGCATGGTTTCATCCCAAGTGCCCCCCTCTCTCACTCTTCTATCTCACGCTACAGTCACATGCCTCTCCCTCACTCACAGCTCACTTCTCTCTCTCACCTAGCAAGGTGCCCAGTTATGGCGACTGGTCATGGCATCTACACAGGAGCGCCATTCTGATTAGGCGATGCCTAGTCGATGCTGTGACAACCATGCTCACAGAACGTCAATATTATCTACGCAAGCGCCTCTCTCTACGTTCTCATCTTGGATGATTTGTGGATAGATTTTCATCATACGATACCAAAGCATAGTAGCCATTTGTAAGGATGTGATTGCCTACAATCAGATGAGAGCTGCCAAGGTGCAAAATATTAGTTAAAACTACATACAATATTTCCGAACAAGATTATATTTGCTCATGGTGTTCGATATTTAATTTATTTTCTTAAGTTAAGTTGCATGTACCGACTTCAGCTATATGAGTAGGCAATTAGAGATACATGCATGAGGCAGTAATGAGGACATGCCGAGCGGTCTTCCTAGCTACTAGATGTTTCATGTCTTTGGCGGCAAAGGTGAGTTGTAAAAGTGACTAATCACCTAAGTAATTAGCTTTAACATGAGCTGTCCATTGATATGTCATGTACGAGTTGCATGCATAAGTCGGTGAAGAGAACAATCAAAACAGAAACTAACTAGTTAGTTTTAGTTAGCCCATAGGTAATGCTTAGTTGTTTATTTACTGGTTTGAGCTATAAAGTCCTTGAGTCGGTAGAATTTGAATTGGTTAGTATTGTGGTTTTAAAGTCTATAAATAATCATGCAACCATCCCATGTAAAAAAACTTATAAACTTTCACGTAAACCTTGAGAATAAATAAATATCATTAAGTTCCCGTGCTTCTAGTATCTGTGAGAGAACTTTCTACATTTGGTATCAAAGCTATTTTGAGTTTTAACATATGCTCCATTTGGTTTAAATTACATATCTATCTAATAACACTACCAATAAGCAATTAGGGGTATTTGGTAGAAAATGTTGTCTTAAGAACAAAAAATACAAATTATTTACAAGCAAAACTTACTAAAATGTTATCTATTTTGGACCAGAGATATTACCTTTTATTACCCGGTAAGAGAACAACGTAAGACGAAATAAGATCAATATGAACACCACCCACATAATTAGGCAATGTCGTATCATCAAAACACATCCAAATACCATCTTCTCTGTGAAAGCCGATTAAATATCCATTAACTTCATTGATGATCGAAGAGATAGTCGGGTTCCTAAGAAAGATCAGATGAATGCGACGCCTTCGTCTCTTGTAGTGATCTACACAGGTAGTGATCGGTTGAGTCTGTTGTGGGTCTCGCACATGAGCTCATTCCACTACGTGTGTATCAATCCAATGAAGGATCCTCTACATTGATATCAACTGATGGAATATCCTATAGCATTAAAAACAAAATTTCGTTAGTCTACTTATGCTTGAAATTCATGTGGATACTTGCTAATCAAATTCAACTCCCAATATTAGCTAACTAGTTAATAACACAAACTTATCGCGTGTGGCCGATGTCTCTCGTACACTTTGCCAATATTCACTTGATAAACTTGTGTTATTAAGTAATAAGCTAATATTGGGAGTTGAATTTGGTTAGCAAGTATCTATATGAATTTCAAGCATGAGTAGACTAACGAAATTTTGTTTTTATGCTATAAGATATTCCATCAGTTGATATCAATGTGGAGGATCCTTCATTGGATTGATACACACGTAGTAAAATGGGCTCATGCATTAGACCTACGGCGTACTCCAACTGATCGGTACCGTGGTGTGCTGATCACTTCAAGTAACGAAGATTGGCGTTGCATTAATCTGATCATTTCTAGAAACCCGACTGTCTCTTTGATTATCAATGAAGTTAATGGATACTTAACCAGCTTTCACAGAGAAAATGATACTTGGATGTGTTTCGATGATCTGATATTGCCTAATCATGTGGATTGTGTTCATATTGATCTTGCTTCATCTTACGTTGTCCTCTTACCCGGTAATAAAAGGTAATACCTCCAGTCCAAAATAGAACATTTTAATAAGTCTTGCTTGGAAATACTTTACATTTTTATTCTTAAGGCAATATTTCTCATCAAATACTCCTAATTGCTTATTGACAATGTTGTTAGATACATGAGTAACTTAGACAAAATAGAGCATAGGTTATACTCAAAATAGCTTTAATACCAAATATATGAAGTTCTCTCACAAATACTAAAAGCAAGATAACTTAATAATATTAATTCATTCTTAAGGTTTACATGAAACCTTATAAACTTGTTTACATAAGATGGTTGCATAGCTATTTATAGGTTTTAAAACCACAACACTAACCAACTCAAATTCTATCGACTCAAAGATTTTACAGCTCAAACCAGTAAATAAACAACTAAGCATTAGTTATGGGCTAACTGAAACTAGTTTCTATTTTGATTGATCTCTTCACCGACTTAGACATGCAGCTCGTACATGACATATCAATCGACAGCTCATGTTACAGCTAGTTATTTAGGTAATAAGTCACTTTTACAACTTATCAAATGATCGAATCGAATTTTACTTCTTGCATTGCTTTACTGCCAAAAACATGAAACATCCAGTAGCTAAGAAAATATATCTCATGCATGCATCTTTAATTGCTTGCTCATATAACTAAAGTCAGTACATACAACTTAACTCAAGAAAACAAATTAAATATCCAACAGCATGAGCAAATCTTGTTTGAAAATATTGTATGAAGTTTTTACTAATATTTTACACATTAGCAGCTCTCATCTGACTGTAGGCAAGCACATTCTTATAAATAGCTAATATGACTTGTCATCGTTTGATGAAAATTTAGCCGCAAATCATCCAAAAATGAGAAGGCAGAGAAAGGCGCTTGCGCAGATGATATTGATGTTCTGTGAGCATCGCTTGCGCAGATGATATTGATATTCTGTGAGCATGGTTGTGAGCATGGTTGTCACGGCATCAACTAGGCGCTACCTAATCGAAATGTCGCTCCTGTGCAGACACCATGGTCGGTCGCCACGACCGGGCGCCTTGCCAGGTGAGAGAGATAAGTGAGCTATGAGTGAGGGAGAGGTATGTGGCTGCGTGTGAGACAAGAGTGAGAGGCCACTCGAGTTGGAACATTAGCCATCGAGTGCCTCGCCGTCATCCAAGATCCTCCCAAGCTTCCTCCTCCTCCACCCTCCGCCATGATGACCAAGATCTCCACTGCGGCCTAGGTATTCTTCTACCTCTCTCGTCTCTATTTCTTGTTTTATTCCTTTGCTTCTTTTTTCTTTGTTCCTCGGTTCTTCCTTTGCTCCCCGATATGCTTCTATCTTTCTCATGCTCTCCTCCCAGATCTGCTCATGCCCTCATGAGTTTATGGAGTTCTTTCTGTGCTACTCATGCTTTGCTCCCTGATTTGCTCGTGCTCTGCCTAGCGGTGGCAGTGGAGGTCCTCGCGCCCAAGCGGGGAGGGGCCAAGGCCGCACAACCAAGCCGCGGCAGCAGTGGCCAAGCGGCGGCGTGGGCGAGGTCGAGACCCAAAATGGCGGCGACCCAAGAAGGGTGGGCGAATATGGGATCCGAAGCGGACGACGGCGTCAAACGCAGATCGGGCTCGAGTCGGCGGATGCAGGAGGAGCTAGGCGTCGGCGGCCGACGTCGAGCCCGGCGATGGCGGTGTCGAGGAGGACAAGTGACGACTCTAGCAGACGATAGGGCTCCAACGGGGACCTTCCACGACGACATCGCCCCAATAGGACTTGTCGACTTCTCTTCCCAGAGGGACGGATCCGACGCAGAGTGGGTCGGGTCCAAGATTGCCGGCGATGGAGACGGCAACACATGGGCGACAGCGGCGTGCGAAGAGAGATCCGCGGACACGAGGAGATATCCCCAGGTGGCCGACATCTGCAGACGACGGACGATGGCGCGGATGACGACATCGCCGAGGACATCGGCCCTAGGGTGGAGAGGCGACAACGGAAGAGGATCGAGCTCTAAGGCTCTGATACCATGGTAATATGAGAGAAGGAATGGATGAATGGTTGTTGGTTGTATTGCACAGCTCTAAAAGAGGCAATATATATAGTACAAGACACTCAACCCTAAAACCCTAGAACAATAAAAAATAACACAAGTACCCTTATATCCTTAACAAGACCGTCACATAAGGTGTTAATTTTGTAGCATTGATGTTGAGCGAGCACTCGCGTTTAACGGTGCTTATGCATATAATAACTACCTCTAATTAATAGACAATACAAGAATACAGCCATCCAAGCACCTATAATTGCATTAGAGGAGCTGACTTATATGGGTGTTTTATGATGTGGATATATACTCTCTCTTTAAGCAGCTATATAAAAGCATCTTACATTGTACATACCTGATACCCTGGTATAATTAGTTGTAAGAGACGAGTGGTAAAGGTTCTGTTATCCTGGAGAACTTATAACCAGCAATAGGTCATTTTTTTCAATGCATATCTCATGGTCTGATGCTGGACCACATTTATATCGAGAAAACGGAACATGTTTTTCCTCTATCAAAACATTGATATCACTCCTCTACTATAGGTGTATTTAATTGCAGACGGAAGACATGGTTTGAAATGGATCTTTAAGAAAAGGAAATCATTTTGTTTTTCGTTGGATGATTATGGGATTTTTCTAACAAATTTGTTTTCTACCAATCAAGACATGGCTAAGATAGCTGATAGAATTGCTGGTATCTGTCTGTTCTTACATGAAAAAAGAGAGAATGAAGCTGATAAAGTGAACCAGTTACAGTAATAATAATAAATAGGAGATTGTATGAAAGGTTCCAGAGTTGTACCTATGAAATCCAGCAACCGGTGACGGGTCATGGAATGGAAATGGCTTCAAACATAGGTAGGCAACCACCAATTCAACTGCCTCCTCTGAGATAAATGAAGAAAATAGATGTGCAGCAATCCATCTTTTTGCTAGCCTTTGAAACGAAGATTATATGCAAGCATACCATGAGTATATATATAACTTATATTTTAAGGTATGAGGTGTTTAAGTAACAACCTTCGAAACCTGACTACCGGCCCATACACCTGGTAACAGGCATGCAGACCATTGATCATACTTGAGTGCAGGCTCCGCAGAAAGAGCTCCTTGTCTTCTGATGGAGCACGTTGAGAGTTACCATCTCCAGCTGTGAGACAACAAATAAAATTATAGAACTTCATGCTTTTTGTATGGAAGTCGGCTAGCAAATATAAAAATTACTTGCATATATAATGAGAAGCTAACCTTGCTTTGGTAACAGCAAACCTCTTTCATGAAATATTTTGAGCAAGAACGAATATCCAGATGTAAGAATATTGACCTTATCTTCACTAGCTGTAATAAACATTCCTCGATCCTCCAGGCTAAAATAACACCAGATCTGAGTCAATGGAGTGGAAACAAAATTTAAGCAATCAAAATTTTCTTAAATCCTCTCATATACCTTTCACCAATTCTTAAAAGAAATGCAGACTTTGTCTTCTCGATGGCTACAGGATCCAAGGGCCAGTTACCAGATCCTTCTAGCTGTTATTGAAATGAAGAAAAGGGAAGAGATTTGTGAAAAAAGGTCCCACAATGAAGCCTGGCTGACTAACAGATACAAAACATGATATGCAAGCTACTGAGCAACCGAGCAAGTCAAATACAAGTTGTGATGTAACACAACTCAAAAGAGTAATTGTTATGAACCTTAGTTCATAGGGGGTAAACACCGCTGAGAGTATGGCCAGGTGGCGTTGGCGTAGAGAAACTATAGATGAGAATGACTTTGTTGTTTCTTACCTGCTTCCAATAGCATGCAGCAACCCCCTTATATAGATGGGCTCCCCCTGACAGATAGAATCTAATCTCAACTATATCTTTAACAAATAGAAACTAATATCATATCTCTAATCCTATCTCTAAAAAATAGAAACTAATCTCTAACATCGTAATAGTGAACCGGTTGGGCCTAAGACCCACGCCCATGACATTACACCCTCCGGACATGCGGCTGCTAGGTTTGTGGCCATGGTTGCGCCCACGTCAACGCAGTATAGCGCTTTCGACTAAATGGTGCCCAAAAGTAGACAATTTTTTCTTTTTTTAACAAGTCGTGTCGGCTACAAAACCGATCGACCGGATCACACCCAAAAGGCCAAGACTTGACCAAGAAGAAAAGGGGTTGCGGCTCGGTGGCTTTAGCGACGGCGCCGACGACCGGGGTGACACTCGGCGGCGACTCGACTCGGCGACGACCCCACAAGCGGCAAGGGTGCGCTTTGGGGTCGGGCGAGCCACACGGTCCGAGGGCGGTGGCGGCGGCGGCGGCGAGAGCAGCGGCAATGCCGGCTCGGGAGCAAATCGGGAGGCGGCGGCCTTACGGGTGAGTAAGGCGAGGGCCCCAGCGGCGGCAGTAGGTGGAGAGCCCCGCGGTGACGACAAGCGGAAAGCCCCGACAGCGACCGGCTCCAGGCCAGATCGAGAGGCAACGGTGGCGGACAATCGGAGGCCTTATGGGCGAGTGCTAGCACCGGATGACGGAAAGCGGAGGCGGTGATGGGCTTGTTCGAAGCACGCCGAGATGCCGCATGATTCTAGAAGGCGTCGGGCCGGTGAAGTGGAGCCAACGTGCAACGGCGTTGGTGGCCACCACAACGCGAAGGGTTAGAACGTGAAGTCGGCAGGCGGCGTTTCCGGAGAAGACCTTTGTCCCCAAGCTCATGGACTGCTCGCAGTAGCAGTCCATGAGCTCGGCGCCAAGGATGCCCTAGGGAAGACCCAGGAAGTACTCGACGTCGGCGGTGGTGGCGAACACGCGGTACATCCGAAGCCACGCGGAGAGTTTGGAGCAAAGGCGTCGCCTGATGCAACTCCACGGTTGCTTGGAGTAGCATCGCTGCCTCTACTTCAATCGGTATTCTTGCTTGTCACGAGAGCGGCTTGTACCACTGTCTTGTGGACACAGGAAGATGTCACGCCGGCAACGCTTGAAGACACACTGCTTCTTGCGTCTTGGGATGAAGGAGCGATAGTAGCGATCTTGCATTCTTGGTGGCACGCCACCATTGCTCTTGCCCCTTATGTCGTCGTAGATCGCGTAGCAACAGCTGCTTATGTCTTCTCCTTTGCTTCCATCATCTTCAACATACTCTCTATATTCTTAAGTCTAGCAAGGATTTCTTCATAGCCAGCAATGATCTTGCCACCTGTTAACTCGGCAGCAAAAGCCATGGTGCTGCCTCTGATACCAAATTGTTATGAACTTATAGAGGGTAAACACCGCCGAGAGGATGGTAGGCGGGTCGGCAGAGGGAGAGGGAGAGACTATAGATGAGAATGACTTTGTTATTGCTTGCCCGCTTCCAATAACATGCGGCAACCACCTTGTATAGATAGACTCCTAACAGATAGAATCTAATCTCAACTATATCTCTAACAAATAGAAACTAATATCATATATCTAATCATATCTCTAAAAAATAGAAACTAATCTCTAACCTCATAATAGTGAACCGGTTGGGCATAAGGCCCACGCCCATGACAATAATATTATCCCATTGTGATATAACACAACTCAAAAGAGATTATATGGTTATACGTATCATGACATCTAAAGATAGAATGCAAGTTGCTGTCAAACTTGGCAGCCTCGAGAATAACTCTTTTCATATGCCAATGGATGAGGTTCAGGAGGAAACACTGATGTGTGTCTAAAAGCTGGCATACACAAAAGTGAAATGGAAGAAAATGTCATATCCAATGAGGAAAATAGTGAAAAATAAACAGGATATAAAAGAATAAAAATGCTATGTCTAACCTGAGTCTAGAGGTTGCACGGTGGATATTTTAAGAGGAACATCATCCAATAGACGCAACTGCTTAGCTAAAGTATCAAAGGCTTGGAACAAAGCTCCAGAAGATGAGACTGGATCTCTGCATAATTCCAGGAGGCAAAAGTCAAGCTGATCAACAACATAAATCAAATCTTCCTTCTGCAATGACAAATGCTTGGTAAGCACATAATCAGCGATTCTTTTGAAAATTGTGTGCTTCTCCCAAGACTCACATTCCCACACTGCAGTTTAGAAAGGAGCATCCATTAAGAACTGTATTTATTCAATTTATGCATGCTCTTCACAGGCAATGAGTAAAAATACAATGCAGCAGTTACCTGTGCTTTCAGCAATAGTTCCATCTTTAGATCTCCTAAGTTCAGCTTTCTTTCCTCAAAATTTCCTAAATTTAACAGCCTTGGGATACGAGAGCAATGCATATGAGTGTGTTAGTTTGCAATAATTACAGTTAATCATTGTTTGCAATAATTACAGTTAATCATTGTTTCAATGTTTCGTAATCTATAAAAGGAAAAATAGCTCATCACGATTCTCAGGGTTTGGACCAATATCAACAAGACAAAAACTCTTTTCCAATGAGCTAAGCATTATGCCAACAAGCAGCGGACTGCTACCCTATAAAGGTGTGCTCTGTCACTGGATTGAAATGCAAAGAAAAAGTGGTCATTTATACTTGTTACATACATCCATTATATTCCATTCAGAAGGTGTGCTTCTCCACAGGGCGCAGATCATCTTTGTTCTATCTGTAAGTCCTTGTTGCAGCAAGGACTGAACATCTTTTTCGTACTCTCCAAGATTCATCATCCAAGCAAAAGCTTAATGCAGTAACTTTAGAGTTCCCCTTCAAGTTTAACCTGACAGTAACAGCAAGCAATATCAAGTGAGAACACGATCAGATTCTTAGGGCATGTTTGATTCTTTGGCTAGCCGCCTAGCCTTGCTAGTAGGCAAGGCAATCCTTGCTAGTGGAGAAGAGCCAATTTGGCTCCCCCTCAAAAGCAAGGAAATCACTGCTTGCCTTGCCCAAAAGTAAGGCTAGGCAAGGGTACCAAACATGCATCCCTTCCCACTAACTTTGCTAAACAAGGTTAAGCACAGGTGAGCAAAGGAACCAAGCATGCCCATAGTTTCTATCTTTACTTAGGATTGGATAGGTAATCAAAATTTCACAACTTGCAAGCTAATGGAAAAGTCTCCAATCTGGGAATTATACTAGTAAGGGAAAATTAGCTCAATGACATTCTGAAATGTGCAAATTGGAGTGCGTGGAGTTTTGGAATGGATATAGGAAAGGAATGATTATCACTATCATGCTTATTAAGGCGTCGCTTAGGCGGCGCTTAAGCGTCGCCTAGCGGTAAGGCGCCTCCGTGACAGCAGGCGTCGCCACCGCCTTGCCTGCGCATGTATGGCGTCGCGCGGCGACCAAGGCGTCGTTGAGGCGACGATTAGGCGGCGTATGGCGTCGGGAAGGCTCAAGGCGACGCCATACCCTAGGCGGTGGGCCGGTGGCTAAACCAGAGAAAAGAGATCTCGAGAAGAAACCCTAGGCGGCGAAAAACCTGGAAA
This sequence comes from Bonia amplexicaulis, assembly GCA_036346245.1. Classification (NCBI taxonomy): domain Eukaryota; kingdom Viridiplantae; phylum Streptophyta; class Magnoliopsida; order Poales; family Poaceae; genus Bonia; species Bonia amplexicaulis. The sequence goes on along the minus strand of CM070768.1, from coordinate 1,757,300 downwards.
CTTTCCGGCGGCAGCGACGCCTCCATCTCGCCGCTCCGGTCTCTCGGCGCCTCCGTCGCCGCTCGGTCTCTCGGCGCCTCCATCTCGCAGATCCGTCGGCGTCTCGGCTCGGCGTCCTCTTGATCGGCGAGGAAGAGGTGGAGCGGTGGAGTCGCCGATCCCTCGCCGTCGCTTTGTCGGGAGAAGAAAGGAAACGAGAGAAGCCGCGTCGAGATGGTCTGCAGTGGCGGCTAGGGTTAACCGGTCGACCGAGTTTTAACAGCGCTTTTGCAATTTAGCCCTCAGACTCATATGATATTACAGTTAAGTCCTTCCACTATTAAGAAACCATCAATTTTGCAATTTAGCCTTCAAACTTCTATAAAATTATAATTAAGTCCTTCTCACTCTTTGAATTTATTCTAATTTAGCTCTAAAGAGAGCCGTTTTCTTAATATACGATACGTGTAAGGCGTCGCCTCACTCTCACGCCTTATCGCTTAAAAGGTGTGAGGGGTGGGTCGCCTCGCCTCGCCTTACCGCCTTAATAACCTTGATCACTATCTTCCAAAATCACACACACGCACGTGCAAGCACAACGTAACTTGATAGTATCAGGCTCAGCATGTGCTGCACAGCTCTCTCGGATAGAGGTTCAAGTTCCAGTTAAAGTGCAAAACACAATATGCACGACAGTGACGCATCATAATTTGCTTAATTCAACATACCTCAAGCATGAATCAAACTTAGCACCAAAATCATCCTTGGTCACAAAAAGCTCTTCAAATCCACTATCTTTGCATTTATCAAGGCAATTAAGTGTGCAAGCTGCCTCATCTTGAAGCTGAACATAAAAGCATCATTAGATTAAGGTGGAGATATAACAGTTCAACTCGAAGAAATTTGCAAAGCTTTATTACAAATGTGGAGTGCATATTCTGAACATAAAGAGTCAAAAACAACTAAACTAAACTTCTACCAGGGAAGGTTGGATCATATCACAATGTTGTGTATGTGAGTAGATATACATGAGATTCATGGTCATAGAGTACTTTCATAATCACACGTACCTCTAAAAAAGCTGACTTCATCATCCGAAATGCCAGATTTACGTGCCCAGATACATTACATATGACAACATCAAATGTTTTCATGAAATGAGCAATGTCCTGAACAATTCATTCAATCAGAAGATCGTAAACATGAAAACGATAACTGAACTAATTAAATATTACTGCACTAGTCGTCAGCACTTCGTGCGGACGTTGAATCCACAATAATGCATCATGCACCAAGAAACTATGCTAGGTATCCTCATTCATCAATTCCAAGCACAGGTGCACCGGGTACCCATGGTGTAGTATAACCAGCTAAGCATACCTAAGTATGAAATGCCAATTTGTTCATACCATGTTCACAGTAAGTACCATATGGAGAAAATGTAATTTTGTATGCAACAGATTATTCCATTTACACTAGAGAAGCTGATACAAACACTAATATATTTCTGATGGCACCCAGCTATATATTACATGCAGCAGGTTGACAGACCTCTTTGGTTATTGTACGCTTCTTCATTGGCTGAATCAAGAAGCCCTTCACCCACATCTTGAAGTTGCTACAAGAACACAGAGATGCTTCAATAAAGCATGGTAAATGTTCATAAAACATCAACTTTCTTGTAATACCACTAAAATGCAAAGGGAAGAAATGCATGGAATGAAAGCAATCCAAGGGAGAATAAAGGAAAGAAAGTAGAGTTTTGTCGTCAGACCCATCGGCTTTTAGAATGACGAATAAGTAACGCTCGCAGATGTTCCCAAACCATTCGGGGCTGGTCGACATCGTCTCGCGTTATGGGATTTTAGTCATCCGACAGGAAAATTCCATTCTTACCTTTTTTTCCAACTTACCTACCACAGTAGAAAAGACAAAGAGTGTAGGGCTGCCCTTGGGCCAAAAGGTCCAGGAGGCACATTACCAGCCAAGGCTAATTGGGAAGGGCATAACAGGCAACGCACAGAGAGAGCAATGGCCAGCCAGCAAGACAACTCACCTCCCTTTTTGCATCTGCCAGCTATTCAAGAGCCGTGGCAAGATGCATGCTTGCCATGGCCTGCCTCTGCCACCTCTGCCCTGCAGCCAAGCACCACCCAAGACAAATATCCCAAGGCATCCACACCGCACAGAGACAGTAAGGAAGAGGGAGCCGGAGGAGAGGAGGCAAGGGGAGTAGGGGAAGTCGAAGGAAAAGAAGGCGACAGAGAGGAGCAAGGGGACGGCGACGACTGGAGGCGTAAGACTTCCGGCAACCGTCGTCTCCACGCCACGTCGTGTTGGGTTGATCTCGGCTAACCAACTCCGAGATTTCAGGGAGACTCGGTCTCAAAATCGGGCCTTGATCGGAGGCAGTTAATGACCCCATTTGGTTTCGGTCCCGGACACCCAACGCCACATATAAAGCAGGGTTTTCAGCAAGGGCATATATCGCATGTGATTAAGCCTAACAAAACCCTAACAAGCCGATCTATTACGGGCGCTGAGGTGAACGAAGACCGGAATCCCGTCCACGACTACAGCGACACCGGCCGACCTTCTTCTCGCCGGCGACCACCTCCGGCCACCTCTACTACTGTCCTCTTCACCTACCGACCCCCACAACACCTTCATGGCAACTTCTAATGGTTCGGGTATGTTCTTGATGCTTCCGCATTTAGGTTTTATTTTGTGTTCATGTTCTTGAGTCTAGGGATTAAGACTAATGTTTTTGCTTTAAGATTTAGATTAATCCTTAACAATGGTATCAGAGCTTCTAGACTCGATCATGAACCCTAGAAATTTTTTTCTCGAACCTCGGTTCGGTTTTTGGATCGGATCAGAAATTTAGAAGGAGGTGAATCCCTAAGAAAATCCCCACCCCAAACCCTTTTGGATCATAGATCGGCGGCGGCAAAGAACAATAAAAAAAATTTGGATCGGCGGTCTTACCGGAGTTCTCGGCGCCGCCGCCGCCCTTAGCCGCTCCGAGGCCGCCGGCCGCTCGAGGGCCTTGCCGCCGCCTTTAGCCCGCTCGGGGCAGCCGCGCCTTAGCCCGCTCGGGAAGCCGCCGGCCGTCCGCCCGCTCGGGAAGCCGCCGCCGCGCAGGCGCGCCGCCTCCGCCTCTTGCTCGGGACCGTGCGCCATCGGTCGCCGCATGCGCCGCCGCCCTCTCCGGCCGGTGTGTGCGCGCCCGGCACCTTTCTCGCCGTCGCGCCTGCTTCGCCCGGGTGCGCCATCGCGCCTCGCCGTGGCGCCGGTCGCCGTTCCGCTTCACTCGCTCGGTGCGCTGCCGCCCCTTGCGCGCCGCCGCCGTAGCTATCGCGCGGACGCCAAAGTGCGCGCCGCCACCGATGCTCCGTTTTTTTCGCGTGAGGAGCGGCACAAGTGAGCTAGGGTTAGGTTTTCGGGATCTTTAATCTCCGCCGGGCAATTTTCGGTCGTCCGATCGGATCGGACGGACATCCATTCACGGGCCGGAAATTTTCGGCCCGGCTGAGATTCTCGGCCGTCAGATCAAAATCTGACGGCTCACGTGGATGCATGTGTGTTTTTAGGCCGGCGTGCGTGAATGGGCTGCCGACGCCTTTTCGGGCCGTATGCGGGTGGTTTTGGGCCGCCCCGCGCTCACGTGTTTTGGCCCATTTGGGGTGCTTATTTATGGACCGTGTCTTTTCGGGCCGATTTCCTTTAAGGGGCTGAATTTTGATCCAAATTTCATTTTGAGGCCGATTTTTAGCCTAAATTTTCTTATGATGTCATTTTTCAGCAGAAATTTTATATTTCAGTGCATTTTCTTTTGTTTTACATTTATGCACTGTGTATTTATTTTAATTTTTACTGTATTTATTTTTGTTTTAGTTTATTATTATGCAATGTTTTAATTAATTTTTTCAGAGGCCCAAATTATGACGAATAATTATCTTATTGTTATGAATAATCTCTAATTAAAATTGAACCAACGGGATATTTTAATTTTGAGATTTTATGCTTAGTTTTGGCATTATGTATACATATGGTTATATTCTGACCAACGTCGTTTATAATCATATGTCGCCAGCAAGATATTTTATTTTTTAAAAACTTTATGATTAATTTTGGCATTATGTATACATATGGTTATATTCTGACCAACGTCGTTTATAATCATATGTCGCCAATGAGATATTTTAATTTTGAGACTTTATGATTAATTTTGGCATTATGTATTCATATGATTATATTCTGACCAAAGTTGTTTATAATCATATGTCGCCATAGTTATTCAGTTCTTTTCATTTTCTGCCCAACGGTGATATGAATAAAACTGTAATTTTAATGTATGTTATTAATCGACCAACGTAGGGTTAATTACATGCAATATATATATATATATATATATATATATATGATGTTTCTAATTTTGCCACATATTTTAATTGACGCTTAATGCTTGACGTTGGCGCCACTATTGATAATATTGAGCGCTCACGGGGAGTAATTTTTCCTCGTGGAGAGGCGAATTTATGTTGTCCTTAGCGTATTGGACCTTGATTATGCCCTAGGTAGGCGTTCCGTTCCCCACCGAGGGTGAGGAGAACTTTCTTGAGAAAAATAAGATTTATGATGAAAATACTGAGAAATGGGAACGATCTAACCGCTTGTCACTTATGATTATGAAAACCTCAATTTCAGTCATGATTGGGGGAGCAATTCCCAATTCTGAAAAAGCTAAAGATTACATGGCTTTAATTGAGGAGAAATTCAAAGGTTCAACTAACGTTTATGCGATACCTTAATTGGAGGCTCTTAACCTCTAAATATGATGGGTGCAGCGTTATTAGAAACATATCATGATGATGGCTGATATGACAGAAAAACTCAAGGTACATGGACATGGCAATTTCTGATGGTTTTCTAGTTCATTTCATTATGACATCACTTCCTTCTGAGTAACTAGGCAAGTGCATGGTAAAGCGGTAAATTCAGGTAATATTTGCTGATAGTGAATGATGGTGCATTGCTTACCCTGTTACGGTAAGTTAACTATTTTTGGATGCATGATGAGAAATGATGAATAATGATTATTGAAATATGACATGTTGATATACATAAATAGAGAGCTTGTATTGCATTCATAAAAAAGAGATAGTGTTATGGTATCATTGGTCTACTTTGTGTGGACACTCCACGGGAGTGCAGATTGAGGTCCCCGTATGAAAATGACGAGCTATTGTGGTCCCGTCGAAAAAGGACGGACTTGTGATCCCGCATAAAGCAGTCGGGCATGGGTAAGATTGTCGAGGGTGCTCGCTCTGCTATATCGATATATGCTAAAGAGATAAGAGATGAGTGCATGTGCATATGCATAATGATTGGTTGATGAGAACTTGAAGAGATTAAATGGAAATAAGTGGTTTATGAAACTATTATGGTTTTAGACTGATTTGTGAACCTGTTATTTATTGCATTGCTTTGTTTTTGCTGAGTCTTTGGACTCACCCTTATTTCGTTGTTTTTTCAGGTGACCATTGAGAACGTCATGCACGGACGGGAGTAGCACATAAATAATTTCACGAACCAGCAGCACCCCTTATATCACCTTTTGTCAGTATATTTTAAACTTTACTAGTGTGCTAGAGTAAACGCTAAAAATGATATGATGTATCTGGTCGCTGCAACATAAAAAAATTAATATTGGCTTAAAATTTTCTAGTAGATGATAGAATAATAGGAGTATGCAATGGTAGTAGTATTTCGGGTAGGTCCAGAAGATAGGTGGGGTGTTACATTTCTGTTGCTTGGATGTACCCAAAAAATTGATTACAACACGGAAAATTTGTCTCGTGGTCATTGATCCATTAATTATGCTTCCTCCAGAGTCCACAGTAAGAAACACGAGGATGGTAGATATTAAGTATCCATTCAGGCAATCATGTGCATATATTGAAGTTCTTTGACGCGCCCAAACCTGCACTTGGAACTTGATGTTAGATTGCCCTGCAGGAGAAAAAAAAGGATTAAGTATAACAGCCTTGCTGCACTGTCAAATATAAAAGTTTCCTTTATCAGATAGCTGTTGAAGGGACCACTGCTCATCCCAAGAACTACTGCTTAACAACAGCTAATAACTGAACACAACACAAACCCATTCTAAATGGGTGGTCATTTAATCCTTACTTTTGACAAGTAAAAGCACTAGGATTCCGGATGAACTGCGTACTTTTATTAAAACCAATGCCTCTTGCAAGGACTTCCAATTAGCAAAGGTTCTGCTGATAAATTCTGCATTTTCCTCCAAAACACATCCTCCAATATGCTACTTCAGATATCTGCTGATAAATTCTGCACTTTCCTCCAAAACACATCCTCCAATACTTCAGATATCCCTTGCAAGGACTTCCAATCAGCAGAGGTGCTGCTGATAAATTCTGCATTTTCCTCCAAAACATATCCTCCAATATGCTACTTCAGATATCTGCTGATAAATTCTGCATTTTCCTCCAAAACACATCCTCCAATACTTGAGATATCCCTTGCAAGGACTTCAATCGCCAGAGGTCTTTGCGATAAATTCACATTTTCCTCCAAAACATATCCTCCAATATGCTACTATTGTACTTTGGTGTGGGTAGTTTTATGCAATCTGCAATGCAAATCCAATCGGCAAGCCCCTTTTTTTTTAAAAAAAATGACTATATTCCTACATTAAAGTCCAAAAGAATGGAAGGTAGACCATGAAACCTTGCGGACTAATGGAGAAGAGCTCAAGCTCTTCGTAATGACACAGAGGTAAAGACGCATCTTTGCATGGTACCAGTGATTCAGGAAATCCTTTTCATAGAAGCATTTGAAACGACCCACATCGTTAATTAACCTTAAGCAACGAGTTACGATGTTAATCATGATTAATTAGGCAACTAATGAGCTAAAATACGGAGGAATTTAAAATTTTCTCTGTGATTGCATAAATAAACTTGAGCGATAAACAATTTGTAATTCAACTAAGTTATATTTATAAACGATCAGTCATACAACGATAATTGATTACAATGAATATCGGTAAAATCAATTACATCAATTGAGCGGCGATTAGGCGGTTTTAAGTCAAATAAAGATATTACAATTTGCATTGCACAATAGCGACAATCCGAATTACAACAAATATACAAATTCAGGTTGCGACCGAATAACCATCCCAAAAATTAAACAATTGTAATACAATGTATTCAATTAGAAATACATGATCTAAGTTACACGAATGCCATCTCATACATATTCAATTACATCTGGATTAACTTAGAATAAAATTACATTTAGATAAATTACAATTGTGGCATACATCAATATTAAGAAAACCAAATTACAACCATGCCATTTCATACATTAGGATCGTCGTGAATCACCGTCATCCGATAGTTTAATTGCGGGTAAATCATTATTTCAATCTTGAAAAAGACCGAACAAAGAATGAATAGAAATAAATGAAGGAAAGAAGATAGAAATTGCCGTCAGAACCCTAGAGGTTAGTTTCGGGCAGGGTAATCCGTTCATAGAGATACCTGACTGTCCGGGGCCAGTCGGCACCTCTCACAACCGTAGGCTCATCACTCGGGCAAAACAAACATGTAATTGAGTTCAATTGCCATAGCAACCAAAAAACCGACAAATGGCCAAAATCCTAAAATATCGGTAGACTGCTACGGTAGAGCTACTGATGAGGATAGCTCACGGTACAAGACGGCCAGGGGAGGCGGCGGGGCATCAAGAGATTCATGCCTGACCACAAGCCACCGAGAGAATAACCACCAGCAAACCCGGGGAGAAGCCAAACCACATGTGGCCACCAACACAACACAACGACAGACAAAGACCGCCATAGGCTAAATATTCCCCATCAACAGAGAGCAAAAGAAATATCTCGTGAGCAAGCCCCCTTGCCTCTATTCTCATTTCCCCAAATCAGCCGGGAGCAAAGGGAAGGGACATGAAGCTCATGGCTCCAGCAAGCCATCCATCCTCAGCCCCATCCCCAAACCCTCAAACCATCCGACCACAGGGAGCACCAAGTCACCGTAGGAAAGGGCAAGAAGCAGGAGCAAGGCGGGCGGGCGGACGACCAAGAGCGGGGTGAAGGCGGCGGCGACCGAGAGCAGGCGGCGGCGACCGGCGGCACCGGGAACCAACCCAAGACCGAGTCCACCACCCTAAGAGGAGACCACCGGCAACAACCGCAAACCAAGAGGCGGCAACGAAGCCAAGGCGGCGACAACCACAATCGGTAAGGCGCTTCCCAAAGCAAACCACCATCAATCCACTCGGTGACCACAAATTGTTCACAACCATAGCACAATAGCTCGATGCAAAATCTTGCGTATATTGGCTAGCAGATAAGGATATGCTGCTTCCGCATCAAGAGATTCCTTTCATCCAATTTTGATCTCGATGATGCCTCTTATGTTCTTGGCATTGAAATTGTGATCAAACCATAAGTATCATGTTGTGAAAGATAGAATTCAGGATCAAACCATAAGTATCAAGCATATCAAGATAAGTTAATGCTTGCGATCCGCTTACTAAAGGCTTACCACCCAATGTTTTTCGTGATCATGTTGCTTACATGGGTTTATTGGAAAGCCTCGATTCGGATAAAAGGACCTAAAACAAATCAACTCCCATTAAGAATAATGAATAACCATTCTAAGATATAAATAGTACGCCATGTACATCGAGGTTGTATGGTACTTTATCGACTATGCAACACATTACCTTGGTGTGTCTGTTTTATCAAAGGATGGGCTTATGATGTTAGCCTTACGATCAAAGGGAAAATGTTGGTTGATCTCCGTGGCTAATCGCCGAGATTTCGTGGAGGACGAAGGCGGCGGGCGATCAGAGCAGGCGGCGACCGGCGACGACCGGGAACCAACCCAAGACCGAGTCCACCACCCTAAGAGGGAGACCACCATGCAACAACCGCAAACCAAGAGGGCGGCAACCGCAAGCCAAGACGGCGACAACCACAATCAGCCGTAAGCGCTTCCCAAAGCAAACCACCATCAATCCACTCTGTGACCACAAATTGTTCACAACCATAGCACAATAGCTCAAGAGCAAAATCTTGCGTAAAGGAAGTAATGAACCACCAAGAGGGTCAAGTAGTACTACTAGCAACCATGAAATCATCACATAGAACAACCACGAGATTAGTAGGGGTAGCAAAGAAGTAAAGGCTCACCAAAGAAGAAGGCGGCACACCACCGGCGTCACACAACCGTAGCCACCACCACCAAGACTCCCCACAGACGGGCGCTGGCTACTGGCCAGCCCGCAAGGGCAACTCACCTCCAAAGCCTAGAAAATCCCCAGCACAAGTCGGTTAGAACCCAAAACAAAATAGAAACCAAATCAAACATCAACCGGTCGGATCCAAGGAAGGAACCCCGATCCGGTCAGAGGCCACGGATCCGGGCGACGTCAGAGGGTCGGGCGGCACAAGACGGTGCCGGGTGAGGCCGAGGCGCACGGAGAGGAGCCCAGGTCCCAGTAACAAGAAGGGTAGGCGGAGTAGCCGAGCGGGAGAGGAGGCGCTAGACCTGAGGGGAGGAAGGTCCCGGCGGCAGTGAGGAGCCGAGGGCGGAGGAATCCAAGGCAGAGGGAGAGGAGGGGCCGAAAGAAGAGGAGCAAGGAGGCGCCGAGGCGTGGGGAAAAGAAAAAGAAGAGGAGCCGAGCGTCGGTGGGAGCCAGAGAGGCCATCGCGGCCGGTGGGAAAAAGGAAAGAAAGGAAGGAAAAGAAAGAAAAAGAAAAGAAAGGAAGAAAAAGAGAGGAGAAAAAAAAGGAAAGAAAAGAGAGGGGAGAAAAAGAGAGGAAAAAGAGATAAGAAAATAGATGAAGAAAATAAAAGATTAAAGAACTCAGACGCAGAACCATGTCAATGTTATAGAAATGCTTTTAGAGCTAAACGAAACCCGAAACCCTACGATCACATTTCAGAATTGGCGTGATTAGTTAGACCATAGTGTCGCTTTAATGTTAGGGATTAAAGAATATACTTGGGTATATTAGAATTTGTGTATCGCGGTTAAATCGTTCTATGGCGTATTTAACTACTTAGATAATTTGATTAGCAGCATGTAAATTATAGAAATCCACCTTGATTACTTAAGGTCATTAGAATAAGTCAGTTGAGTCCATTGGTTCAAGAGAAGCAAGTCGATTATGCTTTTACGCGTATAGATGAAATTAATGTACTATAGTTTAAAATCATTTGGTAACAGATTTAAATACCCAGATAATCTAATTAGGTCCATCTAAGCAGTGGAATGTTACTAGTCAGTAATTATAATGCTTGAATAAATGAGTTACCATTAATAGACTGAAGTATATGACGTACCGATTAAATTAGTGCATTATTGTTGCAACCACGGCTAGCGTATTAAATTACTAAGAACCTCGCTAGTAAATATTTTGTGTCTAGTATTCATAAATTAGAGGGCGGGAGGTGAAGTAAATTGTTAGAATATCCTTTAAGTTGCTCTATCACGCAGTTAAGTGCCCAAACAATCCTTATTGGTCAATTATAAATTGTAGAAACGTCACTAAGAAGTATTTGTAATTATCAGAATAAATTAAGAATCTCATTCTAAATTAATACCCATTAGAAGGGGCCAAATTATTAGATGCAGTTAGAATAACATACCCCAAATTCACAGGATTACATGAGGTTATAAAATCATGCGCACTGAATATCTTGTATATAGTAACCTAAATAGCATAGATCTTAACAATTCGCAGCGAATTAAAATAAAACTTGGAGATCATACGTAGACGCTTAGTATAATTTAACTAAATTCATTTAAAAGGTAATGTCACTAGTATAGAGAATTAGTCACACGCTGCATCGATTGCAAGAAAGGACCAATACCAAAAAGAAAGAATTTAGTTAAGTGACCCTAATTCCTAAAATGAATTAGAGAGATGAATATATACATACACCCATGTGAGGAATTAGACTGGCATAATGGCAATCAAGAGATCGATTGGGATTAACGTTCGCCAATAATTGTGCGTGTATATAATTGATCGTATCGCAACGGTAGACGGTTGGAAATCAACAAAAAGCTGAGTGTAAGTTTAAGTAACCAACCCAAACCCATGCTAGGAAAATAACTTCAAGTAGCGAGTATAGAATATGAGTAATTAGGACTAACCGCGATTTGGGTAAATTGAGCGAAGCCTTACTTAAGAGCACAAGCACATCACGCCTCGCTTTGTATTATATTTTCATAAATTAAGTCGTAGCCGGCATGTTTAATTGCAGGCGGTAATCCCTGTCTGACCTCGTCTTACGCTAGTGAACGGACCGAGTGAATTGGTCAACTGAAGAACTGCAAGGACAAACGAAGACAGATTGAAGCCGGTCAAGAGGACCACGAACAACAGAAAGGAGGCAAGTCACATGTTTTTGATCATATTGAATCCCATGAAATTACAATATTTATTTAATGTATTTGCATTATGGATAGTTTTAAATTAGTAATTGCTTAAAATAAAATATTTAGAATGGCATGCTATTTAGTTATTCCTACCACTTATAAATGCCCTGTCTTGCTTGATGGCCACAATCACCTTGACAACCTTAGTAATTATGAATTATTGCATTATGAATAAATAGATCATATCACATGACATTTTATACTACTAAGTGACTTTGGCTGCTGGCCACTAGAATTGGAAAACTTGCACCAAGGGAAAGTCGGGAGTGGGGTCATCACGTAGTGGTTTCAACACACGCTTTACCTTGGGAGAACCGAGGGAAAGTCGAGTGGGTATTTGACCCACGGCTTTACCTTGGGAAAAGTAGGGAGGGTCCGAATGTGGGGTCTTCACATAGATGATTCCATCCCACGACCTAACCCTAGGATGGGACACAGGATAGAGAGGTCGTGGACTCCTGCTAACCGGATTGGACCTACCGCTTTATCTCAGGGGAGGGACTGGTTGGATTGGTGGTGACTGGAGCTGTTGAGCTCAGCAGAAGTTTGGGGTTGGTGCATAAGTGGGAAAATGTAAGGACAAGAACATTGTGCCAAGTAAAGAACATAGTGATCGCCCAACCACAAGTGTTGACACGTCAACCCCGGTTTAGTAACCGCCAATTGCTTGAACCTCTACAAGTCGCCAGAGGAAGGTCAAAGCGAGTCCATACTAAGGGGTTAAGCAGTACGTATGGAGGTTGGTTATTTTATGTGAACAATCGATCAATCGAATTGAGTTTCGATTATGTGTTATGTGAGCCGCACAATAGTAGGCTAAGATAAGTCGAGTTGCACGAGCTTATTGGGAGGCCTACTAGGTGGAGGCTATCGAAAGAATTGAGCAGTGAAAAGCCTTGTTTTCTGAAGACCAGACGTGGTACAAAGAGATCTTGTGGGTAAAGGTGGCAGCTCAGAGTGAAATAAATGGTATTCGAATACGTCGTGCTTAGTTAATGAAGTCAGTTAATTGGGTGATTCCATCAATGAGGCATAAGTAGTGTTTCGATGTTGTTAACTTGAGAAATGATGAAACTTTATCGATGACAAGAAACCCCTTATCTTAAGGAGAAGTGTTTTAAACTTTGTTTGTTGGCAAATAAAAGTGCATCCACCTCATAATAAAACAACTATACATCCCTCTTTAGGAAATCCTGGCAAGTAGTTATATAGGGTTCCACATATGATTTGCTGAGTACGGGGTCGGAGTACTCAGGCTTGCATAATGTCTCCCCCAACAGATATTGGAAGAAAAGAAGGCAGACCAAGATTGCGTATTAGGGTTACGTCCGCACTCAAACGCTCTGTGGAGTTTTCTTGGCTCTTCCGTGTAAGTTGAGTTTTGGGCTTGGATGCCCATATTGTCATTACAAATTGACCATTAGGTCTTATTTCAATCAAATTAACTTCTTTTAAATATTCGTGAGGTGTATGATATACTTTGGATCCGCAATCGAACTCCTGGTCATTGTGGATGGTAAACGTCCCTGCTCCCAAAATGGGGCGCATAAAGATTCTCAGATAAAACTAGCCTCATTGGTGCGGCACCACGTCGCGCCAGCCACCGTACGTACCAAAATAAAAGAGGCGATAACTCGTGAGGAGTTTTTATAAAAAAAATCGAAGGCAAAATGCGCATTTTCGGAAAAGGTAAAGGGTTTTTCGTAAAAAATAAGGATATGTACGTAAATAAACAGGGACCCGTGCGTAATTTCAAAAACCGCGAGGGGCTATCCGCAAAACGGAGGGGTTAAAAACCAGTAGGGACCTTTTCGCGAGAACCAAGGACCTGTATGTAATTTCGGGAAAACAGAGAGACTTTTTCGCAAAAACGCTCCCCTACCGTACGAGGATTCCCGATCCACGCGTTGGCGTGGAGCGAGCTCGCGGGCGACGTGGCCTCGCGCCTGCGCAGGAACCCCCGCTATACTAGAAGTAAGATCAGCAGAAAGTAAATCACCAAAAAGTACTCCTTTATCACTGACATGACAATCTAAATCCTCGATAGTAGCTTAAATACTTTGAATATGTGCGTAAAAGTGCATTAGCTTGTAAAGGTACAAATCTTTGTGGAAGACAAGGCACTTCAATTTCTCCCATTAGAATAACGGCGCGACGGATTAGGATAGAGCGACCCATGTTCTACTTTGTATTCTTGTGGACCAACAAGACATGATTAATTAAACAATCCAGCACAGCTGAGCAGCCTCTATTGTAGTTTCGTCAACCCCGAGGCGGTCTGGGGGCCGCCCGCTGCGGCGGCACCCTCTTCATGAGGCCCGCGACGACGTCCGCGGCCTCCCCGGCGGCGCCGATGGTGGAGACACTCGGCCGCACCTCCTCCAAGAGTACGGAGAGCTTGCGGTCGATGGAGTCCTCCGCGGCGGCGGTGGCCATGGTGGTTTACGTGGTCGCCGGTGGTTTAGGGTTTAGTTAGACCCAGGAGGAAGTAAGGTAGTGTTAGGTTGGGTGAACAGGGATGCATGGCATGAGATCATTCTGGACGTGATTTCATATTTTTTTTACTTTCATATATATGTATAAAATTTAAAGTACCAACTAACAGCTAAGTAGTATGAATCCATCGTTCAAAGGGAGCTTTAATATTTATGCAATTTATTTTTCGGGAGAGCGTAAAATCACCTTTCCTTAGGATTTGATAGGATGGGATGATTTAAGAGATTGTTTGGTTAAATGGACGGGATGATACATATTATTATTTGGTTGTTAGAATAAGGGTGAATAGAATGAGGAACGGGATGATATATGTTATTGTTTGGTTGGTAGAATAAGGGTGAATATGATGAGGTACGGGATGATACATATTATTATTTGGTTGTTAGAATAAGGATGAATAGGATGAGGGACTGGATGATACATGTTATTGTTTGGTTGGTAGAATAAGGGTGGATATGATGAACTAATTTTGTATTTAGCTGAGTGGATGAGATAGATTAAAACATAGTAAGGTTGCTCCAGGTGAGATTACCCTGGACTCTCAATTTTACTATGCCTTAGATGCTTCTATACTCACTGACTCCTACTGACTTGAATTCTACTCGGAGGCTTATACCCCTGGACTCTCAATTTTAAACTTTCTCCCCAAGAACATGATACTCGAAGGCTGCTGACAGCATCACGCAGTGCTCAACAGAATGGTGTCGCCCAAAGAAAAAAATCGGATCATAGGGTCTGTTTTTTTGTGGCTGCAACTTATGATTTTTAGCTATGGCTTGTGATTTTTGGTTATTCGTGTGAGATATTACAGAGTAACTGAAATTCATATGCGGCTTTTACCGATATAAATGAAGTCGATACAGTATGTACTACAATTAACTATTAGACTCTATCTTAAAAAGATATTTCATTTAAAAGTTAATTACTATAGAAAAATCAAAAGCTAAATCTAAAAGCCAGAAAAGAACAGACCATAGGACATGGCGAAGTCAATTCTTAAGGATAAATAGGATAACAACTTTTAATACAGCAGTTTGTGTTCTGTACAGAAGTTCAATAAAGGTGCTTCTGAACCAAACATCGTCCGTCGTCTGACGCATGGTTCTAGTAATTGAGCAGAAGGGGCGTACTATGACATACATCTATAGGAGCATTTATGATACACATCTATAGGAGCATTTAAAATTCATCAACAATTGTTCCCGACAGAGGCATCTATGATACACATTTATAGGAGCATTTAAAATTCGTCAACAATTGTTCCCAACAGGGGTATACTATGAAACACATCTCATGAAGCTTTGACATACGTGACCCTTTGGATTCAGGGCCAATGAAGTCGGCGGTGAGACGGAGTCTTAAAATACGTGGTCCATCCCCCCCTTTCAGACTTGGGGTCGATGAAGGCGGCGGTGAGATGAAACTCTGACGTGCGTGGTCCGTCCCACACCCTTTGGACCCGGGGTCGATGAAGTCGGCGACGAGACGAAGCAATGAAGCACGCGGTCTGTCCCCCACTCTTCGGACTTGGGGTCGATGAAGGCGGCGGCGAGACGAAGCCTTGAAACACGCGGTCCGTCCCCCACCCTTCGGACTTGGCGTCGACGAAGTCAGTGACGAGACGAAACCTTGAAGCACGTGGTCCGACCCCCACCCTTTGGACTCAGGGTCGACGAAGTCGGCAGCGAGACAAAACCTTGAAGCGCACGGTCTGTCCCGCACCCTTCGGACTCAGGGTCGACAAAATTAGCGATGAGATGAAACCTTGAAGTGCAGGTCCGTCCCCCACCCTTTGGATTTGGGGTCCACGAAGACGACAGCGAGACGAAGCTCTGACGCGCGTGGCTTGTCCCGCACCCTTCGGACGTAGTATCGACAAAGTCAGAGCGAGATGAAACCTTGAAGCGCGCGGTCCGTCCCCCACCCTTTAGACTTAGGGCAGACGAAGAAGGCGGTGAGATGAAACCTTGAAGCGCGTGGTCCATCCCCCACCTTTCGGACTCAGGGTTGACGAAGTCAGCGGCGAGACAAGACCTTGATGCGCGTGATCCATCCCCCACCCTTCAGACTCAAGGTCAACGAAGTCGGCAGCGAGACGAAGCCCTGAAACGCGCAGTCCATCCCCCACCCTTCGGACTCAGTGTCGATGAAGGCGGCGGTCCCCCACGCGCAGTCACCATCGACTTCACAATTGGATGCAGCACCTCAGATCTGGTCTCTACCGGCGTCAGCTTGCCGCTAGCCTAGATCAGGTGATCGCCGCACTTTAGCATGCATCACGAGGACACGTCGAACGACCGACAGGATCAGATCTGGTGCAAAATAGAGGGAGAAGGCACGGACACAAAGAAAGGGAGAGGGAGAGAAGCCACCTGTGCAAGGCGAGTCGGTGGCGGTGATAGGGGGAGCTGATGTCGCCCTTCCCTCCATCACGAGCGATGTCGCCATTTTGGGTGAGAGGAGGGTTATTGCACACAACAAGAGTGGATGAGGTTGTCCCTGTACCACATGGTTCGACCGATTTTGCCGAATGCATTGGTTCGACATCAAGGCAGAATATTCCCTCAACATGAATCACTCCATCTTGGATGGATTCATTCCATTTCCAATCAAATGCGTGAACAAGGCCATCTAATGCAGATATCTCCTTATTCACCTATCCAAACGCCCCCTAAGTTCACCACCCTTAGTAGTAATACAGTGCGGAAGGCCCATGAGCTAGCTCCAAGCCCACTAGCCCATAAAGCACAAACGAACCGCCCCAATATAAAGCTTGCGCATGTCCCGGACCAAGCAAGAGGCATTAACTGTTTGGGAAAACTAAGAGCCTATTTGGAACAAGAAAAATTCTCGCGTTACAAACGGGCCTAAGGTGGTGATCATTTTGGCTTATTTTTGGTGGCTTATGGCTGAAAAGCACTGTAGCTGGCTGAAAAAAACACTATAGCTGACAGAGGCTTATTTAGCATAATTAAATTTAAAAAAATTAAAAAAAATATATAAAAATATGTTAGCCCATCACAAACAACGCAAACGAATACGACAAAAAAAGAACCGGCAAAAAAGCTTAAAAAAACCAAAAGTTCAGAAAAAGACGAAATTATGAATAGTGAAAAATAAGCCGGAAGCGGTCGAAGTTTAAACGAAGCGGGCGTAAGTCTTCTTCTGCAAAGCAAGCTAAGCAAGAAGTACTTATCGACCTCCTTCTTTTGAACTTATAATAGGATGGTTTTTCGCTGTCTTTTTAAATTGTTTATCAAGATAGGTTTTTCAAAATAGCTTTTTCGATATTCGATTTATTCGTATAAATATTTATGCTATGACTAAAAGTCAACGACCACAACCGAAAAATATTATATCCCACCCATCAACGAGCCGATGGAAGCAAGGATGAAGGAACGAACGAATGATCCAGCACGTACGGCGTGCAGTGACGTACTCGGCAGCCTAGAGTATAACAATCTGTTCGTCGTAACGTACAAGGTGCTTAATTTGCTTGTTTAGAAACAAGCTTGCGTCTACGAGCGCCAGCGATTCGATAGCAACTGAACGCAGGCTACTTAATCCCAAGATGCATGCATTCACACGTCAACAATCATCGTGCTGAGCCCTATTTATTAAACTTGCCATCACTGCCTAGCTATTACCTCATCCCAGTAGCCAGAATATTTGGAACTTGCGTTCCAGGTTCTCGTGATGGCTTCCCTGTCTAGTTCGTCGCTTCTCCTGCTCCTTGCGATCGTGTCCGTGTCGACGGCTCTGCGCGCGCAGCGTGCTTCGGCCGGCCGCGGTGACCACCACGGCGGCGCGAACCCCACCGCGGGGTTCGTGAAGGTGGACCTCACCGACGCCAACTTCCAGGTCCAGAGCCCGCACAACACGCCGGAGGAACGGCGCTACGGTCCACGCCGGCGTCGCGCCGGGTGTACGACACCGACAAGCCTTTCAACCCCGCCACCCACACCAACCCTCGCACCGAAGTCAGGCTCCGGGTAAGTATATGTCGTAGCTACAAATACGAACGCACTACTCGATACATACGTATGGTGCAGCAAGCTCTGTACTCAGGGGCGGAGCCACACTTAACACGGTAGGCTTCAGTTTAGGATATAGAAAAATATCTAGTGTATAGATCGGGTAAATTTAGTCTAGTTTAGATAATATTTTTATGTTCCAGTTTAAATAGTCTAGATCATTTCATCACTGAGCCCGAGACGTAATCAAATTCTGACTCCGCCACTGTCTATACCTGATATATTTGTTGACCGCATGCAGGGCCACGACTACTCGTCGGGGGTGTGGCAGTTCGAGGGGTACGGGTACGTGCCGTCGGGGACGTCGGGGGTGTCGGTGATGCAGATCCACAACGAGGAGGGCGCGGCGCACGCGACGATCCTGATGCTGCACGTCTACGACGGCGTGCTGCGGTTCTACGACGGGCAGGCCATCGAGGGCGGCATCTACGACCGGTGGTTCCGGCTGAACGTGGTGCACGACGCGGAGGCGTCGACCGTCGCCGTGTACGTCGACGGCGAGCGGAGGCTCACCGCCGGCGTGATCCCCAGCCGGTCGTACTACTTCAAGTTCGGCGTGTACATGCAGCACCGCGACTGGTCCAGCTGCATGGAGTCGCGGTGGAGGAACGTCACCGTCTACACCAAGGCCCAGCAGTAGCTGCCTGATAGCTAGTCGTCCTCGTGTATCTATACATTTCGTCGTATAATTGTGCTTGTATATATGGAGGAGCTGAATAAAGTTTGTGATATTTGATTTGAGGGGAACCTAGGTAAGTATGGGCGCATTTGATTAAGAACCTGATCGCCCAGTTATTAGTAAATTTGGCGCTGTTTGTGATGCTATTCATAAAACTAGCCGTATATATATAGTGTATTTATAGAAATAGCATTTTTGCCGTTTGATAGACAGGCGGCAACACGGGGAAGACGACGCGTGGCACCTGTCGCCCCGTGAGCAGATGGTAGGCTGTCCAAGGCTAATGAGGCCTGATGTGCGACGTCGAGGCTAACGAGGTCAAAGGTGCAGAGCCGAGGCCAACGAAGTTCGGAGGGTGCAAAAGCCGATGTAGGCAACGCGAAATCCTCGTCGAAGATATGGGCAGCGAGGCTCGATTTTCACCAGTGTTGTTCTGCCCGGAGGCCCGGCGCGGAGACTCACGGAGGCTGGACGTAGCGCCCGCATGCATATTGATCGACAAGCTATGGTTGTTGACTGTACTCATGCATACGAAGATCTCGCGCGGAGGACATACAGAGGCCAGAGCCTGTCTTTGCCATGCGCGGAGGTTGACTCCTTGGTGTCGAGGTGACGGCGTGATGGCTCAATGCGAAGGTGGCCGATGATGAAGGATGTGCTGCATATACCACTGAGGTGCGAGCGAGCACAGCAGAACACATGGAAGGAGGTTGCTGAGTACGACGCCACTTGACTTCTACAGGCCGGAGACGGTTTACATTGCACAAAGGAGGCCTACTCCCTGGTGTTCGGTGACGAGAAATGCCGCTCCACCTTTGCAGGTGCGATGGGGCAGCCGTCGGAAATAGCCCTGGATATTGCAGCATCTAGGGTGCTTGCGGCACGAGCACTCTGGTGGTAGCCTTCTCTAGCACCTTCCCTTGCGCAGCTTCTTACGCGTTCCCTATGAACAGTGCCAACTATTGTAGCATGAGCACAACAGTGGGTACAAAGTACCCCTTTCTCTATTGGAGGTAGAGCTAGAGAGATCTAACAATTGGAGAGAGAGAGCTTGTGTATAAAATGAGTGGATCTCCCCTCATACCTCTCTTGGTGTGTGTGTGTGTGTGTATATATATATGAATTGAGTAGGATGGGGATTTCCCATCCTACCCCTTAATAATTACAAAAAGTGAGGATACATTGATACATTTCTCTATAATATTGTGTCTATTACATATTATGCTAGTTGTAAGGCCCTGTCATGGGGGGTTAGGCCAACCCTACAACAGTCACCAAAACTGAACACAAACTAACAACAAATGCAACATTGAAAAGCAGCCACACCTTCGGTTTCCATCCAAAGTTCCCCCCAAGGTCAGTGAGGGGAGGAAGAAGAACATGAGGGGGCGACTAGGGCCGTAAAAAAAGCTCGAAGCTCACGAGCTACTCGAGTTCGGCTCGTTCTAGGCTCGATTCGAGCTCGGTTCAAACTTTAGACGAGCCGAATTCGAGCTTGATCTCGAGCTCGCGAGCTTTACCGAGCCGAGCTCGAATAGTTCGTGAGCTCCGATTCGAGCTTAAATAGTAATACATGTTAATTCTTACCGAACTTACTCGAGACGAACTCGAGCTTGAGCTTTTCTTATTATTGAAAATTAGTGTATATTTGAATTATTTTGACTGTTATCGAGCTCCAACTTAAAATTTTTCTTATTATTGAAAAATAGTGCATAATAAATTATTTTAATTGTTATCAAGCTTCACCGAGCCGAGTTCGAGCCTACTCGAGTTTAGGCCGAGCCGAGTTCAAGCCCAGGTTCACACTCGGACCCCAACTCGAGCTCGGCTCGAGCTTCTACCGAGCTCGAGCCTGGAAGGCTAAGCTCGTTCGAGCTCGGCTCGTTTACAACCATAGGGGCGACAGATCTGGTCAACACGGTCGTTGGGATGGCAGGGAGGGGAGGCGACAACTTCGATCCAGTCACCATCGACTTCACAATCAATGCAGCACCTTATATCCGGTCTCCACCGGCGTCAGCTTGCCGCTAGCCTAGATCGGGTGACCGCCGCACTTTAGCATGCATCACAAGGCCACGTCGAACGACCAGCGGGATCAGATCTAGCGCAAAACAGAGGGAGAAGGCACGAATATGAAGAAAGGGAGAGGGAGAGAAACCACCTGTGCAAGGCGAGTCGGTGGCGGTGATAGAGGGAGCCGATGTCACCCTTCCCTCTGTCACGAGCGATGTCGCCCTTTTGTGTGAGAGGAGGGTTACTGCACACAGCAAAGAGTGGATAAGGTTGTCCCTATACCACGTGGTTCGACGAATTTTGCCGAATGCATTGGTTCGATATCAAGGCAGAATATTCCCTCAACGTGAATCACTCCATCGTGGATGGATTCGTTTCATTTCCAATCAAATGCGTGAACAAGGCCATCTAATGCAGGTATCCCCTCATTCGCCCATCCAAACACTCCATAGGTTCACCACCCTTAGTAGTAGTACAGTGCGGAAGGCCCATGAGCTAGCTCCAAGCCTACTAGCCCATAAAGCACGTGCGGACCGCCCAATATAAAGCTTGCACACACGCCGGCCCAAGCAAGAGGCATTAACTGTTTGGAAAAACTAAGAGCTTGTTTGGAACAAGGAAAATTTTCGCGTTACAAACGAGCCTAAGCCTTCTTCTGCAAAGCAATCTAAGCAAGACGTACTTATCGGCCTCCTTCTTTTGAGTTTATAATAGTGTGGTTTTTCGCTGTTTTTTTAACTACTTATCGAGATAGGCTTTTCGAAACGGCTTATCGGTATTCGGTTCATTCGCACAAACACTTATACTAGGACTAAAAAATCATAGATCACAACAGAAAAATATTATATCCCACCCATCAGCGAGCCGATGGAAGCAAGGGCGCAGGAACGAACGAATGATCCAGCACGTACGGCGTGCAGTGCCGTACGCTGTAGCCTAGAGCATCACAATCTGTTCGTAACGTACAAGGTGCTTAATTTGCTTGTTTAGAAACAAGCTTGCGTCTATGAGCCAGCGATCCGATAGCAAAATCTGGACTAATACTCGAATCAACAAGTGAACGCAGGCTACATAATCCCAAGATGCATGAATTCACACGTCAACAATCATCGTGCTGAGCCCTATTTATTAAACTTGCCATCACTGCCTAGCTATTACTTCATCCCAGTAGCCAGAATATTTGGAACTTAGGTTCCAGATTCTCGTGATGGCTTCCCTGTCTAGTTCGTCGCTTCTCCTGCTCCTTGCGATCCTGTCCGTGTCGACGGCTCTGCGCGCGCAGCGTGCGTCGGCCGGCCGCAGTGACCACCACGGCGGCGCGAACCCCACCGCGGGGTTCGTGAAGGTGGACCTCACCGACGCCAACTTTCAGGTCCAGAGCCCGTACAACACGCCGGAGGACCGGCGCTACCGGTACCGCGCCGGCGTCCGGCAGTTCTGGGTGTACGACACCGACAAGCCCTTCAACACCGCCACCCACACCAACCCTCGCACCGAAGTCAGGCTCCGGGTAAGTATATGGACTTGTTCTTTACAGGTTTTAAAAATGATTTTTGTCTTTTGTTACAGTATTTAACTTTTAAATAGAGTATTTTCTTAAAACGAGATCTATAAGTTAACTGTAATACACGTTAAAAACCTAACATCTGTATCAATCAAAATCGCAAGCGAATATCTCTATCCGTAATCTCTATCGCAAACAGACAAAATTTAAAGATTTCAGTAAAAAACTATAAGTCGCAACAAAAAAGAACAGATCATGACAGCTACAAATACGAACGCACGACTCGATACATACGTATGGTGCAGCAAGCTCTATACCTGGTATATTTAATTGTTGACCGCATGCAGGGCCACGACTACTCGTCGGGGGTGTGGCAGTTCGAGGGGTACGGGTACGTGCCGTCGGGGACGTCGGGGGTGTCGGTGATGCAGATCCACAACGAGGAGGGCGCGGCGCACGCGACGATCCTGATGCTGCACGTCTACGACGGCGTGCTGCGGTTCTACGACGGGCAGGCCATCGAGGGCGGCATCTACGACCGGTGGTTCCGGCTGAACGTGGTGCACGACGCGGAGGCGTCGACCGTCGCCGTGTACGTCGACGGCGAGCGGAGGCTCACCGCCGGCGTGATCCCCAGCCGGTCGTACTACTTCAAGTTCGGCGTGTACATGCAGCACCGCGACTGGTCCAGCTGCATGGAGTCACGGTGGAGGAACGTCACCGTCTACACCAAGGCCCAGCAGTAGCTGCCTGATAGCTAGTCGTCCTTGTGTATCTATACATTTCGTCGTATAATTGTGCTTGTATATATGGAGGAGCTGAATAAAGTTTGTGATATTTGATTTGAGGGGAACCTAGGTAAGTATGGGCGTATAACCCCTCCCTTATGACCGGGGGATTTTAGTACGGTCGGAGAAGGTGAATTTCTCGCATTTTTCTGAAATTACGTACAGGTCTTTGGTTCTCGCAAAAAAGTCCCTGAAATTTTTTTAGCCTCTTCACTTTGCGGGATGACCCCGCGGTTTCGAAATTGCGACGGTCCGTTTTTTCAGTCTGTGTCCTCGCCTACAAAAGACCCTTTACTTTTCCGAAAATTCGTTTTTGCCCCCGGTTTTTCCTAACAGGTCCTCTTTTTTTCGAATGACACCTTTGCCTTCTCTGAAATTACGTTTTTGCCCCCGTTTTTTTAAAAATTATCGTCTCTGTTATTTTTTTACGTACGGTGGCTAGCTTGCTTTTCCGAAAATTCGTTTTTGCCCCCGGTTTTTCCTAACAGGTCCTCTTTTTTTCGAATGACCCCTTTGCCTTCTCTGAAATTACGTTTTTGCCCCTGTTTTTTTAAAAAACTTCTCACGAATTATCGTCTCTTTTATTTTTTTTACGTACGATGGCTGGTACGGCGTGGCGCCGTGCCTATGCTTCTAGTTTGATTAAGAACCTGATCGCCTGATCGGTATGGGCTAACGGTCTAGAGATGTGAGTCCAAGTAGTCCACCGTACAGTCTGCTTGTGTTGAGTGAAGTGAGTCGTCTTTTAATATTTAAAAAAAAGTGCTATAAAGAACTCAAGGTGAGTTTGAATAGAATTAAGATTTTATATTCTTTTGAAGTAAAATTTCTATTCTATTTTGCAGAAAGACTAGGAGGAATTATATAAAGCTATCATGGGTGTCATAGATAACCAAAACAACAAAGCAAAGAAACCACTCATTCAAAGATAGAGATGCACGAGAAAATTAGAAGCTAGATTATTCTTTAGCACTAGATTCTTGTATAGGCCAAGGATTTGAGGGTCCCAAAATATTCAAAATGGTTGTGAGAGAGCAACAATCTCTTGTACTATTTTGAGATTGTGCTTAAGGAATTTGCGGTCGTCTTCGCCAAGTCTTTCTACTTTTGCCGTGGTTGCTTCAACTTCATTATTTTGGTTCTCTCTATGAGATTTATCTTCTTCGTTCTTGATACTGTGTACACTAGTGCCATATCTCACAAACTCCGATCCGATCTAGGGCTATTGCATATAAGAAGGGATATCAGAGTGTATCAAGTGATATCAAAGTCAAGACTAGATTAATCTGATTTGTGGGAATGTCGATAAGGCGTTAGGTGGTACAAAATCAAGATCGAAGTCAACGATATGGCATCAAGTAGAAAAACTTGACGGTGGAGGAAATTTCAGCATATAGTAATGCGTGGTTAAGGATGTCCTTGTCCAGTAAAAGCTAATCGATGCTCTAGATAGTTGCATATCTATTAAAGACGAAGTCCTTGAAAAGTCATTGGAATCTTCATCCTCAGGTGATTCAAGCATTGATTGCAGTAGGTGTTGCAGGTATAAACAAAAGTCACAGAAAGAAGACGGGCAAGACCAAGGGCACACATGTATGGTATCTATATGACGAGGAAGGTCATATGATAAAATATTGTCTGAGATTGAAGCAAATGAAGGATGCATGCTCAGTGACGATAGCAAATGATGATTTAGACGTACTAGTCGTCAGTTAATTATGTACTTCTCATATATGTGTGTATATATATATATATTAGATTAAAGTTGTTGCTTCCATATATGTTCAACGAGAGAGATATTTGACGAATGATCTGTACATTCGACGTATAGAACTGTTCACTTAATGGATTGCAAGGAGTTTGTAATTACTGAGGTGGACATAATTGTATTGAAGATGTATGATGGAGCACATCACATATTGATGGGAGTTTAGTATATTCCCTACTTAAAGAAGAATATAATATATGTGAGGTCGCTTGAACTCGAAGGTTGTGAGGTGTCACTTCGAAGTGGAGTCGTACGTATTACTTTCAAAAGATAGGTGAATATGAAAAACATATGGAGCAATAGAGAATACCGATTGATGTGTATACCTAAAGGAGGGGTAACCAATAGGAGATCTAATAAAATCCTAGCTTGGTGAAGAAAACCGTGTCATCAATAGTAGGTACTCAGATCTTATTTACAATTATGTGTAGAACTCTAAAGACGATTGTAAAATTTAGCAGACATAAAAGTGAATGTGCGAGCTGTTGGAAGAAGAAAAACGTGGTGGGACTAAACATGATGTGTCGGTGAGCAGGTGGAGCTCAAAGACGGTACAAACTTGTATCATGGAAGGATGTAGGAACCGGAGGTTTGGTTAATTAAACTATACAACAAAAAAGCTTTCAAATAGAGGGTCTGGACAGACTAGCCCAAACATTGACACATACATGCATATTATGGTGATATGTATGAGTCTCTGTGGTGAGGGCACTCCTAAAGGTGAGAGGAAAAAACAAAAAAAATACAGAACTGACTTGGAGCGAGTTCTTGAAGGAGCACAGTGGCTCAATGGATAAGAATCAATATATAGATTGTTGAGTGTGGTAATTCATATCTAGTCTTTTAAGATTTAAAAATATGTGCTATAAAAAGTCTTAGATGAATCATAATAAACTTAGGATTTATATTTTCTTTCGTAGTAGGATTCCTACTCCACTTTAGAGGAGAGTTAGAGGAACTATATAAAACCATAATGGATGATCATGGAGAACCTAAGCAACCAAGAAACAAAGTAAAGAAGCCATTCATCCAAAGATAGAGGTGCACAAGAGGATTAGAAGCTAGCTTGTTATTTAGCACTAGATTTTTATATAGGGTTGATCCGAGGGTCCTAAAATATTCGAGAGGGTTGTGTGAGAGTGACAATCTCTTATACTCTTTTGATATTATGTTTAAAGAAATTTGCAGCCGTTTTGTCAAATCTTTTATCTCTTGTTGTGGCTATTTCAACGTTATTATTTTAGTTCTCTCTATAAGATTCATCTTATTCGTTTTTGATACCGTATACACTTATACTATATTTCATAAGCTCTGATCCGACTCAAAAACTACTGTGCATACAAAAGGATTTCAGAGCATAACACCTTGCACTTCTATCAAAAGTCCAAAGATGCGGTCTTGACCATTGCACTTCTATCAAAAGTCCAAAGATGCCGTCTTGACCATTTGCAGCTAGCTGCAGACCCTTTCAATCGTTAGCCGGCGCATATTTAAAAGTAGCATGAATCACAGCATTTGCAAGTATCCATTTACTACCAAACAACTTGCTAGCTGGTGGCTGCAAGCTAACACGATCGACAAGCTGAACAGAAGAAACAATTCCTGGGCCGCTGCTTGCTGAACTTATCACACATCGCTCACTACCCAAATCCATACATATACGGATCAACCGGGCACAAATATTTCCATGCGCAAGCTTGATAGTTAAACCAACCTCTCATCTCGACCATGGCCTCTCCCTGTTCCAGCTCACGTCGTCGCCTCCTTCTCGCCGGCCCCGAATGCAGCACGGCACTCGTGGTGGTGCTCCTATGCATGGTCGTCGTCTCGGCGTGGGCCGCCGCCGCTGACGGCTGCGACAAGCTCACCGCGGGGTTCGTCAAGGTGGACCTCCCGGAGGGCAACTTCGTGGTGCAGAGCCCATACGACGTGCCGGAGGACCAGCGCTACCGCTACGACGCCGCCACCGGCGTACGGACGTTCTGGGTGTACGCCACCGACAAGCCCTTCAACACCGTCACCGCCACCAACCCCCGCACCGAAGTCCGCCTCGCCGTAATTAAGCCGCGAAATCCTCCGCCCATTCGATTGCCGAATATATATATGGTGCGGCAAACTCTACGTCTGATACGTGTGTTCGATTGCAGGGCCATGACTACTCGTCGGGGGTGTGGCAGTTCGAGGGGTACGGGTACGTGCCGTCGGGGACGTCAGGGGCGTCGGTGATGCAGATCCACAACGAAGACGGCGGCGCGCACGCGACGACGATGATGCTGCACGTCTACAACGGCACGATGCGGTACTACAGCCGGGAGGCTGTGGAGGGGTGCGTCTACGACCGGTGGTTCCGGCTGAACGTGGTCCACGACGTCGGCGCGTCGACGGTCGCCGTGTACGTCGACGGGGAGCCGAGGCTGGCCGTCGCCGTGGCGCCGAGCAGGTCGCACTACTTCAAGTTCGGCGTGTACGTGCAGCACCACGACGTGTCCCCGCGCATGGAGTCGCGGTGGAGGAACGTCACCGTCTACACCAAGCCCTACTAGCTAGCCAAGCCCTACTAGCTAGCCACTGTGGTAGCTGCTCAATCACATCAATCGATCGAGTGCTCTGGTCGGTGTTAATTGTTGGGCGAAATTGAAAGTTCTTTTGAAGAATATGCGGCTTCTCTCCTTTACCAATGAATCCATTTGAGTTCAGGCAGGCATTAGCAAATGGTTGCTTTGCTTTCACATACAGGGACTGTTTTTTTTGGCTGAAATTTATGGTTTTTGGTTGCGATTTGTGAATTTTAGGCTATTCGTGCGAGAGATTACAGAGTAACAGAAACTCATGTGCGGTTTTTGCCGATATAAATGAAGTTAGTACAGTATGTACTACAATTAACTAGTAGACCTTATCTTGAAAAGATACTCTGTTTAAAAACTAGTTACTTTAAAAAAGTCGAAAAATAGCTTTTAGAAGCTAAAAGAACAGACCATAGTCCCATTGATGCCGTGTCTTCAAGCTAGCTAGTATTTGTTGGTGGGGGCGTCGACGGTGTCTGTGTAGGTGAATTTTGGGCCACCAGATCAAATTCCACGCTACTCCGATGCTTGCCATGTTTCCTCCTCCTCACCCTATTAATTTCCCCTACGCATCGTGACGGAGAAGGGATGTGCAGATCAAACGACTGGAAATTCAACTAAAATTCAGTGAGTAAGAAACCAATCGGCTAATTCTTATAAAGGAAACCATATACGTGAGCTTGCGTCTAGCAAAATATTTACCTTTACTAATTGCTTTAGACGGATCGATTTCCCGGTCGTCCCTTTTTTTCATTAGCATGAATAGGGCGTTTTGTCAAGATGGATCGTCTCTGACGATCGAATCTACCTTGATCTGACTCCAGAATGCCAGTTTTGGAACCATCTCAGAGCAGCGCTACGCCCAAACAAAAACCACAAGTAAGTTGGTGCTGGCCTTGTACTATCATAGAGCTAGCTAACCG
This sequence comes from Bonia amplexicaulis, assembly GCA_036346245.1. Lineage (NCBI taxonomy): Eukaryota > Viridiplantae > Streptophyta > Magnoliopsida > Poales > Poaceae > Bonia > Bonia amplexicaulis. Next base: position 1,729,041 of record CM070768.1, on the reverse strand, counting down.
ATGTTGCTCCACAAAGAAGATGTTTAGAAATTCTAAGTTAGTACACACAAATAATCGCAAAATCCCTTGAATTAATATCGACAGGGCATCAACAAGAGACGCCACTTTTTTAGTAGCACCACCGATCACGAGCTATAGCTAGCCTGCACCTTATGTCTCTCTGTGCCGCTACTCCTTCTCCCCTGGCTCTCTCATGCACCGTTGCCGGCGACCCAACCGCCGCCTTCACGGCCGTGCCGCTTACTTAGGCACAGTTCCTGGTGCAGAGGCCGTACGACGTGCGGCTAGGCCAAAGGTATGAGCTCATCGACGGCGTGAGGAGGATGTGGGCAAGGACGGATCCATCGGTAGACTTCATCAGGTATCAACCCACCATCTGGCCCGCCTCCGAACCCCCTCCTGAGCAAGATGGGCTGGACCAGGTAGCAGTAGTCCAATAGATCCACCCATCTGCACACCCCACTCAAAGACCAGATGCAAGAGAGGAAGGATTGAGCATTCGAGCGAAAACTAGAGCACGCACTTGAGTCCTAAGGAGCGGCGGCTGGTGGCGCGAGGAAGAGGAAGCCGGGACGACGGATGACGGCAGTCCACAGGCCATGGGGAGGCTGCCTTGACGACTCGACCTCGAGGATGGAGCCTGGAGGCCAGGGCGATGGTCGACGAGGACCAGGGAGGTAGGCAGGGTGAAGACCCGAGCTAGATCTGACTGGCCAGGTAGCTAGGTCGACGAGGACAGAAGACAGCTTGGGGAGAGAACCAAGAGATTGAGGGCTCGGGGGAGGCGGCTCGGCGGCCGATCGGGGAGGCGAGGTGGGGGAGATGGAGAGGGATTGACTTGAGGGATAGAGGTTGTGAGGTGAGGATGGATAGAGGGAGAGCTAGGCGGCTCGGGTTAGGGTGCACAACACAGGGGTGTCCGTGAGGAGTAGATCAGCAGAGTTAGGAAGAGGAATTGAGGAGAGAAACTAATGAGGCAGTGACTAAGTGAGTACTCTTACTAAATATTTATCGTGTTCTTACGGTTTCCATTCAAATAACTATTTATGAATTATAATGACTTGATATCTCAATGTACTTATGAAGTATGAACTTGTATCTAGTTATATTATTTATTTTTGTGTAGTGATGAATTTTACAATTTGTTGATAGATTTGCAATAATGTATAAACGAACTTTGTATAACTATTTCACAAGCAATTTTAGTACTACTCTCCCAACCAATGAGAGCGCAACTCAACCAAAGAGGCTTCGGCTTGAATTTAATCCTAATGAAATTATTGTCGATTCGGCGCATCGCACACCAACAGAATATTATGCTAATGAAATTAGAGATCAAGTGAGGATGTCATATCTGTTGAATGGTCCAACTCAAATAATTGGGCATGCCTTGTCAAAGACATTGGATGGTAAAGTGTAGAGATCCTTTCAAGAATCATGGTTTAATAAGTTTGATTAGTTGGAATATAGTGTGGAAAATGATGATGATTTTTGTTGTTATTATTTTCAGCAAGGAATATTACAACATATATTTATGCAACAAGGTAGCTAGTGAGTAGCTCAATGACTTGATGATGTACTACATCTAGCAAAAGATATTTATAAGCATTGATGGCGATAGAATCATAAGACGCTTTCAAGGCATAAGATCTCATAAAATGGTTTTTTCTTGTGATTTAACCTAGTGATTTAGTGGTATATTTAATTTATTTTAAATGTCCATGATCATTTTACAATTTATTATTTATTACTAATTTTACTATTTTTGATATACAGATAACTGCTCTTTACTTACTGAAAGCATATTAATATATTTTTAGGATATGCTTTCTATTAATGAGGTACTTTCATCATACTTCTCTTTTATACTTTATTTCTCTTCTATACATATATGAATTTGGATTGTACAAGAGTAAAATACTATATTTATGTTAATTTAGCTTAGTCCTTTGGGGGTTTAAGCCCACCCTCCAATTTTATCCTAGCTTCGCCATTGGATATGGATGTACTATATTGACAAGCTCCACACCCTTTGGTCTTATCACTGTGCAAAGCTGCACCCTTTGGTCTTGTTACTGCACAAAGCTGCACCCTTTGATCTTATCACTGTACAAAGCTGGCATGTCTGGTCTTGTCACTGTGCAAAGCTACCCTGTGTGGTCTTATCACTACGCAAAGCTACCATGTCTGGTCTTGTCACTGTGCAAAGCTACCCCGTTTGATCTTACAACCGCGCAAAGCTACACCCTCCAGTCTTATCACTGCTCAAAACTGCCCTGTCCAGTCTTGCCACTGTGAAAAGCTGCCCTGTCTGGTCTTGCCATTGCGCAAAGCTGCCCCGTCTAGTCTTGTCACTGCGCAAAGCTACCCTGTCTAATCTTGCCACTGCCTAAAGCTGCACCTTTCGGTCTTCTCACTGCGCAAAGCTGCATAGTCTCGCGCTCCCTCTCACCTTCTCTGATTTTCTTGTCTCTCCTCTTCTCTTCTTTCTTTCCTTCTTTTTTCTCTCTTCTTCGCGCGACGCAGCGTGCGGATGCAATGGTCGGGCTCGATCGAAAGCGGACGATTATATGCATGTCCAATCATTGAACGGTTGGACGATCGAACTTGCAACCTACCGAGCGATCAATTCATATGCGTGTCCAGTCGCTGAACGGTTGGGCGACTAGAACTTACAGTCAACCAATGGTTGAGTGACTGGTCCCAATCGCCTAACTGCTCAGCGATTGTAATTATGTCGTCCAACGATCACGGATCCTTGCGTGTTCTTGTTGATTCCATCTTAACGGTTACGCGGTCCGAGGTCATTCTTGTAAAAATTTCGGCGACATGTTTATGTTATTTTAAACGGTTAGACGATCAGAGGATATTCTTGTAACAAAATTTCACACGGATGTATTTCTGTTATTTCAAATGAAAAATAAATTATCTCAAAAAAACTCGTCAAAAGTCATCGGCCGTGGAAAGAAAACATGACCAACATGCGTTAGCTGTGCGATATCCCAATTGGGCAACCGGAAGGAAGGAAGCAGCCAACCGGCATAACAAATCATTAATCGATGCCATCCGTATGACAACTACTAACGAACCATGTACCTCAACCACTGCCGCCGCGCCATTAACGGGTCCATGAGCTCGTTTATCGGATCCGAACCCACCCTCCCGTCCAATTCCCCAATCGCACCCCAACCTGGCCTGCTCCAATCAAATCAGCTCCTCCCACCAATCCATCCCGGCATGGCTGCGCCCCGATCGGCGGCGGGGCCGAGGAGTTCGCCTGCCTAGTGCTTGGTTCGGAGGATTGTGGAGGTTTGCCTTATCGGATCTTGGGGGTGTTGAGGATCCGGTTCCGGCGATCGCCGGCCGATGGACGGCAACGTGCGTCTCCGGCGCGCGCTGGCCGCGTTCGGAGGTGGCGGCGACGTGTGGACCTCGTCGACGCCGCGCTCACCGCGGCGGCCCGCGACTGCCCCACCGAGCTCCGCGCGCGCCGCGACGGCTTCGTGGAGCGGCTCTACACCGGGGGGCACTGCCGCAACTGCGACGCGCCGCCGCCTGAGGCGGAGTCTCCGGCACCGTCGGACGAGGAGATCGACGTGGATGGCCTCGGCGAGGACGAGGGCGCCGGCGTGGAGAGCAAGATCCTGGCGATCAAGGACTTCTTGGAGGACCCCGTCCAGGTCCTTAAAGATACCATTTTTACCGGTTTGGCACTAGTACGATTTTGCTCAGGAAAGCTCATCGCTTCTTCTGTTGCAAACTGTACGTTCGTGTGGTTTCGTCACAGTCGGAGGACGAGCTGGTGAGCGTGCTGCAGAACCTCGCAGACATGGTCATCACCTACAAGGCTCTCCAGGTGATACTTACTTTTCCCTCCATTTCTTTTTTTGCTTCGCTTTTGTTCTGCTTACCAACGAAAGGAAGGATTGGTTTGGTTGGTTGCTTCTTGAAGCAGCTCAGGCAGTGAAAAGTTTTTCTAGTTGTGCAGGAGACGGACATCGGCCGGCATGTCAATGGCCTACGCAAGCACCCGGCCGGCAAAGTCCGGCAGCTGGTGAAGCTGCTCGTCAGGTGAAGAACAAGCAGAGTATTGCTAAATGTATGCCGTATGGATCTGGAATTGTCCTTTAATTGTGGTTTGGTTTCTGCGGATTTGGTGTTATGTGCGTCCTGAAGGAAATGGAAGGAGATAGTGGACGACTGGGTGCGGCTGCACAACTCCGGTGGCGATGGTGGCAGCTCGATCATAAGTACGGCATTGTGTTTAGCTCCAAAGCTTTTTAGATTTATTTTGTTTTCGGTGTTAATTTCGATTGATGTGATTTGTGGTGGCAGCTGATGGCGACTCGCCTGAGAAAATCCAAGGCAAAAAATGCCAAAATGCTCAGGTAACTTATTCTTCCACAATCCAATGTAGGTTTGTGCTGTGGTTCTTGCTTTGCAATGGCCATAAATATCTACATCACACTATTGTTTTCTACCCTTTTATGGAGAGTTTTGATTTGGTGGGCAGTTTGTTCTAATAATATTCCTAGCTCAATTCACTACTCTGTTTGTTTGCCTAATGAACCACAAATTTGCTACATAGTTAACCATGCTTCTCTCAGGTCTTAGAAAACAAAGAATGTAAAAGGGCTAAGTAAATATAAAATGATTTGTGTTGATGGACTTTTTATGGTTTAAATTATGTTCTTTGTCTGCACAGTTCGTAACATGGACACCTCTGCTACTGTGTGCCATTGCAGGCTTCAGACTTAAGTATTCCCCCAGCCCACAGAGGCACAGTGAGTTCCCACATCTGTTCTCGAGTGTCCACGCAGTGCTCGTAGCTTTCAAGGCCTATACTGTACTAATCGAACCTTTGTTTCATTGTTTGGACTCTAGATGGTTTGAGTTCAGAGAGGTCTAGCAATAAGAATGGGTTCGAGTCAACAATGGAGAAGCGCAGAGCAAGCCCTGCACCCACATATCATCATAATACCAAGCAGATCAACAGCAACAACTATTCTACTTCGTCGTCATCTGCTCCAGCTGTAAGTCTACCCAGATCATCCTCCCTATTTTGTTAGTCCAATTTGTTATTGTACATGGATTGTGTGCTTGGTTTTGTTTAGGGTAGAATAAGAAAAGTTCCCCGCAAAAAAATAGAGCATGTTCTATCAGCATGGACCCCAGATGTTGCCATCTTTTGACTAAAGGATGCCTCACTGGGCACCACTTATTGCATAATGATCTTATCACGCAAAATAGTGAACAAAAAGGTCCATATAACACTCGAATTTTGCTCGAAAGTCCGTCCAGTACTCCGAACTATAAAATCAGACATTTGACCCTTCAACTTTGCAATCCAGTTCAACTAACACCTTAGTTGGTTTTGGATGGTGGTATTACCCGCGTGACGTGATGAAGAGGCGATTTTAACATGTAGGATGACACACTGGTCAAGTTTAGCTGAATGATAGGTGAGACCTATATGGTCTTCTCTCCCAAATCGAAACAGAGAGGGAGGAAACTACAGGTGGTGGCCATGGAAACACAGTTGAGAGCTCGGTTGGAGAGAAACCCTATGGGCTCACATGTCATTTAACCAACTTGGCTAGCGTGTCATCCTACATGGCAAAACTATCTACTCATCGCGCCATGCTGATAATGCCATCATGCAAAACAGGGTATGAGTGTTATTTGAATCGATTGCAAAGTTCAAGAGATCAAATATCTGATTTCATAGTTTTAAGTGTTAAATGGACTTTCGACCAAAGTTTATAGTGTTATATGGACTTATTTCAATAGTGAAAGAAGGTCCTTATGTACCACTTGTAGTGAACAGAATGTTAGGGTGTTCATGAAACCTAAGCATTTATGTGCTTATTTATTGCAAAACAGTGCCTATATTTTGAATTTGATATTCATGAATACGTTTTGCAGAGGATTATGAGGGAGCAAAAGGATAGTGCTTTGGATCTTGAGAAGCTCGATTCTGCCAGAAAGAGGCTTCAAGAAAATTACCAGGAAGCCCAAAACGGTAACAATTACATGACATACCGAGCATATTTTTGCTACAATGTTCCATAGCATCATGTGTAATTTTATTTGCATCAAAATGGCATGTTAAACTGTTTACCGTTGGACTGAAACTGTAGTAGTGACCAGCAAAGAAAGTGATGGCACCCATGCTTTTAACAAAATTTCCCTGTTTCTTGTTTTGTTTTGTTTTTCACAGCGAAAAAGCAGAGGACAATTCAAGTGATGGATATCCAAGACATACCAAAGCCAAAAGGTCGAAACGCCTTCACCCGCAAGGGCGGCGGGGGCGGCCTCCCGGGAAGGCACCGGTGATCTATCTGACAATCACCGACGCCTAGCGAACTTGCAAATTTGTATTTTCCACGGATAAGAAATCGAAAATAAAAAGGAAGGAGGGAAGAGTTTGTGCTTGTTTTTTCTGTTTTCTACTATTATACATTAGCTATTTGGCTAGCCTCACCTCCAGTCCATTGTAATAGTACTGTTCCGGTGCATGAGGCTACGCATGTGTTTTTAAGGTGTTGATAATTATCATCCGGATGTTTTCTTTTTAACTATAATCTAGATTTGTGACCGCTGGATTAGAGATCTAATGGGCATGAATTCTCCCTCATCCTCTCTAAAAAATCTCCCCCTCCAAAAAATGGACCGTTGGATCTAATCCAACGGTCTTAAATCTGGATAATTGTTAGGAAGAAAACATTTGGTGATGGCTAGACATACCAGTGTTTCTATTAAGACTTGAGAGAAAAGGAGAACAAAGTGTATTGGTAATTTTTGTTGTAGTTTTTCTTAGGAGCTTGTTTAATAGTACTTATGTCCTATTGGAATGACCTGGTTGATTAATATCGTTGGCAACATGGTAACTAGGTTTTTTCCCTTTTTATTGCCATGCTGTGTTCAGTTCCAAAAGTTTGAAGTGCTATTCGGTTCTGTGGTTTTCTCCGGCGAAGTAGTAATCGGTGCTTTCTTGCCAAAACTTTTGTGTGCATCACTCATGCCCACCACATTATTCTGAAATATACGTTTGCTGTTGCATCTTCTGAATTCCGGAAGGTACATTTGCCAAGTAATTGGAGTAACAGGGGCTGAAATAATGAAAATCTAGAACGCAGAAATGTAAATATTATTGTGGACTATGCATTGAGTGGTGGGTAATCATACCCCTATTACTCCAGGGGGAAACGCCGCGCAAGCGAGTGCCCATGTCGCCCCGCGCCAGCCCTCCGCGCGTCGCGTGGCCGGGGAATTCCCGTACGGTCGGGGGAGCGGTTTTGCGAAAAAATCCCTGAGTTTTTTTGAAATTATGTATAGGTCCTTGGTTCTCGCAAAAAAAGCCTCTGCCGGTTTTTTCCTCCAATTTGCAGGATAGCCCCTCGCGGTTTCGGAAATTGCGGACAGGTCCCTGTTTGTTTATGTATAGGTCCTTATTTTTTACGAAAAAACCCTTTATTTTTTTCGAAAATACGCATTTTGCTTTCGATTTTTTTTAGAAAGCTCCTCACGAGCTATCGCCTCTTTTATTTTGGTACATACGGTGGCTGGCGCGGCGTGACGCCGCGCCAATGAGGCTAGTTTATGTCAAAGCTAGGTGGAGAAATCTCACTCCTCGAGTCGCTGTGTATTATGTATGCCCTAGTTCGTGTACGTATTATATTATCTAGATATTTTCTTTTTAACTATTATTCAGATTTATAACTATTAAATTAAAGATCCAACAGCTATGAATTCTTTCCTCACCCCTCCAAAAAAACATCTTCCCTCCAAAAAAACACCGTTGGATCTGATCCAACGGTCTTAAATAGAAAATATTCAGTGATACTTATCATGTCCTCCATAAGAATCTCAAAGAAGAAAGTAAAATAAAAGAGCACTCTTTCCGAACATAGCACCAAATCGATGCCTTGCTAGTAACGGTAGACGCACACGCTCACACGACGCTCATGAGTATGGCCCCGTTCGGCAGTAAAGAAGCCGGTCGGTTTTTCGCAGTCGCTACAGTACCTAACTTTTAAACGGAGTATTTTTTCAAGATAGGGTCTACAAGTTAAACGTAGTACACGTTAAAAGCTTAACATCTGTATCAGCCAAAATCGCAAGTGAGTATCGATCTCTCGTAATCTGATCAGAAATGCGACCAAAATTTAAAATTTTCAGCCAAAAGCCATAAGCTGCAGCTAAAAAGAACAGACCCTATATCCATAATATACGTCTATAATTGTAGAGGTTGGAGATAAATTGTAACCTCACGAAGCGGACACAACCTAAGCAACCAGAGTTAAACCCTGGTGGACGGATTGTACTTATGTCTCCACCGATCGACGGATTTGTACTTATGTCTCCAACACCCTAGGTGGTCATCAGTTAGACTAAATTTTAGTGGTTTATAGCTAAATTTATATTATAAATAATTGAAATTATACTATAACTGATAATGGCTTATTTGGTATTATTAAATTTTAAAAATTTAAAAAAAAGGTTAACTCATCACGTATAATACAAACGAATACAGGAAAAAACCGGTAAAAAAAAGCTTAAAATGAGCTGAAAAGTCAGAAGAAAAACGAAATTTAGAAATAATGAAAAATAAGCTAGAAGCCAGAAGCCTAAGCTCAAGTTAGCAGAGCTCTAGTTGTTCCCTAGAGAGTATACTGACCGTAAAAATGGAGGATTTCGGATACTCAATTTAACGTGCTCCCTGTGTCAAAACCCAAAAGGTAGGATTTTGATGAGAATTTGCTGTTGTACGAAGTGTATCTAATGGGGTATTTTTTAAAAAAACAGAGTCTATAAGTTAGGTGTAGTACACGTTAAAAGTCCAACATCTATACCAGCCAAAATCGTAAGCGAGTATCTATCTTTCTATGATATTTATCATGAACAGCTAAAATTTAAAATTTCAGCTAAAAACTATAAGTCACAGCTATAAATAACATACCGTATATATGAACTGCCGGAGAACATTCTATGTAGCATGACCCCATGCTAGATTTTCGATTAGTACTACTAGCTATTCCTCTTTCCTACTCATGGTATGCCGGCATAGCCGCTGAAAAGAACTGTGCAAACAAAACACATCGATCTTATGAATATGTTCTTTTCAACCATGGTTAATGACTTTTAGCTCAAGCAGTAAAATAACTAAATATCGATAAACCACTTCGAAAAAACAACGAAATAACTATCATATTTACTTATTTAAGAGAAGCTATAATCCATTAACCTAGAAAAAAGGGTCAAAAATTGGTAAGCATGTAAATTATTGCCACATTGTCCGTAGAGAACCACACCTCCACCTCTCATTCCCAGCCAGCTAAAAGTAGGAGGCAGAATAGAAAGACCCTTTCAAATGGTGAAATGGAGCACCCCTCGACTCCCGGCCATTCCGACCTTCTTCTCTCTCTAGCCACCACCACAACCTCACCATCTCCTCCTCCTCCTCCATTCTCTCTCTACTGTTGCATGCCTCCCCAGGGACACGCACGAGCCAACAACTATTGACCAGCCTCACGACGCACCTCGCCATTGCCCATCTCCCCCGGCCGGCAAGAAATGGACAGCCGGAGCCAGGCACCCCACAAGTCCAACAGCTTCTCTCCGGCTACCACCCGCGATGACAGCAAGCCCCGGGAGGTCGACCGAAACCTCTCCCTCGGCGCCGTCAGGCATGGTGAGCATGAGAGGAGGGACCAGCAACCAGGGGCCGGCATTGCTAGGGAGCAGATCAAGGAGGAGTGCGAGGAGGAGGAGGGTGACAATGCCGTCGCCGGCCAGGGCGGGGACGGTGGAGGATGTGTTAGTAGTGAGGGTGCAGCAGGAGGGGAGGGCGGCGAGCCAGACCTCGCTACGTTGTTGGGGGAGATTGATGCGTTCATCGCGGGGCAAGATGGTGACGCGCCGGCGACCATTACGGAGACGACGTTGGAGAAGTTCGCCTCCGCCGTTGAGCAGGAGATCTTGCAGTCGGAGTCTGCGCAAGACAAGTGGGCGACGGATGCCAACGGCGAGCCTCGAGCATTGCTCGCCGCGATCATGCGCATCGCGGCGCTTTCGTCCGCGCTCGCCAAGAACCCGGAGGGGAGCGGCAAGTGCGCCGCCGGTGTGCACCGGGTCACCGGCGTCCTGCACCGCGCCATGGCGTTCCTCGAGGACGAGTTCCACGCGCTGCTCGATGACCCGCGCGTCTCCAAGGCGGCGCACTCCAGTGACCCCGGGAGCAACAGCGGCAAGTCGATGAGGCGACCGCTGTCGTTCGAGCAAGGGCACGAGCCCGACCGATGCGTCCTCCCTATGGCGTCAGATCCCATCGCCACCGGGGGTGACGCCGCTCCGCCGTACCCGGCGGAGACCGTGGACCGGCTCCGGTCCATGGCCGACGCCATGATCACCGCCGGCTACGTGACGGAGTGCACGCAGATGTTCTTGGTGGCGCGTCGGAACGCGTTCGACGCGTCGTTGCAGGCGCTCGGGTACGAGAAGGCGAGCATCGACGACGTGGTGAAGATGACGTGGGAGGCGCTGGAGGCGGAGATCGCCACGTGGATCAAGGCGTTCCGGCACACCATCAACGTCGGCCTCTCCACGGAGCACGACCTCTGCACCCGCGTCTTCGCCGGTCACCACATCGCCGTCGGCCGCGGCATCTTCGCCGACCTCGCGCGCTGCGTCATGCTCCACATGCTCAACTTCACCGAGGCCGTGGCCATGACCAAGCGCGCTGCCGAGAAGCTCTTCAAGGTGCTCGACATGTACGAGGCCATCCGCGACGCGTCCCCTGTCATCGACGCCTTCCTCAGCACCTCCGCCGACAAGAACAACACCGCTTTGGCCGAGCTCAAGGCCGAGATCGGGGCCGTGCGGTCCCTCCTCGGCGAGTCGGCCGCCACCATCTTCTGCGAGCTCGAGAGCTCCATCCGCGCCGACGCCGGCAAGCAGCCGGTCCCGGGCGGCGCCGTGCACCCGCTCACCCGCTACGTGATGAACTACCTCAAGTACACGTGTGAGTACAACAACACGCTCGAGCAGGTGTTCCGGGAGCACCGCCGGCATGACGGCGGCGACGGCAACCCGTTCGTGGCTCAGCTGATGGAGGTGATGGAGCTCCTCCACGGGAACCTGGAGGGGAAGTCGCGGCTCTACAAGGACCCGGCACTGAGCAGCATCTTCCTGATGAACAACGGGCGGTACATGCTGCAGAAGATCCGGGGGTCGCCGGAGACGAACGCCGTACTCGGCGAGGCGTGGGCGCGGAAGCAGTCGACGAACCTGAGGCAGTACCACAAGAACTACCAGCGGGAGACGTGGAGCCGCGTGCTCGGCCTGCTCCGCGACGACGGCGTGCTCACCGTGAAGGGGTCGGTGCAGAAGCCGGTGCTCAAGGAGCGGTTCAAGCAGTTCAACGCCGCCATGGACGAGATCCAGCGGACGCAGGGCGCCTGGGTCGTCAGCGACGAGCAGCTGCAGTCGGAGCTCCGCGTGTCCATCGCCGCCGTCGTCGTGCCGGCCTACCGGTCCTTCCTCGGCCGGTTCGCGCAGACCTTCAGCCCCGGGAGGCAGACGGAGAAGTACATCAAGCTGAGTGCCGAGGACCTCGAGGCGCTCATCGACGAGCTCTTCGACGGCAACGCCACGTCCATGACCAGGAGGAGGACGTAACAATAACAATGGCCGGCCGCGCCAACAGATTAAGGGGAGGAGCATTTGATGAGCTCGTTCTTGGTTTAAGCAATGTATTAATTATTAATTTTTTGTTTCGCTGTTCCTTTTGCCGGTTAAAGCGTTAATGTTAATTTGGTCGAACAGGTGATGATGATGTATTACTTATTGCTTTTCTCAGACCCAATCACAGTTCTGCAGAAAATCATACATCAATTATGCTATTTTTTTGGTGAAATTTCTATGCTTCAACCAGGCTCTGAAAACATATATGGAAAATTCATATTGTTGTCTCATCAGCTCCTGATATTTAACCTTAGTATTTCAGTATGAAGCTTTCGTGTAGACCTTGACATCTCTCCAGCGTGACTCCATGTAGTGCGAGGGGTCCGTCTGCACGTACACCCTGAACTTGAAGTAGTGCGAGCAGCCGGCGTGGCCGGCGACGGTCAGCCTCTCGTCGCCTGCGAGGAACACGGTGAGCGTCCCCGTGCCGACATCGTGGACCACGTTGAGCCTGAACCACCGGCCGTAGATGTCGCCGTCCACCACCCGCGCCTCGTCGCCGTAGTACATGAGCCGGCCGCCGTAGACGTGCAGCATCAGCGTCGCCCCGACGCGCCGAACACCTGCACGACGGACACCTCCGTCGTGCCGGCCGCCGTAGCCCTCGAGCTGCCACGCCCCCGAAGCGTAGGTCCTCTTCTCGAAACAAAATCAAGAGATCAATTCATGCTTTATCACGAACCTTGCAAAGGAAATTGAATTAACAGAATTAGCTAAAAAAATGTCGAACGTTTATTTCTTGTCGTTTTTTTTGAGCCGTCCAATCCGCGTTGAGACGTGTGCTACGTTATTCGGGTCCGCGCCTCGTTCTTCTTATCGGGTTGTGTTCGGATTCTGCCTTACTTTTCCTATTCGTTATCCTGTCCGGATCGCATTGTTTTTTCAATTTTCATCGGGCTTCGTGCTCATTTGGTCGTGTCCGGCCGTCCGGGACAGAACCCGGGAGTGGTAGAGAGGAGACCACTGGACTGTTTTTAAAGTAATCTATTTTTATTTTAAATTCTAGTAAGGGTTTATTCGAGAAGTCAAAAGTCATACGGTTTTTGATTTTTGCTATAGTACCTAACTTTTAAACGGAGTATTTTGTCAAGACGTGATCTACAAGTTAAACGTAGTACACGTTAAAATCCCAATATCTGTACCACCAAAATCGTAAGTGAGTATCGGTCTCTCCGTAATCTGTACCGTAAACAGTCAAAATTCAAAAATTTCAGTCAAAAGCCATAAGCGTAGCCAAAAAAACAGGCCCTAATATAACTATTTTTTATTTTATACTAATAATCCTTTGTCGTTTCACCGTTAAGTGATTTAGGCTAGTCATCCAATGGTTGAACGTCAAGTGTCTAAGTAGCTCAATGGTTGAGCGACTAGTACTAGTAGCTCAACCGTTGAGCGATTTGGACACTTGTCGTATAACCGTTGAACGACTAGGGAACTCAACCCATATACACCGTACTGCTCGAATATTTTAGAAAAAGGCATGTGTTAGAGTTTTAATACCGATCTTACGTATGATTTGTTTAGATTCGCAAAAAGCTCTTGAAAACTCAGACTATGATAATGCAAAGTAGAGACACGAGAATTTTTATACATGGTCAGGACTTCTCCTGGGAGAATAATAACCCTACTTTTTATATGGCTATTACCCAGAGGATTGATTACAACTGAGAAAATAATGTGAATTACCTTGCACTATCTTTAAATTGGACTTGATCAGATCCCCTTCTCTCCAACGTCAACCTTTATATAGTTGGCGAAGCGACGGCTATTGTCCCGCGCCAAAAGACACCTTAACGCTTTAGATAATAACCGTCCGATGGGTAGTAATTACCTATTTTCAATTTACCTGCCCTGAGTCCTGTGTTGCTGTGTAGAGCTAACGACGTGTCGGCAGTCGGTGTGAAGACTGAAATGATGAAGCCGACGCAGGCGCACTCCACTCCCTTCTCTACAGACTGCAAGCCGCGACGCCGGCACACTCTACTCCTCTCCTAGATCCTCCCCCCGCAGCGGCCAGTCCCTACCATCGCCGACGCCGTCCCCCGCAGCCCCCACAAGCCGGCCAGACGCGCCTCTCCCGCAGCCCAGCCAGCCCCCGCAGCCGACGCTCCTCCCATGAGCTTACGCAGCCTCCCAGTGGTAAGACAATGGTGCTCCTTCCCCAGGTCAGCCTCCTCCCGCATGTCGACGCAGCCTCCCACAAGCCGGCCAGCAGTGCTCCTCCCCGCAGTCGATGCGGCTCCTCGTGGTGGCCTTGCTTCCATGCAGCAGTAGGCTAGCGAGCGGCGCTACTCCCGCCTCCCATAAGCCGGCGCTTCTCCCCACTGCTCCTCACCGCCGCCCGATGCTCCTCCCCGCAGCAGAGGTACTAGCTATTCTCTTAGCTCTTGTTCTTGTACTAACTTGGTAGCTCCTCCCTGCTAGCTCCTCTTATCCTCTCCGCGCCGGATGAGCTCACAACCACGACGAATCCGCGGAGACGGCGATGGCATGGATTCAGAGAGGTCGTGGCGACGGCGCGGAGGCGGTGACATAGAGAGCCCTAGCCCGTTTTCGTTTTCTATTCTTGTGGTACTATAGAGTGGCTTATGGTCCTGTTCCCGTTTTCTACTCTTGTGATCCTGTGGAGTGGCTCTTCATTGCTCTGATCATCTTGCTGATTCCTCCTCCACTTAACACTAGGCGAGGTGCCAGATGGCCGCCCACGCCTGACGTGGCCTAGGCGGCCACCTTTTAGATCCATAGCAGCCGCGCCACCTTTCTCGCAAGTGAGGGGGCCAGATCAGGCAACACACGAGAGGAGGCCAATTACGATGTTGGGTGCCGCGGGGCTCCAAATTGGCCAAGAATTCTGCATCCTCGGCCGCGCCCGCTGCCACCGCGGCGCCACATGTCAGTGAGACGAGCCTGCCATTAAAATCCCCGCACCTTTCTCCTTCGTCGCGTCGTCTCCCTCCTCCCACCAGTTCCACCGCCGCCTACCCCGACCACTCCGCCTCTTCCGATCTCCGTAGCCGCCGCCGACCGGGCCCCACCAGTCAGCCTATCCGGTGCCTCTGCCCCGCCCCTACATGCCAGCCTCACGCCGCCGCCATTAGTTACACCCTTCCTCCCCCGCCTCCTCCCCTCGATCTGCGAATTAGCAAAGCCCACCGACGAGTGGGCCCGCTCCTCCGCCTCCTCCCCTCTGCCGCGTCGGCCCCGCGCGTCATCCTCACGCCGCCGCCGCCGTTGGGCTCACCTCGCTTCTCCGTCTCCGCTTCCGCTTCTTGCTCTTGCGAGTCTCCGGAAGGTTCCAAACCCAAGGTTTGGAGAGGGAGGCTAGAGCTCGCTAGCCTAACCGCGGGGATCGAAGCAGGGATGAGCGGATCGGGGCGGGCGGGGCGGCGCGGCGACGGCGCGCCATGTTCGGCCGCATGAAGTGCCTCGTCGGCGGCGGCGTCCAGGACAGCCCGCGCGGAGCGTCCAGGAGGGTGTCGCCAGCGTCGAAGCGCGTGCACAACGCCGCCGCCGCAGCGGGGTCAGGGGCCAAGAGGGCGATCTGCTTCCGCCCGCCGGACGTCATGGAGACGGTGCACGAAGTGGCCATTTACATCCACCGCTTCCACAACCTCGATCTGTTCCAGCAAGGGTACGGAGGCGTGAAAATTTTTGCTTTTGGTCCTTTATGATTTCTCTCTCTCTCTCTCTCCCGTGAATCAATGTGTTCTTGGGTTTTGTTTCTTTTCAAAAGTGGGTTGAGTTAAAAGGCTACATTTTTTTAGCGACAGATGGAAAAATTGTAAACTTGCGAGGTAAAATTTCAATTCTGGCACTCCTTTGTATTTTTAGCTAAATCTTTGGGGTTTCTTCGAGCATTTCTTCCTATTTGGGGTTGTTTTTGCTGTTAGCTTTCGCATTTCGCTGGTTGCTTTGAACCTTTTATTTTTCTCGCCGCTGATGTTATGTTTTTTTCGAACGTTAGTGTGAATTGTGAAGTGCGAATATTTGTCGCAACTGAGAAAATTTTGTTTTGCGCATACTTTTGTTCACTTGACTGCAAAGCTTGGCCTTTCTTCGCAATATTTACCTGTGAACACTTCTCTACAGATACTACATGTGAACCTTGTTTAACATTTGTCTATCAACCTTTAATTGCTCATTACGCCAGGGGGTTTGGTTCTTTTTTGTGACTGAGTTTTGGATTATGTGCAGATGGTATCAGATGAAGATTAGTGCAATGTGGGAGGAAGGTGGTAACAAGACGCCGGCTTCACCCGCTAGGGTCGTGCAATACGAAGGTGCGTGCATCTCTTCTGACGCTAAACAGAAAGCTTTTCTATTCGTCGCATGATTTCAAGATGCTTGCGATTGAATTTTTTTTCTAGTACATTTACAATGTATGTGATTGCTGAGTTAGTAATGAGCTACTGGCATATTGCTAAAAGTTTGAACTAACTGTTTGATTATTTCAGTAGCTGTTAAGATCCATAACGTATGTTAGCGAAGAAAATGAATACACTTCTAAATGGGAATATTCATTATGTTTTCGAATGGTACCTTGTTGATACCAAACTTACCTCGTTGCTATCTATTTCTCTTAGATAACATCAAGAAGTATGCTGTGTAACTGGATATGGAAAATAACTGTACAAGCATGTCATACATGACTGCTCATTGTTCCTATACTTACTACCCATCACGCAGAATATATCTGTAGATGCTTTATATTCCCTATATCAAATTGCGCAAGCTGGTGCTAAAACAGTAATAACTGATAACTGAGTACACAACTAAAGGATGACCGTGAGCCCAAGCCCATGTGGAACTTTGTGATACAGTGTTTATGTAGAATGTGGACAAATTTGTACTGGGTCATCTGTTTAACATGGGTGATAATGTTGTACCAAATATGTCCACACTCACCAAAATGGTGTATTTTTATGTTCATCTTTGTTTGCTGTAAGCTAAAGAAGTGTTCCAAGGGTTTTATTTTGGTTGCTATTGCTTGTAAGATTATTCCATTAGAATGTTTTGTAATTGCCAATCTTTAGCTGATAGACAATGACATGCTAGGTGGATTGTGCAGCTCCTGATGTTGGTGCGGATGATGCGTTAGGCATTTGGAAAATAGATGATGTCGATAATAGCTTCTACACACAGCCATTTCGAATCAAGTATGCTAGACAAGACATTTATTTATCTGTTATGGTGTCTTTCAACATACTCAACAGTGAAGAGGAGGTTGGGCATTTTAATATTCCCCTTCTTTCCTTTTGAATCAACTTTACCGTAGCCTTATCATTGCACCTGCTTTATTTATTCAAGGGCCCAGCAGCTTCCGCTGTGATGTTGAAGTTTGAGCTAATATATGCCCCAACACTGGAGAATGGGTCAGTATATTTGTTTTTAATCCATCTGTAGTGTTTCTTTCAAGATGTTGCACATAGTTGAGTACATGTGCATCTTTCGGATTTCATGTATAATACTGATGGTGCTACTGCTTTCTTCTGTTCTAGGTCGGATATTCAAGCTTCTAATGTCACATCTTCAGCTGCTGTGCATGAATTTAGGATCCCGTGTAGAGCACTCCTGGGTTTACACTCATATTGTCCAGTTCACTTTGATGCATTTCACTCTGTGCTTGTTGACCTGACATTACATATTGTGTACCTGAAAGCTGGTGCAAGTAAATCATCATTGAAGGTACACAGGTTTGTGAACCTTTAGCTTTAATGTTCTTTGAAAATGGTGCTCCTATACAAGCTTTCCTGAGGCAACTAGAAGCTTTGAACATTTGGCACAACTGTAGAACTAGTTAATTAGAAACTGTATGGCTGGAATCCCGCATAATTCATATCCGGCCGAGTTTGTAGATTTCTATTCCTGATTGAACACTTGGAATTTAACTCCACAAATGAAGGGAAGATGTATTTATACCAAAATCCTGGCACAAAGCCAGGTGTTGCCTTGGAAGGGTAAATTTCGTGTTCATCACCCAGAAATCGTACTAATGGATTAGCTGCAGTAAATATGTTTATGCTGCGTCAATAATCATGTAAATGCTATCAATTTTCTATTGTGAAATACCCAGCATTTACTTCCCAATTAATTGGCTCTTTCAGCATGAAGGATATTTAATCTGATTTACTATTATGATTTTCTTTTCTTCTTTTGTTGAACACGACGAGTAACAATGGCATTTAATGTGCAGATGCCAGAACAAGGTTTAGGCCCAACATCACATCACATTGTAAAGGCATTATTGACTTCTAGGGAAATGTTACTTGAAGAACTAAAGAAAATCAGTGATGCTATTGGCAAAAAAATTGAAGATATAGATGGCGCTGACTTAAATCTTGGTAAATATGAGTCAGTTCACCCATCAAAATCTGGTGTGCCTAATTCTAATAAAGTGTTCCCTGCAATTACCAAGGGTGTTGGGCACTTGGCTGGCATTTTACATGACTTTCTTGAGGTATACTTCATTTGTCTGTTGGGTGATCTAGAAATGTGTTCATGATATGAGACTTGCTGATTGGAAATATTTGTGTACATTCTGCAGAGACCCAATGATTTGGTCGATGGCACTAATGATGTTATGCTGTATACTCTTTCCAAGGAAGAGTTGTTAGAATTGTTTCTAACTGTGAGCAGCCAACTTTCACTTCTATGGAACGCATTCTTGAAATTTCATAGGTCAAGTTAACTTTTCTACTGATCTCACTTGTGTTCTGTACTGGATTTAGAGTGTCCCTAGAGGCTGTGCATTTGCCATGGTCTATGCTGATTTCTTAAGTACTCCTATTTTATCGAGATATCATTTGTCCAACAATGTTTTCTTTGTCTACCGCAGGATAAATAAAATCAAGATATTGGAGTACTTGCGTGATATTTGGGCAATTGACCGGAGAGCAGAATGGTCAATATGGACTGTTCACTCAAAAATTGAGATTCCACACCGCTATTTGCGAAGCATGAATGATGATTCATCTCACCGCCATTCCCTTCTGAGAGTTTCTGGTTCAAGGAAGCTCCATGATGATGTAATTGTCTGCTCTTGATTGTTAACTATTAGCCATTTTGAACCAACAAGTTCTGTTCATAAGTACTATTTATCACTTTTGTTATCTATATTTGATAGTATACATGTACGTGCAGCCTGTACAAAATTCTGCTTCACGGGCTGATCTACACAGGAAAAGCATAGCACAAATGAAGGTTCGACTATGTTATTATTATTTTTGGAATAGTTTACGAGTACAAATCTATCTTAATTCAAAACAGGTTACTGATTTGAAGCATCCTGCAGATAAACACAAGGTCTGTTCAAGATATGCATATATATACTGATCCTTCATGTGTTCCTGTTGTTCTTATAGAACAACATGTCATGGTTGTTCCACAACATGGTTCTAGCAAGGATTTGGCATCAAATTCTTCAGAACAAAAGGATACCATTGTACTACCTAAACTACAAGGAGAATCTTTGGCACTGAAAAGTGCTGGTAAAAAAAGTGGACGTGTATTGCGAGCTGTCATCTTTGTGCATGGATTTCAGGCAAGTTCAGTTCATCTGGTTTAAGTTTCACTAGAGTTAGTTGTTTGGTGAAACTTACTTTGATTTATAAAATGCAGGGACACCATTTGGATTTACGTCTTGTTAGAAATCAATGGCTTCTATTGGATCCTGGAGCCGAGTGCCTAATGTCTGAGGCTAATGAAGATAAAACATCTGGAGATTTTAAAGAAATGGGTAGCAGGCTTGCTGGGGAAGTAGTTGCTTTCCTGAAAAAGAAGGTGGATAAGCTTGCAAGATATGGGGGCTGCAAAGAATTGAAGCTTAGTTTTGTTGGACATTCCATTGGGAACATTATCATTAGAAGTGCGCTGGCAGGTATTTTCCAACTTTCTTGACAAATTCCTTCCAAGCAAGTTGGTCTTTAGTGGACTACTGACATCTCTGCATCTCAACAGAACCCACATTACAGCCATACTTGAAGAACCTCAACACATACATGTCGATATCAGGGCCTCACTTGGGTTACTGGTACAGCTCAAATGCTTTATTCAATTCTGGCCTCTGGCTTCTCAAAAAGCTCAAGGGAGCACAATGCATCCATCAGCTCACTTTTAGTGATGACCTAGACCCCCAGAATACCTATTTTTATAGGCTTTGCAAGGTACAACATCACCCTGCTGCATTCTGGAGTACCTTTGGCGATCCATCTTATTGCCAATTTATACCAGATTTTATTTGCAGTAAGAAATGAACACGAACTATTCTTATTCTTTTTTGTTATCCTTTCCAGTTGAAGACACTGGAGAACTTTAAAAATATCATACTGTTATCATCACCACAGGTTATTCCGTTTTCTCATGCCTAATAGCTTCAGTTTACTTGTGGATCAGAATGATTAGTTGCATGCTGTGAATTTTTAATCCTTTCTAGTCCTTTGTGTAGCATCACTCGTGTCATAAATTGTGAATGTTTTTAGAGTAAATTAGAGCACATGTCACACAACTGTTATTTTGCTCCCTTAGATCACTAATTTTGTTTGGGTTGTGCAAAGAGGTATCAAATGTGGTCGAAAGGGTTGTTTGGTTTTCGATCACACTAGTTTGACCACGCTGGTTTCGACCATATTTTTTCGATCATGTTGTTTCACGTTGTTTCGACCTCGTTTGGTCCCTGTTTCGACAACGTGGTCGAAACAGCATGGTTGAAAAAAGTGGTCGAAACAACGTGGTTGATACCAACGTGGTAAGACCAGACAACTCCTTCGACCACGTTTGGTACCTCTTTACACCACTCAAACAAAATTAGTGATCTAAGGGAGCAAAATGACATTATGTGATCTACTTGCACCCACCTTACAAGTTGTGTGACCTATGATGTAATTTACTCTTTTTTTACTCTGCCAGGATGGTTATGTACCATATCATTCAGCCAGAATCGAGCTCTGCCCAGCTGCATCATCTGATAACTCAAAGAAGGGGCAAGTCTTCACAGAAATGCTCAACAACTGCTTAGATCAGATCCGTGCACCCTCATCTGAAACCCGGATTTTCATGCGTTGTGATGTGAACTTTGACCAGTCTGCCCATGGACGAAACCTGAACACCATGATTGGCAGAGCAGCTCACATAGAGTTCCTGGAGACTGACCTCTATGCCAAGTTCATCATGTGGTCCTTCCCTGAATTGTTCCGATGACAAATGCTCTTTGGGATACCATCACGTGCCAAACTAAAACCGGATAGTGCACTACCGAGTACTGACGGAGCAAGGAAAAATTACGCTTGCGTTAATGCTTCACCGGATCTCAACACCAAGATGGGTAGCACTACCAGAATTCGACACCAAGATGTGTAGCACCGTAAAGTTCCTAGCAGTAACGGTTTTCCAGCTTGTTACATTTGATTGTATAAATAGTCCAATTTGTTCATTTCGATTTATAGCGCTGTAGATCTTCACCCCTGCTGTCAAGCAGTTTATGTCAAAACAAGCATGATGTGTGTTTGCTTTTCACCATCGTTACGCGGTGAAACCTGCTTAGACGAAGACAATTGTCTGATCTGGTAACACTGCATGGTCCACGCTGCTGTTTGTTGGTTGGTGAAATTGTATTTTACGTATGTGCCTGAGCAGCTCGCTGTCGTGCCGTCCTTTTCGTTCTTTTGTCGTAGCAATGTTTCTGGTGGGCACGACATGCTGGCATGTTGGCTGCACGTCTGAACCCTGTCGATAACGGGTGCAAGAACAAGCGCAGCAAGCGGTTGGACTGTTCAAAAGCGAGCGATCCTTTTCCTTCAAGACCTTGTGCTCTGAACGCTACTGGGTCAAGGCGAAGAACGAGAATCCGCAGCCGGGTCGTCGTGCCGACCTCCGGTGATGTGAGAGCGCCGGGAGGAGGGGTCCGTCTCCGCGCTGGCGTGACGCCGAGGGTCACCGGCCTGGCCATTGCAATGAACTGTTTGTTGATAGGGATCACAATGATCTGTCGCTGTTATTGCAGCAACAGCTGGGAGAGCCTACCACGGCAGAGACAAGTCTCACCAGGACAGTTTCTGAAGGGTCCCAATACAGCTCACAGCAGTGAGGTATCAGTTACCACACCACAGGACACGAGGCTTACAGGAACAACACACTCGTATACAAGCTGTGAGCACAGGGTCTGTTCGGCTGTGCTGATGCCATGCCCAAGCAAGACAGAAACTTCTCCCAGCATACCGTGTTCTTTCCCTCGTCTCAGTCCATCCAATCTGTAGGTTGCAAGCACATGTGAGGGGCTCACAGGCCATGTATGCAAATATCGTTAGCGGAAGGTATATTAGAGGGAAAAAAAAGATTATCAAAAATGGTGATAAAGGCCTACTGTCCTCCGAGAAGGTAGCTGGAGCAGTAATGAAGATGAAGTATAGCACCACACTGGAAATCTGGAATGATGTCATTTAGACATACATTCTTCTTTGGGTTAGTAGTGCTACGGTACGGACCAGAGGCTCATACCGCATTTCTGCTGAAAATCCAAACCCTTGATGAAGATGAGTGAAAACATCCTTTCCTGTTACAAGTTAAGCATTCAAAACAAGCAGCATTGTTTTCTGTTGTGTTTCATGCCTTCGGCTATTACGGTATTAGGTGGTACAGCAAGATCATCAAACTTTGAAAGACCGAAAAGTTCAAAATGGGAAAAAAATGTACAGCTAATCGAATCGAACAACTGGACAAGATCACAAGGCCGTAAACGCCGCCAGCACATTTGGACACAACCAAAACCGATGCTGATTACATCTAACAACAAAAATGAATGATATCATGATGCCTTTAATTGTCATTCTCCAATACTCCACAGGTATTCATGTTCCACAGCATACAAAATCAACTGAATCCGTGAAGATAAAATACGGTCACTTTCATCTTGTTCAGATTTCTACCCTTTTCTGCAAGTAGTAACATCCGGTACGTAGTTTATGAAACAACAGATTTATTGTGAAAGTAATTTACTAAGTCATCAGCAGTTTACGAATTCTGAACATTCAACCACATTGACATGTCCATTATAATCTACAGAACAATGCTAAATATGTCGAGAACAGTTATTTCTCACAACATTTCCATCACAACTTTCCCTTACGACGACATCTGAGGTTAATGTTGGCATGTAATCTACTGAAAGCAAAATATACCAACAATCCCATACTGAACCGGGCCGGGGGAAATCTGATCTTACCATACCAAAGATCAAATTACCAAAATGACTTTAATGAGCTCTGGAACATAAATTGAATAATAAATTAGCCACAGATGGCACACAACAAACAAAAATTCGATGATATATATACCAAATGCAGCATCAAAAACATGGGAACCCAGCAGCCATCTTTACATCATGATAGCCCCTTTCTAATCCCCTTTCTTTACACGAAGGTACGCATTTATACTTAATACGACTGGAACACAAACAAGCAAACCAAGAATAAGAAAGCTACCTATGACCACCACATTGCCCAATCAAAGGCGAAATTTTGATCGATGGATCAATCGGCATTGTGCATGGACGAGTCGAGGCCCTCCACGCGGCTGCGCACGATGCGGTGGAACACCTCGCGCACCTGACTTTCAAGTGGCTCAAGCCCGTCCCTCATGGCTGCGCACACGGCGGCGAGCTCCGCCGCAGCCTCCCGCACATCGGCCTCCCTGTCCCCGAAGAGCGGGATGGGGGCTGCGTCGATCGCCTCGGCGAGCTTCTGCGTGGACTTCTCAAGCAAATGGATTTCCTTGAGCAGGCCGCAAGAATTGCGCCTGTCCTTGCGCTTTCCCTCCTCGGTTAGGCGTTCTTGCAGGGTGAGGAGAGGCGGCGCCCAGGGGAATGCGGCGCGCGGCGGCGCCGCGGGCAGGTGATGCGCCTGGAGCGCGCTGGAACGGTCCGGGCATGGGACGGCGGCGATGAGTACCCACGCGGCGAGGTGGAGCACGCAGCCCATGGCGTACACCGGAGCCGCGAGGCCCGCCTCGTGCGCGCGCGGCGCCGCGAGTCCGGCACCGATGGCCTGCAGCTGCCGCGCCGCCGACCACGTACGGGACACGCTCCACGAGAGGGAGCGGAAGTGGGATGAGGAGGTGGAGGAGCCGACGACCGCGGTGCGGGACGGGGACGCGCGCGCGCGGCCGAAGGAGCGGTTGCGGTGGGAGGCGAGGAAGGAGGCGACGCCGCCGCTCCCCGAGGCGGCGGTGTCGTCGATGAGGAGGACGGAGAGGTCGGAGAGAGCCTTCCGCGAGCGGCGGAGCTGTCCCTCGTGGATCTCCCCCGGCGCGAGCAGCACGGACGCCGCGATGTCGGCGAGGCGCTCCCAGCGTAGCACCTGGTCGACGCCGTCGCGCGCAGCGTTGCAGACGTCGAGCGCCTTGACCGCCCTCTCGTGGAACTCGGCGACCAGCCTCTCCCCCGCGGCCGGCAGTGCCCCGCGGCGGCGCGCCTGGGCCACCACCACCCGGAACTCCTCCTGGCACAGGATGAACGCCTCGAGGAGCCGCCGGATCCACGCGACGGAGAGGATCTCCTCCCCTCCCTCCCCCGCCTCCCCCCCGGGCAGCAGCTCCCCGAGGTTCGCCGCCAAATGGCGCTGGAACGCCTCGAGGTCGGCCTCCTCCCCCGACGGCATGGCCGTGTGGTCGCGGCGGAGCGAGAGGAGCGAGCGGCCGAAGGAGAAGGGCGACGGGGAGGACGACGACCCCTGGTAGTCCGTCACCGGCATGGCCTCCGGCGAGTTCGCCGGTGGTTCCGCCGCGGCCGGCTGGAGGCGAAGCGGATCTCGCGCGGGGGCCTTAGCGGGTTAGCGGGTCCGGCGCATCTCGCGGGGTGCGGAGGAGTTTGTGACGGTGATGTGGGTGACTCGGAGGGGGTGGTGGACTTTTATATAGGGCGTGAGATTAGGGGTTGATTAATTATATTAGATTAGATTAATTAATCGTTTGATTTTGGGAGGTGTGGGCTTAATCATGAAGGGAGGGGAGTTGTTTACATTTATTTATAGGAAGAGAATTCTTTTGTGTTTGGAATGTTTTGTGGGGAGGCTTTGGCTATTGTTCTCGTTTCTCGAGGGGTTGTTTTGCTTTTGTCACAATAATAGCCGTGCCTTTTCCATTTCCTACCATTGGTTTTTCTCTGGCAGGCAGCTATCATTGGTTTTTAGTTTTTGACAATCACATGTTTCCTCTATGGGTTTGTGTAGCTCTAATGTGATAACAATCAAATTCTCTTTTAGAAAAAAAATAACTGTGAAATTGCTTGATCCGACAAATAGCAAACTATTTTTGTTGCACCGCTTTTGTCCACCATTTGTCCACCATTGCATTACCTCGTATATAACACAGAGTTTTTGTTGCTTTTGGCACGTTTTCCGTGATTTCCGGAAGAATAGTCATAACGCGTGGACTATTAATTGTCGGACGACGACCTTGGGAGGCGACATGTGCCCTTTCCATGCAAGTCACTAAATTACCCAATTACTAGTTTATATTTACTATTTGTTTAAATTTTTAAATATAGCAAATGAGCTCAAAAAATTACCAAATTTTATGTGCAGTCTCTCGACACAATGTACTTAATTGTGTAATTTTTTATAATTTTATTCACTCTAAATTTTACTCAAACATTCATCCGGTTATACTGTTTGTATGAGTTATTACACATAGCAAACGAGCTTTCAAAATTATGTAATTTTATGTGTATAACAGTCAATCTAATTGTCTAATTTTTTAGGAATTTTACGTGCTCTAAATTTACCATATTAATTCATTTTAATTTAATCCTAATTAGCAATATGCGATACTCATTTAATTCGCGATTTAAATCATAGGCCGCACAGCCATCATGTGGTGGCTATCTTTTGTAGCGCGTGACCTCCCTTCTTCGCATATATGTCGCCCCTTGCTGCTATCCCCTGTT
The DNA here is from genome assembly GCA_036346245.1 of Bonia amplexicaulis. Classification (NCBI taxonomy): domain Eukaryota; kingdom Viridiplantae; phylum Streptophyta; class Magnoliopsida; order Poales; family Poaceae; genus Bonia; species Bonia amplexicaulis. The sequence goes on along the minus strand of CM070768.1, from coordinate 1,703,363 downwards.
CCTTTCCCTCATTCGCATATATATTGGCTTGTCCATCCTGTCCTCCATGCTCGTTCCCTCGTCTGCACATATGTCACTCTCTCCATGTCATTCCTTCTTGCCTGCTCCCTCATCCACACATATGCCACTCTTACCATGACGTCCTCCCTCGCTGCGTGGTGATGCGCATCGACAACAAGTCTATAATTTTCGGTGGCAACTTACCAGGTTCCCTTTTCGCTCGGCCACAAATACGGAGCTCTCACAGTTGCTCATCGTTCATCTCAACTACGCTTCGCTTCTCATTCTCACGCTCATCGCTAAGAATTAAGAGCGAATAGCATAATTAAGATTTTCCGGAGAGTAAATGTCGAAGCACTCATCATGATCATAATAGTGCTGATTTCTTCCCCCGAAGGTCAGGTATTTTTTGTCGTATGCGTTTGTCATTATTCTCGTAGTCATAGTTAATTAGTGTTATTCAGTTAGTCATAATTAATGTAGCTTGTATTATGAAGGAAGTAGGTCGTAATAATTTAGCCGTAGTTTTGTACTATTTTTTGTAGGTACAATACCCATAATTTATTATTATTGCTAATAAATTATGTGGTAAGGACGATGGTAATGAATTACTCACAATTTAATTTTGGATGAGCAATCAAATTGTTACCAATTAATAAATTATTCATATGTAATTACACACATGTAATCAATAACTTGCATGTTGCTTGTCGTCATTATTTGTGGTAACGCTTACCGCAGGCGGGTTATTGTGGCTTTAGGTAGTCGTAAATATGCAAGACTTGATAGCGTTTTATGATGATGGTCTTGTACGGGTAGGACCCGATGGGTTGGACCTATCGAGATGCTAATACAAAGTGGTCTGGGCGGAGGGGCTCGGCGAGATGAATATTCACGAGCTTCGAAGCTATAGCCAAGGGAGTTCGCCACCGACGCAATGATGATGAAACTTCAATCGAGGGGATCACCTGCATGAATGGCGTGTAGGGGCTCATCAAGGGTGAATGGAACCGTAGCATAAAGCCAATACGTGCAGATTGCCTCCTAGCCCGAGGTGGCCATTTACGGGAAGCCGATGATGTACCTGAGTTTCGTGCGCAGGGCATAAAAAATATTGATGAGCCCGGCACCTCCACACCCAGGCAACCATAGGCCGAGCTTCAAGATGATAGCACAGAATGTGGTGTATCGGAGGGAAGACTCGTCCCTCATTTCGTGCAGAATGATATGGCGAAACATATGGTGGTCAGCTCGCATTGATGACCACGACTATCTACTAGAGCGGACGCTCGGGTTGGAGCCCGACAAGGACACTAACCTAGGCTCCGATGATACCGACAACGACGCACACTAGACGGTTGATCCAATTGGGGGAATTGTGTTATCGGAGGTGCCCTATGTGTCCTCTAGACTCGATGATGCTATAGTACATTCCCTTGTACTACTGCAAGAAGAAGGATCCTAGTGGAGGTTTCAATCCAACATCCTCTTAGTTGGGCAGCTTTTCTCTATCAAGGCGACTGTGCAACAAGTTATAGCACGACACGCCTTGTCCATCAGCCATGTGTATCGAGTGCACTGGTCTAACCCAGACAATTATGCAGTGAAGAGCATAGTGGAAGACTACCCTTAAAAGGTTAGTACTCAACGAGCAAAGATTTTTGGCTCAGTCTTCTTGATTAAGTCGATGATCGACGACACTTGCGAGGCTAGAGAGCCCCTGTGCTAGCATCGAATGTGACTTCTGCATATGTGGCAAGCCTCAACAGCTACCTAGTTATGGTGGACGTGTCCATCTCAGCCAAGATGCTCATGTCAAAAGTCACCAATCTGGTTGGCTATTCAGTCAACTACAACAAGGTCCGACGAGCCAAACATAAGGTCATCGAGTCCATGTATGGGACATAGGAAGAGGCGTACAATCTTATACCGAGATTGTTTCACCAGATGGTGAATCAAACTCTGGCACGTATATAAACAAGCTTGAGCGTGTTGATGCTGAAGGAGGCCCCAACTATTTCATACTAGACCGGCTATTCTGGACTTTCCCTAGGCTGTTCAGGGCTTCAAGTTTGTCGTCATGTGCTTATGATGGATGACACTTTCCTCATAGGAAGGTCAAAGGGCACCATTCTCACCGCGGTGGCAGCCGACGCGAACGACCATCTTCTCTCAGTGGCATTTGCCATTGTGGAGAGCGAGAACGTATCTAGTTGGCTCTGGTTCCTAGCGAACATGAATGAGCGGTGGTTGGTCATCGATCCAATGTATGCCTTATCACGGACCGCAATGTTAGGTTGTTGGCTGCGCCCAACACCATGCAACATGGGACCCAACCCCCTTAGCAGTGGAATGATCGTGCGAACCCAGTGGTGCATGAGGTATCTTACATCTAATTTGTTCACATGGTTCCGCAGTCAGGAAGTTGTGAAGACGTTCAAGGCATTGTGTTTGCGAAACCGAGGCAAAAGTTCGAGTCCATTTGGAGAGACCTAGAAAGGCAAACTACAGAGGGAGAGCAACCCAGCAGCCACAAGTTTCTTGAGTGGATTCGTTAGCAGCTCCTGAATTAGAGAAATTGTCCTTTTCTATGACACGGATGGTGCGAGGTATGAGATTATGACGACCAACATGTCCGAGGTGTACAACAATGTCCTTAAAGGCATGCAGTGCCTCCCCATAACCGCGATCGTCGAGGAGACATGGGCTCGCATTGTTGGTTATTTCATCAATAGAGTCACCGCAGCCAAGCGACAGACGGAGGAAGGCAAGCAGTGGTCTGAGAACATGGAGAGGCACATGGACCAGAAGATGGAGAAGACTCGAATGCACGATATCCGGGTAGTCGATAGCCTCTAAGGAAGTATGAGATCATGCTTCGGTAGAAAATATGTCAACAGTCATGCCAGGGGTGAAATGAAGCAGGCATGCACTCTGGTGATGTATCCACATGCATCTGTAAGCCGAAACTCTGCACAAGTCATGCTCGCATGCGTGCAAGGCATGTGCGCAAATGAGGCAGATGTCGAGCCGTAATCTCTGAGTACTATGACATGCAATACCTTTTTCAGTATATGGAGTATAGAGCTTCACTCCTATAGCTTTGACATAAACTACATGGATCTTGGTCCGGACACGCTACAATAAGCCCCAACAAGGACTTGATGATAACTGCGAAGGGACGTCAGCACACGCGGCGCTTTCAAAATGATATGGATGTCAGCCAACATACCAACATTACCTACACAGTAAAGTACAGGATATGCAAGACCTCCGTGCACTCAATGAAGGATTGCCTCAACAGATCGAGCTCGTCTGATCGCCATTAGGTGTCATGATTTCATGTATCTTTTAGTTTATTAAATTAATTCATATTTGTAGCAATTCGAGATGTAGTATTTATGTGGTGGTAATTGCCAATTAATCAATTGATTACTTAAATGATTAAATCCATAATCTATTATCGTATGTGATTATTTATGAAATCATTGCCATTTAATTGTAAATTTTAGCTATATTATTTTAATTACCAATGACCGAGAGGTCATTGCGCTATAATAGATGCATAATGTTATATTTTAATGGAATTTTTTGTTTATTGTGGCTGCTCTCTTCATTACATGCTGCTTGTTATTTTGTGTAAATATAAAATTCTAGAAAAAAATAAACAATGAAGTACACTGTGTACGAGGCCTTCAGAAACAATTTGTAATGTTTGTACCTCATTTTTCTGCATTAAAAAAACCGTACAAATAGTTTATTTGTATGAATTTTTCAGCAAATTTCATAATTTATAAAATGCCAAAAAATTAGACAATTATGTCAACTATGTCAGAAGGCTACATATAAAATTTTATAATTTTTAGAGCTCGTTTGTTATATGTAACAACTTCTAAAAATAACATAATGGTAAGAAGTTTTGAGCAATATTTAGAGTGAATAAAATTATAAAAAATTATACAATCAAGTATGTTATGTCAAAAGGCTGTATATAAATTTTATAATTTTTAAACTCATTTATTATATTTAAAAATTTAAATAAGAAATAAATATAAACTAGTAATTAATATAGGTAATTAAGTCGGCTTAATTACCTATCGTCTGATAGCGATAAGATAGGGGGCATAGGCGCGTGCGATAGAGGGCACGTGTTGCCCTCGGCTACCGCTCGGTTATCGCGATTATCACGAGGGCATGTATCGCCTCCTATGGAAACCATGTCACTAAAACACTTTGAAGAAAGCCTTTGGATGTAAAGCAAAAATTATAGAAATCATTCGCAAATTTGTACTTAAGAACCTAAAGGTGACACGATATTTTTATAATTATTACGTAACTATGGCTATTCTTATAAATACATGTTTAAAACGTGCCAAAAATAGCAAAAACACTATGACACACAAGAAACCGTGGCACTAAAACACTTTGAAGAAAGCCTTTGGATGTAAAGCAAAAATTATAGAAATCATTCACATGCAAATGTTGTTGGTTCGGACGGGATGCATCAAACAGCGAGGTTACGTACGCAAAGAAAAAGATGGACATCCCTAAACCCGCCAGCTTAGACTCAAATCAAAATCTAACTAACACGCATTAACGAACAGAAAAGTGCTCCCTACTCGCAAACCGAGTCGACGGCGATCGCCGCGACGCGCCGAGCTAACGCGGCCGCGACGCGCACCCGCGCGGCTGACACGTGGGGCCCGGAGGGCGGACGCGGTCCGCGCCGAGCGAGCAAACCGCGCTTCACGGGAACGTTTCCACCTTTCCAGAAGACTTGACTTGGTGGGGCCCACCGGGGAAGGGAGGGTGGGGCAGCGATGTCAGTTGGAACCGTCGCTTGCGGAGTGGCCGTCGCGTGGTCCCACCCACTTGGTGACGCGAGCTGAGCTGAGCTGGGCTGGCAGGAAAAAAAAAGTCGTATTCTAACGTTTACTGCTGCCTTTTGTGCGAAATGGCTGAGCCGTCCGACTAGCTTTTAAGAAGTGTAATTTTAAGACGGAATTAGAAAAAAATATAATAAAAAGTATACTGAATTTAGCTGTATTTATTAAAATTAAATACGACTATTTTCTCTCTGCGTATTACCTCTCATGAATATCTAAAATTTAAAAATTTAAACCATAAGCTACAGTATAAAATAACCCATCTAAAGAGAGGTCACCGATCGACTGTATTACTGCCATTCCATCCTCTGCGATAGCAGTTTATGAGTTTATATTTCCATCGGAGTTAATACTGCCAGAGACTCTTGTGGCTCGTGAGTTTATAGGATTATCGAAACAAGAAGATATAAAATTTACATGAATTTTAGAATAAAAAGCTCAATTTTTATAGTAAATAGTTTCAAATGGATCCTAACCATACATGTTTGTATAAGAATACTACTCTAGAATGAACGTTTGGGACGTGCCACACCCTCTTTTCTTCTTAAGCATCTATTACATCCTAAGAGGCTAAGATGGCATTCTTATAGGCACAGAATGCTCTCATGGATTTTTTTTACTTTATTACCGTGGAAGACACAATTAAAATTCAATAGAAAATTTTAGTATCTCCGAAATTAAAAAGTAGGAAAAGGGAGGCAGGAATTACACAAAAAAAAAAAAACAGGAAGGACGAAACGACGTCCATAGGTGGACGCACCAGCGAGTAGCGAACCACGTCCGCGCGCCGACGCCGTTCGGAATCCTTGACCACAATGCAACCAAGAACTGAAGCTTATTTTTTTTTGTTATAGTAATTAGTTTTTAATAGAACAATTTTTAAAGTAGATTTTATAAATTAATTATAATAAATGTTATTATGATTTTATTTATATCAGCTAAGATCGTATGTAGATATCGTTTTCCGTATCCTCTTATAAATAGATAGAACTAAAATATTTAAACTAAAAACTAAAAGTTACATTAAAAACCACCCTAAATCACAAGCCCAAACCAATCGCTCCTACGTGACCTGCCGCCGTCGTCCTTGCCTCCTCCTCCCTGCGCCGCCACCGCCCTCGCCTCCTCGTCCCGCGCCGCTCGCTGCGGCCCTCTGTGTTTCCTTGCGGCGATACGCACTATTGAGGCCAGCGACGCTCATCGCAAGGCGTGTGGCATCTGGGCTACGATGGTGAGCGGCGATTGGTATCTGCGTGGCCGCCGCCACCGTCTTTCTCTGCGTGGCTGTATCCGGTTGCCCATGCATCTCTGTCATCGGAGCTGTTCTTATGTTTTTGAGCTCAAAGGCACCACGGTTGTTATTCTACTGTTTACCATGCTTCCAGAGTGTGTGGGAGCTATGAAATTTGATTCCTGTCTCTAACTCCCAAGTACTAGAAACACAAAGATTAGTCCTCTAAAAGTAAATAAGAAGCCCATGATTCTCCACTTGAACACGTGCTGGCACTGGAGTTTAATCCAGTCGAACTTTGGGCTATTTTTTTTTTTGCTTCAGCTTATTATGGTTTTTGGTTGTAGCTTATGATTTTTGAACTGATTGTGAGACAATACAAAGAAACAGAAACTCGTATATAATTTTGACCAATATAAATAAAGTCGCTACAATATATACTATAATTAACTTGTAGACTGTATCTTGAAAAGACATCCTGTTCAAAAGCTAATTTATGTAGCCGAAAAGCAGCGTTTAGAAGTTAAAAAAGATACCTAAAAACAAATCTGTAACTAGTTGGTGCCTTGGGCATGCTGTTTCGCTAAGAAAAAAGAGGCAAGAACAAATGTTGTTCAGCTTTTGCTATATGATTATCAGGCAAGACCAATGGATCGATTTGTTAGGCAGTCTGGTGCACATCCCAGGAGGATGAATGGCTTCCAAAGCAATCTTATCAATTCTATTTCGGTAATGCTCGGAACATACCATATCATCACCTAAAACGATGCAGAAGAGGTTGCATCCCAAACCAGCCTCGATTCCGGCCATTCAGGTCGATTCTAGCCAATGCAGATGAAATCATGTGTTCGGTCGATTCCAGTACTGAGAGATGGAGTTAAGGATGGGAAGGGGGAAGAAGATAGATGGGGACAACGGTGGAGTCTTCTAGGCAGGGGAGAAAGATTATGGTTGCCGGTGGCATACCTCCAAGCCATAAATGGTTGTGCACGGCGACGGTTCACTGGAGACAGTGAAGAAGACATCGCCGCTCATGGATCTTGACAGAAGTGGCACAGTTGAAGGGGATTACCGGAGGTGGTAGTGCGGTGGCCGTCAAATTAGAGTGGAGATGGTGATTGACAGTGCTCAAGCTGGAGCGGAGATGGTGGCCCCCCATGTCCGGTGCTGCGAGCTCAAGCTGAAAACGATTTTTTTTATTTTTGGATGTACAGGGTCGTTTGGAGTCAACTGTGGTCAACGACGATAATCAGAGCTAGGCTCACAGAGGAGTTGGAGCCCAAAACGATCGAGGATGCCGGGTGAGACGGTGAGCTCAAGCATGGTAAGAACTTTGTGCCTGAAAACGATTTCTTTGTCTTTAGATGTACATGGTCGCTTGGAGTCAACTGTGGTCAACGACGATAATCGGAGCTAGGCTAACGGTGGAGTTGAGGCCCAGAACGATCGAGGATGCCGGGTGAGACGGTGAGCTCAAGCATAGTATAAAAAAGGCGAAACATGTTGAAGCCGAGTTCGAATGGCGGGATGGTGCCATGTGGCTTGTACGGGCCAATTTAGCAGTGGTTCTGTGGAACGGGGACATGAGAGACTTAGCGATGTATGACAAGCTAGTGGTGAACCTATACGTAGCAAGCATGGCGATTACTTGCAGTGGTTGGTAATAACCGAGTCAAGAAAGGATATTTTGGTAGTTTGACTAAAATACTGGAAACCATCTTGTATCAAAACTGCGGCACATGGGCGATGCGTTGGAGAGCGATTTAGGTCAAGGTGGAACTGATTTGATCTAAGTAGATCAAGGCTAAGGATTTAGCGAATATGAACTTATGCACTTTGAAAAAATGCATAAGTGAACTTGTGTAAGTAAAACCCGTGTGTGTGGGGTTAACGGGTTTTCCCATTATAATAGTGGATATTATCCACTAAAGTAAATAGGTGGTTGGTTGCCCACCTATAAAGGGGTTGGAATGGAGACATGTGCGGTTAATCATCCAACTCATCTCTTGTGCTCTCTTCTCTAGGTTTAGGGCTAGGGTATGAGAGTGAGTACATTGTGTGCTCTTTGTCCTTCAAGATAGAGTGACTATAAAATCTACCTTCTTAAGTAAGCAATATATCAATGTTTGTGCAACTCTTAAGTCTCTCTTATATTTAATTGATGTGTTTGACTTTTGGGTGGTTTCGATCTCTCTTCTTTCATTCTTGTGATCTTTATGTGTTAAGGACGTGTAAGAGCTGGAAATAATTCTTATGAATACATCTCCACCTATCTAGGCACTTTGATAGCAAGATTCACGAGAAAACCCGGTTTGCTTGCCTTTGGCCTCTTTGGTCCATCTCTTGATCCAGGGGTTTTTGGCTTAATTTCTGTGGTGATCTAACTTGCTGTGACATGTGGGAATACATTTAGACCCTTCTTGGTCATCATCATCCCACGAGCGAGTTGTGTTCACCCATTTGGTTTTGGGTCGGTTTCGATGCAACCTTCCAACAAATTGAAAAAGGTCTCAACTTTGGCATTGATTTTCATGATCTTTCATTGGAATATATTCATAATATCCTAGAGAAGATCCCTGCAAGATTTCATGTAATTTGGATCTCCGAATCAAAAGTTCCATCAATTTTAGTTTTTAAAATTAGACTGATTTCGCTGTTCATCGAAGAAAGGAAGTACCGTAGTTATAACAAAGGTACTTTCGATTTTCGAAAGTACCGCAATTATAACAAATGTAATTCTAATTTCTCTGATTTTTTTGTCAAAATTTCAGATATTTGTTTTGCTTGTTTGGTGTTAGTTTCTCATTCTAATATTCGTAGTTTTCTAACTATTGGAGTGAAAGAGTTTTGAATACTTGGGAAAAAAAATTAGAAGACACTATTCACCTCTCTCTATTGCCATTTTCGGTCTTTCAGTTTCCATCTCACGCTTTGATGTCTACAATGGCTCTATTCTTTTAGACTTTTGGTTTCTTCAAAAATTAAAAAAACATGTCTTTTTCTTGAAGAGTATTCTAAAAAAAAAAACTTTTTTCCCTCAAATCCATACGTAACCGATCATGTTACCTATGGATTTCGTGATTTCAATCGAATATTCAGTGTAGTGGCAGAGCCAGTAAAACAGACACATGCAAGGACAAAAAAAAGGGACTCACTGTAGAGCGTAGATACTCGAAGTCACTAACGTTTCACGTACCAAACAAAGCTTGGTTCCAACACTGGCAAGCAAAAGAACAATCAACTGTTTGTGTTACCCAAATTTAGTGACAATATAATGAATGTAAAAACCAACATTTTAGTGATAATATAATGAATGTAAAAATCAATGACACACAAAAAGGAAGAGAGAAACACATTGCATCAAAGAAACCAGAAACTACTTATCTTCTCTGGCCAGATGTTGTCGCAAGTACCAACTCACATTATCATGTCAACCATCAAGGAAGATTTATTAGTTAATTTCAGTGCTCCATTTTATTCGCCAGTAACGAACCCTTATTTGAGTAAATGATGACACTTGGTTCAAGTTATGTTTACAACAGCTATGTTCACATTATCCCATATGGATTTCAATTCTTCAGATTATAAGTTTACAACAGCTTTTGCTAAGAACAATTCAGATTATAAGTTTGTAACAGCTTTTGCTAAGAAATAATGAGAATTTCTCACGAAAAATCAGTCAAATCTTAAGCCGTCGTATAGTACTTCGGATTTGTGCTCTGGTAAAGGCTCTGGGTTTCGGTGTTTCACCATGCTCCCATCCATAGATTTCCAGTGGCCGCCGATGGTGCAGCAAGGTGGCGGGAGGCCGTCAACGGCTGTGGCTTCGGCTATCGCGCCGGCGACTAAAAAGCCAGCTGGCCGGGCGCCAGAGGTGCGAGTTCACCAACCGGTAAACCGAAGTGACCTAGATGAACGTTTAGAGCTGGGCTTTCGATTGAGCTTCTCTTAACAAGCACAAAACTGTCAGACATGCATAATCCTCTGAGACGATCAAACAAACCAGTGCACTGTGCACACAACAAGCTCATTTATTAACATTCATGAAAAAACAACAGGAGCCTCCATCCTGCGATGGATCAGGAGCTGGATTGGAAGCAAATGAAAAATCCATCTTTTGCTGTGACAACTGATATGGCAAATCACAAGTCCACAAGATACACACTTGCAAGTCAACACCAAAGGCACACAATCTAAATTTTGGCACAAATGAAAATCTGAAACTCCTCTCAGTTAACACAATCAAAGTATCAACAACCCAATTAGGTCTGATAATTATTACAGGCAAGGCAAGATGCTACAAAGCAAGCTATTAAAAACAAAAGAAACGGGGATACAACACGGCAACATCAGTAGCAGCTATAAATCAGGAGATATCGGCTAAACATGGTTTTCTAGTGACTACGAGTTAACAAGACATCCACAACAAACAACACAATAGCGGCCCCAGCTAAATTTGAGGGGGCGCCGGTTTCTTACATAAGCGACAACCATGCTTTGGCACCCATGGTTTCATTCGCAGGCCAGCTTGGTGTCGAAGCTGCTCAGGCAGATCGCAAAGGCCTGGAACGCTGAAAGTGGGTAACGGTAGTCCATTGTGAACATGTCCTTTGCCACCTTCCCAAATTGCAGTATCACTTTGTCATGCTCAGGTGGAATTGGCGGGGCAGGCTGCGACGGGGTTTGGGCTCCAGCAGCAGGCTGCGTCGCAGCAACAAGCTGGAAGTTCTTGACAGATGCAACAGTCACCCTGCCCTTAAAGTTAAGGCACCAGCACTGCAACTGCTCGTGCCATCTTGGGGCCTTGTTACGGAGAACCAATGGCCTCTCCTTGCACTCATCGTTGTCACCCAATGCCTGGCCTCCAATTCTGGGGCCACCTACCGAGATGTCAGAGAATCGGGTGCTGCTGAAACGAATGGAGTGGTCCATAATGGATGACTTGGAGAAGGAGATGCTGCCAAATGACTCATCAAGGGAGCGGGCAAGGACACTGTCTGGCTGGCATGGGACAGTGCCACCAGCCTCAATGGATGAGGCAGGGATGGAGTGCATCACACAGTTCATCCGCCTAGGTCCCCGAGTCCCCAAGACGTTCAGCTCATATGAAACCTGTGCTATGCTGTAGGTGCTGGATGGGACCTTTGGCAACACCTTCCTGGAGTAGAACCTACGGCTTGTTTTCCCTGAATGTGAAACATTGGCTGTGTTGCATGGAGGGTGGGTATCATATATTACAAACTTTGTGCCGAGGAGATTTGACCTAAAAGTCCAATACAGTAAATATATTAGTGACACATCAGATAAAAAAAATGTAGATGATGCAACTTCTCAAAATAAAGTTGCCCATTGTTTTGACTTAGTACCTCAATTTTCCGATGTACATGTTGTTTGACCTAGATATATTGTCAGCATTAATAAATATTGTATATTCTGTACAGGTTGCACGGGAGTATCTTTTCGCCGATAGAAGGAACTTTCCATTTTCAATGAGCACAGCTGTAGAAAATGTGTTATAACATGTTAAACAGCAGCAGAGATTAATAAATACTAACAAGTAGGCTGGCAAGAGGAATATATCCTCTTAAGGGATGAATTGAGAACAGAAAATAGTTGTCAGCTGATAGCAGCATGCCAGCACTAAATTACTGGTAGGTGCACACATATGTTCTGGTGTATATGCTTAGTTCATTGGATTCTAGCATATTCGCTATTATATAGTTGGGTTCAAGAAGAGACATGCTTAGCCCCAGATGAAATACAGTTCAGTGGGTGACCACCAATGATCTACTTAGAGCAAGACTCACGAAGTTAAACTGCAAGTAGGCTTGTCTTTTAGCGAAGTTAGTCAACGAGCAACAATTATCATTCCTACTGGATTCTACAACTTCGGTTGTTATAACTACTTAAAGTGAAACTGAGCACATCCTCTACAAGAAAATTATGAAGGAATTGGTTCGCTAGATTTGCGAGGTAGGAGTCAAGAATACCAGTCATGTAGAACAAGAAAAAAAAAGAGAGTAGAAAATGAGTACACATATGCACAAATGACTGGCATGCATTGGAGTACAATAGTTTAACAATACAACAGCTAAACTAACACTAAACATACTTGTTTTTAATGACTTCAATACCTGCAGTAATTCATGTATGATTAGTTACAATGCAAGGACCATGCTACACTTTGGTTGTTATTTTATAAGAAACATGGTCGTGTCTCTTGCATTCTTTTGAATATAACTGCAGATACTATTCATGAGAAGTGATGGCTGTGATGCAGTGTAATAAATTACAGTATGTAGTAAGTACAAACACACATAATACTTAGGAACAGGCTTACCGGAGCTAAGACACAGATATAAGTAGTAAGTTTGGGTAGATTTATCCCTTTTAATGAAGCACTGGATGGTTCCATCTCGGGGCCCAGGCTGAATACCAAATATGGACAACAAAAGCATATTAATGAATAGACAAAATATGTTTCTGCAGTGTTGTCATTTCGCAAACTACTAAAGACCAAATATATGTTTTAGTAGAATCTACAATGATCATCAAAGATATATGATCACTAAAACTGAAAATGAAGCATACAAAGACTAAGAGAGCATCATCACCTGTTTCAGGGAAACAGGAAAAGTGATCTTTCCACAAAATTCTGGATTCTTAACAATCTCTTTACACATCTGTCTCCAGGTTTGACAGACAGCCGCACAAGCGACTACGTGCTTCCTGGAAGGCCATGTAGCCTCACTGGCCTCCAACCTCTCGATCACATCTCGAAGCAATTCTGGAGGCAAATTAGCCCAGCAACTGCTCTGGATCACAGGGGCTGGGTCATGCAACTCGTGGACAGCACTATGAGATTTCCCTCTGCGATGGCCAACAAACTTCACCTCAAACCCTCTTCGAGACAAGCTCCCAAAGCCATCCCTTACATCACGCACAATGCTACGAAACGACATCCACTCCAACAGCCAAGCACAGGAAAGACAACTGTGCTGAAACAACAAAAATTCCTCCTATGGTTGTACGAACAGCATCCCAAGTAATGTTGGTCAACACACTGAACACAAAGAGCCTGCAAAAGGAAATTATTTAGCTGATATCCTTTGAAAATTCTCTTGGATAAAGAATAGAGATTTGTGCTAATTCCCTACTTCCTATTACCAATGACCCAGAGACAAAATTCTCCAAGAAATACCTTCTAAGATACTGAAGCTTACTATATAATTTCTGAAATAAATTAGTACAATCAGTTGCTTGAAACAGAGAAGAAAGTATCATACTTTCCACTTTTGGGTCAATACTATATAGCAAGCATTGCAGAAATAATAATGGCATTTACTCCATCTAACTTTTATGCCATTCCACCATCATACGTACCAAGAAGCACAAGTACAAAAGTTGTATAGCTCAAAGCCGGTTGTGCAACAGTGAGACAACTTCTGTTACAAAGAAAAGAAGGGAAAGAGCGTAACAGAATCTTGTGCCCCCAATCTTCTCTTTACATGGCATCATAAACTTTTTTTCTAGGACTACGGAGAAATAAACTTCCGTTCGGTTTTGTTTGGCCAGAAAATTGAGCGGTACATCATACATGTATCAATTGAACATTGTCTGTTGTTTTAAATGAAATAACAATGAAGTCACTCCTTTTCCAATAGTCAATCCCAATTCACAATCATGAGATCAACTACTTCCAATCTAACAAATAGTAACATAGTTATCAAGTCTCCCCTTTTCTGTCTTCTAGCAATCTACACACAAAAACTCGCCACCATTGCTTTGATTGATGTATCTGAGTAGTACCAGAACACAATACTCAAAACAAACCTTAACTTGCCCATTGTCTAGTACCAGCTGGACAACAACCCAATCTCACTCACAATACTATCAAGCTAACAGAAAGGTTGAGCATAGCACTTGATATACTATCCAACGTGAATTCCTCAGATTGAACTCACTATCATTAAAGATGCATTTTCCCAACATTAGCAGTCGAATACCAATGTTCTAATCATAGCAGCCTAAAATCAATGAAACTGTGATAAGCTAATTGGGTTAGCAACGCATGACAACATGTTAATATCCACATACCAGACAAGGAACAGAACAGCACACAGAGTTGCAGAAGGCCAAAATAAAAATAAAAAAAAGAAGGCAAACTTTTCACGTATATCCACACATAAAGATTACCGGTTGCATTGCCTTGCTTCCACCGAATCCCGCGAAGGTTTACCCCCGTAAGATAGCTGACGAGAACCACCTACGTCTTCACACCCAAATCCCACGAATCGTAAGCCCAAAAAACAGCTAAATCCGCCGCCTCTCCACCAAATTAAGCTAAAAACAAGCCAAAAACACCTCGTTCCAGCTAAAGATCCCTCCTTCCCGCCTCCAACGGACCCAACCCGCCCTCCAACAACGCGAAACCCCGAAGAATCACCCACACATATTCGGAGGAAAGAAGCACGGATCCGGGCGACACGCACCTCAGACTGAAGCGGACCGCGCGGCGGATGCGGGACCGGGGCGAACCGCGTCTACGGGAGGCCGCCGGGAGCGGATCGCGGAGGTGCCATTTGGATCGGAGGAGGGGGAGGGAAGGGAGGAAAGGAATGGAGGGGAAGGGAAGGAAAGAACAAGTGGTGGCGGTGGCTGACAAGCGCGGGGGGCGAAGAAAACTAGTGGCTATTATTTTTGGTTGAAGTAGTGATGGCAATAGTTGTTGAGATAATCGATTCTACGTTACTTAATAGTGTCTATTTCTATAAAATACTTCTAAAAATATTCTCTTTATTATATGCCATTGAACTGTATCAAAATTCTATTATATGCCACTGTCGTCAGTTGGCCGTTAGTTGGGACTATTATCTTCTAAAAAAAAGACCAAATACTTCTCCAAAAAACCAAAGACTCGATTTATTTAAAATAGCAAACACCCTTCCAAGATTATAAAAATTTACAGTGGTATTGTTCAACATGTCAGTGAGCTAGGAAAAATATTTTAAGGCATTGTTCAAATTTCTTCTAGATTTTTAATTTAAATGTTAATAAAGGCTACTATTTTCAAACAGTGACTAAATGAGTTCTAAAAATTCCGAAAAAAAAATTCTCACATGCTCCTAAGATGTCACATAGATCCCAAAAATTATTATTTTGTATTTTTTATACAACAAATTTGTCCTAGTTTACAAAATAGCTCAAATAGCCCGATTTTGAATTTAAATTTCAAAAATAGATCAAATAGAAGGGTTAGTTCACAAAATTTTATATTTGAGTTGTACACTATCCCAATGATTCACCAAAAAAACTTCAATATTTTTGGCTAAGCCAATTTGCTATATATTTAATTTTTTATCATAAGGACAAATTTTGAACTGATGGCTAAATTATCTTTTTCCAGGCCAAACGAAGGCTAACTGATGGCAATGATATATACTAGAATTTTGGTGTAATTTAGTGGCATATAAAGAAGAGAGTATTTTATATTTTGTAGAAGTGGATGCTATTTAATAACATAGAATCAATTATCTCATAGTTGTTAGATTTTGGCGGTGATGGTAATATTGTTAGATTTTGGCTAAGTCATTTATTTAAAGAAAAATAAGAAAAGAAAAAGGAAAAATAGGCCCATTCAAAATGACTTTTGGCTTCTACCTTACAGAAATCGGAAGCCATTTTGAACGCGTTGCTTTCTTAACACAACATTTTCTTTTTTTCCTTTGCATTGTTCGTAAAGATATAACAATTTTTTCTTTTTTCTCTCTCTTTTCATTTTCCTTTAATTAAAAAGTGATTATTCCATGTATGCCACTGAGAGTTAACCTAGTCCCGGATTTGCCATTAGAAAAATGTGCTTCCTTTCAGCCCTCTTCTTTTTAGCTTCTAAAAGTTGCCTTTTGACTTTTCTACAGTAACTAGCTTTCAAATGGAGTGCCTTTTTAAGGTAGAATCTACAAGTTAAATGTAGTACGTGAGTTCCTGTTACTCTATACCCTCTCACAAACATTCCAAAAACCATAAACCGTAGCCATAAGCTATAAGCCGAAGCAAAAAAGAATAGGCTCTCTATCCACTAGTTTTCATCTTATTCCTTTTATGCCACCTCCATCAATGTGCTATTAAATGGGCAGCAAAACGACAAATATACCTTTGTCTTCCTCTTCTTCCTTTCTTCATCCCCTCTCTTCTCTCTCATGGCTCCTTATCACCACCGCCACCGTTCTCACCCGTCCCCCTCACTCTCAGTGGATCACCCCGGTCGCCTCCCCACCTCTCATCGCCGATCTCCTACCCTCCATCGGTGGTGGCAAAGGTGGCAGTGGCGTCGACCGAACTCGAGGATGAGGACGACCTCCTACCTTCCACCAGCAAGCCCAAGTATGGTGGCCAGGCTCAAGGACAAATGTGATATCAAGGCTGTCGGACTCAAGGATGAAGGGGGCGCTAGATCTGTGGTAGTTGAGCATATCTACGACGATGATGGCCAATAGAAGCTCGCCGCTGCCGGCCATGGTGTCCATCCTCTACTCTGGCCAATGCCAAGATCCAGAGCTGCTATGTCTCATCTCACCATTGCTAAGAACCGCCTCTCGAGCCACTGGACCTCTCGCCATTGACAGCCGGAGCCAAGAGTTTCACCCATGCCGACTACCTCCCACGCTGCCCCATCCTCCACACCACCACCGAGGCTGTCGAGCACCACCACCCTTCCCGTCATTACCAGGCTTAGATCTGGCCTGATCTAGGCACATCATGTCTCCTCATCCACTCCTCCCGCCGCCGACATCCTCCGTTCCACCCGTTGGCGTCCTTCCCTCTAGATCTGCCACCCTAGATCATTTCCAGCCAGCACCAACGCTGCCCTTGGCTCTCCATCGGCGGTGTCTCTAGTAGACCTCCATGGCTTTCCTTGTTTTTTTAGGATGGAAGCAAAGAGCAAAGAAGAAGAGGGGCAAGATAGATATTTTTCAAAAAATCTAACAAATTTTTAGGTGCTAACGGCCAATTGCCCTAACAGAGCTAACGATAGTAGCATGGAATGAATGTGAAAAGTTTTTAGTGGTATAGAAGGAACCATACTTTTCTAATGGAAAATCTAGGCTCGGGTTAACTCTCAGTGGCATACAAAGAATTATCCCTTAATTAAATGCCTCATCCCAAAGCTAACAGCTATTGTAGTGTCTATTTCAGCCAAAAGCCAACATTCACATGTTAGATCGAGGAGACCAACTAGAGGGGGTGAATAGGCGATTTTAAAAATATTTCTTTTATTTCTATTTGGCTAAAACCAAGTATACAATGCGGAAGCATGACTCAATTTGGTTTAGTACAACAAGGCCTAAATCAATTAGGTTCACATAATTGCACCAACAATCTAAGTCTATGTAAAAGGTTTGCAATTCTAGGATGACAAACAATCAATTTATTTCTATGAATGTAAGTTTCTTGAAAGTAAATTGAGCACAAGAGAACAAATCACTGTTGACACGGTTTCTTTTTACCGTGGTGTTCGGAGACTTGCCGGTCTCTCCTAGTCCATGTTGAGGTAAATCCAAACATATTGGACCGGCTTCACGAATTAAGTCAAACACCTCAATCTACTAGTGGTAGCTCTTTTCCGCTCCGGGTACGTGAGCTCCAACTGTCACAACTTGCCGGGTCTTCTCACAACCTTCTTTGAGAAGATCACTGCACACGACGCCTTCAACGCTGTCTAGGTGTCGACAAACTCCAAGAGTAATAAGTTAAGCCCCTTGCTTGACCACTACGTGCAACGAATGCACAAACTCAAGTGGATATAAAATCCACCTCTAGATGCAATACATGCAATCTAGAGCCTTTCTTCTTGCTCACAAGGTGCAACACATACACAATAGAGAGGAGAACTTCACACTAACTCAAAGGAATGAAATGGAGTCAAGCAACAACATCTCCAATCGACCACAAGGGATATTTATAACCCACATCACAAAACTAGCCGTTGAAGACAAAAATCAGCATTTCTGGAAGTACCGTAGGCAAAAGTTCGGCACCATCGCTCCCTCAAAGAATGGTCGAAAACTAGCACATAGCAAAATCGAGTACCGCCACACAAAGTCCGATACTACCGTTGAACGATAGTACCGCCCACACATGCGGAACTACCGATTCACAAGAGAGGAGAAAATCTTCCAACATGTGTCTGTTGGAAAGAAATGTACCGTGGATAAATCGGTACTACCGCCGGCCAGTCCGACTGCACAACACATGTCGGTCTGACCGCTGGCCGGTAGTACTACATTTATATGCCGGTACTACCAATGTCCGGTCGTACCACCCAACACATGTTGGTACTACCAACTTCCGATCGTACCGCGCCACACAGGTCAGTACTACCATTTTTCCAGAAGAGCGCATATACTTCAACTAATTTGCAAGAGCGCATATACTTCAACTAATTTGCAAAACATATTTGTAAATTATAGTATCATGCACATAAGGATCAAACCATGAGTCTCAATAGATTGCAAAACATATTTGCACATTTTGAGAATCATGACATAAGGTATAGGTACATAGACTCTTCACGTTTGCAAAACACATTCGCAAACCTAAGTCACACGCTATAAGAATTGTGTATGAGCTTCAACCATTTGCAAAATATATTTGCAAGTATAAGCCTCATACTACAAGGAGTAGGAAACATAGACATCAAACAGTTGCAAAACACATTCGTAATGTATAGTCACATGTTACAAGGATTCAACACATGAGCCTCAACTATATGCAAAACACATTTGCAAGTAATAACATCATGCTACAGAGAGCTAGAGTAAGTGAGGTTGAACTGTCAACACATGATGCGACTCAAGTTACTAGACATGACCCCTCTTAATAGTACGACAATATATACTAGCAATCCGATCTTTCAACCAAACACCAAGACTGGTAAAAAACTAGAAACACATTCTTAGCCCTAATTAGGCATACCTTTGCCTTAAGCAACCTCTTAAAGTTTGATAACACACATCTTCACTTTAAGTCTGAGTCATTGTCTTGATATGTATCAACCCATGATACATCCTTCACTTGAACTCCATCGATACATGATGGGTCTTCTATTGACTTGATGATCAACTCATGATCATTTTCTCTTGGGAATTTTGATCAACTCATGATCATCTCCTCTTAGATATGCATCAACTCATGATGTATCTTCTTCTTGATGGCCTTCAACTCATGAAGCCATCTTCCATCTCGTATCATGACTTGATGATCTTCAACACATGAAGTCATCCCAAGTCATCCTCATTTATGGAATCTAATCTATTCATTCAACTCATAAAAAATGTTAGTCCACAAATCAATTGTTATCAGTTACCAAAACTTCGTCATTAACTCATAATGGAGGGAGTAAATTCTACAATCTTCCATTTTGATAATTCATGACCATGTCAACAAATAATGAGATAGAAAATGATTTGCGAGTATACAACATGTACACAACATTTGTATAATTTAGAATAAGCTTTTAAAGCAATTAACTTATTTGAATGGAAGTGCTTATCTTTGAGATTGATTGCTAGCAAAGCTTACACATCTGGTTGTCATTAATCATCCAACCATTAAAACATAATAGAGAAACTAGATAACACCCAATTACAATTAATTTAAATTAAATAAATCATGAGTATATATAAACTACATAAGCTATATATACTCAAGGGATATATTTCAATGTAAAAATTCTTAATATGTGTTGAAAAGAGAAATATGTATCAATACTTAATGAAACCACAAAGTATAGAGTGAACTACCCTTAAATGTGTGCATATAAGAATGTATAACAAAAATATATGTACATATTCAAATTTGACTATTTATAGAGTTCAATCTATATTTTGGATCCGATGAATATACTAAGTTATAAGAATGTGATGTCGAATGCATACTTTTGTGATTTTCACCTTTTCATCCAAATGAGACTAAATAATATCATAATCAATAAATATGTTAGTCTCACAAATGTATTTATCATTATCACCAAATCCAACTTAATGGAGCTTGAAGTTACACCGCGGCCAAAAGTCGTTTTGAACGGGGCCTTAATACCTACATGTGATTCTTTTCTTTGTGTTGTTTTGTATATGTTGTAATTTTGTTAGTACTATTTTGAGTATTTTCATATATGAAAATCCATATTATCTTTCTCGATTATCATGGAATTCTTCCAGTTTTTCTATTCTATAATATTGGATATTCAATACAAACAAAACTATTTAACTCAATGGCACATCCACCTGTAGGGCTGGTTGTATGTCTACCCAACCTCACCAACATGAAATGTAGATCAAATAAGAAGCTCGTGTTGCCCGGAGTATGTATTAGTCATTGTTTCACCCCCACTCACGTACTGTTATTTTTGTCTTTTCAGCATATTTTGGTTTTTGGCTTCTCTTAACTACTTAAGTAGCAATAGTCTAGTGTCCAAAAACAACAAGGCAAGTAGGCAACAACCAATAGACATACTGACATAGTCCAAGTCCAACAATAACAAAATATGACACATTCATGCTGGCAGTCCAATTTTGAAATAATAACAAAAGCCCCAACATGGCAACATATATTCAGTCTGTTGTTGGAGTTGGATCTAGGCCCGACATTTCAATGCTATCATGACATGAAAAATAAGCTAATTAGTTGAAGCATTTGTCAATTGCCATCACATATAAATAGAAATATATTGCATATATTATAGTACCTTCATCAAGTTTAGACAAATCCACTAAATCGGCTTCCACATTGATGCGCTTTGAAGAACACAACCAATCTTGTGCACATATTAACCATTGGAGTGTGGATGGAGTCAAGGAGGTTCTAAAATCATCGAGAACACGACCAATAGTACTAAAAGCTTATTTAGAAGCAACAATTGATATGAGGATTGCTAATATATCACGAGCCATCCGTGAGAGGATTGGAAAATGAGGTGAGTTGTATTTCCACCAAGAGAGAATATTGAAGCCATGATCATCATCTTCTATATCTTCAGCAAGGTACTTATCTAATTCAGATTTGCCACCACTTCCACTAAAAACTTTCATTCTCTTATTATATAAAGACATCATAATATTTGTAGATGCACTTGAATGCTTAGTACCACTAGCATTTTATGTATTTAATGTTACTTGTCTCTCACCTTGGTTTTCATCAGGAGAGTACATCTTCTTGAATTCTTCAAAAACATCTAAGAATGTTCTATTTACCTTATCCCAGATCTTTGCACCTTTAATATGCCCATAAGTCAAGGTAATCGCGTTCTTGAAGAAATCAGATTGCTTAGTCCTTGCACAAACATTAAAAAAGTGAGTGACCATTGGATAAAAACATCCATCCATTGATAAAAAATGCAGTAATAAAGATTAAGAATTACTTGTACCTAGGATCAAGAATTGCGGCAATAAAAATTAAGTTGTTCATCTTCTCAAGATCCCCCCAATATTTATCAAAATTTTCCTTCATCTTAATAGCCATGTGTTTGAAGGTAGTGTCATCACCATCATCACGTTGACTCCAATCGACAACAAATAATTTACACCAGTAATATCTTCGAAGAAAGTGTGGAAGTAATATACTAAGTGCCAATTTTTTTTGTAAGGTCAAAGAAATGTTTCAGGAACTCTTTGAAGTCTTTCACGTACACCCAATCATCATATGTTGGAACCCCATCCACACCCAACTCAGCCTTATAGGAAGGGTCCTAAAGTTCAAGCCGCTCAAATGCCTTCTCAAAACCCACGACAGTCTCTAACATAAGATAAGTCGAGTTCCATCTAGTGCACACATCAAGTGACACCAAACCTTTTTCTTCTACCTTGCTTATTTGCACACACTTTTTAAAGGTATTCATTCCTGCATTACGAATACAGGAAATAGCAGGGGCCATTGTCTTCAACCCATCTTGAACCACAAGATTAATAATGTGAGCTACGCATCTCATGTGAAGATGATTACCTTTCACAAATATACCACCACGATTTTTCAAAGCACTCCTCATGTAGCCTATAGCTCCATTATTTGAACTATCATTATCTACAATAATAGTGCACACATTCTCAATGCCCTAGTCAAGCAAACATTTATCTAGTACTTTTCCAATGTCTTCCCCTTTATGACAGTCTACCAAACAGAACTTAAGAATTTTTATGTTAAGTAGGTAATTGCTATCAATGTAATGCGCAGTGAGAACCATGTAATTTTGAAGGGTTGAAGAAGTCCATGTGTCAGTTGTGAGACTAACTGTTTGACGAGAATCCTTCAAAAAAAATTTTAGCTTTCTTTTCTCATCTTCATAAAGGCGAAGAATGTCTCTATACATTGTTGTCCTAGATGTTGGATTGAACCGAGGACAAGCTTTCGACATAAAGTACCTAAAATCTTCATGTTCTAAGAAGATAAAAGGAAGCTCACCTACTATTATCATGCGAGTAAATGATGCCCTAACCTCTTCCGCATTGTATTGCCAAGGTACTATGCAACTACTTTGGCCATCTACACTTCGTTAGAAGCTTAGTTGAGTCTGACTGTTGTTCTTATCAAGATGCTTCTTACAACATTTTGCATGAGAGACTAGTGAGGAGTACCATTCTTTTGAGAATCGCAGGTAAGGATCTGAGAACAATACTTGCATTTAGCTTTATTCCGGTCATCTGGTAGTCGTGTGTAATGGTTCCATATCTCTGATCTAGGATTCATTTGTTTCTTTATGTCTTGAGCTTCATTGGGCCTGACAGCTTCATCGCTGCCC
The DNA here is from genome assembly GCA_036346245.1 of Bonia amplexicaulis. Classification (NCBI taxonomy): domain Eukaryota; kingdom Viridiplantae; phylum Streptophyta; class Magnoliopsida; order Poales; family Poaceae; genus Bonia; species Bonia amplexicaulis. The sequence goes on along the minus strand of CM070768.1, from coordinate 1,680,454 downwards.
ACATTCAAACTCATACCCACTGACCTAGCAGCAACAACATGAATATTTGCAATATCATCCGACTCGGACATCTAATAATCCAAAAACACAAAGATAGATAACCGTTACATAGAGAAATATTTGCAATCTGGCATTCTAGCAATTATTATTTGCTAAATGAAACATAGAGAAAGGAATTACTTTGCAAGATCCTATTGACTCTGTAACTCCGATGTTGTAGTAGATATATCAGTCAATCACCATCGTCAATCTAGCTTCAAGGTTGCATTCACCAAACAAGCAAATGAATCAAGATATTATATAACAAATTCGGTAGATTTAGAGATTTAGGAATTAGGAGTTAGGATGACTGGACTACTGGAGCATTTAGATCTAGAGATGGATCAGACTACTGAAGCATTTAGATCTAGAGATAGAGGTGGAGAATGGAGAACAGGATAAGACCTGGTAGTTGGCGGCTTGGCGCTGGTGTCACTGTCGGTGGCTCGACGCAGTGAGGGCTTGGTGCCGGCGTCTTCACCTCTTCAGAGAGGGAGCCCTGAGGCGAGGAGTCTTGTGAGGAGGCCGACATCTGGGCCTAGGAGTCGGACTGGGTCTGGGAGCACCGAGCCATTGACGGAGGCAGAGCACCGGGCCTGGGAGCACCAGAGCCCCGACGACCGCCGGCCGGGCCTGGGACTAGCAGGAGCACCGGAGCACCGAAGGCCGGAGCCACCTACGCCGCCTAGGGTTCAAGACGAAAGGAGGAGTGTGACTATGTGCTGCGATGTGCGCTACTGCGCTTTGCTAACTAGTGCTCAGTGCTCAGCAGTCAGCACTTCAACAACCATTGAGCATTTCAGCTCGGTTGGTGGGCCGCGCTAGCACTGGCGCTCCTGGGTTTGGCCGCTTGGGTGGGGGCTTGTCGGCTTAGGCCCTTGGGCTGACTTAGACACAGACGAAGTGATGAATAGACGAAGGAACGACAATTCGATAGTTTCGGTTTTAAGCTAGTTTTTACCGAAAATACCAAACAATAAAAAAACCAAATCTTCAGATCCCGAATCGAATACTGAATACTGATCAAACTAAGTTGACCAGTACGGTTCGGTGTAAAAGTGCATAGCCCTAGCTGCATGTAGCTATGCTATGGTAGGTTGCTAGCTAATTATATGCATATTGGACTAATGTAAATATCTTCTACTGCATGCTGCTGCGTTCTTGGTAGGCATACACGAGTACTTTGTAACATATACTACCTATATTAAGTCCAGGGGATTCCCGGCCTGCCCCCGCACCACGTCATCAAAAGTGCGAAAAGGACCTCTAGGTTTTTCAAAATTGCATGCGGGCCCTTGTTTTTTGCATAATGGACCCGCCATGTCAGGACTTTCATAAAAAGGCCCTTCATTTTTCTAAAATTATATATGGGTCCTCGGTTTTGTAGAAAAGTCCTCCTTTTATGTGATAAAGCCACACGATTTTCCGTTATTACGTATAGGCCCATGATTTTTTTCCGAAAAAAGCCCGTCGCTTTTTCCGGAAAAACGTATGGGTCTTCGATTTTTTAGGAAAAGCCCCCACGAACTTCGGCCCTTTTTTCATATGGTAACTAGCGCGATGTGGCGCCGTGGTTCCGCTGCTAGTACTATATTACTATACGACAACAAATGAGGAGTGATGTTCATACCTCCGTGATGCTGACTTGATGATGTTCATACTGGACTGAACTGCTAGTGGTTATTTCGTGTCAAGCAGCTAAGTTTGTTTTACAGGAATAGGATTACACTGCCTGTCGTCGAATGTTACGCTACAGAGATCACACTTGCTGTGGATTTCATGTCATTGCAGTGACCTGGATGTACCTGCTACAGAGATCACACTTGCTGTACATGTACCTGTGGATGGATAGATGGATGGATTTCCTGTCCATTTATCAACTGCATCTGGCCTGGCCTGGCGCTGTTGCTGGCTGCCAGTGGGCTCAGCTTACGGCGTGTTTGGTTCAAGGGAGGATGGATTGGTCATCACAGGATTGCACCAACCTGGAGTTTCATGGACTCTCCTCGCTCCATCAATGGCCTACTTCTGCAACATCTCCCCGGACTTCTCACATGGTATGCGTGTTAAGAATTAAGATGCAGACCGGCGACTCGGTATTTGGTAAACTGATGAGTAAATCCTATTAGTTTCTTTCAAAATTTGATCCTGATCTGTCACTGTTTCGTGGTACTTGATGAGTCTGAATTTTTTTCCTTTAGAGAACTTTTCTTTTTGAGATCAGATTCAGATACTCGTACTAGCGTGACAACTGGCAAGTACTATATTCTCACTAAACATTTTTCCTTTACTTATTTTTAGATGTTTACCTAGCAGATTTGTCCTTGGTCAATCAATCGACTGCTTGAAACAGAGTTCTTCTGAAAATTTTACAGCTTAAAGGAGGGCATCAGCTTCGACATACCATCCCCTCGAAAAATAAAATAAAAAGAACGACAACATTCAAGATGCAGTTGATTTTCAAGAAAAAAAAAGCCGCGCAGTAACTATGGATGCCTACAATCATTTTTTTTGGCAAAAATTGTACAAGAAAACAAGGAGACAATGCTAGACTGAATGGCAGCAAAGATTCTTGATGAACAGCCAGAGCTTGTTATACAGAAAGTATAGGTAGAAACTTATGACAGCAATTAGCAGCATACAACACGTTCTTGAGGCTTCACTGTGAGTGTTTGTGGCTAGCAAGCCTACCACTCACTCACAAATCAGAGCTATGGTACATATCAATCCCACTAGCGCAAAGAATATTACAACAAAAACGCAAAAACTTAAGAGACACATCATAGGCATCATAAAAACCAATTCTTGTGCAGTGAGATGCCAGGCGAAGTACACGGTCGACCTTCTAGCAGTATTCTACCCTAACATCATAAGCCATCAGCAACCTGAAAGAACCAATAGAATAAGCAAACTCAAGAGAAAAAAAAACTTAACAGTCTTATTAACTAATATGATATCAAACAACAATACAACTTCATGAATCATGACAATTAGCAAGTAAGGTCAGCATGGGAAGGCAACACACCACAGCATTGAAAGTAACCTTAGCGGTCCTTAAATAGTGTGTGTGAGTACATGTGAAAACCCAGGGTACCTTGGCTTGAGCACTAAACTGAAGCTAAGGCTAATCCAATGTAACATTGTATATATGCTCCTAGTATGTCGAAGTTCAGGTCTAGAACAAAACTTAGTGAACTTCTAGTACTTTGCAACTGCTTCAGAAGCTAGAAAGCTCTTGCTGTTACTTTTGCATAAACCTCTATATGTACTAAACAACTATCTGCAACTTTATCTAGAAGCAAGATGATTATTCATTGCGTATAACTTCTGGACACTATAGCCAGGAAATTCCTACACAAATTTTGGTCAGCAAATTTGTTTCCTACCTCACAAGCCACACCAAATGGAAAGAAAAAACAGAGCAGGCCTGATGAGGTGTTCTACTAAATCTCATATTTCTAACAAATTCTACCACTTATATGCTACCTTAAAAACACCAATAAAAAGTTAAAAGATACAACAACAGGATACAAGTTGTTTGTTAGGTTGCTGTTGATCAATCCTGTGAATGTAATCTCTTCTTGTAGTGTTTATATCGGTTTTTAGATGATTTAGTTCATAGTTAGTCTTGTACTTGTTTTCTCTATCCTAATTCAAATGATATGCAGCCCTCTATTCTCAGAAAGCAACAGGACTGATAAGGATAACTGACACCAACTACCAACCGTCAACAGCAGGCAGAGTACAACCATCTCAGGTTCAGGGCACAGCTAGTATTAATGGTACAGTAGTTTGCCTTTGTTACCACTTACCAGTAGCTAACAGTTTTCGAAACCAGGGATGCATTCTTTTCCATTTTATTGAACAGAACCAACAAGAGTCTATTGGTAACTAATAATCCAATATGCTCTATAAAGTGTTAGTATGTGTCAATCGAATATAACCATCGTCCTAACTTTTACGAAACCATTTATAACCCATTATGCGGTCTGGTCTACAATTTAATGGAATCAACTAGTACATGGTATCTAATGCCTGATATATTGGTTGTAGGATTAGTAAGTGTAAACATGTCTAGGACAAAAAACCATATCAAATTAAGTTCAGTTGGAAGTCTGCAATGTTCAAAATAGTGGGCAATCTAAGTATTTTTTAAAATGGAGTATAAATATTAAATACGGAACAGATGTCTATATGCATTTCAAAGCTTCTAGTAATTCAGACTATTGTGAGTTACTATGCTATAAGACATTGAAATAAGAAAATACTACAATTTAACCAGGGATACAAATTGATGTGAAAGTTAAAATAAATGAAACTCGCATGTAGTATGTACAACCACCATATCACCCAAAATCAGTGATCAATGCATAGAAAATACGAATATACCATGTATATGGCTGCAGGCATTACTGAATAAGTACGGTTACTCCTCATATAATAGCTCAAACTAATGATATAAGCAATTTAAATTCTTATTGTACACTAGTCAAGAAATCAAGATATCTCAAGAATTACATGGCTTCCTAAACAGGCACACCAAACTTTGAAACATTTACAGAGAGTTAAAATACTAAGATGAAATAATGTGTTAATTCGTTATCAAATAGCACCTAGCAGCACACCAATAGCAAAGACTTGGTGAAAGAAGAAAAGTTACTCAAATGATTAATATTGAGCTTACTCTGGTAATGATAATGGAAAGCTAGCTTACCATCTTACAAGTCAAGTCTTGATCAGCTAAATAATGTCATGAATGATTGCCATTGCCTTTCAGCTTGAGTTCGAGCTCTAACTCTTTGTGTCTTACTTCCAGCTCCAAGCGTTTATTCTCAATCTTCATTTGTTCATTCTCCAAACTCATCCTTTCCAGTTCCCTGTCCTTCTTTTTACTGAATTGTTCCCACTTGAGGCGTTGTTTTGCAAGCTCCAGTGCCTGAACTTCAATTTGCAAGCGATGTTTCTCAAGCTCTGCAGATTGTGTGGCCAAGTCCTTTTGTGCCAAAGCCAAGTTAGTTCCATCTGGAAAAACTTTGTTGATATCCAGTGTGACGCCATGGGGATCAGACCTCCTTCTACAGTCATGTGAGCTGGAAGAGTTACCGAAACCTACATCCTCATGATCCCCCATATACCACATCCCTTTATGTATGGGCAGGGTGCCCTTATTTCGACGCATGGTGTGATGCTCCTCATCATTCTCCTCATAATCAGTGCCTGCACTTTGAGCATCTTCATCGGCATCTCCACTTGCTCCCCTCGGATCATTTTCCTCTTTACACCCAAGAGCAAGCTGCAGTGAATGCTGAAGCGCATGATCTTCAGGCAAACTCACCCGGTTGTTATTATGGTAGGAGCACATCTCCTCATAGAATAAGTGCTTTGAGCTCAATATCTTCCTCGCATCCTCTTTCAATTTCTCCGAGAGATTATCCATGCGATCCAGAAGTGCCGGATTCTCCACAACCTTGCAAGTTGTACCCCGACCAAGGATATCCGTGAGCCTTTTGTATCTCTTATTCAGGTCATTGAATTTATCCTCACACTGTTGCGGTGACACATTGCAGCCTCGCTCGCCCATGACCTTCGATATTGCCTTCCACTTGCCTTTCTTCTGCATCATTGCACAGCTCCTCTTCCCACCTCCTGAATCAGCTCCTGGATCCTCCCCGGTGTAAGACACTGCAGTAATTAAAAGCTTAACCATTGAATCAGTCCACTTCATCCGCTGCCATGCAGAGCCCTTCTTTCCCTTGCCACTTTGGCTATCAGTGGCATCCTCGTTCACACCATGCTCCTCATCATCGCTCATGCAGTTCTTCGTGCGATGATGGTGGTGATCAGTCTTGCCGTGTTCCCCAAATTGAAATTCCGACAAGTGATCAGAATCCGTGATCTGGTTCATAGGCAAGGAGAAATTGCCAGGCATCTGAGAGCGGCTGAAACCCTGATTTGCAGAGTCTGGAGCATGCATTTGCATGGGGTTACGATGCAAATCTAAACTGCCATAAGGTGTTCCTTGCATCAAGTTTCCAGAGGGTAGGTTATTGCCTTCCATTCGCCCAAAGGATCAGCCAGACACTAATATTTCTTATTGATACCATATATGCCACAGGTATTTCTTATCAGTCTCGCGACACCACCTGAGAAAGTAATGCAGAAGAGATCTCCACAGCGACGCCGGATTACGCTGTAAATCTAGAGACGCAGTTTAATGAAGCAGCTCATCATCTGAGCAATTCAATTCCTCAAGAATCACCCTACGGTCAAACGGGGGCAGAGCGAGTATTCCCGCCCACCGATAGTATGGAGATTGGACGGAGCATCCCAGAAAGATTAGGATTCGATTGGCCACGGCGAAAGACCAGAGCAAATTGGTAGATCCAAGATTTGGATTTGAGGGAAGGGCAGCGATATCAATACGAGATTTGGGACCGTGCGAGACCCATGCTGACCACGATTACCACAGGAGCAAGCAAATCTTGAGACCAAACCTGAGCAATACACGACGACGACGACGACGACGACTTCCTCTCCCTCCCTGTCTTTTAGGCTTTTAGCTTTTCTTGGAGCTGGCAGAAGAGAACAGCAAGACTACGGAGAACTAGAAATTGACGCATTTTCTTGATTTTCTATTTTCAAGGGAAAACAAAAGCAGCTGTGGATGGGTAGGCGTGCCTGAGTGTGATGACATGCGTGTTGGCTAGGGGGACTGTACTACTCCCATTTCTAAGTTTTTTTAAAATAATCTATTTTTTATTTTAAATTATCTATGATTTATTTTTTTTACAGTTTTGATCATCAGTCGTCCAACTGTTGGGCTATTTAGGCTAGTCGCCTAATTGTTAAACAACACGTGGTCAAATTGTTCAACCGTTGGATGACTAGTACCTGTCGTCCAGCGGTTGGACGATAAGCCTCTAGTCATCCAATTTGGTTGCTCGACTAGTTTAAGTCACCCAACGGTTAAGCGATTAGAGGTAAAAATAATAGTATGGCGCCGGATGGCCATATGCGTGCAAGGTATAGCCCTCGGTGGCTTAATGGTTGGGCGATTTGAGCTAATGGTCCAACCGTTAGGTGACTTGGTATATGTCGTCTAATAGATGTACGATTATCCTAAGTCATTCAACTTTAAAACGACACATGGTTAAAACCGCAAAAAAATAATTTTAAGTTTTCAGCAAATCTTGAGACCAAACCTGACCAATACACGACGACGAGTTCTTCCTCTCCCTGCCGGTTTTTAGGCTTTTAGCTTTTCGTGGAGCTGGCAGAAGAGAACACCAAGACTACGGAGGACTAAATGGCGCATTTTCTTGATTGATTTTTTTCTCAAGGGAAAACAAAAGCAGCTGTGGATGACTTGGAGTGTCTGAGTGTGATGCCACGTGTGTACTACTGTCGTGCCTCCCATATGTCCCATTTTCTTGGTGCTCGCGTCTGTGCTTGTCCCCGTATTAATCCATCATAAATAATAAAAAATACAGAAAAAAAATATTTTTCTGTATTTTTTATTATTTATGATGGATTAATATTTTTTATTTTTAAACTTCAGGTGAAAATGGGTAAATGGTAAAAATATAAAAACTTCTGATATAGATTGTTGGATCAATAACGATCGGTTCACGAGGAAACACGGAGAAAAACACCACGCGCGGGGACAGGAAAGCTCCGTTCTGCGAGTTCTGGTAACGTTGAAAGTTATTCTCTTTATATTTGATCTAAAGTTCGGCATCTTGGTATGCATAGTTTTTTTAATAAAGTGACAGGCATTTGAGACCAGTGTAGTACTGTTGTGTACGTTGTTAATAACATGGTAGAGGTAACTGGTTTTTTATTCGTAAATCCTATCTAAAGAGTTATGAAGATCAAAATTAAAAACCAAAAAGCAAAACACCAACTTTAAAATTCAAGAGAGGAAGATTTTAGCATCTCACTGGTCTAACCACCATAGATAGTTTAGTCTGACCAATGGGCGGTCTGACCGGCTTGATCACGACGATCTGATCGATGACCGTTGGATCGGGCATAGGGGTAGTCTGATCGCTCATCTGTTCCCAGAACGAAATAACAGCATGAGGCGAGACCAAGAATGGTACAACTCCTAAAATCTTCAAAAGGGAGATGAAACTTTGACCACACCTTGCTTAGGGTCTTAAGAACTTATTCCATCCAAAAGTCGCATGAATCTTGGTCAAAGTTTCAACCATTCCTAAAGACAAGCAAGATTACATTAAAACTGGACAAACTTCAAAATCTTAGGATATGAGTTGCTTGTGGATAGAAGATAGCCAAGATGATTTTAGATGAATTCTCACATATCACAGCAAGAAGTTTCTCATGAATATTAGAAGCAAAAACCCCTGAATAAAGAAACCTCAAGACAATGCCAAATACAAGCAAAATGGGGCAACTTTGAAATCCTATGTGCCTAGATGGATGCGATTAAATCTCTATAAGTTATTTTCATCACTTATACATCTTTATCACAAAGCAAGATCAAAAAGGGAAGAGAAGATATCAAAACTAATAAGAACAATAGCAAATCAATCAAAACAAGAAGACACTATGAGTGATAAATAAAATTGATCTATTACTACTTGAAGATTAATATTTTACAGCCACTCCACCTGAAGGGTAAGAGAGCACATCACAACACTCACTCTTCTTTAACCTTAGCCCTAGAACACAAGGTTGGAAATGATTGGATGAATAGCATGCAGGCTTCCATCCTAATCCGTTAAATAGATAAGTCAATCAGTCCATATCTAATCCTAATTGATACTATCCATTAGCATATTTAAGAAAAACACGTTAACCCCACACAACATTGATTTTACTCACACACTTAACTTATGCATGCTTTTCAAAGTACATGGGTCCAAATTCACTAAGTCTTTAATTTTTTATTCACTTGATCTTTTAACATCTTCTTGATCTAAACCGCTTTCTCAAACGCTACTCAAGTCCTGCTTTTTTGATCCAACAAAATTTTTGGTATTTAGCAAACTACCAAAAATACTCTTGTCTTGACTCGGTCTTCATTTTTCCTTGAAGCACCACAGATCTCAGAAACAATTACATCCAGTGTCACTCGCATTCATACCATCCACAAAAAACCGCGGGAAAAAAATCCCAAGAGAGAACTGAAAATGACTAACCACAAGAACTGGAAAACAAGAGCACAAAGCAGATCCAAAGCTACACATCTGAACAATTAAAGCCACAGTTCGAAGGCCAAAGGGCATCCAAACCACATGAAGAAATCAATGTTTGCACATGAAAAGCTACAAGTAGCAATGGCCCCTCCTGCCCACAAAGCAACACCCCATGTTCTCCAAGTACAGGACCATGTCCCTGCCTTGATGCATTCGGCAATCAGTGGCACCAACATGCCATGTTTTCAGTACCACATGAACCAAAGCAGCTGAATATTTCCATCAGTTCTTGCGTTGATCGCAACAGTGAATAGCCAGAAGACAGATCAGCTAATAATGGAATCATTACAATGCTTGGACATCTGCCCAAAAGATATAATAAATATTTGGTCACCAAAGAAAATGTTCTTCAGGTAACAGCATCAACAAGGACATCAGTAAGATTAACTCGGGATGATCACCAAAGATGGAGTTAGAACAAAAAATCATTAATCGAATTGGCAATGTGACTGGATTACATATCTCAGAGATGAATGTACAGGAGAAATGATAGTGTGACTCACACGAAAACTCTTACAAAAGATTGTGGTAGATAGTTCAATACTTTTTAACACTAGCACCAAACTTGGCATTAAAATAAACTGGAACATGCAATATATGATTCAGCACTGGTCAAATATAGCAGCCACTGAACACATTAGGAGTCTAGAAGGTACACAATTTTGATCCAATATTCCAATAAACAAATACGGCAATACAGCTCAATGGATCCCCAGCAATCTCAAACATAGTAGCTTACATGGGAAGGACTTGAGAAAAAAACAGCCAAAATAGAGTAGAAATTAAGACCACGAACCCAGAGCTTAGAAGCACTTCCGGTGAACAATCGCTGGACCCGACTCATCATACTCGCCCTTCGAGATCCACATCTGTTGCATAAAAATCAGATAGGGCTGTTAGCATACGGACGGAAACAAATAAAGCATGACTTGTGCAATACAGTAAACCTGCTATCTTGGCAGTCTCCAGCTCCTGCTCATAGTCAGGCGCTGCGCGGCTCTCTAGCCTCGTCATCGATTCGATGCAGAGATGGGGATTGGGATTTCGATTGGGGATTGGTTCTTGGTTGGGGAATTGTTTCTTGACTTGCTTCCAGCCAAATTGGTTCAATTGTGGCTTCGGTATTTGGTGGGCTTTGCTGGGTATGTTGCATGGTTGGCCCAGTATGAATAGTGCTTCTTTTACTTATAGACTCTTATTCACACTTTCTTCTACATCTTTCCCGACCGACGATCATCGACAGTCGACTGTCCCCAATGGCATGGCGGTGGTGCTCCCCGCCGATCCTAGAGGGAGCTACGGGATACTCACTCTTCGATCGGAGGTAGAGGTGCCAGCCTCTGTTCGGTCCGCCACTGCATGGTTTCTATCAGCAAACATGTGCCTCTCTCAACAAATCATTTGAACTTGACAGTTCCAAACATGTCTTTTCTAAAATTGCAGACCACGCTGATGTTTATATAATTGTATACACAACAGATGCCTTTGCCACATTGTCATTTATCTCCGAGACGTTTCTCTCTCTATGTTGGCATGGATGCATTGGATATAGAGAAGTGGAAGATTGTCCGTGAAATGTATAGGTATGTTCTCTCTCTCTCTCTCTCTCTCTACATGTTAATTAGTTTGTGTGTGTGAAATAACGTGCTCAAATAATAGATGGCTGTGAGTTGTAACATATTTTACATCCTGTGTATCCCGATAAAGTCTATTGCCTTGAGCTCCACTATTTTAGCCTCGGTGCTGGTTGCAAGATCTGCTTTTGTTTTCCCACTATCCTTTATGTCCAATTTGACCAAAAAAAACTCCAAGACCAAAGATCTCTATTAAGCAGTGAGTATTTTAGTTAGCAGCATCTTAGGCTTGTTATGTCCTCTTGCACGAACCCTCATGTTCAGGGGCGTAGCTAGTCCAAAGCCGGGCCTCGAGCCCAGCCCACTAAAAGAAAAGACAAAAAAAAAATTGTCAGTTGGACCTACAGTAAAACATAAAGGAATTGTTAGCTGGGCCTCAGGCCATTGCCCCAGCGGCCTGAGGCCCAGCTCCGCCTCTGCTCATGTTACTTACATGATATCGATAGGTCATTCAAGTCATTATTTGGTGGGCGGGTATCATGAGAGGTGTTGTGTCCATTGCTTTGGCCTACAATAAGGTAACATTTTATGTCTCATCCATTCAATCTGTGCTTTGTCTTGTAAATGCATGATCAGGTTTGTGGATTTTCGATGTTTTATCATGCTTAGTTAGCATGTTAATTTAACATCATATCAATCTCTACTAACATAAAAGGAGAGTTTGTCCATCATCTCACCCCTCCAACGATCTTCCACCCTGCCCTAAAAAAACCGGCCAAAAAACACTCGAAAAAACCAGAAAGAAACTCTGCGTAGGAAGAACCAGAACAACGACCCAAACCCACGCCCGCACCCATGATCATGAGTTCAGAAAAACTAATATCCTTACTCCTTAGTTCATGGGAAGTTGTCATGTTATATATATAATTTAATCTATGAAATATTTTCTTAAGAAAATCTATGAAGAGATGAATGTGTTTTCGCTTCATATTGCTCCAAGGAATTTGTTCAGTATGACATAGCATTGTGGTTTTGAAGTGTTCTTTAGGATGTTATGATTGCTTTCTAGATTTACTGATGAAATTAAGATAATTAGTTGTATTGCTTACAGATGCAAAGTCAGCTTTATTTTTACTCTGTTGACTTATATCTCAGCTTTATTTTTACCCTGTTGACATATATCTCTATCAATAATATTTGATGCACAATTTTAAGTTTTCGTTGTAACGCACGAATATCTTACTAGATGTTTATCACAAGTCAGAACCACCGTTATGCACCAAAGTTACATAAACTGGGATACTCTGCTTCTCATTAGGAAAACACACAGATTCACAGAGATAGCTGATAATGCTACTTTCCTCTACCTAATTCCACGAAGGCACAATCGACGCTTAGTACAGTTTCAGACCCACAGCAATGCTATTAGTGCTGTAGATTCCTATCTTTTTCTCTCTGCATCAACGAGAGAATTTCTAGAACTTTTTTTTAATTCAAGATATCTTTGAATGTATATATAATTATATAGATTCCAAAAGGACACTATCGACGGCGCTAAGTATAATTTCAGAACTACAGTAATGCCATGGACGATGCATGTAGCATTATTCGCTGTGATTTTTTTTCTCTCTCTTGTCGGATATCTAGCTGCTTGCTATTGAGATCAAAAAAATGGTTATCGCTTGCAAGTTGCGACGCATCAGCTGATACACAATTAGACCAGTACAATTCCATACAAGACAATAGCTGTGCAGAGTAGGAATGTATTCCTGTCGTTTCTTTGCTCTACTAATGGTCAGATCGATTTGTTAAAACCCGATTTGTTCCTCAGCTTGAATCGTACAATTAACCTGAATGTCACATCCAACCCACCTGCAGAAGTTACAAAACCGCCATTAGATTCTTCGATTGAAACAAATTAAGGCAAGTAGTTTACATTGGAATCACTTGGAAACCATAACCTAGTCAATCGGATTAATTCAAGAAGCTTCTGCATCAACCGGCGCTCTGACCTGGATGACATGATGACACCTGGCTCACTCTGGGAAAACAACCATCAAGGTAAATCTCGATGAGTGCTGCAGTAAAAATACTTCCAAACAACTTATTTTTTTGTACATAAAGATTTCCGATCGAGAGAAACAAACCTTGATCATCTATCTAACCGGCCGGCTAGCTGATCTCATTTATCCATATATATAATCTTTGGAAAGTTGCAACAAATGTCCGATATAAAATTTTACTGGTAACCGCAGATAAGGCCGATTACCGCCGGTTATCGGTGAAATTTCGCTGATACAAATTTCACTGAGATAGTGTCCATGATATATATATAGCCTCTGAAAACTTGATGTGAACATCGCACATAAGATACTAGAGACTTGCAGCATCATATTATCATTTCCACTTCATGCACATCACATGCATTCCTCTCCAACAAGGTGACCCAAACATTACCAAAGCAATAATATAATAGTGGACAGAAGTATAAACAACTGCTCTCTTACTCAAAATCCTCACTGCAAAGCTTTCTCTGTAACAAAGTACCCCCCAAAAGAACACCACATATAGATAGAGATCTCAAGAAGGAAAAGAAGAGCAGCATGGTTCCTCTCTTTGGGCCTGTTTGGCAACTACGCGCTTATGACTTTGGTCGCTTTACTTACAGATTACGGAGGAGAGATACTCACTTACGATGTTGGATGTGTTAGAGATATGATTAGATATGATTGCATTGTATTAGGATAGTTTGGATTCTTTCCATACATATCCTCTTTCCTTATATGTATTCTTTCCATATTTGCCATCCTGCACTGTATATATACCGCCTGCTGGCCTCATATGAATACAAGCTATTCATAACATGGTATCGAGCAAACCTGGTTTTGTTCCGTTCGTCGCCACCGCTGCCGCTCCAGATTCGACGGCTGCCGGCCGACATCGGCCTCCTCCTTGGCCGCACGCCGCTTTCTTCTTGCCGCACGCTGCCTCTAACACCCGACGCCTCAGTGCCAAGGCCGCCGACGCTCGCCTGCCGCCGCCTCCCGCCGCCCGTCCGGCCTTCGCTGCCACTCTGCCGCCGCCGGCCGCCTGCCGCCGCCGCTGCCGCCGCCGCCGCCGCCGCTTCCCGCCGCCGGCCGCCTTCCGCCGCCGGCCGCTTCCTCCGCCGCCCGGCCGCCCGCCGCTTCCTTCGCCGCCGCCTGCCGCCTCGGCCGCTCCGGCTGCCTCGGCCTCGGCGCGCGGCTTGCCGGCCGCCGCGCTTCTACCGCTGCCTCTCCGCCGCTGCTGAGGCGCCGCCGCCGCCGCTGGGTCCCGCGGCCGGCCGCTTCCGCCCGGCCACCCGACTCGGCCGCCCGCGACCGCGCTTTTGCGTCGCCCGCGCTCGCCGGCTGCCTCCGCCGCCGCTCGAGGCGCCGCTGGGCTGCTTTCACGGGAACCCTAGTTCCCCTGCTCCCATGCGTTTTATAGTTAGTTGGGCCTACCACCAACAAGAAAAAAAGCAAAAAGCAAAACGTCGATCTAACCGCCGCTGTCCCGCTACCGTTAGACTCGTTATTTTGGTCGCCGCTGGCCCGCCGCCACCGATGGTTTTCGTCACCGAGTGGTGCCGGTTCGCTACCACTTCCGCCGCCCATCCAGCCGCTGCTCGACCTTGTTACCTTGGTCGCCGCGGCCGCCGCCGCCACCGATGGTTTCCGTCACCGAGTGGTGCCGGTTCGCTACCACTTCCTCTCGTGCTCGCCGCTTGTCCACCGCTACACCGATCGCCCACGCCAAAGACACCGCCACCTCCAACGGCCGCCACAGTGGTGGTGGCCGCCTCATCGCTTCCTCATCGCGACAAGGTCGCCACATTGAGTCCCAGCATATAAAAGCAACGCATCCTTTACGTCGTTTTCTACTAGCACCGATCGGTGCTTCTACATCGACGCTCGCATCGACTCCTTCAGCAGCTCTCACCGAGCGTGAGATAGCGACCGACGCTTGCTTGCCGCTTCTACATTAACGCCTACATCGACTCTTCAGCTTTCTCACCGAGCGTGAGATAGTCGACTTGACGATCGCTGCTACTTCCGGCTCTCCCTCGACAGCTCGCTGGCCTCACATCGACTCTTCAGCACCGCGAAACCACCACCTCCACAACAGCACCTCCCGTGATTCTTGATTCGAGCATCTTTTCATATGACTCTCGATTCTTCCACTCTATCCTTCATTACACCTCTTGATTCTCCCCGCTGTTCTTACTGCCGATGGTACCTCTCTCTCTCTCTCGGTCGAGGACCTCGTGAGCAACTCATCTTTTCATGTTCCATCTGTTGCTCATGTTCCTCGCCTTACCATGGTTTGAACATAAAATCACAAAATTTAAAATATTTAATTGGCGACATATGATTATAAACAACGTTGGTCGAATATAACCATATGCTTACATAATGCCAAAATTAAGCATAAAATTTCGAAATAAAATATCTCATTTGGCGACATATGATTATAAACGACGTTGGTCGAATATAACCGTATGTATACATAATGCCAAAATTTAATCATAAAACTTTAAATTAAAATATCTAATTGGCGACATATGATTATAAACAACGTTGGTCAGAATATAACCATATGTATTCATAATGCCAAAATTAATCATAAAATATCAAAATTAAATATATTGTTGGCGATATATGATTATAAACGACGTTGGTTAGAATATAACCATATGTATACATAATGCCAAAACTAAGATAAATTCTCAAATTTAAATTTCTCGATGGTTCAATTTAAATTTGAGATTATTCATAACAATAACGTAATTATTCATCATAATTAGAGCCTCCGAAAAATAATTGAAACAAGGCATAATAATAAACAAAAATAAATGCACTGAAAATTAAAATATATAAAATGTCTGCCAAAAAATAGGCCCTAAAAGGAATTTTATGCCGAAAAACGGCCTCAAAAGGTAAAAATAGGCTGAAATTCGGCCCCAAAAGAAAAATCGGGCCGAAACCGGCCCCTAAAGGAAAATGGGCCGAAACCGGTCGAAAATCACGCTCGGGCGCGGCCCACCACACGTTCAGGCGGCCGTACGAGAGGGCCCAAAATTCCGCACCCATTTATTGCGCAAACCGTCGGATCGTGATCCAACGGTCGAGATGCGTCGCGGCTCTCATCACGCGCACCGCCGTTTGATGGCCATTGACGGCCGATATTTTGCCCGCCCATCCATCCACCGCCCATTAAGGATGGCCGTCCGATCGATCGGACGGCCGAGGACGCACGCCGCACGGATAAGACCACGAAAACCCTAACCCTAAGATCAATTGTGCGGCTCCTTGCGGAAAAGCGAGGCGGCGCGACGAGGCGGGCGACGCTTCGCCGAAGAGGCGATGACGCCGCGGCGCCCGAACGACAACGGCGGCGGCGGCGGCGGCGCGACGAGGCGCGACGCCGACGGCTTCTTCCTCGGCGGCGCGGGCGGCGGCTTCCGAGCCCGCGCGAGCGCGGGCCGGAGAAAGACCCGGCGCGCCCGAGCATGGAGAAGGCGGCGGCCGGGGCTCGGCGGCACGGCATGGCGGCCCGGCGGCTAAGGCGGCTAACGGCGCCGGCGACACGGAGCGGCGGCGGCGGCGGCGGCGCTTGGCGGCTGAGGTCGGCCGGTAAGTCACGCCGATCCTCCTTTTTTTTTTTGTTTCTTCACCGCGATCTAAGTCCAAATTGTTTGGGGTTCGGTGGGATTCATCTCCTTCTAATTTCTAATTTCTTATCCGAGACAATAAATTTTAGGTCGGATCCGAGATCCAAAAGCAAAACTGAGTTTGGGGTCTAAACCGAAAATCATTAGGGTTCATGAGGATACTAGGGGTGCTCTGATACCAATGTTATAATTACACTAAGACTAAACATCAACATGAACCTTTAATACCTAGATCCAAAACATGAACACCTAGAATATATACGTGGGGTACGTACCCGAACCAGAAGATGAAGCCATGAGACGGTGAAGGAGATGCGGCGGTCGTGGAGGTGTCGGTGACGCAGAGTCGGCCGGAGTTGGCGGTGTCGCCACGGCGGTGATGTAGATGGTCGACGATGATGAAGAAGAAGATGGCCGTCCGGTTCGGTCTTCGCCCACCCGAGCACCAAATCGATCGGGCTTTGTTAGGGTCCTTTGGGGTTAGACAACCGTAAACTCCCTTTGCGAAACCCCTTTATTTATATGGCGCTAGGGTGACCGGACCGTAACCAACTTGTCGGCAACCGCCTCCGATCAAGGCACGAGTGGAGCGGTTGCTCCCTGAAATCTCGGACGGCAGTTAGCCGACTCGATCAACCCAACAGCATGATCAGGTTTGTGGATTTTTGATGTTTTATCATGCTTAGTTAGCATGTTAATTTAACATCATGTCAATCTCTACTAATATAAAAGAAGAGTTTATCCATCATCCCACCCCTCCAACGATCTTCCACCCCACCCTAAAAAAACCGGCCAAAAAACACTCGAAAAAACCAGAAAGAAACTCTAAGTAGGTAGAACCGGAACAACGACCCAAACCCACGCCCGCACGCACGATCATGAGTTCAGAAAAACTAATATCCTTACTCCTTAGTTCATGGGAAGTTGTTATGTTATATATATAATTTAATCTATGAAATATTTTCTTAAGAAAATCTATGAAGAGATGAATGTGTTTTCGCTTCATATTGTTCCAAGGAATTTGTTCAGTATGACATAGCATTGTGGTTTTGAAGTGTTCTTTAGGATGTTATGATTGCTTTCTAGATTTATCGATGAAATTAAGATAATTAGTTGTATTGCTTACAGATGCAAAGGCAGCTTTATTTTTACTCTGTTGACATATATCTCAGCTTTATTTTTACTCTGTGTCGACATATATCTCTATCAATAATATCTGATGCACAATTTTAAGTTTTCGTTGTAACGTATAGATATTTTACTAGATGTTTATCACAAGTCAGAACCACCGTTATGCACCAAAGTTACATAAACTGGGATACTCTGCTTCTCATTATCGTTGTAACGTACATATATTTTACTAGATGTTTATCACAAGTCAGAACCACCGTTATGCACCAAAATTACATAAACTGGGATACTCTGCTTCTCATTAGGAAAACACACAGATTCACAGAGATAGCTGATAATGCTACTTTCCTCTACCTAATTCCACGAAGACACAATCGACGCTGAGTACAGTTTCAGACCCACAGCAATGCTATGAGTGTTGTAGATTCCTATCTTTTTCTCTCTGCATCAACCAGAGAATTTCTAGAACTTTTTTTATTCAAGATATCTTTGAATTTATATATAATTATATAGATCCCAAAAGGACACTATCGACGGCGCTAAGTATAATTTCTGAACTACAGTAATTCCATGGACGATGCATGTAGCATTCGCTGTGATTTTTTTTTTCTCAGCTTGAATCGTACAACCTGAATGTCACATCCAACCCACCTGCAGAAGCTCCAAAACCACCATTAGATTCTTCAATTGAAACAAATTAAGGCAAGTAGTTTACATTGGAATCACTTGGAAACCATAACCTAGTCAATCGGATTAATTCAAGAAGCTTCTGCATCAACCGGCGCTCTGACCTATTGACAGTTTGACACAGGAGCATGACATGATGACACCTGGCTCACTCTGGGAAAGCAACCATCAAGGTAAATCTCGATGAGTGCTGCAGTAAAAATACTTCCAAACAACTTATTTTTTTGTACATAAAGATTTCCGATCGAGAGAAACAAACCTTGATCATCTATCTAACCGGCCGGCTAGCTGATCTCATTTATCCATATATAGAATCTTTGTCGGGAGAAATCGACGTCTTAGTCCTTTGGAAAGTTGCAACAAATGTCCGATATAAAATTTTACCGGTAACCGCAGACAAGGCCGATTACCGGCGGTTATCGGTGAAATTTCGCTGATACAAATTTCACTGAGATAGTGTCCATGATATATATATATAGCCTCTGAAAACTTGATGTGAACATCGAACATAAGATACTAGAGACTTGCAACATCATATTATCATTTCCACTTCATGCACATCACATGCATTCCTTTCCAACAAGGTGACCCAACATTACCAAAGCAATAATATAATAGTGCACAGAAGTATAAACAACTGCTCTCTTACTCAAAATCCTCACTGCAAAGCTTTCTGTAACAAAGTATACCCCCAAAAGAACACCACATATAGATAGAGATCTCAAGAAGGAAAAGAAGAGCAGCATGGTTCCTCTCTTTGGGCCTGTTTGGCAACGGCTGCGGCTTATGACTTTGGTTGAAATTTTTGAATTTTGGCTGTTTACGGTACAGATTACGAAGGAGAGATACTCACTTACGATTTTAGATAATACAGATATTGGGTTTTTAACGTGTACATCGTTTAACTTGTAGACCCCGTCTTGAGAAAACACTCCGTTTAAAAGTTTAGTACTGTAGCAAAAACTAAAAGCTGCTAGCTTTGGAGGAAAAGAACAGACCCTTCTTCACACAGGACTCCAAACAGACACTGAGGTCAACGGCCTGGACTTCCAGCACAGAGCAAGCCTCCCCTTCTCACGCATAACCCCAAACCCCCTGCTGAAAAGCCCAACCAACATCTTGGCCTGGGCGACATTGAAACTGCTCAGCTCACAACCCCTGAACCCCTCCATGCACCCAGATGCGGCGCTGGCCCCACCTGTCACAGACCCATACCGCCCCACAGAGTCCTCTATCCTTGGCCCCAGCATCTCCTCCTCCACAAGCCTCAGGCACATCTCGTAGGCACCGCCGCAGAAGCAGCTCGCCAGCGACTCCAGCACCGCGGTGAAGTGGCGCGATGCTTCGCAGAAGAACTCCACAAAGGAAGCAGCAGCAAGAGGAGGTGACGGCGGCATCCTGCCGATGTGAAACAGCTCTTCTTCGATTAGGACCACCAGTTTAGGCTGCAAGATGTTGACGCTGCCAACGAGCAGCATCTGTAGCTTGCTCAGGGACATGTAAGGCCTGTTTGTTGTGTCGCATGAGACGATCACTGAGCCTTTACAGCTCCTGGTGAGCTCGTGCAGGTCCCCCTCGCTCCGTACATGGAGAGAGCTGTACTGGAATGGAAGGTCCAGGGACTCTGCGAACTCCGAGAGCCACCGTGCGGCCGTGCGGTGTGTGCCAGCGTCGGAGTCGGCGTCGGTCGTGGGTGCCGTGAGGTGGAAAGGCTTGCTGCTGTGGCGGGCAAGGTCTGACATGAGTGACGACCACTGGACGCCATCGCCGACGTTGAGGTCGACGACGTGGACGTCCTGATCGTCCATGGTGGCTTCTAGGATGGCCTGGTTGGCGGTGAAGTGTGCGAACTTGGTGAACGGTGACAGCTCTTGCAACATCCGGTGTGCCGGCGATCCATTGGATGGCGGCGGCGCGGTTGGACGGCGTTCGGTCCACGCACCGGAGATCTGGGACTGTAGACCCCGGGCAAAGTAGTAGGCCAGATGATCAAACGAGCTTACTACTGCATCATGACTTCTACAAGCAATATCAGGGAGGAGGTCGTCGAGCCTCGACATGATAGATGAGGCTTGGATCAAGTCCCTAGCCTCAACTGCCTTGGCACCGGCGAGGAGGAGGTCACGTAAACTGTTCTCCTCCATGAGCTCCTCCCGGACTGCCACCAAGCTGCCATTCTCTTGCCCTACCAACCTCTCATCAAAGCTAGCTGATGGATCAACATCGGAGAACTCATCTCGAAGCAAATCATTCGATTCTTGGACCACTATTTCCAAGAACTCATGATCTTGCTGGTGATCAGGGGAAGGATCACCATCATACACGTTGGCATTCTCATGGGGAACTACCACTTGAGGAGACCATAGGAGATAGCTACTCTCTTCATGCTGTGTGGGGAAGGGGATGAGAGGGGAGCAGGGATATGACATGGTCTCCATTTAGCTGCTACCCTCAACAAGAACTGCGCTGGTCTGTGTAGTTTCACACAGCTTATGTATGCAGGGAAGAGACAAGGTGTTAGGACCGTTTCTCAAGAGAAGAGACAAGGTGTTAGAAACCGTCTGTGATAGTTTAAGCACAGACAATTCCGTATGAACCGTCCGTGATGTACCTATCCAGTATGTTGATGTGTGCTCAGTTTTATAATCAGTGTCCAATAAGCTCATGACACAGACTTGCTCCAATGCCCAATTCCTTATGGTGCTGGATTATAACCAATCAAAGAGCATCGTTATTGCAAATTAATACTAAACTCTTAGCAGTTTCATAATGTAGCTGGTAAACCATTGATTCAAACAAAATGTTAATATTTAAGAGAGAGAAATGAGAAGTGACCAATAGAGTGTAACTGAGAGAACAATGCAGCTTGTCTCTTGTTGTTTCATCTGAAAGTTTCTCCTGGATTCTTCTCCCTGGTAACTCGTAGTACGATTGGCTCAAAAAAGAACTGAGATAGTAGGAGATTCAGTAAACCATTAGATCTTGAGATTTGAACAGTCATGTGCAATCCTTGTACAGAACAGCTCAGATACAAAAGCACAAATGATCAATGTGCCTCGACGAGCTTCAAGCAGGGGACAATTATGCTGGAACACATAAAAGAACTATTTCTTGCTTTCTGCCAAGAGTCCCAGAAGTGATTGGTATAAGAGGATTGTTAGTGTTATGCTAGGGACAATTATATAGATGATTGTATCATTTTTATGTTATGATCTTTTTAATAACATGTTATTTTGTCTCTTTAATAAATATCTTTTGTATTAATCAATAAGTATGTGACTTGTTTATGGACTCTTTATTCACGTTTCGATGTTATTCTAAATTATCCCTGATCTTATATTATTATGTGGGATAATTATGATTTATAGATTGACACATATATTGGTTGATAATCATATTTCACGGATCACGGATATTAAGATATTAAATCAATAATATGGACATGTGTTAGAGTACATGGTGTTGGATTGACTGATCTTAAGACACCGTTGAAATTGTTATGTTTTTATGTATCATCAATTGGTTTCAAGCAATAATGATATATAATCCTTGTACCTAATATCAATATAGTTTCCTACATATGTAACAATGCAATTAGAGGTTGCCAAACGCTACTCCGTAATTGAGTAGTTCTAAAGATAGTTTTCGGGTATGCTATGAAACATACGAAGAAATGTGACTGGTTAGATATGTAATTTGCTCCTCCTATATAACGAAGAGATATCTTTGAGCCTCTCGATGTAATTAGATAAATAATGTGCATAGCCATACCATGAGTGGTCGAAGAGTTGACCACATGAAGTTATTCATCAATAGATCAGAAAAAGATTGAACAGTCCATTGATGACACGTTTCTCACGAGTATCGTGAGGCAAAAGGAGAATACGCAAATAGATCGTTTAGTTCGACCAAATATCATACAGGTATACTAATTGGTCATGTAGCCTCCTGCTCTGTATTCATGTAGCCTCCTGCTATGTAGATCGTTTAGTTCGACCAAATATCATACAGATAAATTTGAATTTGCGTTCATGTAGCCTCCTGCTCTGTATTCCAACAAAGATGTCACCATCCGCACGCCTACAAGGGAACCTCCGTATCCAACAAAGATGTCACCATACGCTCGCCAACACGGAACCTCTGCGTCGTGACTTGTGATTACTCTAAGTGTCAGTAATCAGGACGCCCATGCACTGTTTATCACAAAATTGTGATTACTATTCATTGTCATGATTAACCAGAACAAAACGGATATCAAAGTGCAGTAAGACAAACTTGCACGGTTGGAAAGGAAAGCAATGTATTTTATATGGTAAAGATCCTTGATAGCATGGAAGTATGGAACTGTCATGCGACTGGGTATTCAAACTAAGTTAGACGACTTCATCGTTCATTTTGCCAGTAAAAAAAAGTTGAGGAATTTGTCATGATCATTGCCATGATCAATAAAAGACCAGGAAGAAATGTCAAAGCACAACATAACAGGTTTATACAGTATGAAGGAAATGGAGAGGCCATTAATCTGAAATCTCCCCACAAAAGAAACTTACTAAGGGCCTGTTCGGCTGGGCACAAGCCAGACGGCTTTTGACTTTTGCTACAGTACCTAACTTTTAAACGGAGTATTTTCTCAAGACGGGATCTACAAGTTAAACGTATTACACGTTAAAAGTCTAACATCTGTACCAACCAAAATCGTAAGTGAGTATCGGTATCTCCGTAATCTGTACCGTAAACAGCCAAAATTCAAAAATTTCAGCCAAAAGGTATAAGCCGCAGCAAAAAAGAACACCCCCTAAACTGATATGGCAAAAAGACAAAAACATACTACTTGAGAGCGTGCAAGCATCATACTAACTCACATATCATCATAGGGCATAGTAATTAATTCGTTTGAAACTAAGAAATGAGTTCATAATCCATTTGGTAATACAGAAAGTGTAGGAGCTTGCCTGTTTCCCATGGTCACGAAACACTCTTACCATCAATGACATCAAATGAGTTGAGGCCGGCAGATGGAGACCTTGGTATCATCCTAAATTCCTAATCGCACCAGAGAAAGAAGCGAAAGATTAATTTAGATCATAAAACATAGTATAGATGCAGTACTGGATCAACGATTCCAGCAGACCAATGATTCCAGTAGGCAAGTCCTGGAATCAGGTCTCGCTCGGTTCAGCTTGAGCTTCTGTATTCTGACTTATTTTCTACTATTCATAAATTTTATCTTTTTTTGAACTTTTGGTTTTTTTAGCTTTTTTATCGGTTCTTTTTTTTCTGTATTCATTTGCATTGTCCGTGATGATCTAGCATATTTTTTCTATTTTACATTTTTTAAATTTAATTACGTCAAATAAGTCACCTTCAGCTACAGTGTAATTTCAGTCAGCTACAGTGTAATCTCAGTCATAAATCACTATTTTCTGTAGATTGAAACAAATATATAGTATAATCACCTTTGCTCTTGTTTTTATTCTCCTGGTGGGTGCCAACATGATGATCAACAGAAAATGAGAATCAAATAATCAGAAAATTTTGTGCATGCAACAAAACTTACGAGACTAAAAAAACAGGGAGATACAATTGCTCTTGAAGGACACTTGTCAATATTTGATTGATACATGATATTTCTATTCAAAAGCTTACAAAATTTATATTTGATTGACACAAGATAATTCTATTCAAAAGCTTACAAAATTTATAGGATCGTCGATGACAATCAGAGGGGTGAATGATTGCAGTGCACATCGAATTTTTTTTTCTGTCCATTGATTTTTAATCTGTCACAGAGTAAAAACAGGAAAACAAAACAAAAAAAATACAAAAAGAGACAAGTAAAATAGGAATTTCTCTCCTAGCACTTCTCACCAAAAGAATCGACAGAGTCACAAAATCAATAACCAAGCTAGCGCATGTACTCACCAACAGACAACTCACAAAAGACAAGGAATTATGTGCACACATGGCTAAAGATCAAGCAATCTCACGCAGAAGTCGGACATGTTCCTTTGCTGGCCGTCGCTTCTGTCACATGCAAAAATCAGAACGCCTGAGTCGCCTGACGCAGCACTGGAACTGTGGAGGTCTCCCGCGCGTGATCCTCGGCCACGTCTCCACAACACGCCGATCGAGGCACCCACGTCATGCACGAGACCGAGATCAGCTGTAGGGGTGAAAACGGATCGGGTTTTTCCGATCCATCCGGTACCGAATCCGGTTGGTAGTAAATTCGGTAAACTGGTTTGGTATTCGGTCGGATTCGATTTCGGATACGGATATGTGTAATCGGATTCGGTTTAGATGATATCCGACCGATTGGCTCGGAATTCGGTTTTTCGGATATTATCCGAATACAAACCGAATACGTATCCGACCGGCCAATCAGCCTGCCACAGCCCACAGCCCAAACGGCCCCGCGCCCCCGTGATTCGCACGGCACGGTCGCACTCGCAACCCTAGCTCGCTCCCGAGTCCCGAGCCACCAAACCCGCAGTGGTCGCAGCCTCGCCGCCTCGAGTCCCAAATCCTCCCGGCTCCCGCCTCGATCTCGCAACCCTAGCTCGCTCCCGCCCCAAATCCTCCCGCCTCGATCTCGCCGCCGCGGCTGCAGCTCGGGATTGATCCGCAGCGGAGGAACGCGACCGCCGAGGATCGTGGCGCGCGCGCCAAGGAATTTTGGGTGGGCGCCCCGCCTCGACCTCGCCGCCGGGCTGCAGCAGCCAAAACCCCGCATCCCCTCGTCGTCGCAACGGTGGCCCAAGCCCTCTCGTCTCCCCAATGCGGATTGATCTGCGGGTGCGAGGAACGCGACCGCTTCGGGGGTGGTGGGCGCACGCGCCACGCATTTCGGGTGGGCGCCCCCGCCTCGATCTCGTCGGCCGGTCTGCAGCCAAAACCCTACATCCCCTTGCCATCGTGGCCTGTAAGCCCTCTCGTCTCCCCCGCGGTTTGTTGTAGTCGGTAATTTAGTATGTTCTAGCCTAGCCATGATTCAAAGGCATGGGAGTTCATACGATGTCGTAGCCTATACTTTTTGCTACTTATCTAAAAACCGAATGAGAACTATAAAACTTATGTTCTTTATTGTACTCAATCTGTTCCTGTTTATTCAATTCTTCAGTGGTGACAATATGGTCTGGCATATAGCCATATACTTCTCTAAAAGAAGCCACTTCATTCTTTGCATCATTAGTTTCATTTTTATAGAAATGTGGTGTGAAAAACCCGTCATATGGATTTGTTTTCATAGCTCGTAATCTTCGATGATCTTGTAGAAGACTTTCAAATTGTAGACCAACATAATTGATGGAAAAGTTTACATGCTCGATGGGACGTAATAAATCATATTTTCACTTGGGCTCTAAAGTTATGCAGCACAAAGTTGGCTGACTACAGAATAAATCCTTTGTTGGCATTTAAGTTTGGCATTTAACTTAACATTTGTGATTGTACAAGCACTAACATGCATGCTATATTCTTGTTTACTGCAGTACAACTATCTTGTTTACTGCAGTATTGGACTATTGGCTATTGTTTTGGTTGGTTTGCTGTATGGATCACTGAACGTTTGGTGAAAGAAATAAAAGTTGAAGCAGCAAGTTCTTGGCAAGCACGAGTTAACAGAGGTTGGTGAAAGAAATAAAAATTGAAGCAGCAAGTTGTATTGATTTTCCTTTTCATTTCAAGAAGTGCATTTTCTGATTGATAAATGGTTAATTGTGCTCATCAAGCCATTCAAGTGTAAACAGTTGCTTCAGAATCTGCTTTCAGTGCTGGTGGCCGGGTCATTGATCCATTTCGTAGTCGCCTCGAGCCTGAGATGGTAGAAGCATTGATCTGTACCAAAGATTGGATAGCTGCATCTAGAAAAAGGTGATAATTTTAGTAGTTTGTTATCTTTTAGTTAATTTTAATAGTTTGTTATCTTTTAGTTAGAAAAAAGTTGTGTTTTTTCCTAATGTATCTTTTATTACATTTTTCAGATTCTAAGAATAAAGTTGCATCTATCACGCCGATTTGGAGGTTGTTGAGACACTTGCTATTAATATGTTGATTCAGGTATTGCACTCTTCTTTTTGTAAATGTTATTTTATCTTTTTTCGTTACAAATTTGCTTCTAACTTAGTTTGACATATTAATTGACGAATTGTAGGAAGAAGAAATAGCTAGTGATGATGAGCCATAGAGCGTGAAGGCACTTTGAGCATTCAGTTGTTATCTGCTTGAGGCTATGAGGCTATACTATTGTTATTATATGTTTCTTTTATGGCAAGATAAACTTATGTTATGTATGGTACTCCATACTCGTAATCTCGTATGAACCTTTGTGTTCCTATTGTGGCTTGTATGAATTTACCACTTATGTATAATTTGTGTTCCTATTGTTCTCACTGCTTTCTTCTATTCTTCGTTTTGCTAAACCTTTGTGTTCCTATTGTTTCTATAATCAGCTTACAAAGTTTCTTGATGAGTATTGGTTTCACATTTTATATGAAACCAAGATGCCGTTGTAACTTTGTAAGCTTTTGGAACTAAAGTATAAGCTTTTGGAATTGTAATCATCCGTATTATCCGCCTATATTATCTGTTTCCGAGCCGAATCCGTTACATATCCGTCTCCGACGGTGCAGTATTCGAAACTCGAATATTCGAATTCAGATTCAGATCCGGTCTTACCGTATTCGACCGAATCCGGAGAAAAAAATATGGGTTATGATACGGTTTAAGCAATATCCAACCGAATCCGATCCGTTTTCACCCCTAATCAGCTGTGCACGAGACCGAGATCAGCTGTGCACGAGACATCGCCGACGTTGGCTTCAGGATGAAAAGATCAAACGCGCCGCTGCAATTTTTCTCTCGAAAAAAAAACAACGCGTTCGGTCACAAGCGACCCCAAAAACGACAGCCACCCTCTACTTTTATACCTCACATATATCTTCCCTATTTTTAATCTCTACCTGAAACCTAATACAATCCATCCAACTAGGTCTACATCTTTTTATCTCAACCAGACTTTTAGCCCACTACTATTCAAGGGACCCGAAACCCTTCCTAATACGGGTTTTTCAAAATTCCAATTTTTCAACTCGTCACATGTCGAAGCTTCCAGGACCGCACCTCCTGTATCTTCTCCACGCATCATCCACCTTTGATACTCATGTGCTCTGCGTGAGCCCGACCACCTCGTGACATCCTCGACCACCTGGACCTCAGATTTCCCCCTCCTAGTCCCGGTCTTTCTCGTCACCGACCAAGGCTGTATCTACGCCCAATCTGCACATGCAAAGACAAAAGAACATTTTTCCGGCATAAGTTCTTTCCAACTTGACCAATATCAGTCCACGCACACACACAACACACCACAGTAGCAATACTAAGCAATGTTGTCAATTATTCATCATCATAAAAATCTAGACCTAGCCATATGGTCTAACAAAATTTGTTAAATGGGAAAAGTGGGCAAACATCACCGAACAATTTCCAGCAGAAAGCCTTTAGTTGTTGAGGGGAAGGCGGGAGGCATCTTGTAGCAATAGAAGGCAAAGGCAATACCCGCAGAACAGCCTGTTGTTTTCTCTTCTGCAGTGCTAACACAGCCTGGTATCCTATACTCTAAATCCTCAGCTAGTTTGGCGATCACTAAAAATTACTTTCATACTTGTTTCCTAATATAACAACAAGAACACTTGAATCCTAAATTGAAGTACAAAGCAGCATTCTGGCATTGTATGACGTTGAAGGACTATGTAAGAAGATTCATGGTTTTGTTGTGATGAATCATTGCCATTTTAGTGGA
Organism: Bonia amplexicaulis; assembly: GCA_036346245.1. Lineage (NCBI taxonomy): Eukaryota > Viridiplantae > Streptophyta > Magnoliopsida > Poales > Poaceae > Bonia > Bonia amplexicaulis. The sequence continues at coordinate 1,652,311 of CM070768.1, read as the reverse complement.
GTGCAATTTTTTTTGCAAATTTACAGTTTTTCAGAGGGGTTGTCAGACTTATCGGTCTGACTGGCTAGATGTGGCGGTTAGATCGGCTACCGGTCAGACCGGTCGGCCCTGGCGGTCTGACCGACCACCACTAGCGGTTAGACCACCGGGTTGGTGGTCTAACTAGCGGGGCTAGATGCTTTGACTGGTTTTTGGGAATTTTGGGGAATTGAGTTATGGTATAATTTGGTTTGACCTAAGTCAGTGAATATGTATTACATGATACATGTTTTAACTAACGTGGGTCAAGTTATGAAAAATTAATGCCCAAAAATATTTTCTTTATCTTTGGATCAGGGAGGCTTGGTGGCAACTATGGTTATGGTGGGGATTGGAGCTACGTTCATGGAGAAACCGAGGCCCAGAACGATGAAGAATATTGGGTGAGATGGATGAGATCAAGTATGGTATGAGAAAAGAGAAATATGAAAGGAAAGTTCGAATGACGGGTTGCGCCATGTAGCTTGATTGGTCCAAGTAAGGCGTGGTCCAGTAGAACCGACGAGAGAGACTTGCCGATGTATGGCAAACTAGTGGTGTACCTACACGTGGCAAGCATGGAGATTGCTTGCAAGAAAAGATGAAGACGGGGTCAAGAAAGGGTATTTTGGTAAGTTGACTAAAATACCAGAAACTATATTTGATCAAAACCGTGGTGCTTGAAAAAGCAGTTTAGGTCAAGAAGCTGAGAAAATCAAGGTAGATCAAAGAATAAGGACTTAGCAGATTCAAACTTATATGTATTGAAAAACGTGTATAAGTATAGTGTGTGAGTAAAATCTGTGTTGTGTGAGGTTAATGGGTTTCTTCTATATGTGCTAAGTAGATAGTATCTATTAGGATTAGATATGTGCTAGTTGCCTATCTATTGTGTGTGCTCTCTTGTCCTCCAGGTAGAGTGACTATAAAACCTTCATCCTCAAATAGCAATATATCAATTTTGTTCATCTCTCATTGATCCCTCTTGTTTTAGTTGATTTGCTCTTCATCTTGTTGGTTTTAATATTTTATCTCCTTCTTGATCTTGCTGGATGCCAAGAACAAGTAAGTGATAGAGATATCTTATGAAAATCAATCTCCATCTATCTAGGCATCAGATTTTACAAGTTCTTGAAGTTGCTCGTTTTTGTTTGGATTTGACATTCTTAGGAGTTTTCTTGATCCAGTTGTTTTTGCCTCGACTTGTTGGATGTTCTTACTTGTTGTGACATGTGAAAATACATCTAAAACCATCTTTGCCATCATCTACCCACGAGTAAGTTACATTCCTCATTTACCTCTTTTCTTTGCTTTTGGTGCAACTTTCCTTCAGACAGAACAAGGTCACAATTTTGATGACAATTTTCTTGATCATTGATTAGAATAGGTTCGTGACATCTTAGAGAATGTGCATGCTAACTTTCAAATCATTTGGACTTACAGATCAAAAGTTATGTAGATTCTTTATTTTGAAATCAAGCTGGTTTTACTGTTTATCGTGCTAATTTTACTGTTCACCTAGTCTGACTGCCCCCGTGGAGAGGTCTGACCATCCCCATTGAGTTGTCGACTAGTAGCATGTTGAATCTCTAGAGTTTTGCTATCTTTGGCTCGTGGCTTTGGTGTGCTAAGTGTTTGTGATTCCGCTGCACATTGTTGTCGATTTTTGGAGGAAGTTTTTGAAAGAGTCATTCATGCTCCTATGACTTATCATACTTGATCCTACAGATGTCAATTTAATTTATATGAACATGGGGCAAACAAAAGGTTCTGATGCCAAAAATTAGGCAACATGCTACTTGGCCTAAAAGTTATGCAGAAGAACTATGAATTCTAAAAGAGTGAAAGTGAAAGATAACAAACTTTTACAACAATTTGCATGAGCTATGATGCCTAACGGTTGAAAACAGGAGTGGCAAGTAGCTGCACTAGGTACATTCTTCTTACTAAACTTACCAAGCTAGATCAAAGTAATACTCCAACGTTACATGTTCAATAGCTCGTGTGGCTAAATCAGAAATAAGGTTTGGGAAGCTGCAGCATGAAGTACCCATTTTGCAGAAATTTCATATCAGTTCCACTGAAGTTAAAGATGACATTTGTATGAAGCCAACCGTCCTGACTCCTTGATCACTGCTACCTCCTTCACCAATCACCACCAACTATTGCTCAACCCTTCCCTTTAACATCTCTAGTCTTTCCTATGCCTTACTTGAGCTCAACCATCCTGCTCGATACCTTAGCTCATCCCCGAGCCTAGTCTTGATCCACACCGTCGACGATGGTTGTCTCCAAGCTTCCTATACATCAAAGACCAAGAAATTATTTTTGGACACAAGTTTTTCATAACTTGATCTACGTTAGTCCAAACATACTTCACGCAGCTTGAAAGTAATGACCTAAGACTCCAAAACTCATCCCATGACTATTTTACACAAATATCCAAAACCTCTTGGATACCTTCAGACAAAATTGGCTTGATCGCCATTGAGCAGCAAGTCAGACCACTGGTCCCGGTCGGACTACCTCCATGGCTGGTCTGACCGCTTGGGTCGAGCACCCAGAAATACCTCTTTGGAAAAAAATCAGGTGCTAACTAGAGAACTGTCACACCCCACCGGCGGTCTGACCGCCAACCAAAATACGGTCATCATCACCTCGCTGACAAATGAAGTCCTAAAGATAGCACCAATGAACCACAACTCCACAACTCAATATCTAATTCCATGATATAGTATGCTAACTAGTATGGTCTTAATTTTATGTGTTGGCTAGTGCATCATCATCCCCACTGACAAAGGAGCAAAATTAGGATTTTGTTCCAGTCTTACTACTATACTTGGTTTTGGTTACTATTAGAGTTAGCATAATTGACAAGTCACATACTTCACTCATTTTCAAATTTCACTGTTAGATCTTCATGTCATGCAAAAGTTCACCAAAATCGTTGAGGATAATTTATAGGTCAAAATAAGTAGTCAGCAAAAGTCCTTATGTGCAGTCATAAAGGGAAGGAAATTCTATGGGGAGGGCCTTGAACCCCTCCCCTAGATTCTGTCACGTGGCATTGCATGAATCTTGAACTACTACTTCTCCCTACCCGTCTCTTTTCAAACCTCCCATGCCGCACTTCTCCAAGGACCTCTTCATCCACGACGCCTCCTCAGGGTGTTCCCCAACTCCGTGCTACTCTGCTGGCTCCTTGACCACTACCTCATCGCCGTGGTCTTTGTCTCACTCATGATCGCCGACCTCACTACGGTCGGTGCCATCACCAACCTCATGGCCACACTCGCCATAGACCTCCCAATCATTGTGCTCCATGCCTCCATCTGCATATACCTTCTTTAAAACTTCTTTCATGACATATACTAGGAATACTTTATGAATACTTTAGCTAAATGTGCCACATGCTCTTCTAATGTGGGGCTATAAACGAGGATGTCGTCCATGAAGACGATGACATACTTATGGAGAACATCCTAAAAAATGCGATTCATAAGCCCTTGGAAAGTTGACGGGGCATTTGTGAGGCCAAACGGCATAACCAAAAACTCATATAGCCCGTGGTGAGTCTTGAATGTTATTTTATACTCATGCCCTTTCGTGATCCGAAATTGATGATATTCGGACTTCAAATCAAGCTTGGTGAACCATTTAGCTCCCGCTAACTCATCTAGCAGCTCATGAATAATCGACAAGGGGTGTTTGTTCTTAACTGTGATGAGATTGAGTTGGCGGTAGTCCACACAAAAGTGCCAGGTGTTCTCCTTTTTCTTGACTAAGAGGACCGACGAAGCAAATGGACTATGGCTAAACTATATTAGTCCTGCTTCTAGCATTTCAATGACTTGTCTCTCAATCTCATTCTTCTGTTGAGGAGAGTAGCGGTAGGGCCGAACATTCACTGGCTGCGCGACTGGAATCAGGGGAATAGAATGATCCTCTGGTCGAGAGGTCGGCAATGCTTTGGCTCTTGAAACACATGCGCATACCCATGGATCACCTTTTGAATCGGACCGGCAGCATATCTGTTGTGTCCTCCTAAGTTGTGAGTTGACCGTCCGACTACTCAGTTGTGGTTGGGGTTACTTGCACACAATGGGTAATTGCATGATGTTTGAGCAATCCTTTCAGTTTCCTACTTCCAATGGGTTGGCAGACCACTGTCCGGTCTTGCACATCACGGAGTTGAATGTGTTGCCCCTTGTGGTCGAATTTCATGATCTTTCGACGCTAATGAATCCACATGGGGCTATGATCCTCCAGCCGGTCAGCACCCAAAATAATGTCATAGCAGCCCAAGGGTATGACCTTCATGTCTTGACGAAACATGTGGTTTTGTGCATACCATTCCAATTGTGGTATTGCTTGGGAACAGGTGAGCGAACCTTCGTCAGCCACCACGAAGCGTGTTTCCTCCATTGGTTGTGTCGTCAGTTGGAGCTGCTGTAATAATTGTTCGTTAACGAAGGAGCTCACGCTGCCTGAATCAACTAGCATCAACACCTCTTCTCTGCCAATGCGTCCTTGCAGCCTGAGAGTGCGCCTCTTGCGTGGGGTGTTATTGGAAGAGTTTTTGACGAGCATAAGCACCCCACTGGCATGGATTCCCCATCGCTACCCTCGGAGTCTGATTGACATTGTAGGGCTTCAAGGAACTCTTCTACCACATGTAGGGAAACCTCTTCCAGGCATTCATGATTTTTACTCCATTTTTCTCCACATGTGAAACACAACCCATTAGTCCTTCCGTATGCTTTCAAGGCCGCTAGTTTCTCCTTCAAGTGACTATCTTCTAGTTTCTTTTGGTCATCTCTTGTTGGATGCTTATACTCTTCTCCTTTCAGTGAGACCTTGGGCTTCTAACCGGATGAGTTAAACTTGGATTGGTTCTTGCCTAGATCCTTGTGTTCATTTCTTGCAAAACTCCTCTTGGTCCTACTTCCAGTTCCTCCTCCTGCAATAAAGCCAAGGCACTAGCCGTATCGACGTCAGGAGGCGATGTAACCATATTGCAGAACGAATATTATCTCTTAACCCTTCTAAATATTCATGCACAAAAAATGTTTCATCCAAGCTAGGGTTGTACAACCAAAGATGATGCCACAACTGCTCAAACTGGTCAATATACTCTTGCACTGATGAGGTTTGCCTAAGGGATCTCAATTGGCGTCAATAATGCTGATACTTAGTAAACCTATGGGTAACCATATGACACATCTCCTCCCAACTCTCTATTCTCCCCTGCTCCTCCATCTTCTGCAGCCATAAAGTTGCTGTTCCTACAAAGTTTAGTGTAGTAAATCTAGTCTTCAAGGTTTCTTGCACCCCAAACACCTCAAAGTATGTCTCACACCTTTGTCTCCACAACATTGGATTTTCTCCATCAAATTTGGGGAACTCCATTTTGGGGGTGGGGTTTGGACTAGTGCGAATTGGGGGATTGTGGTGGACTTGGTTGGCTCCTCTACCTTCTATGTGCATTTCATCAAACGCAGGGTATGCATGGGAATTGGTCGAAACGTACCTGTGACCGGGGCGAACTAAGGGACTCGGAAGATTCCGTCGGCGTTGTCCCGGGTGAGAACATTCTCACGGTGGCCACGAGGCCTGATGTGGCGATCGCTTGGCGGTGGCGCCTCGTGAAGCGTCGACGGTGAAGCCGATGCCGACGCTTGTGGGCTTGACGCTCCTCGCGTACCATGGGGATCGAACATCACCGTGTTGGTCTCTAGCGTCGTCTGACGAGTGTTGATCTCCCCAAGCGTCATCTCGAAGGCAGCGAATCGATCGCACAGTTGCTTCATCAACTTCGAAGCTGCATCGCTCTTCTCCTCCATTGTCACCATCGCCTGGGTGACCCTTTCCTCGAACTGATTGAGCCTCTTCTTAGGAGCCAGAGTGGGCAATAGGGAGCTCTGATACCAAATGTCACGGTCCGGTGGTCCAATTGGAGCGATCGAAGAATATTTGGGATCGGAGAATGAGAAAGGTAGAAGAGGTAGGGGAAGACGAGGTCAGAATTGGGGATCGAGTTCTTTCTTCTATTCCATATTCCTTTTTGTTACTTACATCCTTGGTATATATCTCACCAGGTTTTTCTCTCAGGTTACAATTCAATCAAGACATCAATGCTACTTACCGATCATGAACTTCTTTTTAGCTTCTAAAAACTGATTTTTAACTTTTATACAGTAACTAACTTTCAAACGAAATATCTTTTTAAGACTAATCTACAAATTGATTGTAGTATACACCGCACGTGAACTTCTATTTCTCCATACCCTCTCACAAACAGCTCAAAAGCCGAAACAGGCCTGGTATCCGTTGGCCTATAGGCTGTATCAACGTGCATGCAACTTTAAGACAGCAAAGAAACTGAACTACTATGGTTCACTAACTTCTATTGTACCACCAGGGAACTAGTACTAATTGGCGACATTGCAACTGGAAAACCCTGCCATTTACAAAAGGCCACTTTACAAGGTAAACACTGACAGGTACTGAATGGTTAACCATAGTTAATTGTTCAGTCATAGGCATTAATCCAGAAACCAACAAAGAAGGGGAATAAAAGGATTATGTCATACAAGAATTACTTTCTGATTAATGATACAAAGAACGGCTACCTACCCTATCAACGATTCACATGCATACATTGTACATTACATATCTTTACAATGCTTAACTGCAGTTGATATATGGTTTAGTAACTGCCCTGAAATTCTCAAATGAAATCCATGGAGTCCTCTAGGGACTGACCACTCAACGACTGGCCACCATTCGATGGGCTCTGGTGATGGCTTGGATGGTGATGCTGAGCCTGGTGTCCGCCTAAGTAGGGCATCTGCTGCTGCTGCTGTTGTTGACAGAAATAGGATGGAACCTGCTGCTGGAGTCCGCCATTGAAGGGATTCCCGTTCATGTTTGGAGCTTGCCCTGCAGCTATCTTAAGTCGCTGGACTTCTTCTCTCAGGGCTTCATTCAGAGCTGCGTTTGGTAGGAAAGGAAATATTTCAATATGCTGATTCCTGAACTAGGAAAATACAAATGTTCAATTTGGCTTTACTAACTGGCCAACCAATTTGTCAATAGATTCAGAGTTTCAGACACCTTGTAGCAGACAAACTTAGCCTTTCAGAACATTCAAATAATGACTACCGGAAGAACTAAAGAAATTCCACAGGAAGATTAGAGCATACCATCACGCAGTTTAGCTTGCTCTTCCATGGACTGCAACCGGAGTTTGAGCTCTCTATTCTCAGCAGTTAAACCAGATGTATCCCTCTGGGTTTCAAGTAAATTTGCAATAAATCAGATATGAGAATATCAGTGTGGTGAACAAAAGAAACAAAGTCAGATCACCAAATATTAAAGGAAGAAGTCCACTTTTGATCCCTCAACTTTACCCCGAGTCTGATTTACACCCTCAACTACGAAACCATTCGCTTTGCCCCCCTCAACTAGCAAAACCACGTCTCTTAATCCCCAGAGCCCAATAACGCCTGGTTTTAGGCCCACGTGGCACATATGTCAGTCCATATTGGCATTGACTGCCTTGTTGGCATTGACATCTGTGCCACACTTCGTCCTTGCGGTAGTGCTGCACAGCCTACACTTCGTCGTTGCGCCGCCTGGCATTCAGCTGAACACCTTCTAGGCTTCCCATACCACCAACGCCCAATGCCGCCGGAGAACCCCACCCTGACGAAATGGCCCAAGACCCTCACTGCCTCGTCAGCAAGGAATTATTTTAAAAAATTCTCTCTCGGCTCTGCCGACCAGAACACCACTGCCTAGTTCTGTCGAGCTCATCGGACTCGCCGCGCTCGTCGGCACCACGCCAGCTCCTTTGCCGCTCACCTCAAACTCTTGTTGCTCCCGCTCGGTGGCCCCTCATCAACGCGCTGCGCTGCCACATCCAAAGGTACATCAAACACCGCTCCGACGGCCCCTCTACTTCAACACCGCCGCCATGGTGCCACCGCTGGACACATCGCCATGGCTGCTACTACCCCCAGCTTCACCTCTCTCACTCTCTACCTTGGTGGATTTGGGAAAAACCCGATATAATACCCAATGCACATAATGATGTCACCACTGCATCATTTATCCTGACATGCAGCCTCCAAGTCACCCAATTCGGTCCAATGCCGACGGGAACGGGAACCATCTTATCCAAGTAATTTGCAGCGGCCACAAGGGCGGCAAGGACGACAGTGTAGGAGCAGGCGGAGTGGGGGATAGCGAGGGCGAAGGGAGCGGAGCGGAAGAGGTGGAGGCTGGTGATGGGGCGGTGGGTGCGGGAGAAGGCGTGGAGGAGGGTGAGGAAGCTCGAGGGTGGTGGGGGAGGAGAAGAGCGTGTGCAAACAGGCGAGGAGGGAAGCGGCAAGGAGGAGGAGGCCGACGGAGGCAAGGCAGGAGGTGAGTAGGGAGACGGTGCCCAGGGACAGGAAGATAGGGACGGGCTCAGACACGGATGCCGCTGTGGCCGCGTCGAAGAGGGTGAGGGCACGGCGCGGGTCACACTCTGCATGGACGAGGCGGTGGAGGTGGTCAACGGTGAGGGTCTTGGGCCATTTCGTCAGGGTAGGGACGAGGCTGTGCAGCACTGCCGCAAGGACGAAGTGTGGCATAGATGTCAATGCCAACAAGGACTGACATCTGTGCCACACGGCCTAAAACCATGTGGTATTAGGCTTAGAGGGCTAAGTACCCTGATTTTGATAGTTGAGGGAGGCAAAGCGAATGGTTTTGTAGTTGAGGGTGTAAATCAGACTTGGGGCATAAGGGACCAAAAGTGTTCTTCTTCCAATATTAAATGGCATATTCACAAACTAAAACAAAAGAAACTGTTGGCTTACAAGCTCGGCTAGCAATTACCTATCAAATATTCTAAATGGCATACACAAAGGGGGTTGTGTACTAGCATGGTCCAAAAATCAATAGACTATGAAACACATAAATCCATGCAAACGTCAACACTAACTCAGTAATGGAATACTCTGCTGCAGGCAATAGTTAACAACATTAGGTCGCCCATAACAATAAATACAATACTCTAGCTCTCTCAATCCTATCAAATAAATTGTAGAACGAACCAACAAAATCATTTGAATGTATCCAAAGATCACATACTAACAACTGATATTACTTCATCACTTGATATAGATAAAGCCAGTACAATGTCCATCATATTGTGACAGAATTCATCTATTGTCATAGAGATCTTACCAATACTGGTAGAATGCTTATGCGAAGTTCAAAAGGCACATGAATAGTATGTACATAACCAACAAGAATTAACTCTAGATAGCTTAGCTTCAATTTTCTTATTTCTTTTTTCAGAGCATAATGTTACTCCTGGAATTATGGGTTGATTATCCTTGCCTTGAGTACTAGCCAAGTTTTCTTGAGAGAGAGATATCTAGGGTTACTATCTGTGACCACTTAATCTTCAGCCTAACACTACTCATCTGATTCCATCCACTTCATTCAAATCATCTTAGGTGCATTGATTCCTACTCTAATTGTCACGTCAACTACAAGAACAGACCAAGACAGGTATTAAATAAAGGACAAAAATGATTGTGCTCTTTTTAAATGAAAATTGTATACATATATGGTTTACTCTTGTGAAGGCAAATCTAGCTCATCCCATCCCATGGTGCCCCCATAGTCACTCTCCCCACCCTAACACACCACGCACATTGCCATGAAAACTTCCAGAAAAGATTTGAGAATGCCAATACAAGTTCAATTTACCATAACTTTTCTCATTTTCCAATGTATAGATCAAATTTTGTGTGAATACTCATGCTATCACTTGTTTTCTAGAACCATATATATCATTGCAACTAGCAATACGACACATTCAGGTGCTAGCTGCATACAATGCCATACGGAACATCAGTTCAAATGCAATAAACAAAATGGTTAGCTATATATCAGGTCTCTAAAATACAGTACATAGAAGAAATGGTCATAATTAGAAATTCAGAACTGTTCGTTGCACTTGCTTAGCTCTGCTATCACATGGCTCTTATGTCCTACCATTTCCTCATAAAAAGGTCATTATTTAGTTTTAAATTATTAAAGGATGATGTCATCCATAGAATTCTTACATATGATTTCATGATTTGTACCACACTGACTGACTTATATACTGTTAGTATTTGGTTTCCAATGTAATACATTACACTAGCATAAATTACAATAATAAAGGTAGTCCATACACCAACAAATGTAAATCCTTCAAATTACTATGCAATGCAAAAGCCACACAGTATTATATGAGTCATTTCAACACAGTTCCCTCAATAAAACTACGAATATGGATCCATTCTCATGCAGTTAACATATTAACATAAACTAGCTCATTTTGACTACTCAACTATCAATAACCCAGTAGTGCAAATGCCTGAACTAAGTAGCTTCAACTACAAGGAAAAGGACTAGAAGCAGCTACTGTGGTTCAGAGAACACGACAATATTCGAGTCAAACATTTAGGTTTCATATAAGGTACTCTACTATGGTCATAATACATGTCGAACATAACAAATTAACAATTGACCAGCAAATATATAAGCTCATCTCGCACTTCCGAATAAAAAAAAATCCCATACCTGGAGAAGCGTGAGCTGTGCTGACAGCGTGGTGGCCTCAGTCTGCAGTGTCTGGACCTTCCTCTCCAGCTCACTGGTGTACTTGATCTTCCTCTCCTTCGACCTCGCCGCCGACTGCCTGTTCGCCAGAATCCTACACGCAGGCACCACCACAAACTTTAACCTAAATAAACAGCCCCAGTACACCTCCAAACCACCACGACAAACCCTAAAACCTCGCAATTATCATCACTAAGACAACGCAGATAGCCCAGATCTCAAAACGGTGAGCACACCAACACTAGCAGCAATCGCTATAACTGTAAAATATATGCTTCACAAGCCAAATTACAAGATTAGATGACAAGACACCTCCTTCCGGATCTTGAAAGAATAAAAAAAATCGACTGATAAAAAGGGAAGCAGCTGAAGACTCCCTCACCTCTTTGCGCGCTTGGGGTCGAGGAGCGCGAGCTCGGCAAGCCTCTCAGCCGGCATGGCCTTCTTGGCGTAGTCCGGCAGCCCACTCGAGAGCGCCGACTCGCCTTCGAACGGCGAATTGACCCCATCCATCGACCCGCTCCTCTTATGCCCACCTCCCCCGCTCCCTCCGCCCTGCAGGGCGAGGCCCTCGAAGAAGGCGGTATCGAGGGAGAGGCTCCTCATGTGGGCCCCGCCCGGAGGCCGAGGCGCCGGTGACGCGGCCGCAGCCATGGGCGGCGGCGGAGGCGGGGTCGGGTCGGAGGCCGCCGGGGAGTCGTCGGAGAGGAAAGGGAAGTCGAGGTCGGAGAAGGAGAAGTCGCCGTCGGGGTCGAGGAGGAGGTCGGCGTCAGGGAGGCGCAGGAACGTCTCCGAGTGGGCCCGCCGGTGGTGCCCACGTACGCCGCCTCCGCCAGAGCCCGGCGCAGGCGCCGGCAGAGGCACGAGCCGGTCCATGGAGGTCAACGCCGGCGGCTCGGCAGCTAGCTCTCGGCGGCGCGGCGCGTGGACTCGTGCGGGGAGTTGGAGTATGTGTGTGCCCGTGTGAGCTCGGGGGTGGGGGCCGAGTCGGTGGGATACGTGTGAGGAGTAGAAGGGAGGAGGTCGCGGGGTGCTTCAGCTCCCCCATCGTGGTCCCGGTGCATGGAGTTAACGAAAGGTGGCACGAATCTCGAGGTGGTATGGACGAGTTAGGAGGGGCTTACTTGGTGGGGAGGGTGTAGGGAGGGAGAATCTTCGCCGGGAGTAAATGGGGCGGATGCGAGGTTGGCGCGGGCGTTGCGTGGACTCGGTGTATGGATCGGAGGGCGGGTGCGTTCGACTTGAGAGGCTGAGGACAGATAATTTGTTTTATACGAGAAAATTTGAATATGATAAACAAAATTTGTATTTGAAAATATTAGTATTCGTATTCGATAATATTTATATCCGTATTTGAGATATTCATATTCGCATTCGTATTCGAGAATATTCGTATCCATATTCGTATTCGAGACTATTTGATTCGTATTCGACCCGTTTTTAGAACCCATGAAAAATCCGTACGAATTTTATGATTCAAAATTTGAATTTAGGCGGTTTAAAATCGTAACTAGTCAAAAACCGGTGAAAAATCAGCAAAACCGCTAGGAATCCGTTTTATCCGATATTCATATCCGAGAAAATCCGTATTCAAAAATATCCATATTTATATTCAAAAATATTCGTATTCGTATTTAAAAATATTTATATTTATTTCAAAAATATAAATTCATATTAGTATCTGAGACTATTCGTTTCCGACGTGGTGGACTGGATGGCACCGTGCTGCGTGGGCTCGGTGCACGAGAGTAGGGATGGAAGGGCAGGAAGGTAATTTTGGTCCGGAGGAAGGAATGATTCGCCGCGTTGGTCGAGCAGTGTGTTGCTGTGGGCGCGGGCCCGGCCGACTATTTGCCGGTGGCCTTCCGTTCAGTGAATGACGTGCGGGTCCAGAGTCCTGTGGCCCACCGGTCGGTGTGCGTTCCGTGGGACGGACCGCGTGGCGAGCCCAATAGTTCGTGCCCTATGCCGTGTCGCTGGATAGTAGTTGGATCTTAGGAGCCACCGGTCCGAGACCCGTTGTTTCGGCGATAGCTTTTGATTTTTATTTTTAATTTACTATTTTTAATTTCGTTTTTTTAATTTTGATTATTTTTATGATTTTTATCTTTTTTTTTCTGTATTCCTTGGTACTGTTTGTAATGGGCTAACATGTTTTTTCTATTTTTATTTTTTAATTTTAATTATGTTAATTAAGCTATCCCAGTTATAACGAAAAATAAGCTAGCTACAAGAAAAATCATAATCTATCACTATAGTGAATAAAAGCTTTTCAAACAGTTTTTGATTTCTATTTTCTAGTGTTTAAAAGCCAAAAATCATTAACGTGATTTTTAATAACTTGGTTTTTTAACGTGATTTTTTCTCTCTTTTTTATATTATCTATAAAGATATAACGATGTTTTTAACTTTTTTCTTTTCTTAAAGATAAGAGTTGCTACAATGCTATTTCAGTCAAGAAATCAAAAACCATAAGAAAAAGGCCAAATTAAATAGGGCAAAGATGGTAATTAGCAGCCACCTGCTATAAAATCACCAGAAGACATCTACCAAGTGTTTTGCCGTCATGGCTTCATATGGTGGCATACAAGCGAGATGCAGCCCCAAAGAAAATGGACGTGGCATTGAAATTCCCTAGTAGTCACCAAGGTTATCATAACCGTGATACCAGGTAGGATCGTCTGACATAATCGGGTTGTAATCGGGTTGTAAGATCAGGTCATAAAATCACGATTCTATCAAAATTTTGAAAACGTATATATTTTATATAAAATTAAATTATATTTCTAAATATGTAAGTCTATAGTAGATTTTTGAATTTAATTTTGTAATTTGAGTACATTTATTCATATTTTATTGAATTAAGGTTGATTTTTGAAACTTATTTAATTATTTTTAATAAACTCGTGATCTAAAAATGCAATTTGCCAAAGATAATACTTTTTGAGAAATGCTATAGAACATTCGAATGTTTTTTGAAGGCAAAAACAGTCAGATGATCTAGAGGCGTTGGATCTCTATCTAACGGACCCAGTTATATAAGCACCCTCTCCAAAAAAAATCTCATATAAGCACCCCCTCCAAAAAATGATCTGGAGCGTTGGATCACTATCCAACGTCCTAAAATCTGACTATTTTTACTTCCAAAAGCAGTCGAATGTTGTATAGATACTCCCATACTTTTTTTTACCTCAGAACAACATGTAAACAACAAAACAAAGCAAATTAAACTAGTGCAACTTAAACTAGCAATATGTAATATAAAATTTTATATGCTAATATAGTTTGTTGTCAGGATCACGATTCCACTATGATCCTACCCGATCCTAATGATTTTATGAGTAAGATCGCGATCCCACTGCGATACTACATGATTTCGATCTATATTGTGATCTGTATCATCTACCTTCGGTAGGATCGTAAGATCGTACGATACTATGATAGTATCGTGATACGACAATCTTGGTAGTCACCTAGCTAGGTTCTTTTAAGCTGCAGTTTATAGCTTATAGTTATGGTTGATAGCTTTTGGTTCTAAAGTGAATGTTTGCGAATGAATTGAATGTTAATAAGTCAATAGGTCACTTCAAAAAAATTGCTCTCATAAGTCACCTCAAAAAGATAACAAGAAACCATCACATTTATTTATTTAAAAATTATAAACTATAGGTCATAAAGCCAACACTGTGCAAGGTATGTCATGTGCGAATTGTTGATCTTTTGCCGGGTAATCCGTGTGAAGCTACGAAGGAAGCCTTTTTCACTTGGTTGTGTTTCGCTCCAATAAAACTTAGCACTCCTGCATCATCTTATGTGAAAAAATAATTCTGATTGTGATCGTTCCAAAAAGAGAGCAATCGTGTAACACTATAACAATGAACTTGTTGTCGATGGATTAAAAAATCGTCTACCAAACGAAAAGCGCCGGCAATACGGTACCATCAATGGCAGTGTTGGCTCCTTGTCGAAAATTCTCTTTCACCTCACATCAGAAGAAAATGCTCCCGGTGACGATGATTCTCAGAGCCAATCCTTCTTTCAGCTTCAATCTTTACTGTATAATTACTATTGTGAGCTTGGAGTACGATAAAAAATGCCGCGTGTGCAAATCATTGGTGACTGTGCATTTGATTTGCAGCTCGCTCATTCCGACGAAAAAAATAGTTTACGGTTAAAATTATACTGTAGTTGACTGAAATTACACTGTAATTGATGGTGGTTTATTTGGTGTAATTAAATTTTAAAAAATAAAAATAAAAAATAGGTTAGCCAATCACGCACAATGCAAACAAATACGGGAAAAAAGAACCGGCAAAAAACTCAAAAAAAAAAAAAAGTCAAAAAAAAGACAAAATTTAGAAATAATAAAAAATAAGTCAAAAACTCAAATTAAAATGAGCATGGACCTTGTTAGAATGGCACTCGTGTGAGTCGTGACTACACACTGTTTTTATTACAATGGAGGACGCATGTTCACGTATATCATACTTACATTATATATACATGCATATGTACTTTATATTGAAACACACGTTAAGACTTAGGCCTGTTTTTTTCCTCCGAAGCCGATGGCTTTTGGCTTTTGCTACAGTATCTAATTTTAAACGGAGTATTTTCTCAAGATGGGGTCTACAGGTTAAACGATCTACACGTTAAAAGCTCAACATTTGTACCTGCCAAAATCGCAAACGAGTATCTATCTCTTCGTAATCTGTACCATAAACAGCCAAAATTCAAAAATTTCAACCAAAAACCATAAGCCGTAGCCGAAAAGAACATGCCCTTAAGCAAAGGTCGCTGGATAAATTCATCCAGCGACCTCACAGAATGCATGCACGCACTTTTTTACTAACGCATATGCACTTATATGGTAAGGCATTCATGACCGATCCAGGGATTGTACTTGAACGACAGCTCTCATAGGCTTTTGCCAACTGAGCAAAACTTGGTCCTCATCTATGATCACGCACTGGGTATCTTCTTTTGGGTTTATGGTTTTTGACTTTATCTACAGTAATTGATTTTCAAAGGGGGTGTCTTTTCAAGGCGAGGTTTACAAGTTAATTGTAGTAGATATTGTACCGACTTCATCTATATCATCAAGATCACGTGTGAATATCTCTATCTGTACTCTCTCGCAAACAGTCATAATTTAAAAAGTTCAGCCAAAACACATAAGCCACAGCCGAAAAGAATCTACCAAAGATTTGGCTTTGATGGAATTTGGCTAAGACAAGTACTCTCTCTGTCCAGGTGTATAAGGTGTATTTTCTTTTGGCACATAGATCAAGGAGACAGTAAAATGATTAGATTACCCATAATTACTATTTGTAAGCATTATATTCGATGTATATATACAGAGAATAGCAAATAAAACTGTATATTTATTAGGGATATAAAAAACATCACACTTATTTTATATTAAGTGTGCATGTTCTGTTCGTCTCTGTTCTTGCCCATTTGTTCTGTCCTTTTGCACATTTGGGTCATGATATACTTTACTTTATAGTTGTATACATGTATATGTCACAAAAGAATCTATGGTTCAGTGTGCATTGTATGAACATTGGCAATGCTCATGATGGGGTTGAACTTTTAAAGCTGCGATGATATGCTTAAGCACATTTGTCTGTGGGCATGAATGCGCACATATCTCCGTGGTAATCTGTTTGTGTGTGTGCATGTGTGTTTGTGATCATGCGCCTGCAAGTATGGCAAGAGAGTGTTAACTGTTACTAACTCCCTACTGCTGTTGCAAATTATTACGTTCAGAAAAAGATGAAATTTATAAATAGTGAAAAATAAGTTAGAAGTCAAAAGCTCAAGCTGAAATGAGCGGGGGTAAAGCATGCCGTTTCTTATTTCATCTATTTAGGTATTTGATTTGTTCGACACGAAGCACAATAGGATACTCGAATTTGAAGAATTTGCACGAGCGCTCTCTGTGTTCCAACCTAATGCACCAATTTACGACAAAATTGATTGTAAGCCAAGCCATCTTGCTTGATTTTATTTATTTATTTATCCCTGATAGTGCAACATAGCGATGGAGTACCCATTTTCCTTCTTTTTTTCCCTATGGGATAATTGTTCAAGACATGGATCTTCAGTTATTACTGCTTACAAAATGTTTATGGAAAGGCAGTTGGCTGTTGACTTCATTGGCAAACCCCTTGACGTTTACGTGGACATGATGTGCACCTGGAACTGCTACGCATATCATGTTTGACATTTCCACAAAGAGGAACACACACTGTTTACATTGCATATAGGGCATGTTCTTTTTGACTGAAGCTTATGGTTTTTAGCTGCGGCTTGTAGCTTTAAGCTATTTGTGTGGGAGATTATAGAGTAACAGAAACTCACGTGTATTTTTACCGATATAAATGAAGTCGGTACAGTATATACTACAATTAATTATTAGACTTTATTTTGAAAAGATACTTCGTTTAAAAGTTAGTTACCGAATAAAAAGTCAAAAAACAGCTTTTAGAAACTGAAAAGAACATACACATACATTCATCCCTGCAAGTTACACAGACTGTCATTGGAATCTTAGTATTTGCAACTGGACATTGTTCTTTTGATCTTGTTGCCTACTGAGACCCTGTATCTGTGAGGGATAGCTGTCTGTACTCTGTAGCATATATTAGTCCAAGGACAGCTTCTTTGTTTTTAAAGAACATGTAAAATCTTTAGGTTTCGGGACTTATTTATTATTACTTATTTAAACTGAGTATCAATTTAACCCTTTTTGCTTTAATTTCTAACATGTAAACACACGGATGACCTATTTTATTTATGGAGAACATAATATTCCCTTCATTTGATTTTACATAGCATTCATTTCTGTTATAAATTATGCTTGTGTGATACTAAATCATTCATTCTCCTGATCTTATGCCATATCAATAGCTTGCAGTTGCTTTCAAACTGTATGATCTCAAACAACAAGGTTTCATTGAAAAGCAAGAGGTACCTTCCTTTTCCGTATTCTTAAGTGACTCTTTCTTCAGTGCTATTTATTTTAGTATGTGTGGTTGGTTTACCTGTGGCAGGTTGCAGCTTTTCCCCACATGTGCTTCAATACCTTATGCATTCATGCTGTCATTTCATGTTCCCTAGTCAAGCAATTTATTGTACTGTCAGTGAAAAATTAAGAATTGTGGGAGACTTTTGTCTGTCAACATGAAATTGAGTTGACCATGTTTAACATGGATGCGTAGAAACTGAGGCCCTTGTGCAAACATTCTTTGTTAGGACTATTCCTTTATTTGCTTGGAGAAAGCATATCCAATTTAACATCAAAGTCAGCTTGCTGCAGTTGCTCAAGAAAAATGTTATTGTTAGAGTTTGTAATCTTGTTTTCAGTTTGGTAGTTGTAGTCGTGTACAACTTGGTAGTCGAAGTCGTGTACGAGTACGTCTCTATCGGAGTCGGAGTTCATGGTCGTAGTCGAGTACGACATTGTGTTCGAGTCGTAGACGAGTCTGCTTCATGGTCGAAGAGCAGCGTATAAAAGGGCAGACCATTTTACTGAGAGGAGTAGAGGGAAGAGCACCAGATTGAGACGATGTAGTCGCAGAGGAGGTGCCGAAAAGAGGGCGTCCAGCGTGGTCGCAGGAGCACTGAGTGGAGTTGATGTAGTCGCAGAGGAGGAGCAGAGCTTGGAGCGACCGGCATGGTCGTAGATGGTCGGCGTGACCGCAGAGCATGGAGCGACCAGCGTTGTCGTGGGCGATCAGCGTGATCGCAGAGGAGAGATGCGACCAGTGTGGTCGGAGGAGGCGATCGGCCTGAGCGACCAGCGTGGTCGTAGCCAATCGGTGTGGGTGGCCAGTGTGGTCGAAGGTAGTCGGTGTGATCGCAGTGGAGGCGACCGGTGCGGTCGCAGGCGGTTAGTGAGATCGCAGGGTTCGCAGACGTGGTCGTAAAGGAGTTACGACCACGACGAATCGAGGCTTGCGAACATGGTCGTAAAGGAGTTACGACTACGGCGAACGGAGGTTCGCAGACGTGGTCGTAAAGGAGTTACGACCACGGCGAAGGGATCGCAGACGTAATCGTAATGGAGTTACAACCACGGCGATCGGACCTGGCCGTAAAGGAGTTACGACTAGGGTGACGAGAGGTGTCCGTTGGGCGGAGAGGTCGGTCGTAAGGAGTTACGACCACGATCCACAGAGCCGAAGACGACAACGAGCGAGGTGTCCGCGGTCTTTGAGACGTGGTCGTAAGGAGTTACGACCACGCCTTCTCGCCGCGAGACCGTGGTTGTAAGTCGATACGATCACGAGAAGACGTGGTCGTAAGTCGTTACGACCAACAGCGAGAAGAAGGCGATCGACAGAATCACTGCGTGGTCGTAAGGAGCTACGACTACGGTGATCGACCGTGGTCGAAGAAAGTGCAGTGCAGAGGCAGTGAATGTGGTCGTAGCTTCAGCTAAAGTTTTCGACTACGTGGTTGGAGCAACGAGGAGTAATCGGAGAGGTCATAACGTGGTCGTAACGACTATCAGCGTAGTCGGTAGACCAGCAGAGTGGTCATAGCGACACAGGAGATGGTCGTAGCCACTACAATGTGGTCGTATGGCTACAGGAGGTAGTCATAACGGCCAGAAGGAGATCATAGAGATCCTGGAGAAGTCGTAGAGGACTGTAACAAGTGGTATCAGAGCATGGGTGACAAGGCGAAGGCTCATGGGTGAAGCATCGACTGGGAGGCGTGGGAGACGCTGCAGACGATGGACAAGAGCGGTGATCGTGTGGAGGAGGTGCTCATAGTCCAAGAGAGAGGAGCGGGAGGCTCAGGCGCATGGGAGTGCAGGTAAAAGGAAGAAGCGGAAGCAAGAGAGAAGATCGGTGTGATCAAGAGAAAAAACAAGATTAATAAGGTGATTGTTAGAGTTTGTAATCTTATTTTCAGTTTGGTAGTTGTAGTCGTGTACGACTTGGTGGTCGAAGTCATGAACGAGTACGTCTCTATCGGAGGCGGAGTTCATGGTCGTAGTCGAGTACGACTGTGTGTCCGAGTCGTAGACGAGTCTGCTTCATGATCGAAGAGCAGGGTATAAAAGGCCAGACCATTGTATCGAGAGGAGTAGAGGGAAGAGCACCAGATTGAGGCGATGTAGTCGCAGAGGAGATGCCGAGAAGAGGACGACCGGCGTGGTCACAGGAGCACCGAGTGGAGGTGATGTAGTCGTAGAGGAGGTGCAGAGCTTGGAACAACCAGCATGGTCGTAGGCGGTCAGCGTGATCGCAGAGCATGGAGCGACCAGCGTTGTCGTGGGCTATCAGCGTGATCGCAGAGGAGAGAGGCGACCAGTGTGGTCGGAGGAGGCAGCCGGCGTGGTCATAGGCGATCGGTCTGGACGCCCAGCGTGGTTGTAGGCGATCGATGTGGACGGCCAGTGTGGTCGAAGGCGGTCGGTGTGATCGCAGTGGAGGTGACTTGTGCGGTCGTAGGTAGTTGGTGAGATCGCAGGGTTCGCAAACGTGATCGTAAATGAGTTACGACCACGGCGAACAAAGGCTCGCAGCCGTGATCATAAAGGAGTTAAAACAACAGCGAAAAGAGGTTCTCAGCTGTGGTCGTAAAGGAGTTACGACCACGGCGAGAAGGGGATCGCAGGCGTGGTCGTAAAGGAGTTACGACCGCGGCGAGAAGGGGATCGCATGCGTGGTCGTAATCGAATAGCCATGCCCATGGTCAAGGGCGAACATGGTAACTTAACATGGATATACTTCTATTTTAAAAAAAATTTGTGAGTGGGATTGGAAAAGTTACGGGCCGTAAAAAGCCTTGATTTGTGTTGTCCTAGGTGTTGCCCAGTGATAAGGTAGGTGGTTATAACGCTGAAAGGTTAGCATATGGTGTAGGAGCCATATAACGGTGAATGAAATCTATGCTACTATTATTACTGTATTCTTTTTATCCAAATATCATGTTTTAGTTTAAACTACTAGGTTTAAGGGAATTTCTATGTATCGTATCTTTAAAAGCAATTTTTGACAAATAAAACAACCCGAGTACCTCCTTGGTAAGCCATGCATGTTATTTATTTGCATACTGTGTATTGGGTCACAGAGCACGGTGGTTTGTGCTCAACCTCGCTTATTCAATTAATCCAGAATTAGGAGTCAGATTATAATGCTTTAGCAATACACCTGGTCATGATGGCAAAGAAGATGAAGCGGCTAAGAACTAGGTCGCGAACCCCAGTTGGCTGCCTGTGGGCATGTCCTGAGTGCCCCACCTGTGTGTACCATTTCTACTACTGCATTTTATTGATATCGACCTGGTCAGTCTATGAGTAAATCTACTAATATATTTACGCTTCCGCATAATATGCACTTTGATGTTCAGTAACGTATCTGTGAGCACCATCAACTGATCCAGGAAATAGTACGGTGGAATCATAGAGGGTTCTAGATTGCAAAATCCAGCTCCGATAATCATGCATGGCTTTGTCATGTTTGCATATGTTAATGACATGTTTTTGACCTATGAGGGGATTTTTAGGATAGTTTCTCTTTCTACTTGTCTAAAAACTAATTCGCACAAATATTGATATAGTACCGGTGGTAGTGAAGTAGTTGTTCGGTGCAAAGCATACCAAAAAATGCTTTAATGGTTGTAATTTTCACTTTTGGAGGATGATAGAAGTACTTGCCGGATTTGATTGTGTAGGGAAGAACGAATATTTGATAATTCCCTAAAAAAGAATATTTGATGGAAGCTACAATAATTTGTTTCACTTCATTCATTGGTGTTATAACTCTGCTCCAGGAGAAAACGCACACATCGCAAATAAACTGAGAGAACACGGAAGAATTTCTGAATTTCTCTATTCTCTTATTTGCTCTCCCTTTACCTTGCTTTTCTTCTTTTCTTCTTACAAAACTGGCTACAAGCCTTCTCAATATATAGGCTAATAATCTCCTATTTGCATATGTATTTGGACTTCAAGTTGGACACAACTTTAACTTGAGTTACACATGGATACGAACTCTACTACGCCTTGAACTCGAAGTCAAGATTATTTCCAACAATCTCCCCCCTTAATTTTGACTTGACATACTCTAGTTTTAATCTCAATGCATTATGAACTACCAGTCACGCCTCTACATGAAGCGTTCTACATGCAAGCTATATGTAGAAACTCAACTCAAATGGTACAGGTTCATCCGGATGCAAAGATTCTAAAAACATTGAGGCAGTCGTACTCAACTACGACTTACTAAACTCATACTTGATATAGAACGGTGACGCATCTCCTCAACGTTCCGTTTTTTTCACTTTACTTGAGTTTGGACGACTACACATCTTCTCAATGTTCTTGACTCAACTCATTATCAGAGCACTGTTGATTCATTATCACTGAGCGCTTCATCGTCTCGGAGATGGACGGACAGACGGAGACTTCGCTTTTCCACTGTCGCCGTACGGACGGAAGAACCGAAGGACAAAACGCCTAGCGGTTGCCTCTTGTTGCTTCGGAACGCGCCAAAACCGAAGGACCGAGCGAAGACGTACTTGTTGTCGTCTGCGCTTCAGAGACGGCGAAACGCGACGGGAGAACACGCCGGAATAGGGGGCGTCGAGACTGCGTGCGATACCTCAGGAGCGCTGCACGGGACGAGCGCAAAACGGAATCGTCGAGACGATTTTTTCAGTGACTCGGTTCTCGCCTAGTCTCTGATACCACTTGTTACAATTTTGCTCTAGGAGAAAACGCACACATCGCAAATAAACTGAGAGAACACGGGAGAATTTGTAAATTTCTCTATTCTCTAACTTGCTCCCCCTTTTTCTTTGCTTTTCTTTTTACAAAACTGGCTACAAGCCTTCTCAATATATAAGCTAATAATCTCCTATTTGAATATGTATTTGGACCTCAAGTTGGACATAATTTCAACTTGAGTTACACACAGAGACGGACTCTACTACGTCTTGAACTCGAAGTCAAAATTGTTTCCAACAATTGGTTTAATATCACCGAATGAACACAACTGTAACATCAAAACCATAATTTGATCTCTATCATACTGGACATGATAGTCCGTAGGAAAAGGTTGAAAAAGGTGCATAAGCCACATTTATTTTAGGATCGATTTTTCAATGGATGCATTTCTGGATATGGTAGGATATGGAATTAATAAAAGATTGCATCTGTAACTGCCATGTGAAAAGTTGGTGGTCATCACAAATACTAGTGAGGTACATTTGGCACTGTGTGGTTTAATTTTCTTTACTATTATAAAAAAAGGAGTTGGTGGTTGATCTGTCCTCACTTTTCTCTTCTCAGCCATCCGATTTGAACTGGACCATTCGTCTCTCTCTCCTCCTCTCTCTCTCAGGATACAACCGCCTACCCCTCCACTTTTTCTATCTCCTCGTGCATTCTGGCTACCCTTCTCTCTCTGTCGTTTGCTCTCCAATGTTTGATGTGTGAAATTGACCAGGCAATAAGTTCCGTCTCATTATTTTTATGACTTCATTGCAACGTACGGGTCTCTAACTAGTCCACTGATAAAACTGAGACCAAGGAGGAGTTGTGGTGTTGTGCCAACTGCCAAAGACTCAAGAGTTGAAGGGGAAGAGCACAGCATGCATTTGGCTTCCGTAGTTTCACGTAGGGAGACACACATCCACTGTAGGCATGGAAGGTATTGGGAATGTCGACAAGAGCTGCTGAGGTTTTACTGGTAGGTATTCATTCCTCTTAAGTATGAGATGATCATGTTGTTCTACTTGGGGAGACCATATCCAGATTGATCTTTTGCATGCCTTAGTTAATGTCAGTAAGGTGATTTGCTTAAACAACCTTGATATATGTCAGAGGTTTGCACTTTGCACTGATAACCTTTAAACTTTCTACTCTTTGATCTTGAGACTTTCGATCCTAGCAGCTAAAATTTTTGGATCCTAGCAGTTGTTGTAGATTTCATTCATTTTATTTTTGGAGATCTACTTGATTGCGTTCTGAACTGACCTGCCACATCGTCATGTTCAATTGCAAGCAGGAACCACGACAAGTCGAATGCTGACTACGAGATAGTCGTTTGCAAGTACGGGGGGCTCGATTCCTTCTCCGTTGGGTGAGCTGCTGCTTGTTCTGTGTTGCCATGCCTGGCAGTTCAAAGGATTGGAAGGTGAATAACATCAACCTCGGTGATGCATGCGGCTATGATCTCGGGGGTGAGCGCTGTAAGCAGGGTGTCTGTCTCATTCTGTACTCGGACTTCCAGTCTGATTCCGACGTGTTTCGAATAGCCAGATTTGTAGTTTGATTCAGAACATGCGCTCGTTTAAGAACTGCTACCATGCACAAACGATACAGTACAATTTGGTTTCCTTTTGTTTATCTGGTAGGGAGTAGGGGCTGCCTGGCGAATATGATCTGAATAAGCTTGTTCTTTTTCTCCGAAGCTGATGGCTTTTGGCTTTGCTACAGTACATAACTTTCAAACAGAGTATTTTCTTAAGACGAAGTCTACAAGTGAAATGATATACACGTTAAAAGCTCAACATCTGTACTATTCAAAATCACAAATGAGTATCTCTCTTTCTGTAATCTGTACCATAAACAACTACAATTTAAAAATTTCAATCAAAAGCTATAAGCCGTGACTGTTACCAAACAGTCCCTCAAACTAAGCCAATGACGTGTCATTTTCGTCAAGCTATTGCGACAAGAATGTCTGCTGCAGCCTGCAAGTTGCAGCACTACTTCAATTCAGTTCAACTTCTTGCTCGAAGTGTTTTGGAATCATATGAAAAGAGGATTCGAGTAAACGTTACATAAACAACATGGATTTCAGGATCACTACGCGGTTCAATTTTCTGCTGATAAAGCTGAGACCAAGAGGGGGCGAGCAATGCAATGCAGGTCAAGCACATGATACACTTGGTGTACGTTTCTTGCAAAGGGAACATATGGGCATGTTCTTTTTGGCTGTGGTTTGTGGTTTTTGGCTGCAGCTTGTGGTTTTTAGGTTGTTTGTGTGAGAGATTACAAAGTAACAGAAACTCACGTGTGATTTTTGCTGACATAAATGAAGTCGGTATAGTATGTACTACAATTAACTAGTAGATTGATGCAGAGCGGCAAAAATAAAAGTGAAGTGAGCATGACGTTGTGGCTTAATTTGATTTAGAACATGCATTCGGTAATAAATACAACGATGGACAAGTGAGACTTTGGATTGCTCACAATGTGTATACTTGTTCGAAAGAAGATTTGCAAAATAAGTGGTACTGCAAGAAGAAACTAGCCAAATAGCCAGCAACTGGGCTAGAGGGACATGCTGGCAGGGAGGAGAGGCAATTGTTTGTTTTTTTTTAAAAAATACTAGCGGTCAAAGTTCGAGAACACCATATTCCCCATTCACTGAAAGTAGTAATACATTCTACACCCGGGTGTAGTTACACCCACCTCTAATATACCACCTAAACAAACTTGAAATACTCCTTTATCACTTTAGGTACATTTGTATAGTAATTATAAGATACTCCAATGTGAACCACACGAAAAACTTGTAAATGAGTTCATAGTTTTAGCGTATTTTGTAAATACCCTTATATAAGCGCATAAAAGGAGTATATCGAAAAATGTACATACCACTTCGAAAAATTGTTCATACCACCTAGATGGTCTTAAATACTTGTATACTACACGTACATACCCTCCGTTCGTGAGATACGATATAGGGTGTAACTACACCCGGTGTAGAAAAGAGGCTTCCTATATATATATATATATATATATATATATATATATATATATATATACATATACATATATATATACATATACATACATATATATATATATATATATATATATATATATATATATATATATATATTATGGTAATACTAATATATGTAGTCTTATACATCCCATAATTTAAATAAGTTAGAGACAAAATTTGGCTAAAAATAACTGGAATTACTTAGGTTATAGGATTTGCTGTAGGATATGCCTACTACTAATGCAGCAAGGCGCAACAGATTGGTAAAATTAAATATTTGTCCCGTACGATGTTTGGTAACACTTCTGATCAATATTGTAACGGAAATCTCGGTGGATACCGGGAAGGAAAAAATCGGTTGTAATTCTGGTGATTACAAATACACTTTCTAAGTTACAACTGGTTTGAAAAAGTGTCTGAGCCGACAGAAAGACGTAGTACTCCTCCGTGGTACCAGACGGAAGGACCCCCTCAAATTTGACCAGCAGGCTCGAAATGTGTTAATTTGGCCAAAAATAACTTGAATTACTTAGGTTATAGGATTTGCCGTAGGATATGCCTACTAGTAATGCAGCAAGGCGCAACAGATTGGTAAAATTAAATATTTGTCCCTACGATGTTTGGTAACACTTCTGATCAATATTGTAATGGAAAATCCCGATGGATACCGGGAAGGAAAAAACCGGTTGTAATTCTGGTGATTACAAATCTGCCCGTCCGCACTGATGTCGTTATGTCCGTGCCGTTCACCCTCGTCGGCTCCCTCGTCTTCACATTTGTCAGTGTTGTCATGCCGTCCTCCCTCGTCGAAAGTGCTGCGCATCGACAAGGAATCCTTAATTTGCGGGTTGAGTGCACTGGGTTCGCTTTGCGCTCAGCTATAAATATGAGACTGGTAATTTTTTTTCGAATTGGTAGTCAAATTGTCAGTAATTAATGAACTATTCATATGTAGTTACACACATGTAATTATGTTTATTGTAATGTTTACTATGGATCTGGTTATTGTGGCTTCAGGTAGTCACAAAAATGTAGATTATACGTTACCAGTAATGACGGCATTCTCCTTTCATGGCCCGGATAAAGGTATGATTATTCTTTCTACCAAGTTAAAAGTAGCACCTGGAAAGAGAGATAGCCATATAGGACGTATCCTGTGGATGATTCCATTCTCTTTGGACTTATTGAGAGGTAAACAGGAATACATGCATTTGAAATTGCAGGAACATATAGAATCATTACGAACTGGAGATGATGGACACAAGAACGAGCGGACGGTGGACATCACACAGAAAGACAAAAATTCCACCGACAATGAGTTAAGAGAATGCACGCCCATAAAAAAGGAATAAAAGGCAGTTTTGGCATAATTTCACGTCATATTTACAAAAATAATAGTATACAAGTCATATTAACAAAATTTTATTTTTATAGTCCGTGGCTCGAACGACAGTGCCCACGAGACAACATGTGGCGTGCAAGCGCCTACCGCCCCCTCACCGTCCAGGGAGGAGGCATTCAATATTTTTGCCTTGAACCGTACGTATATGGCTAAGCATTACCACAAACTAATCATCCGATAGTTTTCATTGTCCAATGCAAAATCACTAGTAAGA
This sequence comes from Bonia amplexicaulis, assembly GCA_036346245.1. NCBI lineage: Eukaryota > Viridiplantae > Streptophyta > Magnoliopsida > Poales > Poaceae > Bonia > Bonia amplexicaulis. The sequence continues at coordinate 1,625,247 of CM070768.1, read as the reverse complement.
AAAAGGAGAGTGAAGAGACACGATAATGGGTCTCTTCTTTTTAGTTTCAGCTTATAGTTTTTAGTTATGACTTATGATTTTTAGGTTGTTCGTGAGAGAGTACGGAGTAACAGAAACTCATATGCGGTTTTGACTGATATAAATGAAGTCACTATAGTATGTACTATAATTAACTTGTAGATCTTATTTTAAAAAGATACTTTATTTAAAAACTAGTTAACATAAAAAATATAAAAAAAACATATTTTAGAAATCGAAAAGAAGGAACCAATAAGCACAGCTACATCCCAACCCAAAAACGCTGAAGTGCGCAACAACTCTCAACCTTCATCCACGCCTGCCACCCGTGAGCTAACGCCTAACGGGCACAAATTTTGGCCACCAAATTGGTCCCAAATCAGAGCACAGTCTTACTAGAATTGCAGTGACAAATCAAGTAGGCACCAAAATACTCCCAGCTACGGCTAAATTTCAGAACTTCTTTTAAGTCAATCTTAACAAGTCGGTAGATCACGCAATTTCAGTCTTCCGTGCTACCGCGTAGAATCGCGCATAAACGAGATAATCCCGAACCTCTGCAGGACGTATGGGGGAGGTGTAGGTCCTGTTGTTTTAGTTTTTAGTTTATCTAAAAATCAAAATAAAAAATGACCTCTTGAAATATATTTTTAAACAATTTTTTAAATTTAAAATTATACTAGCTGAATCTCCGTACGTTACTACGGATTTTTAAATTTACTATACTATATGTTTTAAAACTTACGGGTGGTAAAAAATTTTAAAATATGCATACAAATATGTTCTAAAAGTTTTTAAATCTATCGAGTAAATCGGAGGCGGAGCATGCGGGGAGAGAAGAGGAGGAGCATGGCCCACATGTCGGCCCGACCTTTTCAACGACTATGAGGAGTGGAAGAACTACCTACATGCAGATTTGGATGGTTGATTTTTGATCGGATGGTTGAGAAGAGAGAAGGAAGAACGGACCGACGACCATCAACTCATATTTTTATAATAGTAAAGATAAAAATACGCCATCTGTATAGATATTTTTTACTATCTATTGTGGTAAAAAAAACATATAGAAGTATGGCCACGAGCAAAAAAAACAGCGCCGTAAAATCCGGACGGAAACCGACTGACCGCTCGTGATAAACCGGCATCGTGGCCGGCCCCGCCTCCCTAATCCCCGGTCCAATTCCGGATCGTCGTGTGGTCACCGCGGACTTCGCGGACGGTTTCTTTCCAAACCCCCCGCTCTCCACCGCCTCAACGGCCCTGCCCACCACCCTTGCTCCCTCACAAATTGCCGTCCCTGTCCTCTCCTGGAGCGCCTCTCCCTCGTTCCCTCTGGTTTCTTGAGGAGAGAGAGAGAGAGAGGTACTAGGGTCCAAGGAGAAGGAGCTCGTCTTGTGCATTGCTCCGAACCCCGGAGAGAAGCGGGGTTTATGCCACCAAAATCTGTTCTCGAGATCGATCGGATTCGGTTTCTGGGAGATTTTGGGGAGGGGACGGTTTTATGCCTCTAATCTGTTGGGTTCCTGAGGTCTCGATCGGGGTCGGTTTCTTGGAGATTTTCGCGTGGGAGTTTGTTTGAGTTCTTGAGGCCGAACCGGTCCCGTTTCTTGGAGGTTCTTTGGAGCGGCGGAAGGTGGTGGGACATGGTACGTATTTGATCTCTTCCCTTCTCTTGCCCCTTTCTTTTGTTTTTTTTTGGGGGTTCTTGGAGGGAATGTGGCGAGAAAGATGATTTCTTGGTGGTCGATTGTGCGTCCAGAGGGGATCTTCCTCAGAGGGAATGTGACCAGAGGTTTTGGCACTCTGGTGCTCAATCACGATGGCAATCGCAATCCGCTCAGTGAAGAGGTTCATCTTTTTTCTTCGTAGGGCCAGAATGTTCTCTTGTTGGGAGTCATTGAGGAAGATCACCGCGTAAGGTGGCATATTTGGTTAGAATCTAAAACCAATCAAATGTTAGAACGATGCATAATGGCTGTTTGAATGGTTACTGTACCTCACAATAGGGCACAGCTTTTTGTGGCGGAAGGCCCCTTCAAGCGGTTTTAGTTTTTTGATTTATTTTAGCTTTTGCCTTATTTAAGGTGGAAGTCGTTTGAAATATTTCAATTTCTAATTTTGATTTATTTTAGCTTTATTTTAATTTTTTTTCATTTTATTTCTTTTCATTTTCCCATATTATGTTATGACCTTTTATTTTTTTCTATTTTTCTCATTTTTCTCAAAAATCTAATACCTACAATTTAATTTCATCATAAACAAAAAACACATAAAAAGCTTAAGCCATGAGTCAGTTGGAGTGATGCCTAAATTGACCCATTTGGTTTGAGCATAGTTTTGTCTTGATTAGCCTCCAAAAAATGGTATAAGGTGTTGTACAACACAACCATGATAGTAGTAGAATAAACCAAATGGTGGCAAAAGGCTAAATCTTAGTTTGTAAGAATTTCGTAGGAAAATTAGAAGATTTTAGTTCCTATAGGATTTGGTACTATTCACCTATTTGAAATAGAGGATTGGGGCATAGAAAAAATAGAGTACATTTTCTTTTGCCATTGATTTCATAGGAAAACCATAAGAATTGAAACATCCACCTAGACCTCTTTTTTTCTTTCCTATGCGAAGACGGAGGCAAATCAAGCTATGTAGCTCCAAGTGACCATAATTTGAGCACAACTTGACCATAATTTGAGCACAACTTAAGTTAGAGTATTCTATTTTATGCTTATAGGCACAACTTTTTGTGGCGGAAGACCCCGCTTCAAGCGGCTTCGGTTTCTGATTTATTTTGCCTTTTGCCTTATTTAAGACAGAAGTCGTTTGAAATATGTCAACTTCTAATTTTGGTTTATTTTAGCTTATTTTAGTTTTTTTTGTTGTTTTGGATTTTCGTTTTTTCCTTATTTATTTGTATTATCTGTGATGATATGATAGTTTTTTAATTTTTTTAATTTTTCTCGTAAAAAAGCTAATACCCGGTATAGTACAATTTCAGTCATAAACCAAAAAACCACAGTTATAAACTTAAGCCATAAATCAATTGAAGTGGTGCCTAAATTGACCCATATGGCTTGGGCATAGTTTTGTCTTGATTGGCCTCCAAGAAATGGGTATAGTTTGTCTAGATAGGTTATGGTATAAGAAAGTGTTGTACAACACAACCATGATAGTAGTAGTAAACCAAATAAAAGCTAAATCACCTATTAGATTTGGTACTATTCACCTATTTGGAATAGAGGATTGGGGCATAGGAAAAATAGAGTACATTTTCCTTTGCCATTGATTTCATAAGAAAACCATAACAATTGAAACATCCACCTAGACCTCTTTTTTTTCTTTCCTATTCGAAGACCGAGGCAAATCAAGCTATGTAGCTCCAAGTGACCATAATTTGAGCACAACTTGAGTTAGAGTATTCTATTTTATGCTTATTTAACAAGATTCCTATGTTTATTCCATTTCGGTGTTCCAAAAACTCACCATATTTTTCCTCTGTTTTCTAATCCTCTACTAGCAAGATTCCGTACACATTTTTAAAATTTATTATATTATATATTTTAAAACTTACGTGGTAAAAATTTTAGAATATGCATACAAATATGTTCTAAAAGTTTTAAATTTGTCAAGTAAGTCGGAGGTGTCGAGGAGAGAAGAGGAGCATTCCCGAGCCTTTTCAAAGAGGAAGAACTATCTATTGGCCTTGCTTTGATCGGATGGTGAGAGAGGAGGAAGAAAATTGTGGAAACCAACCACATTTTGCCTAGTGAAGATTTTGCACATGCATTCATATCCTATTCTTGACTTGTTGCCTTATACATTCTCTAGAGGACGCTTTAAATAGGTCAAAGCTTTGGTGAATGATGCCCAATCCATAAAGCTTTGTTAGATTTATAATCCATAAAACTTTGGTAGATTTATGATAATCTCGTTTGTTTGAATCATTTTAAGATACTTTGGTGTTTGGTTACCTATTTTCTTTTCTAAGCGTTGCAAAAAGATATTGTTATATTCCAAAAAACACAAAATATTAGAATAGTTAATGGATGAGTTCTTTTAGGTGGCTTATGGCTTAAATATTTGAATTCTGGCTATTCGCGAGAGACAATACGCCGAGAAATAGTCGTATACGATTTTGGCCAGTACAACTGAACTCAGTACACTTTTTACTATAATTTTCTATTGACCCCGCCTTGAAAAAACACCGTTTAAAACTAGTTATTGTAAGCATAAGCCAACTTTAAACCCAAAACAACCTAGGCAATATCTATGAGATAGGAAACGGGAGGGATTAGCCATTGAATGGCAGAATTGGTTGAGCAATATTTTAATGGAAAAGGTCCATATGTGGTCTCTCAACTCTTTTCATCGTCTAATTTTTGTCCCTCATGTCCAATACTGTTTAGAACTCGTCTCCTGACTACAAAACTATGCAAATCACATTCCTAGATAGGTATCATAGGCAGTGTTACTAGGACTCGGACATGGGTGTTGGAGTTTAATTTGACAAACTTTAGAAAAATAAGATTATGTGATTCGCCTAATAAATACATTTTATCATAAAGATGGTAAGAAATAAAAACAATAGGTAAGATCATGTGAATACAATAAAGATTCAATAAGGACGAAGTGGTCACGAGGACGAAGTGGTGGAAACTCCAATTAGATACCACACAGGTGTTTAAGGAGAGGATAGTCACGGAAGGGACGTGGGACATGGGAGAAGCGAATAGCGAAGTGAATAGTATGTGGACAGATATGGCAACTCACATTACGACGGTGACTACAGAGGTGCTTGGATTGACCAAAGGGACAAGAGGAGAACCAAAAGACACATGGTGGTGGAACGAGGAAGTGCACAAGGCTATTAAGGAGAAGAAGATATACTACAAGCATATGCATCATGATAGGAGTGATGATAACGTACAAAAATACAAAGCAGCAAAAAAAATGCGAAGAAAGTGGTGAGTGAGGCACAAGGCAAGGCATATGAGGAAATTTATCAGAAACTAAGTACAAAGGAGGGAGAGAAGGATGTTTACAAGATGGCTAAACTTCAAGAAAGGAAAACGAGAGGTTTTAACCAAGTTAAATGTATCAAAGACGACACTAATAGACTTTTGGTGAAAGACGAGGAGATCAAGGATATGTGAAGAGATTACTTCGACAAGTTGTTCAACCACGATAATGATGATAGTATGATTGAATTGGATGATGCTTTTGACGACATCGATAGGCGTTTTGTTCGAAGAATCCACGAGTCGAAAGTAATAGAGGCCTTAAAAAGGATGAAAGTGGGTAAGGCGTTGGGGCCTGATAACATCCCTATTCAGGTGTGGAAACGCCTAGGAGATGCCAAACGAGTGGCGGAGTAGAACATTGTACCAATTTTCAAAAATAAAGGAGACATTCAAAATTGTACTAATTATAGAGGAAATAAGCTCATGAGCCACACAATGAAGCTTTGGGAACGAGTGATTGAGCGCCATTTAAGAAAAGTGACTAGCGTGACGACAAACCAATTTGGTTTTATGTCTGAGAGGTCGACCACGGAGGCGATTTTCACATGGAGAGGTATAGGGAGCAAAAGAAGGATCTTCACATGTTGTTTATTGACTTGGAGAAAGCTTATGATAAAGTGCCAAGAAAGGTCATGTGGTGGGCGCTCCAAAAGAAAAAAGTCCGAACAAAATATATTACCCTAATTAAGGATATGTACGAAAACGCTGTGGCTAATGTCAGAACATATGGTAGTGTCACTAATGACTTTCCTATTAAGATAGGGCTACACCAAGGGTCAACGTTGAGCCCATACATTTTTGCCCTAGTGTGGATGAGATCACATGGGGTATACAAGGAGATATTTCTTGGTATATGCTTTTCGCTGATGATGTGTTACTAGTTGATGAAAGTAGGATAGATGTTGATACGAAGCTCGAGTTGTGGAGGAAGACCTTAGAATTGAAGGGTTTTAGACTTAGTAGGACTAAAACTTAGTATATGTGGTGTGATTTCAGTGATGCTAGGGTAGATGATAGAGATGTTAGATTGGATGGATAAGTAATGCCTAAAAAGGACACGTTTCGTTATTGATGAAGACGTGAGCCACAGGATAAGAGCAGGGTGGGTGAAATGGTTCCAAACATCTAGTGTTCTGTGTGATAAAAAATCCCTCAAAAATTAAAGGGTAAGTTCTATAAGACGACAATTAGGCCCGCGATGCTATATAGAGCAGAATGTTGGGCGACTAAAAGACAACATATACAAAAAATGAGTGTAGCGGAGATAAGGATGCTGCGGTGGATCTGTGGTCACACAAGGCGGGATCGCATCCGCAATTATGATATACGTGATAGGGTGGAGGTAGCACCAATTGAAGAGAAGTTTATCCAACATCGCTTGAGATAGTTTGGACATCTTCAATGAGGTCTCCTAAGGCACCAGTACGTAGTGGAGTTTTAAGGCATACTGAAAACGTAAGAAGAGGTAGAGGTCGACCAAGACTGACGTGGGAGGAAGCAGTTAAAAGAGACTTGTGTGATTGGAATGTATATAAAGAATTAGTTTTAGATAGGAGCGCATGGAAGTTAGCGATCCACGTACTGGAACCATAAGAAAGTTAGGGGCAGTGTTTTAGGCTTTCGGCTCAGATAGCATGATGTACAGTTTAGGGTTTTAGCATTATATGTTTTTATTTCAAGACTTTCATCTCTTTGATCTTGAGAAGGTTTCATTCCTAGTCTACCTCAACTTGTTTGGACAAAATGCTGTTGTTGTTGCATAAACCCCTTGGTTACTTCAAGTGTGAAACAACCGAGCCTTTTAGCATATTGCCCCCCTCGTCTCATAGGTCCAAACACCCCATACCATCAATTTATCCATTTCACTAGAAGGACAACGATGACATGGCTTTTTTTTGCATACATGGTTGACGGTCGGAACCAACGAGGCATAGTTCCTCTCCAACTAGGATTTGTGTGTTTACAAAAATTGTAGCCCCTACGTTCGGTCACCTTTGTTGTCCTCGGGTCCCTTGTTTGAAATGGGAGCCACTTTTGAGTCCTTTTGGGCACATTCAACATAAAAACAATGCCGACTCAACTTTTCTGTTGTTGTGTAATTGTGTGTGTTGGTGGGGTAGGAGGGGTGTGATGGGCCCAAGAACAGATGATGCAACACAGCACAACACAATAACCGCAAATTGGCCCTAAGAGATGATATATGTTCCTATAACTCTATATCTTGGTCTTGCATATTTAGTTGACCCACCTTCTAAGGGAGGTATTGGTTACACTAGATCAATTTTGATGGCAACAAATGGCGAGGTACGAACAGGGATGGAAATGGAATGTAGAAGTGATGGCAATAGAGTAGCACGACAACTAGGGTCAAGCAAACAATGATGAACCACTAGACTTGTGGAGAAGGCTGTCATAGAGTGGCAACTATTGTTGTATAGAAGACTAGCAGATGAGACTGTGAGGGGTTGGTTTCGTCAGATAGTGACAAGAGGTGCAGGAAGAGGATGAAAGGTGGGTTGGTGCAACACAATTTATTGGTGCCGATGGTTGTTGATTTGGTGTGTCGGCTTGTTGGTGATAAGGGGTGAGTTCTTTTGGGCTGTGGTTTATAGCTTATGGCTGTGGTTTTGAATTCTAGCCTGTTCGTGAGAGGCAGTATGCAGAGAAAAATAGTAGCATGCGATTTTAGCCGCTACAAATGAAGTTAGCACAATATGTACTACAATTTACCTTTAGACTCCGTCTTAAAAAATACACCAATTTTAAATTAGTTACTGTTCATCCGTACATAAGTAATAAGCAAAAAGCCATTTCAAACCCAGCCTAGGAGATGGGGTTGAGGGGTGCGGTCATCTAGGGGGTTTATTTTCAAATATTGTGGGAATAGTTGGTGGTGGCAGTGCAAAAGTGGTGTTGCTTGGATCTATAGGATGGTGGATGGATTGCTTAAGAGGTCTCAGAGCTGTGGGTTGTGATAAAAATGTGCATGTAGATGAGGTTATCCAATGGGACAAAGATGCTAGTAGTGACAATGTGGTACATCAACGACGAGGTCCTCCAATAGGACAATGATAGACATTGAGTGGACAATATGAAGGGAAGTTGATCCAATGTAGCAATTCTATAGATATTTGTGATGTTGTTTGTGTTAATGTTGTCTAGCTGCAATGAGACGTCCCAGAGGGAGTGACAGTGAGTTGATTACTATGTAGGAATAAGGTGGTGGTGGGGAGGGTGGTGTGGACCTTCAATGACCCTAGGGCTCAAAATTTTGTTAAAATTAATGCACACACTTGAAACTAGGGCGTGTCTAAACATGCGTAGTAGTAGTTAGTTGTGCATGTGTATGTTTGTCCCACGTGGGCCACGTGGTGGGCCCAATGGCAAAGCTAAGCTAGTTGCTATGCATGTGTAGGCCCATCCTGCGTAGGCCCTAGGCTATTGTGAACTGGGACCTTGATGCATTCCAAGGACGATATGGCATGACACAACTGCATCTAGGGAACATGTTGGTTGTGACAAGGTTACCCGACGATATATCTCTACTAAATCTGTATTTGTGTCGGACATGCTTTCTGCTATATGCATGTGGGTAGATACTGAATTGTCATTTGGTGTCTTATAACTGACAAATACGACACCGAATTGGGAGAATAATATATGGTCCAGTTGCACCCCTAGTTACTTGGTGTAGGGTGGTAGTTCAAGAGATATACTGCGGTCTTAATTGTTTTCTTGGGATGTGGATGGTATTTGGGGGTGGCTTTTGATCCACCCATTGAGTACATAATATTGGTTTCTAGCAAGGGTGAAAAAAGTTAAAAGCTTATTTTTTTTGTTAGACTCGGTGTCAAATCAAAGTGTCAATTCTACTAGAAGGAAAGTTCTTCCCTCCAAAGTAAAAAGATTGTTAAAATTAAGGGGCCTTTTGGTCCATTCCCACGCTTAACTAAAAACCTTTGTCATGCCACACCATTTGTGGTTATTCTTTCTTGGCGAGGTGTGACATAAAAAATGGCAATTCTTAATGACTTCGCACGATGTTTGACTATAAATATTTTGTTAGTTACCACAATGTGTTAGTAAATAAACAATGAAGATTACCTCACTGCTAGATGTCTAACTGGATATCACCCCTGTCTTCATCTCAAGAGCAATCTGGACCACGCAGTGATCGGGTCAATCGTGCGTAGATCATTGGCCCGACGTATTCCTTGTCTACAACATTTTCTAATCTACAGTAGTAACGCTGACACAGATGTGGCCGATGTCCTCGTCGCTATCCTCATGCATCCCTTCGTTGATGCTGTTCGCAAGGGTAAGGACATGATTTATGTGGGCATTGCTTGCTAGCGCTGGTGGATGACTTGACATGCTAAGGTTTGATTTGGAATCTCGCTCTGCCTACATGTCTTCACTTGTGGGGTCCTATATCTGGGGAAATCGCTTGGATGCGACATCATGTCTTTGTTAACTTGCATTAGGTGAGATTGATGTGATAGTGGGAGAAAGAGATGAGGCATATTGGGGAAGATTTTTGGGTTGCGGATAGAGTAGGGTCATATTTGTGGAGATCGCGGGGCAGAGAGGGCATGGGCATTTTGGTCTTTAGTTCATTTTCATTTGAAAAAAAAACATTTGTTATTTTTTTGGTGTTTATTGGAACATGGTCCACTAACATAATGGCCACTAGTAGCTACAACTGTTTGTTGTGTCTACCAGCACATATCATCTAAATGCCAATTTTGGTGATTTTTATCATTAGACCCTCACATGCATCTTATGATCCCAAAAAAATCCAGTATACAAGTCAAGATCTTTTATGGTGTTACTTCTCTCTTGGTTCTTCGTAATATCAATGAGCTAGTTTTCCATTGAAAGTATTAAAAAATGATTGCTAATGTTTAATATTAGTTGCAGCTGCTAGATCAACATGTTTTGCAAATTCTTGGGTTCACTTCTATTGCAACCTTAGGTGGACTGAGCGCATTGTTACTTGTAGCATGCACGCAAGAGATGTGAACGACAATGTGCGTAAAATCATATTAAAAAGTTATGTGCATAAAATCATATTAAAAAAAAGTTATGTGCATCGAGTGGTGAGGGTTTGTAGTGGGCACAAGATGGGGATAAGTTAAGGTTGTGGTGTTTCTTTATTGAAAAAGATTTGTAGGTCGTGATGGTGAAAATTAACTTGCAAGGAGATTTTTAAAAACTCCCTAACTTGTTCGGGTGTATACGCTTATTTCCTTATAAATATGTAAATGACTAAATTTAGAAAAGTTTGGCTAGCATGGATATAAAAGCGACAAGTTTTTCGGACCAAAGGGAATAGTTGGAAAGTAGTGCCTCAATATATTTTAACAAGTATCCCATCAATAACTTTTTATGGTCTATATTTCTTAATTCTTTCATGTGCACATCACCATCACCCTCCCTTTCTTCCTTTCCCATTTCCTCCTTGCCTTCTCTTCGTTCTCCATTGGCTTTCTTCCTTTCCCATTTCCTCCATTCCTTCTCTCTCTTCTCCATTCCCTTTGTTGTTCGTCTGTAGACAGGTTGTTACACATTAAAGCTGGCCCTCACCCATGGAATTACTGCTCGTTGGTCATCATCTAAACCCTAGACCCCCGCCTATACTCACCATGTACCACTGGCTGTATCATTCCGACGTATACATTTTCCAGAAAGGAGGGTCGAGATTGGCAAGTAAAAGAAGGTGGCAATTCTAGCATTGCATGGGTAGCTTTAGGTATGAGATGAAAGAAAAGCAAATGGGAGGTCAAGCAACAAGGCAAGAGATGGACATGTTAAGATAAACTTGTCACATTCTGCATGTCAATGACTATTATTATCAACCTTCTGTTATTCTTAATAGGCAGTCTGATACTTTGAATAGTCAATTGATGTACTTGTTTTGCTGAGAGTAATACTTATAGAGGATTAGAGGATACGTTCAGCTTATTTTGATGTCCACAATCTTAATGCATCAACAAATGAGATATGAGAACATCATATCACTCAACTTGATAAAAGTATTGTGAATTACTTCATAACTCTTCTTTTGGCATTATGCAGATTACTGTATGTGAAATATGTGGAGATGTTGGTTATGAATATCTTTTGGTATCTTGCAATGACTGCAAGGGAGCTTCCGTGCACCAGTATGCTTTTCTTTTCACCATAATAGTATTTTTTGTATCAAATATATCATGTAGCTCAGCTGCTTAGTTAATAGTCGTACATAATGATTCAATGACATTATGACATAAGTTTTCAAGGAAAGTAAAATCTGATGATGATACCAGACTGTCCTGTGCATTTCAAACACCTTTGTTTAAAGATGTTTAATACATGAATAGGGTTTAAATTGTATATGAATGTTATACAACTTCTGTGTGCTAATGTAGTTCATCTTTATTCCAATTGCTGGTACAGAATGCTGTGCAATTTCAAGCGACACCCTATCCTTGGGAGTAATGCTAAAGCTTATCAATGTAGGAACATGAAACATTTCCCTAAGGGTAGGAACATGAAACATTTCACTAAGGGAACTAATTGCACATCGCCTGCCTTTGTTTTCTCATTTTCATATTGTAACATCTGTAATATATGAATGGTGATTTATCGCCTTTTGCATCTAATTTCTGCATAAACTACAGATTGACAAATTGTTAAAACAACTTTATGGGAATGTGCACAATTTCAAAAGTAAAGGTGGATCTTGTACAATTTCCTCTATAGTCTATATACATCTTTAACTACCAGGTTTATAGGATATAAGATGCATTACACCATTTAGGCCCCATATGGAACGTGGGAATTTTTCTTGATTCCTGTGGGAATTGAATTGTTGCCTGTGAAGTTCCTGCATTCCGGACGGAGCCTGAAGCATATAGGTTAGGATGTGCTGCCACCTCTGTATACTATGGAGGAAGTATCAATAGATTTTTATATTATGAGGCATATTATCTTAGTAAATTATGATATATTTCCTGTACAAACTTTTGAACAGTGGCTGTGGACAGAACTTGAACTTCTATTTGTATGTTAGGTGGACGGCTTATACATGAATGATTACAGATGTTTGATTTCATAGAAAATGCTCCTTAGGCCTTGCAACTCTTGTCTGTGTTAGGTGAAAGGTTTCAGTTTTATGCTGCTATGTTTTTCTATAGGTACTGCAAAATTAGTTGAATTGTTGTAATGTTTGCAAAACAGGAACAGATAATTGTACCTGGTTCATGTCTGTTTCTGTTGATTTTTAGGTGAATGATTTCATATTTATGGTGATATATTTTTCTGCAAAAAATTAGTTGAACGATTGTAATGTTTGCAAAATAGGAACAGATAATTGTACCTGGCTCATCTGTTTTTCAAGTTTATGCAAATTGCCACTTGTTCTATAAAAGCTTTGGCTGCACCTTTGGTGGCAATCTTAAATCTATTTTGATATGTTTTGCTTGTTATTTTTTAAAGGACACATCCAGCAATAAAGTTTGTTTTTCGTAAAAAATGCATCATTAATCACATCAGATGTGTTGCTTTTTCTAGTTTAATATTGTTGGTGTTACACTGCTACTTATCTAGTCTTCTTTTATGGTTTTCCAAAAGTAGTAGTAATTGTTCTTTGCTTATTGTATGCATCATTTTGCAGATACTGTCTGGACAAAGTTGTTTTGATGGATCGTTAGTAGACTGGTTGTGTTATGAATGCCAACCAAGGCATAGCGAAGTTACCTACGAGAGATCTTTACAGAAGGTGCCAAATCAAAGGCAGCCAAATCATGCTTATTTCGGATCTTCAGTACACCAGCCAAGTACTCCAAGCGTGGAGTCAACAAAGGAATCAGGGCCATGGAGAAATCATAAAAATAAATCATACAAGACTAAAAGTACATCTCTAAAAAGAATTTTTCTACAAGAATGAATTCTTTGGCGAGGAAGCACACACGAGAAAAGTCAAATATGCGGCCAATGGGTAATAAGGCCAACAGAAGAGACTGCAATGCTACAAATTATACATGCACTAGTGGGAAGGCATTTCATTCTTGTGAAGCCATCACCGTGGAAACAGCTAAGGCCAGCAATGGTGAGAACCAGCAAGTTGACAATGAACATTCTGTTCATACGTTAAACAATGATCGTGTTGCAAATAGCTTGCCACCAAGGGTAAAACAAACCAATCTCCAAAAGCCATTGGATGGTTCTGGATCTCCTTTACCAAAGGAGCAGGGTGGTTCATTTTGTTCATTGCAGGAACCTCCCAAAGAAAATCAGAAAATCAAGTTTGTAAAGGATAAAAAACCTGTGGTTGGTGCACAGTCAAAGAAGTGCTGGGTAATGGAATCACTGAAAAACCTGGACAAGCCCGAAACACATCGTGATATTGATGACAATGTCACTGATGACTTCATGTTGGAAAGAGACAAGAAAAAGGCCAGATTTCAGCTGGATGATAAGGCTAGCAATGATTTGCAAAGCACGGCTGCCAGTGTGCCACAGACTTCCACTCTGCATAAAAATTCTGTAGACAGAGCCATGCCATCTTCAGCAAATATGGATGTGCTGCCACAGGAAAGCTACTGTCTGTTATCTGAGCACATTGACATTGAAAATCCAAAGGGCAGTTCTGTGACACCAGTCTTAACAGGGGGAAATCAGAGTGGACCATCAAGGCTACTGGATCAGGTTTATTCAAGTGTCTTCTCAGAAACCTCTTCGAAAGCAAACATTGTTCTTGAGGCCAGTGCTATAGATGTGGAGCTTTCTGATACTGTTCAAAATTTTGTTAAGGACAACCCAAGGAAGCGAAGACGACTTATTCTCCTAGACAACGATGATGACGAAGAAGAGGCTGCAGATGTGCAGCCAGAAAATTACAATCCTCGATCTCTTGAGTGTGATGGATCAATGAAGAAGAATAGAATAGACACCGAAGATACTGTTCAAAATTTTCTTAAGGACAACCCAAGGAAGAGAAGACGACTTGTTCTCCTAGACGACGATGATGACGAAGAAGAGGCTGCAGATGTGCAGCCAGAAAATTCCAATCCTCGATCTCTTGAGTATGATGGATCAATGAAGAAGAATAGAATAGACACCGAAGATTATGTGGAGGCTGTACAGACTGGAGATTTGAATGGTCAAGATCTCATGAATGGTAGGCCAGTGAAGAAGCAGAAATGTGTACAAGATGGTGAACACGCTGTACAGCTGGATATTTTGATTCCTCAATCTTCTGAGATTACTTGGCCTGTGAAGAAACGCAGAAGATACATAGATGCAAATGAAGATGAAGAAGATGAGGAGGTTATTACAGGTCCTGAGAATTATAAATGTGCTCTGAATGATGTTGGAAAGTTGGCATCACAGACTGTAGTTGCAAAGGATCAGCTTCTCCAATCCAGAACTGCATTTGATTCAGAATCTGCCAATCAACAATGCTATATTTACTCACAACCTATTGATGACCCTGTTTGGAGGTATGTTAGATGATCTTTTCCTCTATGAATCATAGTTATTTTCTTTTGTGTAAAATGTTGATGTCTTCTATTTTTATGTATATAGTGGAATCTTTAAGATAAACAATGAATTGTTTGCTACGTTGGCTGCACACCTGTCGACCAAAGCATGTCAGAGAGTATGGGAATTGTCAAAATCGTTGCAATCAGTAGTTGAAGTAAAGAAGCTCCCTCGGTTGGAAGCCTGGCCAGAGAGTTGGAAGACTTCAGGACCTACTGATGACAGCATTGGATTGTTTTTCTTCCCAAATAGTATAAGGTGTGTTTTCCTTTACGTTTCTTTGCTTCTTTTTCTTCTGCTCATTTGATACTAAAGGTCTTAACATTCTCATCGCATCTCCAGGCCAAACGAAGAATCAGATAGGCTGGTGGAAGAAGTCATTGAGAGTGATGCTGTCTTAAAAATTGTTGTTGGTATCGCTGAGCTGCTAATCTTCCCCTCTACTCTATTGCCAGAGCAATATCATGGTAAGTGCCAATTGAAGATCTCTTATTTTCTGATTTCGGCATGTACTATACAAGACATGACTTTCCACCTAGTTATACAGGGTTATTATCAATACTTTCCACTTAGTTATGTATGGTTATTATCAATCTGCCTACTTGGAAGTCTGATCAAAATCTGTTATTTTAGTGTTCCAGGGGAAACACTACCTGTGGGGAGTGTTCAAGCACAGGGAAGATAGGTCTGACAAAGTTGTTCTAGTCAAAGAACGAGATGGTTCAGCCTGTGCCGCAGAGGAAGGGGAGGTACAAGAACATCATCTTTTGGAACAACAATATGAAGTACAATGTGAGTCATCAGACCAAGAAACTTTTGTTGTGAAGCATGTTGTGCATGTTGAGAATCAATTGCTGGCGGAGAGCAATTGTGAGGCACAAAAGGAGGCTATGACAGCCGCCATGAGAGAAGGGCTTGCCTCTCCTGGCAGCAGTTCGTCCTCTGGAAAGAGCTCTCCAAAAGTTGGATCAAGGTTAGGATCAAACTGTTTTCTGCAGCCAAGAGTTAGCCTACATGCGGCTGAAGGAGTGGACCAGCAAGGAGATGAGCAAGACTTCACCTCTTTGCCCCAATGGAATGCCTTAAATGTTACCAAAGCTGGATCAAGGTTAGGATCAAACTGTTTTCTGCAGCCAAGAATTGGCCGCAAACTACATGCGGCTGAAGGAGTGGACCAGCAAGGAGATGAGCAAGACTTCACCTCTTCGCCCCAATGGAATGCCTTGAATGTTACCAAACCATCAAGTGACTCCGAGCCTGCTGCAGCCGCTCCCAAGTTAATCAATTCTGCTGAGCGTGATCATGGACAACCCCGAACTGGTGTAGTACCTCCAACGAAGACCACATTGTTTGGATTTGTAGCCGCACGGACACCGAGATCTCAGCAACTCATCCAGCAGATGGCCAGCGAAGGTGCACTCATATTCTCGGTGCCGGAAGAGATGGTGATGACTCCCGGATCCACGGTAGGCAATAGTACTGCAGTAGAATTAGATGTGACTCCTGTGACATTCTGACAATGAGTATCCACATATGCAGGAGCGTCCTCAGTCCTTTGACTTCGTTTCATTGGACCATGAAGACCCCGATGTGACCTCTGAAGCCTGCCTGGAGCTGTTCCCAGTTCGGCAGGAGCACATTGGATGGACTCCGAGGGTAGAAGTCGGCAAGGAAGTTGACCTTGACCTGGGCCTCGGCGCCCGCTCGTGAGCACCGTCAGAGCTTCGCTGTGAAGCTCGCTGCTGAGGTTCAGGTGTTGTAGAGAAACCCCTGGACAAGCTTAATCTTGGCTGAGAATCAAAATGTAACGCTGTCTCACGAGCTGACAGCTTTATCTGTTGCCAATGCCTCTGTGTATGTCATGTAGATGGCCGGGTTTTCTCCTTGTAATGTGTTGGTTTTGTGATAGAGTTCGTGCTGATATGAGTTGTTGATTTGCTAGTAATTATTTAGCATCGAGTATGAATTATTTCACGCACGTCTATCATGGCAGCACATGTTACAATAGGCCCTGTTCTTTTCACGCTCCGTTTTAATTGAACATGACGCAAGTGACGATGGTGGCCGGCACCGGGTGCTCCCTCTCCTTGCCGGTGCTTTTCCCCTCATCGATGGCCACGGACCGCCGCCGTAGCCACAAGCGAGACGCCATGCGTGCCAAACTAGCTCAGATCAGAAACTCTATTTGTAATCCTGTCGGAAAAAAAGGAAAATCATATAAATAAGGTAAGGGAAACGGAATCGGACACGCCAGATTCAAGACGACACAACTGAATATGCTGTATCGGAGGGAAGACTCACCCCGATTTCATACGGAATGATGGGGCGGACATGTGGTGGTCACCTTGCATTGACTGCCATGGATATCTACCGGACTAGGCGCTCGAGTTGGAGTCTGATGAGGACACCGACTTAGGGTCCAATGATACCGATGGTGACGCACAGCAGACAGCTGGTCCACCTAGGGAATTTGTGTCATTGAAGGTGCCCTATGTGTCCTCTAGACTAGATGATATTGCAGTGTGCTCCCTTGTACAGCCGCAAGAAGAAGGATTCCAATGGGGTTTCAAGTTGACACCCTCCTAATTGGGCAGCGCTTCCCTAGTAAGGTTACTATGTAACAAGCTATTGCACGGTACTCTTGTTTATCAGTTGTGTGTACCAAGTGCATCAGTCCAACCCAGCCAATTACGCAATGAAGTGCGTAGTGGAAGGTTGCCCTGTAAAGGTCAGTGCTCAACGAGTCAAGATTTTTAGTTCGGTCTTCTCGATCAAGGCGATGATCGACCACACTTGCATACTCAGTGAACCTCTGCACCATCATCGAGATATGACTTCCGCATATGTGGCAAACATCATCACCCACCTAGTTGCGGTGAGCATGTCCGTCTCTCTGAACATGCTCATATCAAAAGTTGCCAATGTAGTTGGTTATCCAGTCAGCTACAATAAGGTCCGACGAGGCAAACAGAAGGTCATTGAGTCCATGTACGGACGTACAAAGAGGTGTACAAACTTGTGCCGAGATTGCTTCACTAGATAGCCGAATCAAACCCTAGTACATACATAAACAAGCTTGAGTGTCTAGATGCTGACATAGGGCCCAACTGCTTCATACTAGATTGATTATTCTGGGCTTTCGCCTAGGTTATTAAGGGTTTCAAGTTTTGTTGTTCTGTGCCCAGGCCGACGTGGTGGTATACCGCTAATTATGATTAAATTAACATGAATTAACATGATAAATTCAGAGCACATAAAATTTCTAAAAATTACACAATTAGGTCAACTATGTCAGGAGACTGCACATAAAATTTCATAAGTTTTGAAGTTAATTTGCTATATGTAACAACTCCTACAAATATCATAATATTACAAATTTTTGAGCAATATTCATAATAAATAAAATTGTTAAAAAAATTACACAATCAAGTACATTGTGTCGAAAGGTTGTACATAAAATTTTGTAATTTTTGGAGCTTATTTGCTATATTTAAAAATTTTAACAAACAGTATACCAAAAATAATTAAGGTAGATAATTAAGCTGGCTAATTAACCGGATTAATTGCCTGGTGCCCGGTGGCGGGGCGGCTGGTTACGCACGTCAGACCTACCATGTCGCCGCCTGGTCACCGGACGGCAAAAATACCATTTTTGCTAATGCTATAGACTATTTTTGTAATTACAGTTGCAAACAGTGCTATATATGCCAAAAAGTCTCATAAAATGTGTTGTATACTTCGTGCCTTTCTATGTGCCTTTTCTCAGGGAAGCATGCATGAATAGTGTAGCTTTAATTTGTAAGGAAATAGAACGATGCTGCATTCTTAGCTGACTTGTCATCATTTCCAATCTTAGGGGTACGATGGCATGATTGGTTAACCAAGTGATCTCGACCAAGTGACAGGAAGCACGTTAGTCTATTGGCAGAACGAGGGTTTCTTGGCTCTTTCCAAGCATCAGGGAACAACACCGCGTGCGCACCCAACCAACCCCTTTCGCCCCTTGTATAATATGGCATTTTGGAGAAGGTTTGGGCACTTGGGTGTGAAGTCTATTATTCCTTGTGTGTTGCTAAGCTATTTTCTTTTCAGTTTCTAAAAACTGTTTTTCGATTTTTCTATAGTAACTAACTTTTAAACGGAGTATTTTTTTAAGATAGGGTCTACTAGTTAATTGTAGTACATACTTTATTGACTTCATTTATATTGGTAAAAACCACATGTGAGTTTCTATTACTCTGTAATCTCTCGTACAAACAGCCTAAAAACCATAAGCCGCAGCCAAAAGCTACAAGCCGCAGCCAAAAAAATAGGCCCGGCATGATATGCAAGTCTCAAGTCAGCTGATGTAGCGAGCGACTGGATCGGTTGGACTGTACTTTGTAACTAGAAGCATAGGGCGGACGCCGCCCACCACCGTACATACAAAATAAAAGAGGCAAAATTGTGAGGAGTTTTTCAAAAACGGAGGGCAAAACGCATTTCAGAAAGATGGAGGGCTTTTTCGAAAACCGAGGACCAGACGTAAAAACGGAACCCGCGCAATTTTCGAAAACACGGGCCATCCCGCAAAACGGAGGGCAAAAAAATTTCAGGGCCTAAAAATTTCGGGGATCTTTTGAGAACCGGGGACCTATACGTAATTTCAGCGGGAGGAAATGCGCTGCCCGTCGCACGAAGATTCCCCGCCACGCCTTGCGCGCTGGGACGTGGCCGCTGGGGAGGCCGGAACTCCCCCGCGCGTAATAGGTTTTTTTATTCAGAGAGGAAGAAGACAAGACCGACCGGGTGTAGGCTACAGCAACGGCGGCGTGCCCGCGGGCGAGACGCGGCGACGCGTGGAGCTCGACGCGTCGGACGTACGTTCCGGTGAATTGCCCTCACGGCGCGCGTAGTGGAATAGCACACGCTTGCGCGTCGGACCGTGCGAGGAAGGTGAAGTGCTGTGAACTCGCGCCGGGCATGAGGACGCGCTTGGCGGCGTACAAGCCAACGCCCGTACGAACGTGCGCGGGCCGGGAGCGAGAGGCTCCGCGTGGACCAGTGCAGGAGAGCGACGGCGTGCGGGGTCAGAGAGCCGTGGTTGTCCAGCGAAAACCCATCTTGTTGGAACTAACCATCCTAACAATCATTCAGATTTAACACTGTTAGATTAGAGATCTAACGGTCTCTTTTTTAAGAGAGATACTTTTTTGGAGGGGTAGGGAAAGAATTCATGGTCGTTGAATCTCTAATCTAATGATCACAAATCTAGATGATAATTAGAAAAAAAACATCAGCGTGATATTTATCAACACCCATCTATGTTAATAGTACTCATATGTTCGAGTATTGTGTGTAGAGTATCCGTGTGTTTGAATACTATGTAATTGTATGTCGAGTACTCTTTAGTTGTGTGTCGAGTACTCGTGTGTCCGAGTACAAGTCAAAGACCTGGAGTTGCAGAGTAGTCGAAGACTCCGAAGTATTGTGAATCGATCTAACTATAGTGAACCGGTCGGTAGTCGGAAGCTACAAAGACGGTCGGTAGTCGGAAGTATAGTAACTAGTCGATAGTCGGACCTGCGTGGTCGAAGACCGGTAGTACCAGCTCTGTGTGAGCGGTACTACTGGAGTTGCGGTCAAAAAGTCATGGTTGAAATGCCGTGATTGAAGTATCGTAACTCGAGTAGCAGCCATGGTCGAGACACCGTGGTCAAAGAGTCGTGGTCGAGACGCCGTGGTCGAAGAGCCATGATCGGAGAGCTGTGGTTGAGACACCGTGTTCGAAAAGCCGTGGTCAAAAGACTCGAAGATAGACTTAAAGTTGGTCAGATCTGTATGTGGTCGTAGACTTAGTTAGGTAGCAGTGTGTCTACACTAGTTGTATCCACTAGCTGTGTTAGATGGTTAGTGGAGCGAGTCTTTCGGTTAGTACGTGTTGTGCGCTGAGTCGTAGGGATTATGGCCGCAAAATCAGATCACAGGGAGTCGTGTAGTTGTAGTGCATGAGTGGTCTGCATGTGCGCCCCGGTTGTATCTATTTAAGCCATGTAATCTATTGAGCAATTTGAGACGCGAGTGAATAACAAAAAAGAAGAAAGGCATGTGTCGCCATAAAAGAAATCTCTCCTGTGTTCATTCATCCTCGCTACTCATGTGCATGTGTCATTCCAAGGGAAAAAACGTGTGTGTTTTTCTCCCGGAGAGTAGCAATCGGAGTTGATGAGTTTAGCTCCAACAATTGGTATCAGAGTCTCAAATCCGAGTGGCTGAGGCCAGAGGCTACTGCAGCTGATCATGTTCGCAAGCTACAGAGACGATCGGTAGTCGGAGCTACATTAACCGATCGGTGGTCGCATTACAAGATTGGTCATTAGTCGAGTTACAAGAATCGACGGGTGGTCGAGCTACGATGACTTGGTCGGTGCTCGAAAGACTTGCGTGGTCGAAGACCGATAGTACCGATTCTGTGTGAGTGGTACTACCTGAGTTACGATCGAGAAGCCGTGGTCAAAGTATTCGTAAGTCGAGTAGCAACCATGGTCGAGACAACATGGTCAAAGAGCCGTTGTCGAGACACCGTGGTCGAGACTCCGTGGTCGAAGAACCGTGGTCGGAGTGCCGCGGTCGAAAGACTCGAAGGACTCGAAATTGGTCAGGTCTATGTGTGGTCGTAGATTTGGTCAGATAGCAGGTTTATGCACCAATTATATCCACTAGCTGTGTCAGTTGGTCAGTGGAGCGAGTCTTTCAGTTATGCGTGGTGTGCGCCGAGTCGTGGGGATTGTGGTTGGCAAAACCGGATCACAGCGAGTCTAGTGGTTGTAGTGTGTGAGTTGTCTGCATGTGCGCCTGGTTGTATCTATTTAAGCCATGTAATTCGTTGAGCAATTTGAGACGTGAGTGAATAACAGAAAAGAAGAAAAGGCATGTGTTGATGTCTTAATACTAATCTTACATATAATTTTTTGGATTCATGGGAAACTCTTGAATACCTGCACTACAATCACACAGAGGAGAGACAAAAAATTTTATACAGGTTTGGGCTTTCTCCTGGAAGAATAACAAGCTTACTTCCTGTATGACTATTGCTCAGAGAATTGAATACAACCTATAGAGTAATGCAAAATGTCTTGCACTATGTCTAGCTTGGACTAGATCCCATTCGATTCTTCTTCTCTCCAATGTCAACATTTATATAGTTGGCGAAGTGGTGGCCGTTGTCCTGCGCCAAAAGACGCCTTAATGGTTCGGGTGATAACCGTCGTCGGGAGTTATTATCAGATAGATATGATGGTCCGTTCATCGTGCGACGGTTATTATCAAAGAGTGATCATGCGCGATTATTAAGATTAAATAAATGTTCTAACTGTCTTGTCAGACGGATCCACGATATAATAGGTCATTGTAGACAAGCCAGTCGGAGATAGACTGGTCGTAAGAAGACTCACGATCACGAGGTGTTCGCAGAATAACTTATGACTATGTGGTCATAGAAAGACGTATGACTATACAGCTGTAGAAAAAGCTTACAATAGAGAAGTGGTCGTGGAAAAATTGACGACTATCTTATGAAACTTCTCCCTTATCGATAAAAGATATACTTAAAGAATACAATGATATAATAATTTAAGAATTATTATACCCTCATCAGCATACATCGCCATAAAAGAAATTTCTCCTGTGTTCATTCGTTCCCCATACTTGTATGTGTAAGCTGTTCTACGAGAAAATACGTATCGGAGAGTAACAATCAAAGTTGATGAGTTCAGTTACCACATCCTAGTTGCAACAAAGGCCCAATCTGGGCCGGAGCATTGAATCTTTGCATGAATCGAACCAAATCGGCACACAAAATCTAGACACAAAATGCAGGACTCAAATCATTAGTGATTCTCTTATTACTCTCTAGTACTTGACGCTACACCGGTCGCCGGAGGCAAGAGCGCCGCCGACGCCGACGCCGCGGTCCTCCGCCTTGACCGGAATCGTCAGCGAGCACCATATCTTTGGCTTCTGCCGTATCTTGGTGATGCTGAACTTGTACCTCACCCGCGTATCGACGGCCACCTCCAAGCTCACAGCCCCCTGTCCCTTCTCCTTCTCGAGCTCCCCGGCGACGTCGCCGGCGACGCCGACGCCGCTCCCGTCGAAGTCCACCTTCACTTTGTCCCTGCTCTTCCGGCGCTGGTAGAACTCGGTGGGGGAGGTGCCTTTGGCGTGGCCGAGGAAGGTGCCGCGGAAGCGTAGCTCGGCGTCGAGGGTGTCGTAGTAGATGTTGACGCGGAGGCTGGGGTTGTAGAGCTTGAAGCTGACCGCGAGGTGGTAGGAGACCACGGCGTCGCCGGAGGTGGCGTTGGTGACGGTGAGGTTGGTGAGGGTGGCGGAGTCGACGGTAGCGCGGATGTGATGGGGCTGGAAGATGGCCCAGTAGAAGAACACGCCGAAGCCGGCGGTGAAGAGGAAGCCCAACAAGCAGCCGCAGCACCCAGTATCGCGGTTGCCGCCGTCGGTCATGGTAGAGTAGGGGAGGAGCTCGCTGGTTGGTGTTCTCGGTCAGAGGTGAGGGAGGGAGGGAGGGAGGTGGGTGGTTCGTGTGTGTTCTGATGGCTTTATGTAATGTTGATTTGGAGCTGAGCTGTAATTTTGGACAAAAATGACATTGTAGATCACCAAAATATTAGATCTAACCTTCTAACAGCCTGTAACAGTGAAATCGTGCGGTCCCGACCGCACCGCACGACCATACTATTCATACGTTTAATGTTTGTTTGAATTTTTAAATATATCAAATGAGCTCAAATAATTACGAAAATTTATGTACAGCCTCCCAACATAACGTTCCTCGCGTTGTAATTTTTGGGGAATTTTATCCATGGAAAATCTCGCTCAACAATTCATACAATTTTTATATCTTTATGAGTTTTTACATATAGCAAACGAGCTCTAAAAATTACCAAATTTTGTTCGGATTAACGTGTGGTCTAGACAAGACCAAAGGGGCAGCTTTGCTCAGTGACAACATAAAAGGGGTAGCTTTACACAGTTTGTTGTAACCAAATCTTGTGCATCGTGTTATTTCCAAGTTTATTATGAAATTTATTTTAATTAGCAACATAAAATATCGTCGTCTTTTCGCATTCAATTCTTCGCGTATTCCATATCACTTTCTTTTCTACTAACCAGTCGTTTCTATTCTAGTCGTTCACATAAAAGTTTTCATGAAATTTATTGCACTACAAGTCTACAACAACATAACATGATTGCAAAATGTTTTTGTGAATCGAACATATTTTTATGTTCACAATGTGCGAAAAGCACAGACCGATCAACCATTACACCACACTACAGTTTACCTCTGTGCGTACATGTCATTCAGGGCTCACTCGTCCCTATAAAATTCTTCATAAAATTAACCGCACTATAATAGCGCACGGCGTAAGGAGTTTTCAAAATATATTTCATAATATTTTGCACATCATCTTCTATATTACAAAATTACTGTAGACTCCAAACAAAATAAATTACATATGAATATGCCTATATTTATAATTACAAAAAATTACACAACCAAGTAAACTCTTATCCACACAAAAATACAATATTTAAATCTCATTACAAGCACACAAACGCATAAACGACGCAAAGAACCAATCCAAAATACACCGTGCATGTATCAGACATGTAGGTCGTGCGGTCGAGGACCGCACGACTCGACAAACGTGGCTAATTCGGACTGCATAAAATTCCTAAAAATATATATAATAACTATTACTGCATGCATTGGGAGACTTCACATAAAATCTCGTAATTATTGGAGCTCGTTTGCTATATGTAAAAACTCATAAAAATATCAAAATTGTATAAATTTTTGAGCGAGATTTGCCATGGATAAAATTCCCCAAAAATTATACCGCGAGGAACGTTTTGTCGGAGGCTACACATAAATTTTGTAATTTTTTGAGCTCATTTGGTATATTTAAAAATTCAAACAAACAATAAATAGAAAAAGTACGGATGAATAGTGTGGTCGTGCGGTCCCCGACCGCACAATTAGTACATGAACAGTGGTCGTGCGGTTGGAGACCGCACGATTTCACTGTTGCAGTACCACAAACGGAATTACTACTGTTAGGGGGCTAGATCTGGTATTCTGGTGATCCACAGTGTCATTTTTGTCCAAAATTTGCTGAGCTGGGTGAGAACTAATATTTAGGAAATTCTAATCAGATATCAGCAAAGAAATGGTAGTGGTACACATGCTGTTAGCATTTGAGAAGACTATTATGCTTGTTGGGATCTATAAGGGAATAATACCCACCACCATCACAACCACATACACGCGTCCACATTTGTACACTCAATATCAATTGCGCAAACACAGTTTATTTTTGGCGAAATGGCAAGCGGTGAGTTCGACGGTTTCCAAATTAGGCAAATGACACCTTGGTGAAATGGCAAGCAGAAAGACATCGAGTTAGATTAGCTAGGTTTTTGGGTTCACCAAGCTCTCTGATCGACCATGCAGCAGCTGAGGTGGAGCGGTGAGAAGGTGATGGTGCCATTGGCTTGGCAAAGGGAAAGGTTAGGGCGATTGGCAACAAGGAAGACACTTGGGTTAGGTTTTGTATGGTCGGTTACAGTTGGGAAGAAATATTGGAATTAATTTTGTCACATTGTATCTTTGAGTTTGATTATGTATGTGTTAGCGGCCGAGTTGCATGTGTTTACATGTAGGTGTTAGAGCATGTTGCATTTTGTGTGAGGCGATGTGCACACTCTGTAGTCCATGTAGTTAAAGCGGCCAATAGTTTGTTGTGTACACGTGAATCGTGCGAGATGAAGCGGTTAATACGTGCATGTAGGGGTTAGTGCTGAGTAAGCTCATGCATATGTGTTAGTAGAGTTAGTTGCTTAGTTAGGTCGTTTAGCAAAAGAATCGGTCAAGTTGTTGGTCGTGTGTGCATTTAGTGAGTTGATTAGGTAGTAGGTGCATCTTATGTATAAACAGTTGTTGCCATGAATGAAATATTTGAGCCTGTGTTGAGAAGATTGCTCCTATGCGTTTATGTGTGTGTATTTATGTGAGAGATACAAGTCGTGAGAGGGAAATCTACGGGGGTTTCCAAAGAGAGGAATTAAGTGATTCAACTCAAACAAGAAAGAGGCGTGGGAGCAATGAGCTGGTGTCAACGAAGGCAACAACTCGAATGACAACCACAATGCTGATCATAGTGGTGCTATTGCAGGAGGTGATTCGTCTAGACAACAATGAATCTGTGGCCAGTAGAGGTGGAACATTAGATGCACAAACAAGAACAAGGCCCCACATGTGCGAATGATGATTACCTAGCACACACATGCTGCGCGCAGAGAGCACGCCATAGAGTATAAGAAGTGTGAATCATCAAAGTTAAATCTCCATGTAGGTAGGAAACAATTGGAGGCTCATTTTTGTTAAATAAACATGTGTTTGTATGTTTCATACTTGGCTTTCTAATAAAGCTGGGCAATCTCTTTGGTTTTATAAAATGTGATATACACGCACGCACGCACACACACACACACACACTTAATGCCTTTATGTGTATCTTTTCATGGCAATAAGGAAGTAAGCATGAATGTAATGCGGTTGGACAGTAAGGGTCGAGTAGGTCAATCCTTGTACTTAAAATCAACATTCTGAAGTTTAAGATCCAAGAGTCAGGCAAAAAAAGGGGGAGAGCCTCCCTGTTCCTAGCTCACTTGTAGTTGGATTCCCCATAACCATAGAATCCTTAGAATGGGATTTCAACTCAGCAACTTTTGTTTGGAGATTTTGAGCAAAGTTACTCTTTGGAGAGTATAATACAATGAAAGTTGTAAGTTGTGTTGGGGAGGGGGAGAGTTTTTGTCTATCATTAGCCTCTATGATAGAACCCTTCGGAGAGGCCTAAGAGGCAATGGTTTACCCGATGGTGGATGTCAACAGTTCGAGTCCTCTTATCTCTAGCTCGTGAACTTAGCGAATACTATGATAGCACCAAATTTTGTCAATTCAGCAGTTTGATCTATGGTTTCTCATTCATGGACGTTGATAAGATCATTCCATTTAGTAGCACCTTAAGACGGCATGCCTTAACATTAATAGCGGGGTTCAAAAGAGGAAAGGGGGTCCGGGTTGAAAAAACGAGCTACATTCTTTCATAGAAGTGAAAATAAGAGGATTGATGCTTTCTTACTTCATCTTAATATAGGGATGCTTTATGTAGCTTCCAATGAATAGGAAACAAGATGACCCATGGGGCACTCAATGACGTATCTAAACTGTCTATCGTGTACTAGCTTTTCAGACTTGGGAATAGAAACTGTCAGCACTGGAAGATGAGCGAAGCGAAATTACCTCCCCCCCTCCAAAAAAAACCCTTATACTCACCTTGGTGGGGACTGACTACTCTCCCGTACGAAAGTGCAGAGATCAACAACACATTCTCATACTATCCTTATCTATTGATGTCGCAGGTCGGCGGCAACTCTCATACTAAGTATGATATCGCATATCGGTTGTCAAACTACAAGGGTGGAACCTCTTCTTTTTTAACTAGTCCTAATGTGGATGTCGCAGCCTTGAGTACTTTTTATTGAATTCACGAGATTGAAAATTTGGATTGAATGAATAACCAGGAGATATATTCCTTTTTATCAAATAGTTCTTTAAGGGGGCTTGTAAGGAAATGGAAATATGTTGCATTCTTAGCTGGCCTTGTCATCGTTTTCATTTTTAGGGGGTACGCTGGCATGTTTGGTTAGCCTTTTCGACTTACTGGCTAAATAAATGTTGGATCTACTCGAATTATCAGTTGACCATTGCTGGTGGACGGGTTTCTTGGTTGGTTCGAACCATCCGAGGAAAAAACCGCGTGCATTTGTACACCATGTGAACCGACCTTTCTTCTGTTTTCTATCTTGCATCGCTCCGACTGACTTGTAAATCAAGATTTCTAGTTTTTTTTCTATTTTAGTGGTTGAAAATATACTATAGCGACTGTTAGCTTTTTCACGTGATTGAATTTAAAATAAAAAAAAAAATTATATCATCACGGATAATACAAAGAAATACAAGAAAAAAAAGCAAAAAAGCTAAAAAAAGACTAAATTAATAAGTCAGAAAATAGAGACTAGTTGCTAAAGCTGTTTAGAGAATACTTTTTTTTAGAGTATTCTAGTGAAGACATGACGGGGACCTTGATTCTATACAAAACACCTGGTAAAGGCAATCTCAAAGCACCAGTCATCTTCACTTTCCTACAGCCGAACAGGCTGATTTCTCATCCGATCTTAAATCTGTCCTTTTGATTGCGACGTATGATTTTTAATATAATTTATTAGTTTAATGAATAATAATTTTTAATATAATTTATTACTTCGCATGAACGCATGATCAAGGGATTCCAATCCCCTGTTTTAGGTTTCGTATTTCAAACCATATTGTGAGCATCATGATAGCCTTACTATGGATTTCACTCTTCACCGGAAAGGAATCCAGATCGATTTCATATTTTTCCAAACCATACTGTTCAGATTTGATTCTAGGGCTGAAGCATCAACATTGCTATGGAAAAAACAGATCTGAAGCAGCAATCCTCAGCATGTATACCCGCACCTTGTTGGTGATCACTGCTGCCGTCGATCAGTGACGGACCTAGGAAAAAAAGTAGCTAGAGTGGAGTCGAAAATGAGTGAAACAACAACTATAATTCATATGCAAACAACTACAATTCATATAAAAAATAGAAGCAACAACTATAATTCATATGCAAATATGTGTAGATAGCGATAGGACATTAAAAAATACCTTACTAATGAAGCTTAATCCGCACTATGTGGTTATCTAGCAGACTAGGGCAATCAATGATCAAGATGTAAATAAATCTATGGCTTTCTTTGTTTGACACTGTGTTCTCTTGTTGTCTGGAACTTTGTGGATTTATTTTGTAATGTTATGACTTTTGGTGTTAGCCTCTGAAACTATGTTTCTTAAGTAACGGATCATACTAATTTCATAGTTGGACATGTGCAACTGATACAAAACTAGAGCTAGCACTACAGGAGACTCTAATTTATAAACTGATAAATATAGGCTTCCCAATGAAATTAACAGATGCCCAAATCTTGTTTCCCATCGTACCATTTTATATACTAATGAAATTGGTCCATTTTGGAATCCAACAACTTACGTTGAAGTTAGAATTGCTGTCTGAAAAAGTGTGCCTTGACTAATAACCAATGAACAAGGGTGTACTGTATCAACCATGCTCGTGTAGTGAAAAAAATGCAATGCATTAACAATATTGATTTAAGAGATGAGAAGATTAAAACATATCAAGTAATCTTTATCATTTCAGAACATTGGCCAAAAGAAATGCACAAGAAATACGAGTATTGATCCGGATACGCACATACTTAACACTTCAGTTAAATTCATTATTTAACTGGAAAAAAATATTGAGCCATATTAAATATTTTCAGGTGAATTTATTTCTTAATGAATTTCTTTCTATTGGTAAGAACGATATACTACCTCATACCAAATTCTTATTCATTCTTAGGTTTGAATACTGTGATGATTTCAGGGCCAAGGCATGGGAAGAGCATCAGGAAGAACAAGGCATTTCGGCTACCACTCAAGAGAAGGGGGGTCCATGCGGCCAAACCCTAGAGGAGGCAATGCAACCGGCCACGGAAGAAATTCAAGCCCAACTGAGTGGAAGGAGTCCAAGACACTTGAAGATGCAAGCCCAAACTTTACGCAACCAGCTCATGGCCCAATATGAGAGAAATGCAAATGTTATACTTTTGTAAACTCATGTTTTCCATTTCGTGAACTCAGCCCAACTTGTAAAACGGTTGGGCCAATTAAGTCAAATAAGGCCCTAGGCCGAGTGTGTGAGCGTGTGGGAACCCTAGGCCCATGTGTAGGGCATGGGGCCCAAGTTGTGGCGCAAGGGGGACGCGCACCTTCTAAAGGCAGCCGCCACCCCTTTTGGAACCCTCAGACCACCTTTTGAGAAATCAATCTACCAAAAGTTCTTGCTTGTGTTCTTCCTTACTCCAAATTCCATGGAGAATTAGGGAGTGTTTCGGTGAAATCAACACGAGTGTGTTTTGGTGGATTAAAAGTATTCGTCCCTTGCATTGGCATTGAAAGATCACTACGATTGATTAAGACTCCCATGAGTATTTAATGCTACGTCGAGAAGATCAGGTGACCCCGTATCAAGTATTTTTAACCTTGTATGAAATTTGATCAAGAATTACTTTAGTATTGTGGTGTTTTGTTGAAGAAACAAAAGGAATAAGAATTATCTTCTTATTTCAAATAGAAATAACAGAAATGTGTTAGTTTCTTACCTATGCCACCCAAATTATCTCCTAACATTATACCAAGCTGGAAACTCAACCCAGCAAATAAATCCTCAAACTCAAATCAAACTATCAAACATTGAGGTTGATCACCACCCTAGTGACTGCTAACACCAAACAAGAAACAACTACCATTGACCTTGCAAAACCTCTCATTCTCCTACCCTAACCAAGCACCCATTCACCATGCAACTAATGACAAATCCCTTTGAGAACCAAGCAACAGATGATCGTAACCCTAGAAACTGCAATTCCCAAATAGGAAACTACTAACACCAACACGCCATTGAAAACCCTTGGGTTCCCCTATCCTACCAATCGTCAATTCAGTAAGCAACCAATAATAAATTCATCTCTTTTTCTCCAAAAGAAGTATACCAAAGACACATCATCGTTAATTAGCGACTGCACCGTCAGCAGTATGCAGAACCTGAAACATAGGAGTGGCCAAGAATAAGTACATGTGCATACTTCAACATTGGGGGACAGATTAAAGAATGCAAAAAGAAGGTCGGCGTGGTGTGCTGATGGACAGTGAGCGGGTACTAACATTCCCTACCACTCGGAGGCTACAACTTCTCCAAATCTGAAGTAGAACGAAATGGTAAGACACTGAATGGTTTATTCAGAGTTATCTTTTAGTAGTTACACTATTAATTTGTATAAGCTCGACCTGCTTGTGCAATGGTCTCTTGACTGATCCCATGCCCTGCTTGTGCGAGAGAAACCAGCTGCACATTCCCATCAGGTTTAATGTACCACACCAATTACAAGAAAAGAGCCACATACGCATAAGCAGAAATAAAATAGAAATAGACCATCATCAAGGACAAACTTGCATATCTATCGTAAACTTCGAGAATCCAAGATAACCCTGATGTTTGGAATCATACTAGTATATCTGTAGATGCTTCATCAAACCGATGATTCATATCAGCACAAATTTGGCAAATAACAACATAAAAAGCTCGGAACGATAATGAAGAAGATTAGTGACAGTATACCCTTGAAATTTTGAACAACCCCTAACTGGTATTTCATCATACATATTTGTCACTAGAATACCTTTGATAGCACATAATTGTTGGAACTCATCCAAGAAGTCGTCACATCCACTTTCTCTTATGGTGGCCAACCAAGTTTTAACATCATCAATTAATTCCATGACGTGAACAATATTTATATCTTTTGTGTTGCAAGACATGTGAAAGCTTATGTGTGATATCAAACAATTTTAACATAAGCCTCAAAATGAAATCAAATTTGAAGGACCCCATTTTTTTAATCAAAACTGCTATTTGAGATGGTGCACACCCATCTTCATGGACCATTCCAAGCATCTCTATCACCGAGTTTCACATTTGGGCAAAACGAACCAAAGTTGTATGATTGAGCCCCATCTAGTATCCCCTGGATTAGCAAGATTAGTTTCTTAATGCACACCTCTTCTTGTAAATATCTCATCACCCTCAAGCCTTTCCAAAATACTAGCTTTCCATCAATGCATCCCTCCTCTTACAAGATGCACTTGTTGTCACAATCAAGGAGATATACTCGAAGAAATCATGAATTGATGGGAAGACACAATCAAAGAGCAACAACTAGGAATAGAAATAATCACCAATCGTAACTAGTGGGCAAAGCAATAGACATAGAAAGCATATAGGTTTTCATCTAGAATCTTTCTCTGTAAGCCATTAAATTCACCTATCATATTTGAAACTCCATCATATCCTTGCCCTCGTAACCTAGAAATGGGTAACTTGTACTTGTCAAGAAAACCAACCAAAGCCCTCTTTAGTACATCAGATGTAGTATTGGTGACATGTTTAAGAGCAAGAAATCATTCCACAACCTTACCTTTATTGCTTACATACCCAGAACAAAAAAATGCAATAAGGTTAAATAGAACAATACAGAAATAATGCATAGATGGAATAATAAATCAACCACAAGTCTACCAACTTCAACATTACAACCATCTCCTCAATCCTCAATCCCTCATATCCTCATACGGTCATACCTTTCTTAGTTTCTCTCGGTCTCTCCTTGCCGTCTGCTGGTGCCCCTGCCGCAGGGCCACCCACCACCCTGCCGGGCCGCCCTACGCCCTGCTGGCTGCCGGTTGTTGCAGCCTTGCTGCCTCCCCTCCCCTTGGCCCTTTGCCGCCTCTCCTTCCCCTGGCTGTCGGCTACCCGCTGCTGCCCCGTCCGTCGAGCGACCAGCCTACCTTGCTACCGACTGCTAGCTATAGCCCTTGCGGCCTTGTCGGACCGTCGGTCGTTGCCCTACGCGCCACCTATGTCGGCTTTGGTGAGTGAGATCTGAGGGGGGGGCCGAGGGAAGCAGGGAATGGAATGGGTATTGCCGGATTAGAGATCGGGGAAGGAATTAAGGTTAGCCGATTAGGGATGGCTGGATTAGGACTGTTCGTTCGGTTTTTCGGTTTATACGGTTCGGTAAATACGGTTTGATCGGTAAATACGGTTTTACTATTTCGGTAAATACGGTATTTTCTAGAATACGGTATGGTATCGGTAAATACTATCTTATTTCGGTACGACATCGGTTAATACCAATTTTACCAAAGTTTACGCGAATTGCTAATTGTTAATACTTAATCTCATCCCTAAGACTCCAATTCTCCATTCTAGAATCAGAAATTCAGATTTCAGAATAGCATTAGCGGACGGCGATGGCGATCGGACAAAGACAAAGACTACTGGTCTCTGACTACAATGAACAAAACTCAAAACAACACACGCCTCACAGTCATTGAGTCATGGTCACAATGGAAACAACAAAGAAGAATAAGATATAGCGATAAAACCAAAAAGAACTAAACTAGCACCCAAAGAAGACACATAGAGTTAAAGACTAAAGCCATAATTCATAACCAATGACTGAGCGAAGACGCCAAAGACAAGACCGGCAAGACATATCAAGATTCAAGATATCACTCAGTCCCAACTCTCAAGCGATACAAGCGGTCAAGCGATGTAGCGAGCAATGGCACCAAGACTCGAGCTCAAGAAGCGGCTAGCGATGAGCAAGAAATAAAGACTAAAGTCATAAACCCGCAACACATTACATATTACAGCAGTTGAGGCGTTGAGCGAGCAATACATATTACATGGGGCACAGCCGGACAATAGCAGTAGCGGACAAAACAAATGAAACCAAGCAGCTAGCACTAGCAAAGACATAAAGTTAGCAAAAGATCACATAAACCAAGACAACACTCCAGTGAGTGCGCACCAAAACCATCACAGAACATATAAGCACGATATTGGTTAGTTCTTGTAAATGAATATTCATTGAGTTTTGTGGCGGCAAACACATACATTAGACACCCAAAATTGGAAAGATAGATAACCAATTAACCATTAACCAATGCAATAACCATTAACCAATGCAAGTATGCAACAACATTACAAATTAACCATGAGTGAGGAAGAAAGGAAGCTACAAAGTCACAAACACATGCTGACATGCATGGATCATTGGATCTGGCAAGTAACATTACAACAGACTAGGCAGGCAACTAGCATTCTACCAATTAATATTTACAACTTACAAGTTCACAAATCACAACAGACTAGACATAGGCGTTGAGATGACCAACTAGCAATCGGCAATAGCATTCTACCAATTAATATTTGCCAAATGAAACAGAGAAAGGACTTACTTCCCAAGATCCTATTGACTTCAGAACTCGGCATCATCGGAGAGGAGGAGGTCAGTGTCCGGGCCCGAGAGGTCGGGTCTCGGTCTCGCCTGCCTTGGACCGGAGTGGAGTCGAGGAGAGCAAGACGGAGGCGAGCACCGAGCCCGAGCGGAGCGCCACCACCGAGCCTCGGGCCGGGGCGAGGCACCGGAGGTCGGATACTCGGATTACTCTAGAGCATTTCAAATTTTAGATCTAGACATCTAGTGAATGGAGAGGAGAAGACCTGGTGGCGGAGGCGCGGACCGCGGAGCACCAGAGGTGGCGGAGGCGCGGAGCACCGAAGGAGGCGGAGGCGGAGCCTGGGACTGGGGGGCGGGGGGAACACGGACACCGGCAGCGGATTTGGCGAGCCGAGCGGCGAGAGCTAGGGTTATGAGACTCGAGCGGATCTGGCGAGGCGAGGCGAGGCCGAGGGGCGTCGGTCTGCGTTGATGTGCTCTATGGCTAGAGTTGATCCGTAGCGTCTGCCGCGTGCGTGGGCCGGTCGGGCCGTTGTCGGTGGTGGGCCGAGACCGAATCGAGAAATGCCGTCACAGGCTGTTCGTTTTTTTTGGGAAATTCGGTTTTTACTCGGTTTTTACGGAAAAAACCGAATCGGAGAAATGCCACTTTTCTAGCTACCGAGCCGAATACCGAAAACCGGTCAAACCAAGTTGACCGGTTCGGTTCGGTTTTTTCGGTACGATTTTTTCGGTTCGGTTTGAAACTGCACAGCCCTAGGCTGGATCGAGTGACTGTTTCTTCAGGATGGAGGTAGTCAGGCCGGGGGACACGATGCCATGTGTATGGGCCGCCTCATGTCCCGTAGCCGCAAGGGCACATGACCCATGTAAATATGTAACGGCCCAGCCTGCCAGCTAGCATCCAGGTAACTCGCCAGTAGCTAACGTGCCGAGGAGAAGCAGAAACAAGCGTTACATGCACGACACACGAACACAAGGACAAAGCGCTGTGTATGTATCAGCTTTTCCTGCCTGTGTACCTAGCTCTATCAGCCAGCGCGACGATGAGGACAAATGAAATGCTAGAATTGTTTTAAAAAAATAATCAATTTTATTTTTAAATTACAGTATTATACCTATTTTTTAATTTTTTTTTGTAGCTTTGACTATATATCACTCTACGGTTGAGCGAATTAGCCTAGTCGCCCAACCGTTGGACGACACGTGGCCAAGTCACCCAACTGTTGGACGACTAGGTCATGTCATCCAACTGTAGAGCGACAAGACTCCAAATCGCCCAACGATTGGACGATAATTCTCTAGCCATCCAACCGTTGGGAAATATATAATTATTTTATTAATCTGATGGAAATAATTAGGAGGTAAATGGCAATTATTGTAGGTAGGTAACATTTAGAAAATTTTGTTTGTAAGTTGTTTTTTAAAAAACAAAAGGGCAGACATTGTCGGTTGACCCGTTTGTGATTTTCGTAGATTGTGAATGGTACGCAATCTGTTAGACTCGCAATAACATTTTTCAATCGTCGTATGTTGTTGTAATAGACAAATTTTCTATAGAATTTTTTGAAGATGATTGAGGTAGCAATGATTAGTAGGTAGAAAGGTAAGTGATATTGGGACGATTAAAATCATAAACGGATCAACTGACATTATCTACTCTTTTATTTCAAAAAAGAAACAACTTACAAACAAAATTTGTTAAATGTATTACCTACAACAATTATCATTTACCCCTACAATTATTTCTGTCGGATTAATTAAATAATTATATTATTTTTTAAAATCGTCCAACCGTTGGGCCACTAGGGCCACGTGTCGCCCAACGGTTGGATGACTAACCTAATCGCCCAACCGTGAAGCGATATATGGTCAAAACTATAAAAAAAAGAAAAAGAAAAAGCATGTATAATGCTATAATTTAGAATTAAAAATTGATTATTTTTAAAAAAAATTGAAATGCTATTAGCTTCCACGTGGGCTAAAATGTGTTGGCCCGGAACTGTGGTCAATACGTACGCTCGAGAATAATTTGATATGTTGTTTCGAGTTTAATACCGCATCGCTACTGTATGGGATATGTTGTTTTTGTCTCTCTCTCGCTCTCTTGTTTGAAACCATCAATTTCCTTGTGATCAGATCGATGCTAAATCAGGCTCCAAATCAGGATTCACGAGTAAAACCATGAATCAGCAATTCTACTCCGTGCTAGCATCAGTCTCACGATAAACACGACATAATCTGGAAGAGAACCCATTACGCATGCCGATCATGCACGTTCGTCAGTTTTTTTTCCCTTTCCTCTTTTGTTTTGGGGTTACCGTAATTCACAGCAACCTTCTCGACATTTTTTTTATCCTAACATGAAGGCATATAGATTGTAGTGATAATGTATTTTGCTTCAGTTGAAATAAGGCTAAAATGGTTATGTTCCATTAACAGGGAATTTGGATGGTGAAATTAACTTCACTCATGTCACATTGCATGAAGACACCAATGCTAACAAACCCGACTCAAATGATCGCTCAACAATCACCACCAACTTGCTTTGAACCAATGGACGGATCCTCCCTGGCCACACCATTTGCAAAAGATGGTCTTTACAATAACAAGAGAGGAAATACAAAAAAAAAATTTAATTGAACATTGATCCATCTAATTACCTACTACACAATACTTCCATTCCATACGATTAAGTGAATAACAAATTTACATTTAGCACATCAATTAGCAAATTCATACACAAAGCACACGGACCTACTTCCACTGCTGCTAGGTGGTTGCCTACTGCCTAGGTAGGAGGTTCAACAAACCATGCACATAGAACAGTCGGTAGAA
Source organism: Bonia amplexicaulis (assembly GCA_036346245.1). Classification (NCBI taxonomy): domain Eukaryota; kingdom Viridiplantae; phylum Streptophyta; class Magnoliopsida; order Poales; family Poaceae; genus Bonia; species Bonia amplexicaulis. Next base: position 1,588,774 of record CM070768.1, on the reverse strand, counting down.
GACAATATGAATTTCAGATATTCACACATCAATGATACTGCATTCTTCAGAAATTTCTTCCACTACCAAATGTGGATGGAGGATGAACTGTGCCGTATGCTGAATATTCCTGTCATGATTCACGAATACACCAATTTACTAAAATAATAAATCTATGAAAGAATAAAAGCAACTAGGTCAGGCATGTATAAAACATGCAAAAATAAAAAGCAATAACATTTCTTAGTAGGCTGAGGAGATTTAGATTCTGTGCCAGTTATATAGGAACAGGTAACTGCTTACAGCATGAAAACAACCATTGCTACAGCTGAAGTCCTTTCGAGGACAACATGGGAAGCTGCGGGTTAGTATGTCTTACCTAGCCATCACAAATACCAAAACACTAGAGTGTGCAGGTAAATTATCTACTGGTAACCCAACATACCAGCTAGTAATAGTATCTTATTTTCCTTAACAACATGGTAACATCAGTAAAGCAAGCACTGAATAGAAACAACCATTATCTGGATTCTGACGTGACAATTTAGCAGTAGAACAAGCTGTATAGTTTGTTTTCTAAGGTCAATACTGTTAGTGATATGCTCTAGAGCGAATCATGGATATGATTGTATCACTTTTATATTTATGATATTTTAAATAAATGTTATTATTTCCTTGAATGAATTATCATTTCTAAAGGTTAACAAATATGTGGCTTATTAGTGAATCTCTTTATTTATTATATGATATCATTCTAAAAGGGTTCTTGATTGGATGTCACTGATCGGAACACTAGTGACTTATAGACCAGTACATGCATTTATTAGTGACTATATTTCACCGGTCATAGATATGAAGATATTAAATCAATAATATGGACATATGTTAAAGAACATGGTGTTGGATTGGCCCAGGCATTGTTGAGATTGTTATGTTTTATATGTCATTAGTTGGTCTTAAGTAATGATAATATAATCCTTGCACCTGAGATCAGCATAATTTACTACATGTGTAAAGGTTGCCAAACGCTACTCCATAACTGGATAGTTATAAAGGTAGTTTTCGGATATACTATGAAACATGCGGAGAAAAGTAGTTGATCGGATATAGGATTTGCCCCCTCCTACATCACATCATTGGCCCTCACGATATGGTCGGATAAAAAAAGTGCATGACTATGTCACGAGTGGTTGAATGACTATGTCACGAGTAGTCGAAGAGTCGACCACATGGAGTTATCCATCACTAAATCGGGAAAAGATTGAAAAAAGATTGAATAGTCTGTGGATGACATATTTCTCACCTGGAGTTCAATGGGATATCATGAGGTAAAAAGAGAGTATGTAAAAGGGTCGATAAGTCCGACTGGATGCGAACTGATAATATGAGTATACTGACTGGTCGTGACCCGGTTGGACATATCCAATGTTATTAAGGCGTCGCCTTGGCGTCGCCAATCGCCGCTTTAGCGTCGGGAGCGCTCGAGCCGCCGCCACGGTCGCCGCCTCGGTGACTATGGCGTCCGCCTCGGAAGGATGGCGTCGCCTAGTCGTCGCCATGGTCAAACGCCGCCGCAAGAGCAAGGCGGGCGCCATATCTCGTGCTAAGCGGAAACGACGGAAAACGGAGGAGGGCGCGGGATGGCGGGAGAAAAGTGAGGGGGGATAAGGGAGGGGCGCGGAGAAACAGACCTTACAGAGGCCTCGCCGCCGCTCCTCCGGCCTCGACGCCGCCTCCTCCGGCCTCCTCCACGCCGCCCTCCGGCCTCCTCCACGCCTCCTCCTCAGGCCTCCTCCGCCGCCTCCTCCGGCCTCCTCCAAGCCGCCTCCTCCGGCCTCCTCCACCGCCTCCTCCGCCTCCTCCCACCGCCTCCTCCGCCTCCTCCACGCCGCCCTCCGGCCTCCTCCATGCCCGGCCCCTCCGCCTCCTCCCGCCGCCTCCCTCCTCGTGTATGGGATGCAGTAGCCACCGAGACGTCACGCATTTATAAATTATACGGCTGTTTCATGCAGTAGCCAGTAGTCAGCCGGTTTCTAGATATTGCTAGATGTTGATTCTTGATTGTTAGAATGTTGCTAGATTGTTAGATGTTGCTAGATGTTTTTATTGCATAGACATGTTTTTATTTATGTTTCTATGTTCATTGCTATGCACTTATGCAGTAGGAAGTGGAACTAGGTAGCAGTAGCACAATGGCAAATGAAAGTGAGGCTGTAATAGCAACCACTGTGGGTCGCCATTGAAGGAGATGGGCGATGATCCAAAGAAAGATCCCGCAAGGAAGGCGAAGTCTAAAGACCCGTGATGGAAGTATGCCTTTTGGCCTGAGATTGGCAATAGAGATTTGGTGCAATGTTCACTTTGTGACAAGAGAGTATGTGGTGGAATCAAAAGATTGAAGCAGCATCTCACAGGTGGATATGGAGATGTGCAAAAATGTGCCAAGACGACGACACCAATCATCAAAGAGATGCAAGAATATCTAAAGCAGAACAGAAGAAACAGACCACTTAACTTAGATGATGAAGAAGGAGATGATGTAGTTGAGGTAGCCAGCGGTAGTGGCTCTGTAGCCTCTACCGTTGCCTCTGTCATTGTGCCACTACCAAGTTCTGGGACAGCAGCAAAAAGAAAGCAATCCGCCCTTAATTTCAATGTTCCAAAGACCAAAAGCAAAGCAAAACAAGTCCGTGGCTGCTATGCTTCGACCAAAACCTGAAGATGTGGTTGAGAAAAGACATACCAAGGGCACTTCTCAATGTTCCTTAGAGTCAAAGATGAGAACCAAAGAAGAAAGACATGTTGTGAATATGCATGTATCCAAGTTCTTCTATGAGTGTGGTATACCATTTAATGCTGCAAATGCAAGGAACTTCGAGGTTATGTGTGAGTCCATTGGGCAATACGGTCCTGGTTATAAGCCTCCTAGTTACCATGAGCTGAGGGTGCCCTTGCTTGAGGAGAACGTTAAAGAGACAAATAAATTGAGGGAGAAGCATGAGGAGGCTTGGAAGCAATATGGTTGCACACTCATGTCGGATGGATGGACGGATAGAAGAGGACGTCATTTGATTAACTTCCTTATCAACAGTCCGGAGGGGACTTTCTTCTTAGAGTCTATTGATGCATCAGATCAAACACATGATGCAAGGATGCTAGCAGATTTGCTAGAGAAGAGAATTGAGCGTTGGCAAAGAGAAGGTGGTTCAAGTTATCACCGATAATGGTGCTAACTACAAGGTCAGCAGCAAACTTCTAATGGAGAGGATTCCTACAATCGTTTTGGACCCTTATGCAAAGACATTGCTTGGACCTTATGTTGGAAGATATCGGGAAGTTAAAGGAATTTAAGAAGCCTATTGCACGTGCCAAACGTGTCACCACATTTATTTATAGACATGGTAAGCTTCTTAATGCAATGAGGGAAAAGACAGTGGGAGGATCTTGTGAGACCCGCTGCTACTGCTTTTGCCACATCGTTCCTTACTTTGCGAAGTTTGCACAAGCACAAAGATGCTTTGAGATATCTATTTGTTAGTGAAGATTGGACTAGGGCTAAATTGGCAACCACGAGGCGGTAAAAGTGTGTATGAAATTATCCTTTCTAAGGAATTCGGAATTCAGTTGAAGATTGCCTAAGAGCTTCACAACCACTACTTGTTGTCCGAGGGTGGTTGATGGAGATGAGAAGCCCGCCTTGGGAGGTTGCCGCATGTATGGCTCAAGCAAAGGAAAAATCAAATCAGTTTCCCTACCCAAAACAAGTCAAAATTGCTCAAGAAAATCATGAACATTATTGACACACGTTGGGTGAAGCAAATGGACCAAAATTGTATGGGCTGCACTCTTCTTGAATCCAGAAAATTCTTTTCCATCGTGAAAAGAGGTGATGATGCATATGTTGGTGAGCTAAGAGGAGCATTCAATGATGTGCTTGCAAAAATGGTGCTTGATATCGATCTTCGAAACAAGATTGATACGCTAGCCATTCTCTACGAGGACCAGTGAGGAGAAGCATTTTCAAATCAATTAGCAATCCAAAACCAAGAATCAAGGAATCCTCGTAAGTTCTATAGTGTTGCATGATTTTTCAATTCTTTGTGTATTCAATATTAATTAACTAGAGTCTCTTATTGTCATTTTAGTTGATTGGTGGCGTGCATATGGTGGCGAGCCATAGAGTTACAAAGATTTGCGGCGTATCGTTAGTCTTTCTTGCTCATCCTCCGGTGTGAGCGCAATTGGAGTACCTTTGAGTTTGTAAGTGAATGTGCCAAACCATTCTTTGTCAACTCTCAATTTGTAGCTACATTTGTGCTAAAGCAGCAATTTATTTACTTTGTTTGCTTTGATTTCTATAAACTATTTGTAGATCCATACCAAGAAAAGAAACCGGTTGGAGCACCAAAGATTGAACGATTTGGTCTATGTTCAATATAACCAAAAGATGAAAAGTAGGTTTGAAAAGCGGCGTCCGAAAGACGACAACTATGACCCTTTGGTTATAGATGAATTTGATTGGGACAATGAATGGGTTAACCCATCGGCGAACCGGTTCAAGGTCACCGTGGGTGTGATGACCTTACATGGGAACATGTTGATGAAGCTGTTGGTGCATCACACACACTTCAAGGTCGCAATCTTCCTAGAACATTAAGAAGGGGTGATGTCATAAGCTATTCTCGGCGTCACACTTCTAGTTCTACAAGAAGGGTGGTTGAAGAAGGTGAGCCACACTCAAATTCGGACACTGAAGATGAGGACGAAGATTTTGTTTTTGATGACGAGGAGGTTGATGATTATGGTGAAGCTCCACCTGATGATATGGAGAGCGATGGCGGGAATATGGATGGCAATGATTTGGATGCATTCGACATGGATGATTATTGAGAGATGAGTGCTAGATTGTTGGTGTTTTGGTCTTTTGGTTGTATGGAGTGTGTGACTTCTAAGCTCATCGTTATCTTGTAATCATGCCACTATGGTTTCATTTGTATGGACTATGCTACTATGGTTTCATTTGTCATGTAATCATGTTTAATTTCCATTGATACTGTTGTCTTGTTTTCATATTTTGTACGTATAGTTTGTCACTTCAATTTATTGGAAGGTGTTAATAGTTTACTAACATACTAAGTTGCTCTATGGCAGCAATGCTATTAGAAGGGAGGGACTCATGGGAGCTGCATCATACTACTTGGGAGAAGAGCAAAGTCAACAAACAATGGACAATGTCAAGGTATGCCATTCAACATTCATGTTTTCTAGCTGCACCATTATTCATGTTTATTTGCTTTGTTACATAGTTAAAATAGTCACATTGTATGTTCAACAAATTTGTTTGCTATAAAGGTTATATGTGAGTATGGCGTCACCTCGCACGCCCATACTACCTAAAAGGTGTGAAGGTAGTCTGGCGCCTCGCCTCGCCTTATCGCCGTGATAACCTTGGACATATCACAGACCGGTCTATGAACTAGTCGTATGAAGAAACAAACTGATCATGACCATATACGATCTGGTCATAAGGAGCTAATCATAAGTGACTAAGACCTGATTACAGATCATATTACATAAGGTTTGTACAGATTGATCTTTGTGTACATTTGGAGTCGATATATTCTGCTAGGGACTCGCTACCGACCAGTGATTGAAAAGGTGTTTCCGAATTACAACCAAATATACATGAACCTATAAGGTCACACACTTAACGGGTTGGAATAATAAGAATCTGGATGATAGACTCTAAATGGGATACAATATCTACTCGTATTAGATAAAGATCCAGTCAGAGGTTCTCTGAGTTGGATACGATCTCTAATTGTATCAGATGAGGATCCGATAGGATGCTATACATATTGAGAGAGGTGTGGGGCTGATGGTTGTACAGGAAAATTGAGCATCAGAGGATATCATGAGACACCCATCGAAACCCAGCCGCCACATCTCGAAACCCCTGCTGTACGCGCTAGTGCTAGCACATCTGCGTATAGTGTTCCATCTCTAGATGTGTGGACTTCGGTAGAGGCGCTGCTATGACTACAGCGCTGATCAGGACAAGGAGGAGACGGTTGGCTCGTAGAGACCGACTATCGCTCGAGGACGATTCGTGCCTTCTGAGGACGTTGATCGGGACATTGCACGATCGACCACTTCCATTACTTCGATGCGCACTACGTTGAAACAGGTTGGTTTAACTCTTCTTCCACTGTACTACGCGTCTAGTGGTAACGATTCATGATCTCTTACTTGTATGGTTTTTTTAGTTTACGTGGTAGAAAATTTTAATTTGCGCTAGTATAGTCTACCTATATCCTACCAAATCCTCTGATTGAGGAAGCGAGGAAACAATGATATATTACCTAACCAGTAACCACCTTTTGTTTTGCTGCAAAGTCTGTCACCCATAATTACATAGAAGTAGATCTTGGATGTGTCTTGGATGTTTTCATGAAAAAAAGGCCACGATGCTAAATTAGCTTATTACATCCTTTCATTTGGTTAACGGTAATCACAGGTTGATCAAGTTAATTTAATTGTATTTCACTAGGCATGTTTTGGCAGTTTCCTAATTGTATCTACTTTTGAACACATGTTACCCTCAATTAATATAAGATCTAGAGTAGAAAGTTCTTCAAAGTACCTGTGGCGCACACTGAGGCACGGAATGCATATTTGTGTGCCCCTGAATCTGACTTGTTGATACACCAGTAGCAGGATATCCCTACAAAGGGTATAAGGTGCACAAATTTGGCATCACATGTGCAAGTAGTTAATAAAGTAATATTATAAAATAAAACACAACAGTTTCTGGTAGGATTTCTACCTGGTAGAAGAAAGGTCTACCAATAGATGAGTTTGTTGCAATATCTTCTGTTGCATAATATTGATTTTGATTTGGTGGATCAACAAAAACTGAGTCAGCTGGCTGAGGCAAAACTGCTTGTTTAACATTTCCTACAAAACAAAGTAATAAATTATAAAAAAATTGCTAAAGCACTGCATAAACAAATTTGCATGCGAAGGAAAAGAAGAAATACTTGAACTTTTATCCTGCTTAGCCGATTTTTTCTTCCTCTTTTCAACCTTACTTCCATCTTTGTCCCTTCCTGAGGGATGCATATGCAATCTTTTGAGTTCACATACATTTTCTAGTGATTTTTCTCCATTTTCAAGCACGTCCAGAATAATTTTTCTTGTGTCCTGATGACCTTTGCTCTTCATCAACAGATCATAAACAAACCACATAGCTCTGTTACGATATGCAAGCTCAGCCTCCATGCAATTTTGTTCTGGAAACTCATCTGTTGGAAATAGATATGTTCCTTTCCGAACATATTTTGTCCACCGTTTTAAAACACACCTTTCAGGAATTTTATTGACATTCTTGAGACTAAGTGCATTTAGTGCATGTGAACAAAGTATGCCCATTGTCTCAAATTTTTTACAACTACAGTTCAATTCCATGGTAGAGGTGTCAAGGAAAACTATCCAAACTTTTGGACCACTTCTTTGCAAAATGAACTCAAACCTATACAGTGTTTCACTACATTGCATTTCCTGATATGAAGTTCCACTGCATCCATCTAGAAAATCTGTTTCAAGAGATTTATAGACTTTATGTGTGTAAACTTCAGCAGCATGTTGCATAATATTGCTATGCTTAACTGTACACTCTGGGGCAGTCTGGTTACACTGAATATCCTCTACAGATTCATTTGTACGCCAACTCCCTACCAATTTATCAAACTCAAGGACAAAATTAGTGGGTGATGTTGATTCATCAGCAATGCTGCTCAGCACATTGTTTGAGCTCTCACTCCTATCCAGTGATTTAATCCCACCATCAAATGCATCCTTGTGAAGAGCTGTGCACCATTTATGCCTCTGCTGATACAGATCAGCAAGCCACTGGTGATCCTGTATATTATATTCATGCAGCATCATTGCCCATGTTTCCTCACACTCTGCTTCTGACTCACAATCTTTCATGCACTTTGTGAACATGCTACGAAATGTTCCAGAAGCATTTAGAGTGCCTACATGGGACTGTAGGTTCTTTTCAATATGCCACTGACAAAGACAATGACGTGTCTTGGGGAGAACATCTTCAATTGCCTTGGAGATAGTTTCGTTCTGATCAGTAAAGATTGTTTTAGGGGGACGACCACCCATTGACTCCACGAATGACTTAAATAGCCATTCATAGGATGTTGAGGACTCATCCAACAAAAATGCACAGCCAAACATAACATTTTGCCAGTGGTGGTTGACACCAAAAAATGGGGCACATACCATATTATACTTGTTGGTACGGTATGCTGTGTCAAATACGACAACATCTCCAAAACAGTCATAGTCAACCCGGCTTCTACCATCTCTCCAAAAGAAATTGGTCATTTGGCCTTCTTGATCTACTTGCACATCCCAATAGAACATACCTTGTTCAATTGTTCTACGCTTGAAATAACCTACTAGTGCCTCGGAATCCTCTGGTTCAAGCAGTGTGTAACTCTGGATGCTAAGCTGACTCTGACATTCAGTACCATCTTCGTTCATATGCAAATTGTTATGCATTGCTTGGATTTCAGCATTCACCATTGCATTCAGCACACCAGGTTTTGGAATTGAAAGGGTCCTCACTGATCTCAGTAAGTGTATCTCTTCAGGCCGAACCAAGTCATGATTATGTTCAGGAATTATCTGAATAACTCGCCACTGACCTTCAGAATCAACTCTAAAACGGACCATCGCTTTGCAATTAGTTCTGGTCTCTGGCCTATTAAAGTTTGCCTCAGTAAGCTGCTCATCATCCTTTAAACCTTCCTTTGAGCAGTAATAGTCTTTCGTACGAATAGTTTTGGTCCCTGTAAAGTAGTACTGCTTTCCCTTCCGCACACTGAAGCCCATACGGTGCCCATAGTCACAGTACAGCCTGTACGCTTCTTCCTCACTATACGCAACTTTATTCCGCAATTCTTCAGTCAACTCCTCACGGCTTGGAATCACAGAATTATTCTCCTGATCTTCTTCTTCATTCCTCACAGGATCTTCCTCCCTTCCCTCTTCTCGGCTATCAAAAGCTCCTTGCCCCGCATTTTCAGCATCATAAATGATTTGCACCTCTCTGTTCTCCTGAGCTTCTTGCTCATTATCTCCAACACCGTCCAGACATATCGCCTCCCCATCAATCTCAATAGCGATGTTAGTACCTTCCATTACTGCATAATCCACCACAAAAGGCAACGTTATTGGTCCACATGTCAAGCAAAATGTAATTAGAGATAAAATCAACCACAAAAGGCAACATTATTGGTCCACATGTCAGGCAAATTACAGATGCGACAAACATAAATGAGAACGAGATACCACCATACTAGAGCTCATAAGATTCAATCCATATTAGCAAATTCAACCAATATTTTTGATTACCCAAGCTACCCTCACCATGGGATCCACGCAATTCCCCACACATCGCATAAGTTACCTAGAACAAAATGACAACACATGCAAGTAACCTAGTTGCCGAACTATGAATTCCGAGATAGGTGAATTAACATTTGCAAGGTTTTCGGTACATTTCATACTACTAGGTTACCACAGTACCTCTCCCACTCGGGTTCTCCAGTGCAGGGGTGGAATTAAAGTGGGGCATGAGGGTTCAGTTGAACCCCCAAAGATTTTGGGAAAACAAGCAGCTGCTATTAGAACAATCGAACGAGCAACTAATTGGATGGATTGGAGTATCTCATAAAGGAAGATTTGGATTTGATTGCTCGCCGTAAAGAAAAAAACACTCTTAGAACAATCCAAGCAAGCTACGCTAGCAGTGGCGGACCCAGGATTTTACCAAAGGATATGCCGCACCAAAATTTTCATATGCAATTCGGTAAAACCATTTGCCAATTCGGTAAATAATTGTAAAATTTGCATCGTAATTCGGTATACAGGCACTAAATAATATGATAAGCCTTAAATTCAAGGATTAAGTTAGAAACTTGCACAAATTACAATATAAATAGTTCAAACACCATACTAATAGTCTCAAATATACATAAAAGAGACTTACAATACTACTTGTCTGACTTTTCTATGCTCTTCTCATAGTAGAAAGTTTTCTATGCTCTTCTCATAGTAGAAAGTTTTCTATGCCTTCCAATCAAAATTGTCAAAGTTTAACTTTTGTCCCTTAACCGTATCACGAAGAACCTTAACTCAGATTCCATAAACAGATGCAATCGTCCAAGTTTCTAAGACAGCTAGTTGATCAGCTAGTAGTACACCTGAAGTTCTCCTCAACGACTAAAAATGTATGAACAAATTGGAAGGACACAGACCTGCATAATGAAGAAATCAGCAGTCCTGTTGTGGTTCTCCAATCTGGCCCAAAAGTGGAAACTAATGAAGCCACTGAAATCAGAAAAATTAACAGGCGAGGGCGGTGGCGCGCGCAGGCGAGGGCGGCGGCCGGCGCTGAGGCGCGCAGGCGAGGGCGGCGGTGGCTGCGTGAGGGCGACGGTGGGGGCGCCGTGCGCGATTGGATCTGCCGACTGGGATTTGGAGCTGGGGGTTGGGGATTACAGGAGATCGAGTTTTGCATATACATACGAAATTACGAATCAAGAACATCATAGACACCTTACAAATTACAAGACAAAAGAACAAGGAAGAGTTAGTACCAGATCCCCGAATGGAATTGGCTTCGCCTTCGGCGGTGGGCGTAGCAATCTGATATTTGTTCAGCGAATGGAGAAGCTATAGAGGCGGCTCACACCTTATGCGTAGAGATATTCCGCTCGGAAACCTCCCACCGCCTGCAGGCGATTAGGCGCTGCCGGCTGGAGGGCTTCCATACCCGAAGAACACCGGCGAGGATCCGAGGCGGCAGCGGCGGTCAGGGTGTCTCCTCGTCTCAGCAGGCTGGCGACGTACTGCGACGCGGTCGCGCGGGGAGAGTGGCGGTGACCGGGGGAGACATCATGTCCCGGCGGGCCGGCCGGCAGCGCCTTGCAGTGCGGCCGCACGGGAGAGGGTGAAATCAGGCGCTGCGGTGGACTGTGCGGGAGGAAGACGGAGGTGGCGTCGCACGGAGCGGTGGAGGCAACCGGTGCATGGAACGAATTCGGTGGCGACGACACAAGCGTGGGTCGCCCGGCGATGGATGCTGGCGGCGCCTGGTGAGGACGGAGATGACTGGGCTGCAGAAGACCGAGACGAGGCGGGCTGGATGGGCTTTACAGGGAGAACATGGGCCGGTCATGGGCCATACTATTCAGACCTATACCGTGGCTAGGCCGGCTCCTTCATTTGCTAGTTCTGTACTGCATATTTTGCACGGGTGGTAACTAAGAGCGTGTTTATGTTGGCTTCTATATTTAGTTTTTACTAGTTTTGTACTTATATGTTGTAATAAAATTTATTAAATATATAAATAATTATGCTACGAAAGAGGATTATTTTGATCGGTTGAGAAGTAGAGAGTGATAAGAAGTAGGGTATGTTCTTTTTGGCTTCTAAAAGCGGTTTTTAGCTTTTGCTACAATACCTAACATTTAAATGGAATATTTTCTCAAGACGGGATCTACAAGTTAATTGTAGTACACGTTAAAAACCTAACATCTGTATCAACCAAAATTACAAGCGAGTATCTCTCTCCACAATCTCGCAAAGCAATTAAAATTCAAAATTTTCACTAAAAGCCATAAGTCATGCCAAAAAGAATGAGCCCATAGAAGGAATGGTGATTAGAGGAGAACAGACGTACAATCACCAACTCATTCTTTTATAATTGTAATGATTTAGAGAAATCCAACTCGTTCTCTTTTTTCTATAATTGTAATAATTTAGAGTGCAAGGGCTCAAAGATTAATATAATGCAGAGGTATCAAAATGCTTCTAACGATTTCACACGTAATTTGTGCCTTGATCAGGCTTCAAGCATGCATTGATGGGTTGCCAAAACCAAAGCCATCCTTGTCAACTTGTTCAGATACAACGAATCCATGGAGCCCATTTTCTAGCATGCTAGTACTATTTCTTCTTTCTTCCGACCGATCCCAGCAGCTTGAAGGTCGTGCGATGTCTGCTCCCTACCTTGTTTGCACTTCCCATCCTCCTGTTCAAGAGTGTTTTAGGTTATGTTCTTTTCAGTTTTTAAAAACTGTTTTTTAGTTTTTCTATAGTAACTAACTTTTAAATAGAGTATTTTTTTAAGATATAATCTACTAGTTAATTGTAGTATATACTTTATCGCTTTATTTATATCGCAAAACTAGGAGTTTACATAGGGTGGTAATTTATCGTATAAAAATTTTAAGTCACATATTTAGATAAACCAAAATATAAATTAGCTTTTGATTGACTTTTGACTTTCCCCATTATGAGTTAAAAAGTAAGAAACATTATTACATAGGGGGCGAGCCCTGGCACCTCCGGCCCATTGCCACCCCTATTTATAAATGAAGAGTATAAGTTCGGTCTCAAGGTACTTGATTAGGGGGATGTAATAATATAGGTCTAAACATCCAGCTAGCTATATTCTAGTGATAATGCCATGAAGTCATGAACATTATTACATAGCACTATCTAGCTGTCTTTCTATGGCTGCAAAGCTTTCTCTTTTTTTTCACCTCCTTTTCCTCTTCTACACATCCAATAATGATTTGATCGCCCCCTTGGCCCAGCATATCGAGAACTAACGTCATTTCAACCCATCACCTGATTCATTTCTGCCTAGGGGTGGGTAAGGGATAGTTCGTTTTATCTGGTATTCGTCCACGAACTTAGTAAGTAAAATCTGTATTTGAAAATATTCGTATTCGAGGACATTCATATCCGTATTTAAGAATATTCGTAGTCGCATTCGTATTCGAGACTACTCGATTCGTATTCGAGACTACTCGATTCGTATTCGATCTGTTTTCGAAACACGGGAAAAATCAGGATGAATTTTGTGATTCGAAATTTGAATTTGGGTGATTTGAAACCGGTAACCGTTCTGGTTACCGATCAAAAACTGGTAAAACCGTTAGAAATTTATTCTATCGAGATTTGTTACAGAAGTTATAGGATGATATTCGTATTCGACTGAATTAAGTACATATTCGATTCGAATTCATATCCTTTACGATATTTGATTCATATTCATATTTCAGGTTATTTGAATTTATGTTTATTTTTATTTTAAAATATAGATTCTTATTTGAATTTAGGAATAGTATCCCTTACGTTTTCAACCCTATTCTACCCCCACCAGAATAGTCCTTGTGGGTCGAGAAACTACGGTCTAGAGAAACGGCCCATTGATTTCCAGTAGATCATGACTTGTCCATCACTCTTTTGCTAGACGAGTACTCCTACCATTGGCCAATTATGCATTCATCGCCAAAAGGCTAGGCTTTCAGAAGTTTCAAAAAAAGAAAAGGCTACGATTAGGGACTCATCTCTAGAGTTTGATCAAGTGCTACTTAGGAGTGCTCAGTTTGGTTTTTTTTTGTGGCTTTTGATTTTTTTTTCACTATAGCTGCCTTATTTTTGTATTGTAGTAGATAATAGTTTTTTTGGTGTAATTAAATCTGAAAACTTAAAATAACAAAATAAGTTATCATATCACAAACAATACAAAGAAACATAGGAAAAAAGAAAAAGCATAAAAGCCAAAAAGTTAGAAAAAAAACAAAATTAAGGAATAGTGAACTGAAGCCAGAAACTGAAGTCGAAATGGACGGATCGTAATTTAATCTCATCTAAATTACTCCTGAGGGACACGACACCAATTGAAGGTGACGCTCTCCGTCTCCTTGAGATTTTTATCCAAAATGCCAAGATCGGGGCGAAGCCAGGAATTAGAACGAGGGGGCCAAATAAGCTATGAATGCATGTATTTATATTCCGGAGAATTCATAGATTTTAGTTAGGTTTTTCTGAGTAGATATATTGTATATATTATGCTAGTTGTGACTAGTGTCTACTAAGAGTTTGCCCTTAAATATGTGACTGAAAAAATAGGTAGAGTAACCATCACAGAGTAACTACAGTGATAGTTTTATCTTCTTTGCTTTCTCAAAAACAAGAAGTAGTTTATTTGTCTTCTTTGCTTCTCTTTTTCTGATTTGCTGCATGCACGTACTGTGACCACACTACTACTGTGATTATGTGATTTTTTTTTGTCAAGTTTTACTGCATGCCAGGCTCTACCTCTATTAATTTCCTTGATTTGTCTAAAAGAGAATAGCTCTTTAATTACATTACTTTTTAGCACAAGAGTAATATGCATGGCTCGACATATACTAACCCCAACTTATGGTTAACTGAAACTTCAAGAACCTAATGCATCTCTAATTGCATATGTAGCGCCTCTGCACTCGTTTGAATCATACTTTAGATCGAACAGGCATCGAGGAGACATATGCCATGAGAGAGAAAGAATGGTGAATAGTCTAAAGAAGAAGCAAAAGAGACCTAGAATTGGGATGAACAGGGGTCCTACCGTAACTATATCTATGCCCCCCCTTGATGGCACCTCGATGGTTCAGGATTCAGATGCATAGTGAAGTCGATCGATTAGCCAATCGATCGAGCTGGGATGGGACCAAGCAGTTCTAGCTGGGTGGTTGGGCACTTTAACCTTGTAGGATAAGCACCTATCACGTCGAACTCACAGGGTGAGTGCTGCACTCGATCGATCGCTAGCTAACTAGATTCTATAAGGATATTTTTGTTTAGAAAAGTTATCGATATACATCGTGATGAGAACATCTCTACTATATATTTATCTTCCACTTTAAGTGTACGTAATAAAATTAGTCATGAGGCTCCAACAACAGGTCTTATGACAAGAGAAGATCTAAGCTAGCTGCTGCAACAGATACTTTTATTTCTTACAGAATTTCCTATTGTTTTAGATGAGAATGGTATACTACCTAATGCAAATACATTTTGTGTTCTTATATTTGAAGCAATGGAAGAAAATGAGGAAGTACTAACTAACCAGCCCTAAGAAGAAAGAGAGCCATGCGACTATAAGGGAGGAGGTCCATGCGGTCACATGTCAAAAGGAGAGAAAGCTCCATATAGCCTAAGACTAGAAGAAGAGGCCCATACGCTACTCGACCAAGGAGATAAACCGAATCTGTCAATTGAGGAGTTTGCAGGCCTGCATGCCAATGATGGGCTGAGATTGTTTAATCCAGTCGTGTAACTAGTTAGTGTTCAATTCTAAATTGCTTTAGGACCTATATCAGTAGTAGAGTTTGTTTCGGTTTCTTCAGACCGAACCATATTGAACTCGGCCTTAGGCCCAAGTGTGTGCATGCGTGAGGTTAGGGTTGGCTTTAAGTAGCCGCCACCCTCTCCATTATGTTCAGACCACTTTTGATAATAAATTGATTCAGCAAATTGCTCTCGTTCTTTCTGTTGGCTGAACCAACTTGAAGGAAGAATCGGGAGTTCGTCGAAATCAAGATCGTTCAACCTTTCCGCTGGGAATTGGGAGCGCGATAGAACTTCATCTAGTGGTCGTGAAGTTTAGCACGTGTGATTAGGTTAATTATAGAGTGCTAACTCTTGCATTGGCATCGGGAGATCACTACAATTCTTCAAGTCTACGTGAGTATCTTGATCCTACTTCATGTTGGCCAGGAACCATAGCCAACTATTGGTGTTTTCATTCTCCACAACTACGAAGGCGACTAGGAGCAATTGGTCGTTCGCATCAGTAGCAATAGTGGTCAAGATGGTGTCTTTGTACTTCCCGCATAGGAAGATCCCGTCCATAGTAAGGACGGGCCGACAGTGCTTGAATCCCTCCACTACCAGGCCAAATGCCCAGAATACATGATCTAGGATTAGGGAATTTGGGGTGTTAGAGGGGTGTGGCCGATCCATCTTGTTGAGGTGTGTGCTAGATTAGCCTCGGCTATCTGGTGCAACATTATGGGGACTAGGTCATACGCCTCCTCATATGCACTGTACATCTCTTCAAGCACCTTTCGCTTTGCCCTCCATACCTTGTTGTAGCTCTCGTCATAGCCTATTGCATTCACTACATCCGCCATCAAAACCTTTGGGGAAATGGTTACATCTAATACAGCTAAATGACTAATGATGGTCATGATGTAGCCCAAGGTCACATTCGGGCGGCAATACAATGGCTCCTCAAGCTCACATGTGTGGTCCCTCACAACTGTGATGCGGAAGTCCGTTCCTATGCCGGGGAATCTCTACGCACAGACTTTGCCCAGGCAAGAGTTAACCACGCACTTAACTATGTAAGTGTCATGTTCAACTTGCAAAAGAATGGCATACATTGATACGTATATTGGTGACTCCAACTCACCTAAAAACTCGGTAAGTTCGACCGATCCTGATCTGGATATAAGAGGGGTTGGTGCGGATGATAAGAGGTGTTAGTGCGGATGTAGCACATTAATGTGTGGTTTATGGTAGAACCACCCAGAAAATCTTAAGGACTTAATCTTGTAACCCTTTCTAATATAAAATAGTGTAACTATAAGTCTATAATAGGTACGATCTCGCTAACTAATTTGCATTGACCAAGTGTGGGTTGCACCATCCGATGGAACATAGGTTGAGTACTGGATTTCAGCCTCCATGCGGCACAAGAGGGGCCTTCTAGAGTGGGTGGATGTAACCCCACAGTGGTGGAAACCTTAGTTGGTGTGGCGTCGCTAGAGAGATGCATTGTAAAGGTCTTGTGGTGATTTTTTTTACTTGCATGTTCAAGGAAACATGTGGAATACAACAAGTTCATTGTCTGTTGTGGGTAAAGTGTGCGACCTCTATGGAGTGAAAATTGTTTGAATAGTCATGCCCACAGTCATGGGTAGGCATGGGAACTTACTCAAGTTATTGTCTATTTCTAAAAACATTGTGGGTAGGATGAAAAAAGACGGGTGGATGTAACCCTGAATTGAATTGCTCTGGTTGGATGTAACACAGTGATAATAATGGGTGGACATGACCGTAATAACAAAATTAACATATGGTAGAGGTAACCATGCTCTGTAACAAGTGGATATAACCTGCACTACTATTATTACTGCATACTCTTATATTATTTAAAAATATGGTTTAATTAAAAATGCTAGGTCATAGGAATTTTCTATACTTGTATCTCAAAATGGTGGTGTTTTCATAAATAAAAGAACCTCAAGTCTCCCTTTAATAGCCTTATATCTATTATTATTGCATTCTTTATGGTGGCTTGCTAAGTACTTAGTACTCATTATTGATTAACTACTATTAATCAGTAACTAAGAAGGAGAAAGTCAGGCCCTGCGGTCATCTAAAGGAGTTAACAAAACTGAAAGATAATGAGGCCAAGAACTAGGTTGTGAGCTCTAGTTGGTTGCTTATGGGCATATCCTGAGTATCCCACTTGTATGAGTTTTTCATTTTCATTGCTGCTCTTTAAATGTTTCGGCCTAGTCCGCTCATGTGTAAATCTATTATTGTATTAGTTACGCTTCCGCAAGATATATATTTGACGTTCAGTAATATATCTATGATTACTATGTACTGATTTTGGGAATAGTACGGTAAAAACACAGAGAATTCTAAATGACAAAATCCGGATATGACATAAGCTAGTCTAGATCAACGTAGACAAAGAAAAAATCATGTTCCTGTTGACTTGTCCATGGGAGCCTGAAGGCTAAGATAGCATGACGACATTAAGCACCCATAGTTTTAATTGATGGGAAAAGAATAAAATTAAGTTTCTACCTAGAGACGTCGAAATAAAATAAAGGGGCAGTGGGGAAAGGCCAGTGTGGGGGTTGCATTGTGAGGATAATGCAAGTGAGAGGTGGCCATGTTTTGTTTCCTCCTCCCTCTCTAGCCACCTGACTCTCCTTGCCTTCCTCTCCCTTTCAGAGGCAGGGAGATCAGAGGAAAGATTTGTATGTGTGTTCTGTAGAGAAAGGGAGATCGATAGATTTGCAAGTATTTAACAAGGCTTTGACGTGAGTGATCATCCCATGCTCTTGACACCTAGCTAGCTTCCATTTCTCACAATCCTCTGTCCTCTTGTCCTCCAGTTTTTGGGCTCTTTTCCCTTCTTGTTCTTCTATGAGAGACAGTGGCGGAGCCACACCTAGATAGGATAGACTTTAACCGGTGTGTAAAAAAATATATAATGTATAGCCCGAGTAAATTCAGTCTAGTCTAGATAATATTTTCATGGTTCAGTCCAAATAATCTAGATCACTTCACCACTAAGTCTGGAGCGTAATCAGATTCTGGCTCCGCCACTGGTGAGGGAGAGGAGAGGAGGGAGATAAGCCACCCATTCCTATATGCAGTATATAGCTCGTGTTGTGCAGCTCAATATATCCTTGAGGTAATATAGCTAATTAGCAAGACCAATGATGTGTGCTTGTGCTTGTGTTGCCGTATGTGTAAGTGTGATACGCTTTGTGCACTCTTTGATTGTTAAATCAGCCGATGAAGGGATGGATACCTTTAATTTTTTGTTCTTATTTTTTATGCAAGAGATGCCTCTCCTACATCTCTATCTTGCTCTCTTCTTTTTTTTCTCTCTCCAGAGGATATAGTTCTTGCATGATAGCATACATACCTCTCGATCACAAAAAGAAAATAAGTGGCCCCAATTTTAGCACACAGTTGGCACTGATCTCCTCAGTTCACTGATCATACTGCACATTCTCTTGTATTTTATGATCCAAATTTAATCAGGTCTGACCATTTAAAGAATCCGATCATATTTCACTCAAAAGATTTATTCTAATCAGTATGACTAGTATATAATATGAACTAGCCGGCGGTTATGATTACGATCATCTTCAAGCTCGTGATGGACTTTGCGCCGACTAAAGTCAAACATTACTCGACATGTTGTGACTATAACCCTTAACCGTCATCTTCTGAGACTATTTCATCTTCGAGCGGGGTTTGTTCTCGTCTCCGAGAGTACGTTACTATTCCAGTTTTTGAGTGTGTCTCTGTTTTTATTGCCTACTAGAACTCTTCCTTCCTCGCCTAGGACTCTTGTTCTCAAGGCTATCTATACCACCTATAAGCCCCATAATAGATAGCACAACTTGAGTTATCTATCCATATAATACGCTAATAGTACTCTGTAACTTCTCTCTCATATAGTAATTTCGGCGATTGTGCGTCTGTGTGTGTAAAGGATAAATAGGTATAACAATATTATTTAAGCGGTATATGAGAAGTGAGAGTTTGTACTTTTAGGAGTATAGAATCATTTTCGGAAGCATTTTTCGTACTCTCGAGAGTACATACTCTCTCACTTTTAATGTTCAAATTAAATGAACAGTTATACCTCTTTATCACTTTCGGTATACTTAAATACTAATTATAATATACTCTAATACGACTTGGTTAAAAAAATTTCATCGAAACTCTTTATTTTTACTATATACCCTTATCCATACATAAAAAGAGTATATACGCAAATTATGCTATAAAAACGGACTTTGATTAAAAATTTTATAGAACTCACTTTGGAGTATCTTATAGTTATTATTAGAGTGTGCTCGAAATGATAAATAGGTATAACAATATTATTTAAACGGTATATGAGAAATGGGAGTACGTACTCCTAAGAGTATATAACCATTTTCATATATATATAATTAGTATATATTAGAATATCTTATAATTAATATACGGGTATAGCTAAAGTGATAAAGGGGTATCTCAAGTTTGTTTAGGTGGTATATTAGAGGTGGGTGTAATTACACCGGGAGTAAAGATATTTTCCTATATATATATATATATATATATATATATAGGAAAATATTTTCTACACCGGTGTAGTTACTCCACCCTAATATACCACATAAACAAACTTAAAATACTCCTTTATCATTTTAGGTATGCTTGTATACTAATTATAAGATACTCTAATGTGAACCACATGAAAAATTACAAGGAGATCATAGTTTTAGTATATTTTGTAAATACCTTCATATACACACATGAAAAGGAGTATGTCTAAAAATATACATACCACCTTTGAAAATTGTTCATACCACCTAGATGGTCTTAAATACTGTATACTACACGACATACCCTCCGTTACACGAGATACTCCCTACGTTATGAGATACGACATAGGAGTAACTACACCCGTGTGAAAAGAGGCTTCCTATATATATATATATATATATATATATATATATATATATAGAAAAATACTTTCTACACCGTGTAGTTACTCCACCTAATATACCATATAAACGAACTTAAAATACTCCTTTATCATTTTAGGTATGCTTGTATACTAATTATAAGATACTCTAATGTGAACCACATGAAAAATTACAAGGAGACCATAGTTTTAGTATATTTTGTAAATACCTTCATATACACACATAAAAGGAGTATGTCTAAAAAATGTACATACCACCTCGAAAATTGTTCATACCACCTAGATGGTCTTAAATACTCGTATACTACACGCATACCCTCCGTTACGAGATACTCCCTACGTTATGAGATACGACATAGGAGTAACTACACCGGAGTAGAAAGAGGCTTCCTATATATATATATATATATATATATATATATATATATATATATATATATATATATATATATATATATATATATCTTGTAATTGCATAGTAATAAGTTTATTGGTTTCTTGTCACAGGCAAAGCCACAGCCTTGTGATCTTGGGCATTGCGAAAGGCTAAGTTTGCAGCTCGGAGTCGGAGTTGGCCACCACGATGGCAGACTACTTCACCGGCGGTGGCGCCGGCATGGACGTCCAGGCCGGCACCGACGGCCTGCAGACGCTCTACCTCATGAACCCAAACTATGTCGGTTACACCGACGCTACGACGGCCGCGCCCAATATGACGCTTCTCAACTCGGCGGTGAGCTCCCTGACCCCGGCGAGCTTCGGCCACCAGCCGACACCAGCGGCGCAACACTTCGTCGGAATCCCTCTCCAGCCGCCACCTTCGGGATACAACCTGTGGGCCCCAGCCACCACCGGGGGCGGTGGTGCCGACATGTCGCCACGGCAGCAAGCTCCCGGCACGTCGGCGGTCAGCGCCGTGCTGAGCCTGTCGTCCCTTGAGGCGCCGCCCGTCACGGTGGCCGCCGTCCCCGGAACCGAGGGGAAGTACAGGGGAGCGTCGCCGACGCCGTCGCAGGAGCACGCGGTGACGAGCTTCAAGTACCTGAAGGCGGCTCAGGAGCTGCTCGACGAGGCGGCGAGCGTCCGCAAGGGTGTAGAGGAAGCGAACGCGGCGGCGGCAGTGGCGAACAGCGCGATGGCGATGAAGAAGAAGGAGGGCTCGGAAGGCGGGTCCGGCGACGGTGCGGAGGATGGTGGTGGAAGCAATAGCGGCGCTGCGGCTGAGATGTCGACGGCGGAGCGGCAGGAGCTGCGGATGGAAAAGAGCAAGCTTGTGAACATGCTTGATGAGGTAATTAGTACAGTAATTTAAGTAATTTTGAACTTTTTTAACGTTTTAGAAAGAATCAATTGACACTACATTCTGTCGGTGGCAACTAATCCTGCTACTGAAAATGTTTTTACTCTCTTTACTCATCTCTTCTAATCAGGGTTTTAAAACCGGTATTAAATTTAAACCGGGAGGAGCCAGTAGGGCTGGTATAACCAAAAAATTGGAAAATTTTGAAGGATTTCGGGCTAAAATTTTTAAATCAAAATTCAAATTTAAAAAATTGGCCGATTTTTGGAATAAAATCGGCCAATAATTGGTTGAAAATATCGGCCGAAACTTTTGAAACAAATTTTGGCAAAAATGTTTTCTAAATTTGATAAAATTCATACAAAATGATTTTTAAGAATTGGTTTAAAATTTTACCGGAGTCACCGGTAAACCGGTTTTCGGCTGTTACCAGCTGATAAAAATTTCCCTGCTTCTAATTGAGCTTTGATTCAAAAGTGTAGTTCTTATGTAAAAAATGCAATTTATTATATCTTTATTTTGTTGGAATAGTATGATATTGTTTGATATTCCAAATTTGTTTTTGGCCAATTAAGGCTATGCTAATTCTGTTATTTCCCCGGGCAAGAGGCTATCTTGAGACTGCACTTTATTACAAAGTGTAGAGCTAGCTATTGAAGCAAAAGCCTTTAGTTGTAAGAGAAAACAAAAGCAATATAATACCAGATACTGAGATGGCTGCTGCATCTTACAAGTGCTTGCTCTCTTTAACTGATAAGTTTATATAAGCAAAGCACATGAATAATTTACACTTCTTTCAGTTGTGCACTACTACTGCTTTGATTATTGCTTGTTGCTTGCTCGAATATATGTGTCTCTTTGTCTGTAGTATAGTAGGCAGAACTGGTATCAAAGAAAATGATTAATTAGCTTTTTTTGCTATTAACAAGGGCAAACAAGATAAGAAAGTGTGGTTAGCTCAGTGGCAAACTGTTCCATCAATTAATTAATTAGTACTACTGGTTTGCTAATATCTTCTCCTACTTCTGGATTTTATGTGGCACGGATGAATGCGTGCAGTTGGAGCAGCGGTACCGGCAGTACCACCACCAGATGCAGGCTGTAGCGTCGTCGTTCGAGGCGGTGGCCGGGGCAGGATCGGCGCGGACGTACACGGCGCTGGCGCTGCGCACGATCTCGCGGCAGTTCCGGTGCCTGCAGGACGCGATCGCGGCGCAGGTGCGGTCGGCGAGCCGCGCCCTCGGGGAGGACGCGGAGGCGGTCGCCGGCGGCCGGACGGTGGGCTCGCGGCTGCGGTCCATCGACCAACAGCTCCGGCAGCAGCGAGCGCTGCAGCAGCTGGGCATGATGCAGGGCGGCGCGTGGCGGCCGCAGCGCGGCCTGCCGGAGCGCTCCGTCTCCGTCCTCCGCGCCTGGCTCTTCGAGCACTTCCTCCACCCGTAAGTGTACACGACATCTTTAAATGAAAACCTAAAAACTCCCGGTGTAAGCCATCTAATTAATCAACGTTGAGAAAACTAAGACACTATTGTTGCTAGTGTCAATGACACATTCTATCACTAATTCACTACTGATTAATTAGCCTTCTATTGAAAGATTTCACATAGAGATGGATGAAACCATCTCACACATCTCTCGCTGATTACCGTTATCCTTTTTCGCACTTAATAACATACAGTATTTTTCGTTGTGTAGCACACAGTAAATATTTGAAATGAATATGTAGCTCTAAATTTTACTAGAAACATGTAGGACCTAGGTCGGGCTCCTTCCTTACAAGTACATGTATATGTCGATACTATTAGTTAGAGGCTTTCTCGATCTACGGAGATATTTATATTAGCTGTGATTGATGGCAAAATGAATATACATACGTGTATACGCTACCACACAAAGGGTCATTACGGACGATTCTAAACCATCATCACAAATGGTTCCTGAACCGTCTAATTTTATGTGTCTGTGATAACATACGGTTATGACATACGGTTTATATTCCATCTGTGAAGGTCAACTATTATAGACAGCTGCGACTAAAATCCATCTGTGATATGTAATACATCATAGAATATGTAATACATCACAGACGTTTCTATGTACGAACCATTTGTGATAGTATGCATATCACAGAAGTATTACATATCACATACGGGTTTTGGTCACAGCTGTCTATGATAGTATACATATCACAGATGGGTTTTTATCGCAACCGTCTGTGATAGTGTATTTGTGTGTGTATTATATATCATAGACGAGTTTTGGTTGCAGTTGTCTGTGACAGCCAACCTTTACAGACAGTTTATACTACAAAATCGTCTATAATAGCTCATTGTATACCTAATTTTTTTTCTATTTTTGGCTAGTCATAGGAAATGCTAATCATACCCTCTGAAAACAAGCAAATACACAGATATATCACACAATACATAGATATCACAGATACACAGATATCGATCACAAATAGACAGATATATCATAAATAGACTGTATGTATTGTTTGATAAAGTACAATTGAATTAAATGTTTGAATATCTATTATTTCTTGTTGGGTTGAACACTCTATTCGGTTGAATGACCCCTGCCATCAAGAAGCCGCACAACAGTCCTCGAACATCGGTGAGTTCGTCAAGATTGAATGCTCTTTTGTTGATTATGATGGTCTTTGCTAGGGGGAGTAAAGTTGTAAGCATATATATAAATTGATAATTACGAAATAATTATTGCCAGATTGACAAACCTCTAGATTCTTCGTCTTAGCGCCCATGATTTTCGCATATGGCGACAAACGTAGAATGCACATATATTGCCCTGTAGCTGCTGGTGACACTGCAAAAATAGAATTACGTAAATATGTATAGTCAGTTCTAGAGGCATTATTACAAAGTATGATATAGGATTGTTGTGTTGTAGCCCTTTTGCCAACCATTGCAACGTTTTACTTCATGACCTCCTAGTGAATCACACCTTAACCATTCATTGAACCGATGGTTATGTTGTATCGTGATCCAACCTCTGACCGGCCTGGATTCCTTTGGCATAACATGTCTTTGTGCTCTTCAATATACGGGGACACTTCAGTCATGTGTTGCAAAATTATGAAATGGGCTTGAGCGTGCGTATCTAAATCGGGAGTTATTGTTTTTCTTCCAATGGTCCTAATACCCTCTAGCCTTCCGTCATGACAAGATAGAGGCACACCTATCGGTTTGACCTAAGCCATATAATCGACGTGGAACACAATGACTTTTTTGGTTGCATAACCTTCGATGATGCTACCCTCCGACCGAGGTCGATTCCGTACATAGGACTTAAGAATTCTCATGTACCTCTTGAACGGGTACATATAACGTAGAAACATGAGGTCACATATCTTTATTTATTTCTCAAGGTGGACAATGAGGTGGATCATGATGTCAAAAAATGATGGAGGAAAATATATTTTAAGATGGCATAGAGTCATCACCACCTCAGTCTATAGAGCATCTAATCCATCAGGATCAATGACATTCTGAGCAATTGCGTTAAATAAATAACATAGCATAATGATTGTCACTCAAACCTTATTCGGCAAAATATTTCTACTTGCAATAGGAAGCAATTATGTCATTAGCACATGATAGTTATGAGACTTCATAACAATTAATTTCGAATCTTTCATAGAAACAAATTTCTTCATGCTGGCGGAGTAACCAAATGGAACTTTCACATCATGCAACCGTTGGAACAGTTTAGTTCTCTCGGATTTAGATAGAGTGCAGCAAACTGAAGAAAGGTATGTCCAGCCATTATTAGTTTCTATCGGTGCTAACTCGGTCCTGATGTTCATAGCAACCAAGTTACGCCGTGTGCTGACACCATCCTTTGTTTTATCACGAATGATCAGTAAGAGACCAATCAATCTATTACATGCATTCTTCTTTACGTGCATGACGTCGATGGAATTGAAAACTTCTAAGTGTTCATAATAAGGCAAGTCTCAAAATATTAACCTCTTCTTCCATATATTCTTCTGACGGGTCCTCAACTTACATCCCTTTCTAAGTATAACATCGATATCCTTAACCATATCATAGACCTCTTTCTGACTACAAAGCTTTGGCGCTGAGACATCCTCTTTTTCTGTCAAATTATTTCTTCATCTTACGATATGGGTGATACCTTGAAACGAACCTACAGTGACGCATGTATATAGTTTTGCGCGGATTGTTCAACCACACACTCTCGGTATAATCCAAATAGTGCGGACAGTCTTTGGCTCCTTTGGTACTCAAATCTGACAAGTTAACAAGGGCAGTAAAATCACTGATGGTGCAGAACAACATGGCGTGTAGAGTGAAGTTCTCTCGTTTGTTCACATCCCATATCTGTACCCCCTTCATTCCACAATGTCACAAGATCTTTCACCAATGGTACAAGGTACACATAAATATCGTTCCTTAGTTGCTTTAGCCCTTGGATAAGTAGTAACATCAAAATGCAATTATGCTTTATACACAACTAAAAAGGAATGTTGAACATGCATACATTTACGGGCCAGGTGCCATGTTGATTGCTCATGTTATCGAAAAGATTCATTCCTTCTGTACTCGACCTAAACGTTATATTTCTCGGTTCTGCACCAACATCTTCAAACATCATATCGATTTTCCTCCACTGGGCCGAATCAACAGCATGCCTTGTCATTTCATCTTTCTTACACTCCTCCGAGTGCCAACACGGCAATCTTGAATCCTTTCGGTTTGCAAATAAACACTTCAAACGGGAAATTACAGGCAGATACCACAATATCTTAGTAGAAGGTCCTTGCTTCACCTCAATGCCCTCGCCGTCATCGAAATCATTCTTACGCATGTATCGAAATACTTTACACAACGGACAAACATGTAAGTTTGTATACTCTTTACAGTAGAGAATACAATCGTTCGGATATGCAGGTATTCTTTCTACTTCTATTCTCAATAGATAAAGAACATTCTTAGCTTGCTAGGTGGTTCTCGGTAACACCGTTATAACTATCTTCCTGTATAATCTTCTCTTCACCGTGACTGGTCCAACATATATACCCTTTTTTGAAACCCTTCGAATCAAGTGAGTTTCGATCTACGCTGAGTTGGTAAATATTTTTAAATTATCGCAATCAATACATGGACAGCACATATATTGCATCCCCTTCTTCAGCATATCATGCTCGACAACTCTTCTAAAAGTAGACACGCCATTAATGTACTCTTCACTCACATGGTTCTCAGCATACATCCAACTTCAGTCCATCTACGCTACGCATAAAACAAATTAGTGTCAAATTGGATTATTAATGCTACTATAGCTAGGTAGCCTAATACTTACACACAATTAAAAGCATATAATTAAAAGTAAATACTAACCTCAAATCGATCCAGAGCGGTATGCTTTCAGCAAACTCCCCAAAGTTGGCCGCCTCCTTCAAAGCAACGTAATGAAGACAGATCTGTTGTGACCGGCCTGGCTAGGTATTTTATAAGATAGCGTATCGAAGACACGTCCAATCAGAACCGTCTGTGATACATAATATCACAGTTGGTTCGTAACAAAAACCGTCCCTGAATTATCACAGGCGGTTCGTAACAGAACCATCTGTGATAATGGAGACTTCACGTATGGTTATTATCACAGACAGATCATATCAATAATTGTCTGTCAACATACATCACAGACGGTTCTAAAGTAGAACCGTCTATGATAAATACATATGGTTCTAAATGCATTCTCATATACATAAATGCAAATTCAATAATACCTCAGGAGTAAATATGTATTACATAGTTGTTTTTTACAGGTCGATAATGTCGTCATTTCGTTGTATGAAGACCATTTACATGTATAGAAGACAGTAAATATAAATTCAACTGTTTGTATTTACATATAGCCAAACAGCGTGGTCAGTCGCTTCTTACCAAAGATTAAATAAGTAGAAATCTAACCACTTTAAAGTTTTTTTAGTGACGAACGTAGCATGCTATCTCTGTCTTCGAAACTTCATAGGTGACGTGGTCGGCATCGAATGATTCGGGATTATCAGTGAGCGAAACCTGAAATGCGTCCACCCACTGACAAGCTCGTTCAAGTATCTCCTGAACACTCTCTGACTAGACAATCAAGTCAAACTGAGCCCATAGGCTCTCTTCCCCTTCTTGAGGGGTCCAGGCAAGGTTGACTCGGTCACCCGCTGCCTCGACTAAGCACTCCAAGTGATACCGATCCTATCGGAGACATGCAACGTCATTGTGGAGGACAACGTCGATGGCAATGTTAGCTTGCCGGAAGCGGGAGACCAACTGGAAAACACAGTAGAGGAGGATGTCAACATGGCGGAAGGTGGCCTTTAACTGCTTTGGTAAATCCTCAGACACAGAAAAGAGGACAATATTGGCACAGTGTCCTTCCGTAGCATTCACCAACATACGACCGACGAAGTGCTCGTACGAGATAGAAAGGTTGGCCATAAATGTCGACGACAAGAAAGACTAGGTAGTCATTTATTTGTTCTTGAGAGATAAGGAAGATAAGCGGCCAGCGAGGTGCTCATATAGGATCAGCGATGTGGGGATTAATCTTCAGTTATGTACATCATTTTATACAACAAGGAAAAATTCGGCTCATGAGATGAAGTGACGCATTGGGGAGCTGAAACGATCGAAGAGATGTGTGTATTGGGGAGACGAAGTGTCATTCATGTGTATAAATACATATCACAGATGGTTTCAATCACAATCATATGTGATACACAACTATCATAGATGGTTCGTATTAAAAATCATCTGTGACGTTTGTAATTATCACAGACAGTTTGTATTAATAACTATATGTGAACTATCACAGACGATTGTTAACAAGAACCGTCTGTGATAGTTGTGTATCATAAACGGTACATAGTCATGCTTGTAAAATCGTCTGTGATAATTGTAGCATAGACTATTCTCTATAAACTATGTGTGATGAGACATCTAGTATAACTTATTTTGTAGTAGTGACACAAGTTTACAAACTACTTTTTCTGAGTGCTCGCCAGGGTTTAAAAAACTAGTTTTAAATTTTAACCAGAGGGGCCAGTAGGACCGGTATGACTGAAAATCAGAAAATTTCAGAGGATTTCAGGCCAAAATTTTCAAATCAAAATTTGAATTTTAAAAAAATGTTTGAATTTCAGTCAAAAATTGGTTAAAAATATCGGCCGAAATTTTTGAAACAAATTTTAGCTATTTTTTCTAAATTTGATAAAAATCATGCAAAACGAACTTTTCAAAGTGGTTTGAAATTTTACCGGGGCTCACCGATAAAATCGATAAAAAAAACTAGTTTTCGGCCTATTACCGGCCGATAAAAATTTCCCTGCCGAATGTGCGAGACCTCGTATCCGCATCTCATTGGTGGCTGCGATTCCTGTGATGCCATGCAGATACCCCAGGGATTCGGACAAGATCATGCTCGCCAAGCAAACCGGCCTCACTAGGAGCCAGGTACATTTATACAAATATACGTATAATACTACGTACACATGTACATATGTAGACGTGCAAAGTTTGTTCAAAGTTAATTAATTTGCACCATGCAATTGGAAGTTACAATGGCTTCTGCACCATGCAATAGGAAGTTACAATGGCTATGGCTGTTGAAATATTTGTGTAGGTGTCGAACTGGTTCATCAACGCGAGGGTGAGGCTGTGGAAGCCAATGGTGGAGGAGATGTACCTAGAGGAGACCAAGGACAAGGATGCCAACGCGGCGGCCGGCGCCGGCGACGAGAACTCCGGTGGCGGCACCAAGATGAGCAACAACACCGACAGCACGGAGCCTCCGAACAGCGTCGACAACAGCATGTCGTCGTCGGCGGGGGCGACGTCCAAAGCGGCGCGCGTGGCAGGGATTGGAAGCTCCAAGGATGACGTGCACGCGTCCCTCGTAGAGCTCGCCGGAGACCAGCAGGCCCAGGCCACCTTCTACGGCGGCGACGACGGCAGCGGCGCTTCGTTCCAGCACAAGCTCAAGAAGGCGAGGACGGACAAGCCGGCGGCGTTCCACTTCACCGACGTGGCCACGCTGCAGGCGCAGGCCGCGGCCGCCGCGAGGCACGACGAGGCCGTGAGCCACCGGGAGCTGCTCATGAAGTTCGTGGAGGCCGGCGTCAGCGGCGCCACCGCGGGTGCGAGGAGCCAACAGGACGACGACGACGTCGGCGGGTACTCGCTGTTCACGCCGGCGCCGTACGGGCAGTTCGGCTCGGAACAGTACGCGTTCGCCGGGTACAGCGGCGGGTGTCCCTCACGCTCGGCCTTCCGCACGGCGCCACTGCCGCTGAGCAGACGACGCCGTTCGTCATGAGCAGCAGCAACGCCAGCGACGGCATCGCCGCCGTCACCGCAGGCTACGACATGAACATGCAGAGCACCAAGTTCTTTGCAGCTCAGCTCATGAGAGACTTCGTGGCCTAATTACCATAGTACAATTAATTAACCAGTCACTTTAGGGCTTGTATAGAAATAAGGGTCCAGCCTAGTCAGGCTTGAGCTTGATCGTTGCGTTTAGGGCACGAATGGCTAGATGGGAGTACTGGACAATGTATATAGGCTATGTTCCAAAGTGATGTGATTTTTGTCTTTTAGTTAGTTTTTGTTTTGGGTGTTGATAAATATCACCCGGACTTTTCATTTTTAGCTAAAATAGCATAATAACAGTGTTAATTTTTCTGAAATAATTAAAGAAAAATGGAAAAAAACGATTATATCTCCACGGATGATCTAAAAGAAAAAAACTGTACTAAGAAGCCAACGTGTTTCAAATGACTTTTGACTTCTAGAAGCCAGAAGCCATGTTGTTTAGAACGGGAACATATTATAGTTAGATATAGGATAATCTACTTAGTTAATGTAACAAAAAAGGAAATTACAGGATTTTATAGTGAATAGATGGCACCATATCTGATAAATAAGGGGGTATATGTTGTTTGCAAGAGTCTGTAGCACTCGGTTACTAGTGAGGTTTGGATATTGTATTGTATGTAATTCAGCTTTGGTTCACTATATCAATGTAATGCCTCGATATTTCAAAATATGTTTAATCAATTTCAACATCATTATTTCTACATTTTCAAAAAAATGCTTTAAAGAAAAGGTTTTCTTAATTTATAGCAGCAAAAATGATTTTTGTAATTAATTAAAACTTGGTCAGAGTTGAAATAATTCTTTTGAGTTCTAAATAATCTAAGGAGTCTTCCCAAAAATTTCATAATTTTTGGAGTTGGTTTGCTAATTTTAAAATTTGAAACTTAGCCTCCGCATATCAATCAATTGAAAAATTATTTTAAAATTTGCTATTTATTCCTAGGCCAATTTCGCTCCCCTCGGATTGGCCTACCTTCTGTTTTAACCCATTCCTAGCCTGCTTGCCAATCCAGCCCGAGCCACCTCCCCTTCTCCGCTTTCCCCTCGCGAAAGTGCCTTCTAACTAGTGTGCCTCCTCTCCTCTCCCTTCCATCGCTGACAGCCAGGGACTGCTCGTTAGCCTTCTTCCTCCATGTACCGCATCGGCCATGGGTGAATGCCCAAGTGCACTGTAGCTCTACAATGCACATAACAAAAGGCGACACCTTTTGACTTCGCGAGTGTGTCCACACGAAGCCCGCACTGCCCTCTTCCTCCAAGTCGAGCTCAGCGTCCATCGCAAGCCATCATCACATGACATATTCGATAGAAATCGAGCTCATTCATGAGATTTGGAAGAGAAGAACACCCTCGTCTCACCATAATAGTCCTCCCCGACCGCACCACCTAGCTCAGCACTCCATGTCATCTCCATTGCCCTCTCCTCCACTGGATAACCTGATACATCTGCGTTGTCTTCTACTCTGAAGCGTAGGCCGTCGTGCTCCACCGTGGCTCGCCCCTTTCCAGTGAGCTTTTACCTCGACACACATATCACTATGCACCATTTTGTTTTCTCGCTCAAACCCCTCAACCAATTTCTTAGTTCATGCAGTGTAGCACCGGATCTGTGCCTTGTTCTTCGTCTCTGGTCGCCGCCATCACCACTGAGCAATTTTGTCTCCGATGAGCCTCACACCATGCCACGATCATTTTCACCATCCTCGTGCCCTTCTGAATCCATTTTCATGCTTCTTTGCAACCCATTCCCTTTATGGAGCTTCACCACCGTGAAGCTCACCGCTGCTGCCGCCATTGCCATTCTCCTTTCTCTAGTGAGCCCCCGCCTTAGACATAGTCACTTTTACCCTCTAGCCATCCCCTGAACCTTATGCATGCCTTGGATTTAGCTGTTGATCATCGTCGAGCTCCACCATCGTTCGAGCCATCGCCATCGCCCTTACTCACCATCATCTGGCCACCGCTAGCCTTCTCCATCGCCACTGACCTCTCCGTCGAGATCAGGGTGAGGTACTGAAGCTAGCAACCCCTCAATTTGGCTTGAGCTAGTAGTTTCCACTACCTTCACCATGGTAGTCCATGGCATCGCCGCCAGGCATGTCCACCGGCTTGCCTTTGACGACCATTGGTCCCGTTGCCACCTTCCCTCGTGTCGTGACCACCCTAAAAGCTATTTCCCCTCTCAATCTCCACTCCTTTTCCCTCCTTCACCGGCGTAGTTTTCCTCTACCATGCTACTAACTCTGCCCACCTCTCCGGCCGCCTATCACTTCCTAGAGCTTCATTGTGACCTCCACATACCGTTCCTAGGCTCCCCTGTGCCCCTTCACCACCAATGTGCTCGAAAATAAGCTCGGCCATGGTCGGCCTCACCGTCCCTTGTCATTTGTGTATGATAGGTGGGCCCTGGTATTTAGCACTAATGATGATTGGTTAAAATTAGATTAACTTAATGAACCTAGGTTAAACACATAGTGTCTATGACATGCGGGCCTAGCTGGTTTAAGTATTAGGATTTATATTTAAACCATCTTTTAAGTGTTGTGTCATTGACATGTGGATCCCACTTGCCAATCCTTTTTGCAAAATAACAAGATCATGACCGATAGGCCCCACCAGTCAGCCTCACGAAAGATCAAGCTCTGTTTAAGTTGATTTTTGTGATAATAACAAATAATATTATAACATTTTAGTGATAATGACAAATGTATATATGAGACTAATATGTTTGTGTAAGTACACTATAGCTTAGTCTCATTTGGATGGAAAGGTGAAATCAAATATGTATGTATTTAAAATCACACTTTCTCATATACTAGTGCATTCCTTATATCCAAAATATAAATTGAACTCCACAAATAGTCCAAAATGAATATGTGCATATGTCTTCATTATACACACGTGTATGCACACGTTTAGGGGGCTCTCTATGTTTTGAAGTTTCACAAGTATTGATACATGCTTCTTTTAATATGCATTTTAGGATCTTTACTTTAAAATATATTCTTGAGTATATATATAGCTCATGTAGTTTATATATACTCATGTACAATCGGGTTGTCATTTGACCTCTCCATTATGTATTAATGGTTGAATGATTAATGACAACCAGATAAGTAAGCTTTGCTTAAAATGTTTATCTTAGAGTATACAAATGTTGTATACATGTTGTGTACTCGTAACTCATTATTTATATCTCATTGTTTATTGGGATTGTCATGAATTACCAAAAAACGAATATTGTAGAAACTAGTCCATCCATCATGTGTTAATGGTGATGCTTGGTAATTGATGGTAATTATTTTGTGGACTAATATTTTCCATGAGTTGGATGAATAGGTTAGGTGTTACAAATGAGGACTTGGGATGATTTCATATGTTGAAGATCATCAAGTCTAGATAGAAGATGGCTTCATGTGTTGAAGGGCCATCAAAAAGAAGATGCATCATAAGTTGAGATATCTGTTGAGATATCTGCATTTGTTAGGAAAATCGGAACTAACGTTGTATGCATTACTGTATTACCGGAGGTCGGAAGTATCGGCTTTATGTGAGAGGTACTACCGGACATCAGAAGTACCGGCATTTGTTGCGTGGTACTACCAGATGCGAGTGATCTGATTGGCTCTGTGTGAGCGGCTCGTCCGGCCGTCGGAAGTACCTGCTCTGTGTGAGTGGTACTACCGGAAGGCAGAACCAGCATGTATTGTGTGGTACTATCGGACATCGGAATCTCCGGATTTTTCTGTGGTACATTTTTTCCAAAGAGACACCCGAGTGGTGGTCTTCTCCTCCCCGCGAAATCGGTAGTTCCGCATGTGTGGAGCGGTACTTCCGATGATTGGAAGTACCGGATAATGAACGGTAGAACTTCCGATTTTGACTACAATAGCTAGTTTTTTGACCATTGGGGATGCGAGTAGAAGTACCGAGCTTTGGCCGGTAGTACTTTCGATTTCCTTGATTTTCATGGGTGTGGTTCCAACGACTAGTTTTCTTGTGTGGGGTATAAATACCCCTTATGGCCGGTTGGAGAGAAGGTTGATTGACTCATTTCTGTTGTCTTGAGCTAGTGTGATGCTCTCCACTCAAGAATGCATGTGTTGCACTTTGTGAGCAAGGAGAGAGGATCTAGATTGCATGTGTTGCATCTAGAGGTGGACTTTGTGTCTAATTGAGTTTGTGCATTCGTTGCACGTGGTGAAAGTCAAGCGAGGGGCTTGCCTTGTTACTCTTGGAGTTTGCCGACTCCTAGACGGTATTGGAGGCATCGTGCATGGTGATCTTCTCAAAGAAGGTTGTGAGAAGACCCAGCAAAATTGTGAAGGTTGAAGCTCACCTACCCGGAGCGGGAAAGAGTTACCACTAGTGGATTGAGGTGTTTCAGCTTAATTTGTGGAGCCGGTCCAATTCATTTGGGCTAACCTCAACGTGGACTAGGGGAGATCGGCAAGTCTCCGAACACCACGGTAAAAAGAGACCGTGTCTTTTTCTTATGCTCAATTTACATTCAAGCAATTTACATTCATAGAATTAATTTGATTACTTGTCAACCTAGAATTGCAAATCTTGACATAGCCTAGTATTGTTGGTGCACTTAGGCAAACTTGTTTGATTTAGGCACTATTTGTACTAAACCAATTAGATTTAAACTTCTGTATTATATATTTGTATTTAGCCAAATAGCTCAAATAGATTTTAAAAGAGATAATTTTAGAAACGACTATTCACCCCTCCCCCCTCTAGTCGGCCTCCTCGATCTTACACCTCACCAAGAGAAAAACCTAATTTTCAATAGATGAATAGAAATAAAAATAAAAATAAAGACCATGCACAATTCTTTCTCTCTTATTTTCTAGGATTTTCTCTCCCAGCAAAACTTCAAATGCTCATAACATTTGCATATGAACTCTAAATTGAGTGAGACTTGTTTCTAAATTTCTATCAAATCATAAAATTTCATAATATTCAAAAATATTTGAATTTTATTTCTATTTTAATCCATTTGGTGTTTATTTTTGTTTCTAGACTTTTCTCTTTAGATAACGATGAGTCAAAATGCTTCGAAATTGATTAGAGCAAAAAAACAAGTGTTCAACAGCAAGGCGAGCAAACCCCCTTGATAATGTTGTTTCTATGTTTTCAAATACTATGTTGTTTTCATTAAAATATTTTTGGAAACTTACTTTGAGTAAATTGTTATATTTATACTTAGGAAATTAGTTATGTCCTATATTGCAAGGAAATATTCCTTGGACTTGAATGTTACTAGCCATTGTCACATTAGAAATATTTACCCTGTCGAGACCCGAACATGCAAATCCAGACTCTTTGTATTTTGCACTAGTTCATGATCATGCTAGTGCACACAGTAAAAACATAGATGAAATATCAACCATATTCACAATTAACTAAAAAATACTCAAATATTATTACTTATTAGAGTAGCGACATTATGGCCAAGCTTATAAATAATAGCCTGAAAAGTTTAACAAAAACTTAGCAGCGGAAAAACAAAAGATAAGCTTAGTAGCCATTTGATATAACCACAAGCAATCGACTGTACCCACAAGCAATCGACTGGGAAGCAAGTACCGCTGGTTGATATAAATCTTTTTCAATAATTGAGCAATTATGAATATAGCCATGAGTACATAAATTACTCAACAAGTTGTTTATGATAATATGCATTATATAATTATGCAAGACTTATCAAATGGTGGTGGATGGATATTTTTTGCAGAAAGCAATAATCTGACGTAAATACAATAATATATTAAAAACAAACTTTGAAAACAAGTAATAAATAATTAAGCCAACTTAATTGAATAAACCACAAGTGAACTGACCATTCACCCAATAAACCACATGTGACTAACTATTCACTTTTCAAACTTAACCCAATCAGGTTTTCATGAAATTCTACCTCTTATGTGAAATCATCAAGCACTGCACAACTCTACAAAGGTTGCACAACTTTACTCACATTATATGACCATCTTGTGGTGTCACCGGTGTAACACGCTTCCTTAGATATACCGACCAAGAAGATCACACTAAGACTGTTATAATGCTCAATCTCAAACTGATCTTGCACGCTAAGATTTCGCTGCCAAGTAGGCTAACCACCTAGTCGAAAAAGCCCCCTCTTGCATCAATAGAATATCTCAATGACAAAATCAAGGTTGAAACATTTCAAATTAAGCAGCTAGGTCCATCTCATACTAGACATGTGGTTGTACGATAAGTCTTAGATCAATGACGCACAAAGTTAAGTCCTTAGACATTACCTAGGAGAAACATTCATATCCCAAAAGTGCTAACCACACTTTTCCTTTTACTGCACGATCACTCGCCCAAGTGAAAACTATTTTTTATAACTAATACTAATAATTCTACTCATGTCATGGTACTCAAATTTTATAACTGTGGCTAATCACCATGATTAAGTAAAACTAATTAATTAATCAACATATGATGATGAGCCCAATATACTATAAGCATGGCTAAGTATACTAAACGTACAACTCAAGTAAATACCAATATTGCATCACTAGATAATTGCCCATCTTATGGTGATAACTAGCCAAATTTTGTTGATAACTAATAGTTACAAGGGTTTGTAATAAATTAGCAATACATGATAATTTAAAAACAAAATAATATATAATATATTTAAAAATAATAGGTTCAAAATGATCAAATACCATGACTTGCATTGACTTTGCTCAGTTACCAATTCTTGGTCTTCAGGTCCTACTTCTGCTCCTTTAAAGACATTATCTAACGAGAAAGAAAGCGAATGAAACACAAATAAATTCAAATAAAATCCAAAAAATATAAAACTAGAACAAACATATAGAGCTCAATTTTAGATGAATTTAGGAAGAAGAATCAAGTCAATCGAAGTTTGAATAGAGAAGAATGGGCTCTTGGAAGTTTTAAATCTAAGGAAAAGGAAAAAGATACTATTTGGCTCCTTGGTCTATGGACCAAGTCCACGGCTCAATTCACAGTCTACGGTAGACTCGGTCCACGAAATAGTGCACCAGGTCTAAGGTGGCAAGCTCGGCTGACGTGGTAGATATGTGGCAAGACACGTAAGTGACACTTGGTGAGGTGGTAGTGACATGGCACACACATGGACTACTGACATGGCCTGATGACATGGCATGGCTGGGGTTACGGTACAGTAGCTACTGATAGGTAGGATCCACGGGATAGAGGCACAGCTCACGGTGGATAGGGTCTATGGAAAAACTAAAGGGCGACGTGCCACGGGTGATGCAAGTCATGACACACGGGCTGATGTCAGTGGTCATGCAAACCGAGGCGGCTCTTCGCAAACT
Organism: Bonia amplexicaulis; assembly: GCA_036346245.1. Lineage (NCBI taxonomy): Eukaryota > Viridiplantae > Streptophyta > Magnoliopsida > Poales > Poaceae > Bonia > Bonia amplexicaulis. The sequence goes on along the minus strand of CM070768.1, from coordinate 1,551,571 downwards.
AAAGCTACGGCGGTGTGCATAAGGCAGGACAATGTGCAGGTGTAGAAGCGAGACGGCGCGGTTGAACAGTGGTAAAGCAGACGTCGTTCATCAAAAGACCCACCGACGGCGAGGCGGTCGGTCGGCGTCAGAGATGAAGAAACAATGACGACTTGAGCTTCGATGAGAGATCGACAGCGAGGAACTTCGGCGACTGCGGCTCGGACATCGAGGGCTTGGCCGGCTCAGAGAAGCAGGGAAACAAGGGCATGGCGCGGCCTTAAGTACCCGGAAGTCGAGGTGACTGAGACGGACTTGGGAGAAGACTCCTCAGCGGGGATGGCACGGATGCTTTGGCGAACTCTCGGACGAACATGACACGCTCCGCATCAGAGAAGAGTAATAGTTCACGTGTGTCCTAAGAGCAACATGTGGCGCAAACGAAAATCGAATGGCTGGTGCAAGAGTTTGCCCATATGTTTGACATGTCGTAGACGGGAGCACAATGATCAACACGTGGCTCCGCGGGGTGACAAGCTGGGCCGAGCAGTGGGCTAGGTTGGCACACAAAAAGAAGATGGGTTGTGACTAGGCTTCGGCCTACAAGGCCTTAAGGATTTTTAAGGCCCTAAGGTGCGAAAAGAAGGTGGGTCACGAAAAGAAAAATGGAAAAACGGACTTTGAGCTCTAGAAAATAACAAAAAATCTAAAAAATTAAGAAAACATAGAAAAATCCTTGCATCACAAGGAACTCAAATAAGACTGGTTTTAACTTAATTGATATTTATTTTATTCAATTTAAATCTTTGTAATTTATGAAAATTTATATTAAGCTTTAATTAATTCAACAAAAATCTAAATTGTAATTTTTATTTTTAAAACTTCAAAGGCACTGAAAAATAGGATGTTACAACCCATTAATTTAGGATATATTTTAGTGAAATTTAGTGATTTTGTTAACAAATGCTTAACTGTGCTCATTGCAAATGTTATACAAATTGATAAGCAAATATCTAAAATAATTATGTAAACTCTTGGAAAACTTTATGTCACATTTTGGACAGATAAGTACCTCTGAATTATTGATAGCAAAATAAAAATGATTTAGACTTTGACGAGTGTTTTGTAGAGACCGAGAACTGGGTTTGTGGTAATCTCACCCGTGTCAATTAAGGACCGAACTTTAGTTTCGTTGATCCATACATTTCAGTACAACTACATATTCCAGAGTGGGATGGCCTTGGCTAAATAATTTGTAATGTCTCAACTTTGGTTTCTCCATTTATATGAATGTAGGTGTTGGTGATGATAATTTATTCTCACACGGCACAAGAGTGGGCCTCCAACTGGACGGTGATGTCCTTCGACAGTAAAACCTTAGCGGATGGAATTGGGTTTGGATAGCGCATTGTAAAAGCCTCATGATAATCACTTAATTGTTTATTGGCCGATATTATAAGATGATTATCTCATGTGGGTAAAGTTGTACATCCTCTGCAAAGCGATATCTCAATCTATTCGAATGGCCATGTCCCCGGTCATGAATATCACTTGGTGATACCACATTGGTTAGATTTTCTGGTTTTCTAAACTAGTTTGGGAAATGTATGGATGGTGGGTATCCATAATAAAGAAAGTTAGGTAAATAAAAACCATTTATGTTAGTACTTGATGTTATGATAAAAATTTGATAGCATGTGCCATCTTTGTTTGGTGTAGATAATGGAGACCTATGCTATGCAATTTATGGTATGATTAATTATGGTTATTTTCAGCTATTACAATTACTTGCTTTATAATGTCTTTGGCAATCTACTATTTATATTGTAAAAAGCCAAATTTGTTTTGAGCAATAAAACAAAGTAGAATAGCCTTCTTGACAAAGCCAAGCATGTGGCTAGTAGCATTTGATGTTAGTTTTGCGAAGTACATTTTGTGCTTACGGTTGCTTGTTAAACACTATCATATCAAGAGGAACAAGATCTCTCAGTTGGCTACTTTCATACCGTGGGATTTGGTGATGATGACTTCGTGTTCTAAGGTTTATTACCCAATGGTTGTCTATGTGAATGAGGCAAACCACAAAGATTTGTTATCTCTTATTTATCGTTTGTTCCATTAAAAGTATGTTTATGTATATACATTTAGCCGATCGGCCCTATCGTGTAAAATTTGGTCATTATGGCTTATGTTCAACCACTTATTATTACATGACATTCTATTTTATTCGTTCGTGTATGAATATGAATATATGATTAAATGTTGTATATCTATGTGCTGATCACTGATCATGAGATTAGTATGATAAACACAGAAAGAGATACATAAGATGCCATAAGAGATTAATATGATTAAATCTTTACTTACTAAATTGGTACAATTCGATTTGTTCTTCCTTTCATTCAATCGGAATTATACCATGGGGAATAATCAATTCGATTGATTATACCATGGGGAATAATCAATTCGATTGGTACAATTCGATTTGTTCTTACTAGATTAATATGCCATAAGGCTCATTATAATTGTAACATCACAATGTAGTTCACTAAGACAGCAAGATATATTTGGAAATAAAGGCTCTGAATTTATTAAGAGTAAAAACTTCAGCTCTTTCTGGTTCAATATTTTGGGGAATAATCACACTACCGAGCTCAGGATCATTGACAGAGTAGGCCAGTAAAAGAGGCTTTCCCAGTCATGCTAGACAAATCAACTCAGAATTTCCATTCAGTAGATCAACAAAACAAAATTAACTAATAAGCGAACAAACATCAGTAACGAACAGAAACAAGATTATACAAGCCAAAACATCGCCTAATGATCATTTGCTGAACCAATTGCCCATGTCTGGATACATCTACTGTTAGGCTTTCTGCACGCAAATTGCGAGAAAGATGCACTGTATGCCACAAGAATCCAGCTAGTCGTGCATTGACAGTGCTAGTCATGGCAGAAGTGAACTGAACTCCCGCTCTTAGCACTTCAAAGATGCCTCTGATGACGTTACTTGATCGCTCATCTAAGATGACCTGTTGCTGGGATAACCGGATGTTGCACAATCCCATGAGGCATTTTTACATTTTTAGGGTTCTCTCCTGCTCCGCCCCCATCACAACTGGGTTCCAACAAGCGCACAAGCGAGAGAAAAATTTCCATTCTAGTCACATCCCTGTTGGCCTGCATGAACAGAATCAAATAAGAACTCCGGTCAAATGCAGACAATGAAGGAAGCAACAAAAGACTAAATTCATACGAAAAATGTTCGGAACATGCAAAATCTGTGGATAATCTGTATAGGTTATGAACCACAATGTGGGAACAGCTGACCAAACGATCTTCTTAAAACATCAAACTACTTACCTCGACAGTGAACCGTGCCCAGATTTTATTTTTGTGCTTCCATCACCCCCCTCAAGATGGTTAATCCAAGTCCTTTGATAAAGTCAGCTATCTCCAAGAATATACCTCTATCCTCACAAATCATCTGCATATGTATTGATGTCAACAAATGGAAAGTATAATATGTGAATTGTGAATCACAGGATACAAAGAACAAACAATAGCATAATCATTTACCTCCACAAGCATCTGACGAGGCCGGTCGAGATCCTCAACAATGATTGGGCATGCCATAGATTGATTGCCAACATTGAAGGCCCAAGTCGCACCACCTTCAAAGTAGTCTTTCCAAAGCGGGCCATTCTCACCACCAAGTATCTGTTTGAAGTTCACCAATAGCACGGCAAACGATCACATGAGATTTGCAAGTATTGTCTCATGGAATAGGCTAAAAGCAAGTTTTCTTCATCATAACGCACGTAAAGGGGATCCAAATTAATGTGTTTGTATACCTTAGATTCATTAGAATCCTTGAGGTTGTCTGCATGCTTTGTCACACTTTGCAAGAAAAGCATGTGCTTAATGGTCTTTTCCAACAAAGCATCAATGCTACACTGTTGACAAAAAATATGACATGAGAATAGCAGTCATTACACTATAAGTCTGACCAATTTGAACACAGTGCAATTCAAATCTTAAAAAATCATAAACGCCAATGTAAATGTGCAAGTCAACTAAGGGATACCTTTGCTCCATTAGGTACAAGTTCCCGGAGCTCCTTTATACGATCCTGAATAAGCTGACGGTCCTTTGGTCGGGGTTTGGGGTTCTCTCCTGGTCGAGATCTCTTTCGATTTGCCTTGTTTGGTGTATCATGACCTTTACTGTTTGAGGCTGACACACTTTCACATTTCATGCTCTGTCCACTCTCTATCAAAAGGCGTATCTGAGATTTGTGCACTCCATTATTTTGGGAAAGACAACCATCCTCAACCTTTTCTGGGAAATATGGTTGTTTAACAAAATTTGAAACAGCCAACCCATTCTTGACTAGCAAAGGAGGAGCTAATTCGCATTGCTTCGTCTCTTTTGAACCACAATAAGAACTGCTAGGAACGTCTGTCAACGAAGTCTTGCAAGAGGCACTGTCAGTAGAGATCTGCTTGCCACCAGGATTGACATTGATAACCGCATCCAATAGTTGGTCAGTATCAGTTAGTGAGAAGATCCCAGAATAAGCGAACTCATCATCCAGTGTGCCAAAGACTGGAGGGGTATCAATATAAACTGAGGATTCAGGTGCATCTCTATCTGAACTCTCGGGTATTGCGGCATTCCAGGTCAGATCACCATCCACATTGCAGGACAGATGATGAAATTCAGTACCAAATATATCAAACAGATCATTTTCTGTAGTAGGATCCCTAAGAAACGAGGAAGTTTGCTCACTAGAAATATCAGGGAGCTTGTGTCGATCCATATTCTTCATACCTTGCATGCTTACAGCAACACTGGAGTCATCTACTTCATTAGCCTTTTGGTTTCGGCAAACATAATCCGAGCTACTCGGTTGATTCTCCTGAGAAATGGCTGTTTTCAATCCACTCAAAACTTGGACATTGGAGCCAGAGGATGGAGCTTGAAATGACTCTCTTTTGGGACACTCCATTTTCATAATGAATTGGGCAGATTGGGGGATTTTATATGAAATAGCTGGTTTATGCCATATCATCCCATAAGTAGAATTACATCTTTGGTCTAATACTTGACTTGCTGTGCTGTTATACAAGTTAGCCTTAAGTACTCTAGTACCTGCCGGGAGAAAATCAAAATTCCCACGACCATTTAGAAAATCTGACACGTCACCTCCTCCATGCAATGGAGGCATGCTTGTATTTTCATGGACAACAGGGTTCCAGGATGCAAGAGATTTTAATAGAAGATTTCTGGGCTCTGATGACTCTTCCATGTTTCCCAGTTCTAAATGTTCAATGTTGGTCATCAACAATGGATGTTTTTCCACTGATGTTGAGACGGAAGAGATAAAACCTGAGCTCACAACACTACTTTGTGTGTTACTTTCAACTCTCCTGTCACAGTAAGGAGTTTGTCGTCCGAACCTCATCTCAGGAGCATATAAACTGTGATCTCTAACAGCTTGACCATTTCTCTGTGCCACTTGAAGCAAGGAAGCATTCCTGCTTCTTTTTGCTGATGTACTACTTGACACAGTTGTGGCATCAGGACCATAGCATTGTTCATAAGTCACTGGGGACCCACTGAAGGCTTTTGAGCAAGCATCTGCAGGGTATATACTTGGGAGACCACATAAAGAACGTGACCGAACCTTCTGGCTCAAGTCATCTTTCACTGAAGCAGATGCAACCATACTTGATCGATTGTTCAGCTGAGAACAGAGTTTCTTATATTGGGACACAAAATTTGTGTTTTCCATAACCTGTCAGAAAATAAGCATTTATAAGCTCTAGCATCTAAAACACAAACAGGAGAGCTAGCATAGTCCCAGTGATCAGTAAAACTCAAAAGCAATTCCTCCTAATGCAGTCCTCTAAGTGCTAAACATATAACAGAGACAACAATAAATCACTCTTCTTTCCAGCTTCCCACTCCAATCCACAGAACGTTTGGTCTTCCTAGAACCTCACCACAAATATAGTTTTATAGGAATCCAGAGAACAGAAACAGTCATAAAGTAGTACTACTTCATGGCCCATATAATAACAACACAGAGAACAAACTTCAAGACATGTAGATGAGAGATATACTAATCTGCATTGTTAAAGCTTGGGTATCTTACCACACTGGTAGAGCCTAGCTGTAGTACACCACGTGGTAACACAGGAATGATTGCAATAGTCTGCACAACAAGTAACTTATGAAGAGCTTAGAAGTAAAAAGTTCAGTAAATAATCTTCGATGCAAGGGCAATAATTCTACTAACCTGAATGCCAGCTCTGAACTGATGATTCATCTCAGCAGCAACCTATCAACATCAGAAGAACTTAGCTTATTGTTCCATTAGGAAAGCTCAAATTACAATTTAAGATATCCAAGACAAAAGAAAGCAAGAGATTAAAACCCCATTGCATTGTTCTTAAAAGACAATTAGGAAATCATCATAGAAGTAGCATCATGGTTAACTTAAGCTTCTAGGGCAAACCATGATAATGAGAACGTTGACAGACATTTCCACTTATTCACATATCCATTTGTGTGCTTTTGCAAGTTGCAACTAGCTTATCACAGTGACCACTTATTCGGCAGAACAATAGACAAAACTCACTACATGCCAAAATTTCAGCACATACGGAACAAATATGTGAGGACAAAATAACCCCACAAGGATTGTTGCAATGATACAAATCGCCTGACTTCATGCTTTGAATGAGGCGGCAGCAAAAATGAACCAGACAAAACTGAAATTGGGTTACATTTATATCAGTTCACAAGAAAGAAGAAGAAACTATACCTCAGATCTGAGCCCGTGATCATTGGCAGTATTATGGACAATCCATTGATGATTCCCAGTAAAAGCAGCACGGCCAATGGTACTGAAAAACACAAATGCAGCAGCCATCCATCAATAAAAGCAATAAACCAAGAACATTGTACTCTCTGTACCTGGTAACAAAGAAATGGCGTTCCCCTTCTTGCTTACCCTTCTCCGACAACATGAACCTGCGATGCCATAACCTTCCTAACAAGCGAGCACACGGTACCGCCTGATTCGCGCCCAACCTCTGAAGCCTCAGATCTAGCGGGGCACGATGAGTGGCCACAGTAGCCATCCTCCCACACCAAATGCCTGCACATCTCCCAAGGCAAAAATGTGCACAAATCAGCAAACAAGAACGGAAATTCTTGAAGCATTAGGTTACATCAAGAAGATAAATTCACGGTGCATTTAGCATTCCACCTTGCCCAATTCACGTGCCCCTCCAAATTCCAAGAAAAATTTGCGCGTTCACGCTCTTGTACGCCTCAAGAACCAACACACATTTATGCAATAGCGTTGATTCGATATACGGCACTCCCTTTCTGTTTCGATATACGGCACTCCCTTTCTAGTAAAGGTGGTACTAAATTTGCAGCATTAGTAGACGCACACAAACACGCGTTCTTTTGCAGGCACTAGTTTCGCACAACCAAAGACGTCCCTTATTAGTAATTGCTGAGGAATATACCCATCCGAATCTTCCCCACGCACGCTTCACTCGTAGTACAAGGCAAATCTAGCTGAAATGGAATGTGCAAGAAAATTCCAAACCCAGGAAAATAAATAAGAGAAGACGTTGAAGTCTTGAGGGGAAAACCCCAAAAAAAATGATATTTTTTGCAAGATCAAGCAGGGGAAGCTAAGACGCAAAAAAGATCCAAGAAAAAGATGGGAAGGCTTACACGGGGTCGGCGGCGCCGATGGCCTTCCAGAAGACGGCGTACGACCACCCGACCTCCTCGCACAACCGCCGCAGCGCCTCCCCCACCGCCATCTCCGCAACCCCGACGCAAAGAAACCCCAACGAACCCTAGCTCCTCCAGAGGGCGCCGCCGGAGGGGGAAAAGATGAACAAGAACGCCGCCTAATCTGCCTCCCTAGGCGCCGCGGCAGCTGGCGCGCCCGGCCTGCTTCGTGCGGAGACTGCCGCCCCTCCTCGCCGCCGGCGCACGGGCAGCCATCAGAGGGGCCCACTCCCGGCGGGCGCTGGTCCCAGCATCAGCGGGAGTGGGAGGCTGCTGCGCTTCACGAGATACGCTGGGGTGAGTGGAAGCGGGGAGAAGCGCCGGAGCCGCACGGCGGCGAGCGAGCGGGCGGGCGCTCTCAATGTGCTCTTGGATTTGCTACTGCTGCTGCCCGTCCTCTTCTCTCTTTTCGACAATCTCGCTTTCGTTTTGGCTTCTTTGGGTTCTCACTGCCCTGAGTCTTTGGTTGTGCTTGCGTGGCATTGTTTTGTTTGGTTTGGCTCATACAAACTGTCTTCTACGCTAAATAACTTTTAAATAAAATATATTTTTAAAATAATATCTACTAATTAATTATAGTATATATTATAATTACTTTTATTTATATCAGTTAAAATTATATATAAATATCTATTTTTTATAAACTGTTATTATTTATAAGTTAAGCTTAAAAAATATCAGCAAAAACTAGCATAAATGTTAGGATAATTTTTCTTTTCTTTCGCTGCCCTCCCTTTTCTTTCTCCCTCGCAGTTCCCGAGACAGACATCATTCCCTCCACGAGGGGCAAAATGGGCATGTGTGTCGCCCCACAAGTATACGCTCCCTCCCATTGCAAACGTAAGGGCAGTAGCGAATCCCATGCCCAATGAGAGTGGATGGATGTTTTTTTCTCCTACGAAATTCTTATATTCTAAATAGAGACTAATTAAGCATTTGAACATGAAAGCATCAGCTAGTTTGGTGCTAGTGCATGATTTATGTAGTGTGCAGGTAGAAGCCTATGTGAGACCTGGGGGGCTGGGGCATTACAATCGTCTCGTTTTTTTGGTTTTTCAGTCGGTTTTTAGCTTCAACTTCTTTCAGTAATTATTATTAATTAGATTAATAAGTTGCAGCCAAAAATTTGATTAAGAAACTATGGTACATCTACCTACGGTGGTGCATCAAACAATAGATACAAATGGCTAAACTTGCTTAATTTGTGTGGATTAGAGTTTAATAGCGAAAAAAGCACGTGAGCTTGACATTGTTTATGTTTGAGTAATACGTGAAATAAATGAATAAAAATTCTACCTCACATTATTGGACAGTTCATATACAGGTTCACATTCTAGTATAGAGATGAAATCCTTATTTGGGACACGTAAATTCCAAAAAACAAATATCATTTCTTCTAATATTTATGTGAAATTCATGCGTCCCGGTATTGTCTAAAGGTTAGACGTGGCAAACATTGAAACCAAACTCTTCTTCAAAGTGACGGGAAGGGCGCTGCCGTGCGATTTGCAGGGATCCAAATCCCAATGTAAAACTGAAAGCGCCATCCTGTGCTTGAAGCTTTAAGCAATGGGTGGATAGAATTCTCTGGCCGGTTCAATTTGATTTTTTTTTCCTGATGTATTTTGGGCTGTGATTTTGGGTTGTGATGATAGTTTTTGTCTATGATTGATGGGTCTTATTTGCGTTTTTCGATATAGCAGTAGATAGCGGAGATGTCGATGCGGACAATGCACATGATTTTGGAGTCGAAAAGGTGTTTAGAAAATCCGCTTCAAGAAGCCGTCTTTTTATTTCGACTTTCGGAGATGCAAGAAACCCAAAAGGGACTGGACCTTTTAGGCTGTGGCTGATGTCTTTTGGCCCTAGTGTGAGCGCTTGTGTGAACGAATCAAATACCAATTTAGGGTGGAAAATGGTAAAAAATCGTCTCGATAAACCGCTTCGAAAAGCTAGTGAAGAAACCGCCCCCGGAGAGAAGCCAAAATCCGCTCAAAAGCAAAAAAAAAAAGGGGGGGTCTTTTGCTGGAATAGTATCGTAGCTGTTGTTAGCTTTTTCTGAGACATTCAATTAAAAATAAAGAAAATAAAAAATATCATTATATCTTCACGGATAATACAAACTGAAAATAAAATCAAAAAATGCTACGTCAAAAGCTAATGTGTTTGAAACGGATTTTGGAACCTGTAAGCTAAAATTCAAAAGCTATCTGAAACGACCGGCCTCTAACTTCCTTCTCTTTTTGTAAAAAAAAAACACTCGGGGAAGCTTTCGTCACATTATGGTGGTGATCATTTTGGCTTATTTTTGGTGGCTTATGGCTGAAAAGCAACAGTATGGTGGTTTGAAAAAAATATTGTGGTGACGAGGCTTATTTAACATAATTAAATTTAAAAAATTAAAATATAAAAATATGTTAGCCCATCACAAACAACACAAATGAATACGGCAAAAAAAAGAACCGGCAAAAAAAGCTCAAAAAAAGCCAAAAGTTTAGGAAAAAAATGAAATTATGAATAGTGAAAAATAAGCCAGAAGACAGAAGCTCATGTAGCATTCTCTGAAAGAAGACAGACTGGAAAATTTAAATTTATCCAACGAATGGAATGTCGTGTACCAAAATACCCTATAAATCTCTGAACAATTACGGTTATACCCTCAAGGTTGCTGAACAATTACAATAATGCCAATACGGGCCTTCAAAAGGTGGGCATGGAGTACAATTATGTGGTCGTGTATGCTTTTGAGGGGGTGGTGGGGTAATTTTTAAATTAACAAAGACAGGCTCTGCCATCTGATTACCTTAGCCTCACCTTTTGCCTTCGTTGTAAAAAAAAATTGCCATCTGATTATCTTAGCCTCACCTTTTGCCTTCGTTGTAAAAAAATATTATGTCTTAGCTTAATTTTAAAATGTTCCAAAAAGTTGTTTTTAGATGCCACGTGTGTTTGGAAATGATGAGATTTTAAAATTATCTTGGGAGCTTATTTCTCTTTCATGATTGGTCATGTCCTGAACCCAACATTCACTGGTAGGTGGGTCCCCTAAAGTTTTATGTGCACCATGACCCGCCTATCAGTTGGCATGAGCTCATTAGTATGTACACATAGCAACATACAACTCTTTTACTTAGTTGCTTTCTTTTTTTAGGACATTTTGGCCATGTTCCAAAGTGCATGACTTTTAGTTAAAATAGCATTGTAAAAAATAAAAACTATAATTATATCTCTACGGATAATGCAATAGAAAAAAGGAAAGAAAAAAAGAAAAAAACAGTATTAAGAAGCCATCTCTGTTTGGAATAGGGCGACCCTTTATAATGATGGGAGCTTTGTGAGATCTTAGTTGTTTGATCTTGGCTTTATTACCTGAAAAAGGATTTGGTCATAGCTGTCGATTCAGAGACCTTTCAGTTGTTCTCCCAGCAATCCCAGAGCTGTGATTAAGAAAACAATGTGTCACACTGGTTAATGTAGGGCCAGTGCATGAATTTGTTGGTCCTGTATTAGAAGATTTGCAAAATTACCTGAAAATACCATCTAGATTTAATTCTGGAATCCCTTATTTGTAATAAACTTAAAAAGACCTAATGGCAGAGGTTAAATCATTTTTTTAGTACTGTGACAGAAAATCAAAGTTCTTAGAACCTAGAGAAGTTTTTTCTTTTTTTTCGTGTTGATAGAATCGAGATAATATGACCTAGAACACTTTATTTCATGCAGTTGTAACAGTTGTAAGGTCTATTTTTTCAGCTTATTTTAGCTTATGACTTATACATTCTGTTGAACAATAAATGGGGTGGTTTTTTCGTCGCCGTTTCGAAACGGTTTATCAGGATAATCTTTTTTAAAAAAGCTTATCGGTTTTCGATTCATTCGCACGAGCACTCGCATTAGGGCCAAAACTTATAAACCGTAGCCATAAGTCATAAGTCACGGTCCAAAAGAGAGCTCTAATTTAGATCCTACATAGGATGGGAACTTTGTGGGATAGTAGAGTTTTAAGATCTCATGGCACCGATCAAAATCCTAGAAATTCGAGGAAACTAAAATTTTCTTACGAGCTCATTAAATAAATTGATCCGCACCATTGATAACCTCTGATGGTGATTACTCCAAAGTCCAAGTGTCCAACCAATTCAGGTTTTTTTTGGGCTATACCAACCGATTCAGATTTTTACACATTCTGTGAAAAGGTTTTAGTAAAAAAGAAAAAGAAGAATGAAAGAAAGAAAGCTTAAGCATATGGAGACAGGTTATGGTCATGTTCTTTTCGAACTTCTAAAAATTGATTTTGGTTTTCTACGATGATTAGCTTGTAAGCGGAGTATTTTTTTAAGATATGGTCTACTAGTTAATTGTAGTACATACTTTCTTGACTTTATTTATATTGGCAAAATTATATGTAAGTTTATGTTATTTTATAATCTCTGTCAAACAGACTTTAAAAATTACAATGCAATTAAAATCATAAGTCAGACCAAAAGTTATTGACCGGACCGGCACGTGAGAACAACTGCTGCTCGAGCTTCGGTCCAAGTTTGCTGCTTCTCCATTTGATGGTCAGAGAAGCCAAAAGCCCCAGGACAAAAAACAATCAACTTTTAAATTACCAGAAACAAACAGTAATTCAAGCCTCTCACTGTTCACACTTTTTTTTTTGGAGTAGCTAGTTTGGAAGTCTGCGAAGCCCCAAAACACCCATTTTTTATAATGAAAACATCCATTCATTCATGAACGTGTGGCATTCCTCTGTTTAATGAGAGCAGGCCTAATCCAAGATAAGTGGAATATTAGGTAGTACTCATTTAAACTTATAAGTTTATACTTTTAACTTTTTATTATAGCAGGGTGCGTTGTATATATGTTGTAATGATACTTTGTTGTTCTATAATTCCTGCAATGATTTTATGTTTCACAAAACTTATTGCAAAAGGTAGTGATCTGAATTTATCGCTTATTAATTTATGCTTCGAATCAAACGACTCCAAAATAGCTTGACGACAACATAGCATAAAACATTACCAACATACACGAGAGAACCTCCGGCACTACAACTTGAGGATAACAATAATCACTTTAAACAAAATAGCACACAACATTAAATTTATCTTCCACTCTAGTGCATCGAAGCGATGCCTCATCCCGACGGGTCGCAACCCCGACAACTCTCATGGCGAACATTATACGTCTATTGCCTATTTCATCATCCCACACCCGAATCGATATGACTTTGCCCGTTACTGTCTGAAACAACACATACATTGCACATACGAATTTATGGAAAGTAGTACACCCAACATTTTAATTCAACACAACGATCCTACCCCACATCAACACATCAACAAATACATGAACTAAATACGACACAACCATAACCTCGTTACCTACATGCCAAACGAGCCTCGTGGCACCCACATGGAGAATTCTTTGAGGGGTCGCCTCGGGCGTGGTTTGTCCGTCGTGGTAGTGGCATGCACATATGCTGCTCGGGTTCGGCAGCAACATGCGGGATCATAAGAGCTTCCTATATTCACGACCTCCTCATATGTGCATAAGTGCCGTGGCGGCTGTCAAAACAATGTACCTCATGTGCCTCACCCTAGCCTTTGCCTTTTCAAGGTGGCGCTTGGTTTGGCGCCCATCTCACTTGTTTACTCTGGCGCCATTGCATGTGCGTGTCTTCGTTGAACCGGGCAACAAGCTTGTAAAGGTGAAGGATACGATAGCATTGACGGGCATACCACGTATACCCCTAAGCAAACTATTGAAAGATTCGGCCATGTTGCTTATGCGAAACTCGTACCTCCACCACCGTCGTCATGAGCCCTTGTCCATTTGTCGGCGTCTCTCATCAATCCGTCAACCATTGTCTACCTTCTGCGTTTGTTGCGATTAAGTGCTCAATTTTTCTGGAAGAACTTGACCTCTAGCATTGACGACCTCCTCGAGCAGAGAAAGTTATCCCGTACCATCCTACGGAGTAGATTCTCGGCAAGATGCCGAGTGCACCAACGGTGCAAAGCTGCATACCCGTGTCTGCTCTGTCGCACGGCAACAAGTATGCCACGGTGTCTATCGGATATGACACCCACCTCCCTACCGGGCCGACCACGTGCCTCCAAGCAGCCGCAAGAACCATCCCGGTGTCTTTGTTCTCCTCTCAGCCAAAGCAAGCGCCAAAGGAACCAACGCGTTGTCTGCGTCCACGAGATATGGCTATCGAAGTGTGCCTGGTACCGCCAAGAAAAGCGTACCATCAATGGAGCGCGGGACGACAATGCCGAAAGGCCTCGATGGGCCGAGCAAAGCACCGAAAGCACGGAAGAATATCGCATCCCATCTTGAGTCCATTCGTTTGGTTTGGGACGTACTCATAATGCATGCTGGATTAACCGCTTTGATTGCATTGAAGAGTCTTGGCAGCGCAAGTACCCATCTTCCAGTCCCATATATCATCTTCGGATCGTTGCTTTGCCTCCATGCTTTTCCATACCTTATCTCGTATCCAAATTTCTCCTTAACAATCCCACAAGTGTCTTCACCTTCATATTGGGTTCTCCTTTACTATGTGACACGGTGACTTGGCAATAATGGTAGAGGTCAACTGCCGATGCTTCTGTTTGAGCTCTGCTTCGGCACAAGTGTGTGGGCCAACGATTCTTGTGATCTTGAACTTTCCGTATCATACATTTCCTAGCACAAACCCTCCATTCACATGTTTCCTTCTACTTTACAACTGTACCTCCGCTCCACATAAGAATGCCTCACCTTGAATGGCCTTTTACGAATCATTGCATACTCCTGCGACCACCTTCTCAATCGAGACAAGTCCTCAAACATCATGCCCTTCTCAATTGTCATGCTTGAGCCAAGCCTCGGGAGCATCTAGCGACTCGTCATCCCTTCCTTCGCATAAGCCCCATGAGAATGCCTAAGATCGTTGAATTCATGAGCCGATGGATCCGGCCGGGCAATAACGCCTTATCAGCTCAATATCACTTTCGGTCAGCTCTCCAAAAGGGCGGTCATCGTCAGAATCAACGGCCCTTGCGATCTCGTAAGGTGCGGATCATCCACAATTTGAACATCCACCTTTGTTCGAGTCCTGCGAGACTTCTTCAACGTTGCGGATGGAGCAGCGGAGGAGCACCACATTATCGGAATGTATCCTACATCACAAGCACGAAAACAATGGGATTGAGACAAAAGCATGGAATGACGGAAAAGGCTAAAGAGTTGCTCGACACTTCGGGATGATCACGAGGGGCCACGACATCATCAGTCCGACATTCGACTCGACCTGGTTGAGAAATCTGACCCTCGTTCGGGGCAGATAGAGCATCGGGCACCTCAGGCACTTCTTCCACATCCACCGCAAGGTCCGGTAACGGAGGGTCAAAGGGTGCATGATCCTCACAACCAATTAAGATCAATGGACCATGAGGGGTGGGATCAATGGACACCTTCCGCACAACAAGGTCCAAACATTGGAACTCAGTGTTCATAACCAATTGGACATATCTGTCCCACTGATCCTCACAACCAATTAAGATCAACCGCCTTAGAATTGTATCTTTCGAACCGAAGTGAAGTAACCCTCAAGCGTGATGCTCTCCTCGTTTGCATGACAATGTACCTCCTCCGGGCCCTAGCAACCAACTCACTAAGCGACGGTAGATCACCGAATATCAGAGGCACCCTTTGCATTTCAACAAATCGAACATTTCCATAATCATCACTTGTCACACTGCCTCCATGATATAGGGTAACTAGCTTGTCCATCTAATTCATACAGATGAATACCTTCACACCAAAATGAAGAAGCATCAAATTCCATGGTACACAAAGAATCATGATCATAATAAAGCATGCCCTGGTGAACCCTATTTGGATCTGTTTTAGATGTATTGATCTTGTTTCCTACACTATCATAAATGGTGTCGTTCACTTCAAAAGAGATCTTGCGGCCTAGTATAGATACTCCAAAATGCTCCAGCTTCACCGGTGTTATTGAAATACAGTGACAAAGCCGGAATAACGCCACTACAATGTTCTAGGCTAAGCTCAATGTTCAATGTTCTATGTTCACAAGTTCACAATTTCTGATCTTCTAGGCTAAGCTCAATGTTCACAAGTTCACAACAATAGAATTGAAAATCTAATAACATCAAGAATCAACTTCACAAAATTTTCACTCACGTATGAATCGAGTAATCTTTACCTCAATTCGGAGGCGGGGGGAATAGCGGGCCGAGGCAAGTGGTGGTGGCCTAGAAACTCAGGAGGGAGGCAGGAGGGAGGGCGGTAGGGGGCCGGGAGGCGGGGGCCGGTGCCAGGAGGGGCCGGGAGGGGCGCAGGGGGCCTGAGGTAGGCGAGGTCTTGGGCCGGGGGGGAGGTGGCGGGGGCCGGGGAGGGGGGCGGGTCTTGGGCCGCAGGGGCCGGAGGGGGCCGGGGGCCAGTGAGGGCCGGTAGGGTGCCGGGGCCGGGAGGGAGGAGGAGGAGCCAGGAGCTGCGGAGGCTGCGGAATAATGAACGAGTCGGCTCGGCCGGTTTGTATTTTCCTGACTCGGCGCCAAGATCTATGGCGCCGAGCTCGGCATGACGACCAGCGGCCGAGGTCGCGCCACGACCAGCGGCTGGCCGAGGGGTTACGCCACGTCGGCGCCACGAGCCACCACAGGCTTGGCGGCTCGTGACTCGGCCACGTGGTCCACGCCGCCGAGACGTGTTACCTCGGCCCGTGATCCACGCAGCAAACCCTGGGTCCAAAACGGAATTAAAACCACGAGGTCTAAATGTGAATATTTTTCAAAAAGGGCTTAAATAGAAAAAATTCCTCACAGTGCACATGATTTTGGAGTCGGAAGGTGTTTAGAAAATCCGCTTCAAGAAGCCGTCTTTTATTTCGACTTTCGGAGATGCAAGAAACCCAAAAGGACTGGACCTTTTAGGTTGTGGTGATGTCTTTTGGCCCTAATGTGAGCGCTTGTGAACAAATCAAATACCAATTTAGGGTGGAAAATGGTAAAAATCGTCTCGATAAACCGCTCAAAAGCTAGTGAAGAAACCGCCCGAGAGAAGCCAAAATCCGCTCAAAAGCAAAAAAAAAAGGGGGTCTTTTTTGGAATAGTATCGTAGCTGTTGTTAGCTTTTTCTGAGACATTCAATTAAAAATAAAGAAAATAAAAAATATCATTATATCTTCACGGATAATACAAACCGAAAATAAAATCAAAAATGCTACGTCAAAAGCTAATGTGTTTGAAACGGATTTTGGAACACTGTAGCTAAAATTCAAAAGCTATCTGAAACGACCGCCTCTAACTTCCTCTTTTGTCAAAAAAACACTCGGGAAGCTTTCGTCACATTATGGTGGTGATCATTTTTGCTTATTTTTGGTCGCTTATGGCTGAAAAGCATGGTGGTGAAAAAACATTGTAGCTGACAGAGGCTTATTTAACATAATTAAATTTAAAAATTAAAAATATAAAAATATGTTAGCCTATCACAAACAACACAAATGAATACTGAAAAAAAGAACCGGCAAAAAAGCTCAAAAAGCCAAAAGTTCAGAAAAAGACGAAATTATTAATAGTAAAAAATAAGCCAGAAGCTCATGTAGCATTCTCTGAAAGAAGACAGACTGGAAAATTTAAATTTATCCAACGAATGGAATGTCGTGTACCAAAATACCCTATAAATCTCTGAACAATTACGGTTATACCCTCAAGGTTGCTGAACAATTACAATAATGCCAATACGGGCCTTCAAAAGGTGGGCATGGAGTACAATTATGTGGTCGTGTATGCTTTTGAGGGGTGGTGGGTAATTTTAAATTAACAAAGACAGGCTCTGCCATCTGATTACCTTAGCCTCACCTTTTGCCTTCGTTGTAAAAAAAAATTGCCATCTGATTATCTTAGCCTCACCTTTTGCCTTCGTTGTAAAAAAAAAATATTATGTCTTAGCTTAATTTAAAAATGTTTCAAAAAGTTGTTTTTAGATGCGACGTGTGTTTAGAAATGATGAGATTTTAAAATTATCTTGGGAGCTTATTTCTCTTTCATGATTGGTCATGTCCTGAACCCAACATTCACTGGTAGGTGGGTCCCCTAAAGTTTTATGTGCACCATGACCCGCCTATCAGTTGGCATGAGCTCATTAGTATGTACACATAGCAACATACAACTCTTTTACTTAGTTGCTTTCTTTTTTTAGGACATTTTGGCCATGTTCCAAAGTGCGTGACTTTTAGTTAAAATAGCATTGTAAAAAATAAAAATTATAATTATATCTTTACGGATAATGCAATAGAAAAAGGAAAGAAAAAAAGAAAAAACCCGTATTAAGAAGCCATCTCTGTTTGGAATAGGGCGGCCCTTTATAATGATGGGAGCTTTGTGAGATTTTAGTTGTTTGATCTTGGCTTTATTACCTGAAAAGGATTTGGTGATAGCTGCCGATTCAGAGACCTTTCAGTTGTTCTCCCAGCAATCCCAGAGCTGTGATTAAGAAAACAATGTGTCACACTTGTTAATGTAGGGCCAGTTTATGTATTTGTTGGTCCTGTATTAGAAGATTTGCAAAATTACCTGAAAATACCATCTAGATTTAATTCTGGAATCCCTTATTTGTAATAAACTTAAAAAGACCTAATGGCAGAGGTTAAATCATTTTTTTAGTACTGTGACAGAAAATCAAAGTTCTTAGAACCTAGAGAAGTTTTTTCTTTTTTTTTCGTGTTGATAGAATCGAGATAATATGACCTAGAACACTTTATTTCATGCAGTTGTAACAGTTGTAAGGGTCTATTTTTTTAGTTTATTTTAGCTTATGATTTATACCTTCTGTTGAACAATAAACATGGCGGTTTTTTCGCCGCCATTTCGAAGCGGTTTATCAGGATAATCTTTTTTAAAAAAGCTTATCGGTTTTCGATTCATTCGTACGAGCACTCGCATTAGGGCCAAAACCCATAAACCGTAGCCATAAGTCATAAGTCACGGTCCAAAAGAACAGGCTCTAATTTAGATCCTACATAGGATGGGAACTTTGTGGGATAGTAGAGTTTTAAGATCTCATGGCACCGATCAAAATCCTAGAAATTCGAGGGGAAACTAAAATTTTCTTACGAGCTCATTAAATAAATTGATCCGCACCATTGATAACCTCTGATGGTGATTACTCCAAAGTCCAAGTGTCCAACCAATTCAGGTTTTTTTTTTGGGCTATACCAACCGATTCAGATTTTTACACATTCTGTGAAAAGGTTTTAGTAAAAAAGAAAAAGAAGAATGAAAGAAAGAAAGCTTAAGCATATGGAGATAGGTTATGGTCATGTTCTTTTCAGCTTCTAAAAATTGATTTTTGGTTTTTCTACAGTAACTAGCTTGTAAACGGAGTATTTTTTTTAAGATATGGTCTACTAGTTAATTGTAGTATATACTTTACTGACTTTATTTATATTGGCAAAATTATATGTAAGTTTATGTTATTTTATAATCTCTCGTACAAACAGCTTAAAAATTACAAGCCGCAAAAAAATCATAAACCGCAGCCAAAAAGTTATTGACCGGACCGGCACGTGAGAACAACTGCTGCTCGAGCTTCGGTCCAAGTTTGCTGCTTCTCCATTTGATGGTCAGAGAAGCCAAAAGCCCCAGGACAAAAAACAATCAACTTTTAAATTACCAGAAACAAACAGTAATTCAAGCCTCTCACTGTTCACACTTTTTTTGAGTAGCTAGTTTGGAAGTCTGCGAAGCCCCAAAACACCCATTTTTTATAATGAAAACATCCATTCATTCATGAACGTGTGGCATTCCTCTGTTTAATGAGAGCAGGCCTAATCCAAGATAAGTGGAATATTAGGTAGTACTCATTTAAACTTATAAGTTCATACTTTTAACTTTTTTATTATAGCAGCTGAAAATATATTGCATCTGATGTTAGCTTTTTTAACGTAATTAATTTTTTTAAAAAAATTAAATTATTATAGATGATATAAAAGAATAAAGGAAAAAGGAAAAGACAAAAGACTCTAGAAAAACTAAAAATAAATGAAATTAGAAGGTAGAAGACGTTGGAGCAGAATCCAAGATTATGCTAGCTCATTAGTGGAGGCTTGCAAACTAACCCTACTCCTGTTCTTGGTGTGCATGTGGCGCTTCTAGAATGCTCTAGAACGAAACAGGGACGTTTATTTGAGTTTAGTCACATCGTATGTAACCAGCCAAATTAAGGTGGTGATCATTTAGGCTTATTTTTGGTGATTTATGGTGAAAAGATCAGTAGTTATTGAAAAAACATCAGAATGGACGGAGGTTTATTTAACATAATTAAATTTAAAAATTAAAAATATAAAAATATGTTAGCCCATCACGACAACGCAAAGCGAATATGGGAAAAAAGAACGGCAAAAAACTCAAAAAAACCAAAATTTAGAAAAAGACGAATTTATAAATAGTGAAAAATAAATCAGAAGCCAGAAACTGAAGCCGAAACGATTATAGCATAAAGCTGTTTTGGCTCTTATGTGAAGCCAAATTCGGTGGTCACTTCATTCTTGTTCTGATGTGGAGCTGGATTTAAGATCATTAGCAGCTCATCTAGTTGATGGCTACGTGTATTAAATATGAGATGAGATCGCTGGACAAATGCGAAATAGGCCATACGAAGGATGAGATCAGCTAAGGAAAAGAAATGATAGTATACGAGAGAACTGCGTAACTTGTGTAGAACCCACTTCAAATGGTTTCAGTTTCTAGTTTTTTTTATTCTATTTTATTTAATCAGAAGCCACTTGAACACGTTGACTTCTAATTTTAACTTCATTTAGCTTTTTCTTTTCGTTGACCATGGAGATATAACGATATTTTTATTTTTTAATTAAATGATTTAGAAAAAACTAACAATCGTTATAATATAATTTTAGCTTTAAACAAAAAACCACAGTTATAAACCGAAGATTTTTAGCCGGTTAGAATGCCCCTTAACCACAGTTGTAACCTCAACCGTTACAACCTTGTGTTTGGTTGCCCTGTGCAAGAGGGATTTAGGGGGAGAAGAAAAATTTGCGAAGGCACCAACCCACTACAGGACACAATCTGTATGAGAATCTTGACCTTGGCGTCTTGCAAATAATACTGCCTCTACAAACCCTAGACGAGAGGGCAATAGTTCCCTTGATTTGAAGCCTGCTTTCCTTTGCCCCCACACCAAAATCTGATGGTGGTATCTGCGGCCCGTTCTTTTCGATTTCTAAAAGCTGTTTTTCAGTTTTTACAATAATTAACTTTTAAACGGAGTATCTTTTTAATATATGGTCTACTAGTTAATTGTAGTATATATTATACCGACTTCATTTATATCAGCAAAAATCACACATGAGTTTCTGTTACTCTGTAATCTCTCGCATAAACTGCCGAAAGCCACAAGCCGCAGCCTAAAAGAGAACATGCATGTATTGGCCTCAAGAAAGGGGCACAGATGGGTCCCATTCTCTGTTTTTTCTTTTCTTTTTCTTAATATGATCATTTGTCTAGTCCCAACAATGTAGCCTAGCGTTTTCGATTCCCTATGGTTGGAGATTATTGCGGCATGCAAAATTGTGGACATTTCATCAAGTGTTTTCTTTATATCACAATTTATTTTATTCAAAGTTGATATTTACTTTCTACCATTTCACTGCTTCAGAGAATCGGCATCTCTTCATACAACCGACGTTTAAACCTTGGATCTCTTTTTTTCCCCCTTTTGCAGGTGACAACCACAAAACCCTCCAAGATACATCAATTTTTGTGAGCTGAAAACAGACTACTTGTTCTATGGATATCAGTAGTGTTTCTAAATGAACTACTATGCAAACCGTAAGAAAGATTATGAGAGAGAGAGAGAGAGAGAGCATACAGCTGTTGGGCATGGGGGATCCCTGTGACCACCTAATGTGGTGTTGCAGGAGTGCATGCTTGTAACGCCCTATGGAAGTATCGAATTAATTATGTAGAATTATTCAGTTATAGAGTATTATACATGAGTAAGCATCAGTTTAACACATACTTTCAAATAAGAACCAAACTTTATTAAAAAATAAGACTTAACATGCAAATTTTAGACAAAGTTATCTTACATCACAAAAGAAACATCACAGACAAGCTCAAGTGAGGCTAAGACCTAGAACTACGGATCATCGACGTAGAAGGGATTTTCTGGCTCCTCATCAATAGCTTGTTCTTCGTCATTTCACTGTTCTTCTGTTTGTTATTTAGCAAGTCATGAGTACAACCGTACCTAGCAAGTCACAAGGGTAAATCCCGACTTAACTAATTATAAGGATATTCAATGAAAGGGAATATATTGGTTCTATTAATGTGAGTAGATGTAGTTTTATTTACAATCAATTTTAAACAAGAAATCATAAAACAAGAACTTCTTAAGATTAAAGGGGGTTTTCAACAGTTGCTTTCTCATATTACACCAATTTAAAACATTAAGAAATCTAATTATGCCTTACTGTTGGAATCATCCATTAAACACAGCTTCATTAACCGAGAGCACGACGTATTCGAATACCATTTATTTCACTCTGCAGAATTGCTCAGCTTTACCCACAAGATTTCTCAGTCTCTCAATGTTACGCGATAGAAACGCTTTAGCTAGCTTGTGACTGAGTTGAGAAAACAAGGTTTTTCACTGCTCAAATTCTTTATATAACCTCTACCCGGTTGATCCCACTCAGACCCGGTATTTACTAACTAAACCTAAACACTTCTGCCTGTCCTGAGTGGTATCTACCGTTGTTAGGTATGGTTACACCGCTTCCATACCAACTCCCCGTCATCTCACTCCTACCTCCGTAGAGATTCAATCAAGTTGAGCAGTTACTAGACCAGGGTTGACAAGTCAACACTTCTAGTTGAGCGATCACTATGTCCTTTACTCAGCATAAGGTTGTAGTCCTTACTTTTCACTTGAGACTGCCATCCATAATCCAGATCCCTAGTGCTCGACAGTACTGCCACCACTCTACTCAAGCCTCCACCTTAGGGTAAAGTCGTGGACTCCAACCATCTAGTGATTTTTCACAATTCCTCCTTATTCTATAACTGTTTAAACAAATATACTGGCCAAATGCCAAGTCACTTAGTAGTACAAGTTTTTGAATTAGCCTATCTACAATTATTTATACAATAATTAAATATTACTAAGGTCATTAAAGTGAATATGGCCTAAGGCATTTTTCAGTTGTAGGACGTAAATAAATTTACAAGTCATTTTAAATATTTATTTAAATCAAATAACATTGCGCAAATATTTGCACGATCGCCTCGGAGAACTCGGGAACTAGCGCAAACACATAAAATAACATAAGTCTGCACTTGAATCTAATCAAGATAGGAAAATAAATAAAATAAAATAAAGTAAAAAGGAATAAATGCCATAAAAATCAAATAGAGTTGGTTTGAGCTTAGATTGGTGGAACAGAGGCCAAAAATAGATTCGTGGTAAGGGATAGCTTAGATTACATCTAGGGCTCACCGAGCTCAAGGGAGATTGGCGGGGAAGCTGCGGCAAGGGAGAGCTCAATTGGGTGGTTCTGACGAGTAGTGGGGAGTGGTACGGGATTCTCTGTGAAGACGATTAAGATATAAAGGCGAGAAAACACGGTGGGAGCAGTAGCTCTACTCGGGTAGCGCCGGTGCGTGGAAGGAAGAGAAGGCGAGAGCTCTATCGGGGGAGGGAGTTTGCATGCGAGGTGGCACTGCAGTCTCTGCAGGAGTTGGTGAGGTGACGACAGCTGGTACGGCAAGGGCGTGCGCGTCGGACCGGGGGGTCAAGTTGCGGCGGGAGAGGTGCGCAAGTCAAACGACACACAAAACGAGGGAGAGGGCAGAGGGTTAGGCAACTGGCTGGTGGGACCACGACGCTAGGAGCTGGCAGGGCAGGTGTGAACGCTGGGGAAGGGTGTGGCCGCAATTTTGGGCGGCGACGGTCTGCCGCGTGGAAAGGGGGAAACAACGAGGTGGTGGCGAAGGTGGCTTCCGGAAGGGCGCCAGTGGGTTAAGGAGGTGGAGAAGCAAAGAGGAAAGGCACAACTCAAGGGGGGTTGCCAAATTGGGAAGGAATTGAGAATTCAACTAAAATCCAAAAAGAATTCAAATGGTTTTGAAAATTTAAGGTGTTTCACTTGTGGTATTGGTGGATGCCAACCATACGTTCCCCATTCCAACACAGTTGTACTCATCTACAACTCTCTCCTCTCCCATCTTTTGATTCTCTTTCCTCTTTTCTTCCTTTGATTTCCCATCCACAATTCCTCTAAGAAAAGTAGATATGGTCCCTTTACAAGGAACAATACTATGGAAAGAAATGAAACCAATAATCTTATGTAGTTTTTTTTATTTCAGACATAGTTTGTATCCTTAGAAATTCCCACATTCTAATCAGACTCCGATATTATGATAAATACTCGGTATGAAAAAGCAAAAGGATTTGTCCCAACAATTAAATCTTGTGTCTGGAAAGGCAGATCATTTAGGTATCCATTTGTCGTCATAAAAGATGGAAAAACCGCAAGAATGTCCTATGCCATTGGCTAGTTGGACTAATTAACACTGCCGCCTGCCTCTATCGTGAGCTACTATATCATGAGCTATCGTCACTCCAGCATGGTCTGCCATCACAAGGCCTAGCAGCTTCAATGAATGGAAAACGAAAGGCAAATGTGTGGTCATTCTAAGGATCTCAACGAATCTGGTGTCCCTTCGTAAATGGAGATCAAAGGAACCGGCATGACTTTGATTGCTATGGAGAAAAAATGAGCTACAATTAGCTAGGTGAAAATGTTAAATAGCTCAACTTGTAAGTTGTTGTATGTTAGTGATATACCCTAGAGGCAACCATAAAGATGATTATATCACTTCTATATTTATGAACATTTGAAAAAATGCCATTTTGTCTCTTGAATAAATATCTTTCGTATTGATCAACAAGTATGTGAATTGTTCGTGAAACTCTTTATTCATGTTTTGATGTTATTCTAAATTATCCTTGATCTTATATCACTATGTGGAACGATTATGATTTATAGATTAGCACATGTATTGATTGATGACCATATTTCACGGATCATGAATATAAGATATCAAATCAATAATATCGACACATGTTAGGGAACATGATGTTGGATTGACTCATCATGAGATACTACGAGAATTGTTATATTCTTAAGTGCCATCAGTTGGTCTCATACATAGTGTATGTAGGATCGTTAGACCTGAGGTCGTCATTGTTTCCTACATGTGTAATAGTTTGCTTAGGGGTTACCAAACACTACTCCGTAACTGGGTGGTAATAAAGTTAGCTTTCGGATTTGCTATGAAACATACGGAGGAATATGATCTATCAAGATGGAATTTACCTCTCCTATCTAATAGGAGAGATATCTCTAGGCCCCTCGATGTGATTGGATTAAGAAAGTGTATGGCCATACCAAATATGGTTGAGGAGTCAATCACAACTGAGTAATCCACTACAGGTTCGAGTGAAGAATCGAGCTATCATAAGATGACACGTTTCTCGCCTTGAGTTTGATCTGGTATCATGAGGCAAAGGGATCGATACATAAGCACTATATAGTTTCGTCTGATATGATCTTTATGTGTGTTTGGAAAGAAATAGACAACAGGTTAATGAAAATCAAGGTTCTAGTAAGTTTCTCAGAAGCTTAAAAAAGAGAGAGAGCGAGCTTCACATAATACAGTCAAGTCAGAGCCTTGGATTCTTCTAGAATTGTCTAAGAACCTTACAAAGCCCAAGCCATCTAAAACCCTACTTTCTGGAACCGTCTAGAAGCTTCCCAAATCAGAGACAACACAGATTAATGCGAATCCACAAAAATCGAATCAAGAGGCAAGAAGATAAGGAATCAGAACACCAAATCCATCAACAAATCAACGGCATCATGTGTTGATCATAGCAAAACTGAGGCAAAACCATGGAGGAAACCAAGGGAGGAGGATAAGAACATAGGCAAGAATGTTGGCACCCACCAGAACTGTGTGCGGCTGAACACGAGGGGCGAATAGACCTTGGAACGATATAAATAGGGGTCACCAATGCACACCTTCACCACATTTCATTCTCAAGCATCCACACATCCACACAAGAGGCAAAGCTCTGCTTAAATCTTCCATGGCAGAGGAGAGAGAAATGGAAGAAGAGGAGGGATTTGGGGATTTCTCACTGGAGCCCTTCAAGTAGCAATTGGGGAGTAAAATTGGCGTCCCCATGCTGCAGGGAGGAAGGTACGATCGACGACGACGAGATTGACAACTGCGATAGTGATTTGAGGTGGTGACAGCAAGGTGCTACGTGTGCGTGTGTAGGAGAGAGAAAAGAAGAGAGGAAAGTAGGAGAGAAAGAAGGGGGAGGTGCTAGAGGTGGTGATGCAATAGTAAAGGGGAGGAGGAGTCGAATGAGAGAGAATGTGAGGAGGAGTCGGATGAGAGAGAAGGGGAGAAGTGGAGCAGTCATGGAGGAGGAGAGGATGGAAGGAGAAGAAGAGAAAAAAAGGAAGGAAAAAGAGATAGTGGTCCAACGATGAGATATTGGCCTTGTTTTTATGGTTTTGGTTGTGGTCAATGGCTTTTGTCTGTGTTTTTCGAGACATTAGCGGACGATGGAGACGTTGATACAGACGACACATATGGTTTTAAGCTTGAAAAGCCTTTTGGAGAATCCACTTGAAAAACTGTCCCATTTATTTCGCCTTTTGGAGAACTTAGAAGCCCAAAAGAACATGACCATTATACCATTAGATTGCAAGTGAACGGTACAACATTCGTTAGATTTTCTTAGAAAATGAAAAATTACAACCTAGAATATAAATTTAATCTAATTTACCAAACATGGTATTAGATTTTCACAACTTTATAGCTTTGAAAAAAGGCAAAAATTGCTATGCACTCACCGTGCATTCAACCCAAAAAAGTCATGAAAAATTTCAAAAAATTTCTACATGTATTTCTAAACTTGCTCTACCTATGTATAAAATTTTAAATTCAAATTCATTCTATATTTAGAGTAACAAAAAATAGAAAATCTGACAAATGTTAAGAATTCAAATTTGTCAGAATTTTCTCTTATTTGGTATTTTTAATATAGAATAAATTTGAACTTGAAATTTTATACATATGTGGAGTAAACCATGAAGTATATAAATAATTTTTTCAGAATTTTTCACAATGTTTTAAAATTGAGTGTACGATAAGTGCATAGCAATTTTTGTTTTGAAAAAAGTTACCATCGTTTGAGAAAAGAAAAGGGTGTGTCTAGGTATTACCCGAATATTTTCTTTCTAATAATCATCCAGATTTGAGACTGTTGGATTAGGGATCCAACGACCCCTTTTTTTGGAGCGGTAGATTTTTTTAGAGTGGGTGAGGGGAGAATTCATAGCCGTTAGATCTCTAATCCAATGGTCATAAATCTAAATAATAGTTAGAAAAAAATATCTAAGTGATGTTTATCAACACTCAAAAGGAAAACATGAAGCTTTAAAGGAAAACATGAAGCCTTTAAGGAGCCATACGGGAAAACACAATAAAGAACAAGAAAAGCGCGCGGTGGACGCGGTCCACCCACCCCGTCCTCCTCGCTCGCCACGGCGCGTCCCAAGCTGGGCCTCCTCCAATCCCGAGCCCACGCATGACATAACCGATATTGTTCACCACCTCTCTCCACACCCGTTCCAGTAGACCAAACCAATCCTAGCCGTCCACTCCCACCGGGTAAGACCCACACGGCACATCGCCCGGTCCCAACCAAGTCCGTATCAATGAAAGATCCGAGCCGTCCGTGCGGTGAACGGTCGTGTCGTGCCCTGCACTGATCTCGAGACAGCGCTCGAGCACGAGTACTTGCTCCGTCTCCTCCCTCCCGGACTCTTCCGTTCCGTGGACACGAAAGCGCCGACCGCCTTCCAGAAGCTTCGAGAAGGATCTCCTCCCACCACGCCCCTTCCGGAACCTTCTCGAATCCCACGCCGTTCGTTCCCCCTTCCACCTCGCGAGCCCTCGCCGTCCCCGTCCCCTAACCCCCTTCGTTCGTTTTCTGCAGCATTCCCGCCTGACTGGGTCCTTTCGTCCTCGCGCGGAGACATCGTGGCTAGCTGATCCGTGAGGCGGCTTCTAGAAGGGTGGTCGTCGGGGAGGGAGGGATGGGGGTGGCGGAGCTGCCGCAGACGATGGAGGCGCTGGCGCGGCGGGCGAGCGCGCTGCGGGACTCGCTGCAGAGGAGCCAGGGGAACACGGAGAGCATGGTCGCCATCCTCGGATCGTTCGACCACCGCCTCTCGGCGCTCGAGGCCGCCATGCGCCCCACCCAGGTCTAGTCCCCATTTCCGCTAGGTTTTGTCAAATTCGAGGGAGAGCTGTAGGAGCGAGCGGTGCCTCATTTCTGGTGGCGATGCAGGTGAGGACGCACGCGATCCGGATGGCGCACGAGAACATCGACAAGACGATCAAGGCCGCCGACGCCATCCTCTCCCAGTTCGACATCGCCCGCCGGGTGGGTGCCTGCTCTCATCCCCTTGTTCTTGAATGGAGAATGCTCTCATCCCCTCGTGAGATTCTGGGGAACAGATAAGATGAATTACATGATGAGTTTGATTGGTTTGGGTTGAAAAGGTTTGTGGCACTGTATGCATTTGGAGGGGATTGAGGGCGCCAAATATGCATTGGGTACCCACAGGCCACAGGTTGCTTTTGAGAATGCGCTTAACCAGTTTTGGTTGACAAGGATGGCCATATGCATATTATAAATTTAGAGGGGACTAAAGGTGCGTAGATGAGTGGTGAGTGAGTTTCCATATTGGTGTAGTTGAAAACTGCATTTGTTTTTTTTCCTAATGGCATGGTTAACATGAATGATTAGCTTCTTTGGTTTTGTTAATTAAGTGCATTATCAGTTATTCAGCAGATGCAATAATTAATTTCTGTAGCACTGTTAGATAACTAGAGAATTAGTATAGGCCCAGCACTCTGATGACTGTAGCATTTCTTGTGCAGAGGCTGCTAGTTTTATATAGGTTTGCATTGTTAAATTGGAATTTAATTGAAATTTTGCAACCACAGTCGTTTGTTGAGTTTTAATGTCAGCACAGTTAACATGATTTGTTCGCTAAATTTATGTGCATGCTGTCCTTTTGAGCTTTAGGCTGAAGCTACCATATTGAGGGGTCCACATGAGGATCTGGAGAGCTACCTGGAAGCTGTGGATCTGCTGAAAGGCATTGTTCGCTTCTTTTCCTCAAACAAGAACTTTAAGAGCAGCGAAGGAGTTCTGAATCATGTCAACAATTTGTTATCCAAGTCTGCTCTGAAGATTGAGGAGGAATTCAGGCAGCTGATGAGTACATACAGGTAGAATTTGCATTGTACATCCATTCCTGAACCCTGATCACGTTGATTCCTTATATATTGCTAGTGGCATAGTTGCTGTATTTACTGGACCTCTCCCAACGATAAGTATTAATTCTTCTAATAACTTTTTTTAATATGTATTGTTGTATCTGTTCTTTCAGCAAACCTATTGAGCCTGATCGCCTATTTGATTGCCTTCCAAAGCCTCAACGGGCATCGAAGGTTGACCCTGAAGCAGATGGAGGAAATTCCACCCACTCTGAGCATCCATCCAAAAGCTTGGAAACTGCTGTTTTCAGGACTCCAACACTAATTCCCCCAAGAATATTACCACTTCTGCATGATATAGCTCAGCAATTGGTTCAGGCTGGAAACCAGCAGTCATGCTATAGAATATATAGGTAGGCCTCGAGCTGTGGGTTTAATATCTGGTTGTTCTGATTACTGCCGTACGAATAATAATCTGATAATATACAAATGGTGCTTATGGAGAACAAGAAGGTCAATGAAAACGAAGAGTAGGTGAGATGTGGGAAATGCATTCATAGCAACTAAATATGCAGGCAATGAGGCATACCTAGTCAGGTTTTGGTCAGTTTGCA
Organism: Bonia amplexicaulis; assembly: GCA_036346245.1. Lineage (NCBI taxonomy): Eukaryota > Viridiplantae > Streptophyta > Magnoliopsida > Poales > Poaceae > Bonia > Bonia amplexicaulis. The sequence continues at coordinate 1,521,741 of CM070768.1, read as the reverse complement.
CCATATAACTAGCAATTGTGGGAGCTGGGAAAATGCCTTACTTAGTAATTTACATTATTTCAAGCATCCTTGAGTTGGAACTATTCATTTAGAGAGCCCATAGCACAGCAGTCAAATGTGGAATGCCTTGCAGTATGGATGATCATTATCTTTCCTTCCCAATTTCAATCACCATCTGTTCTGAATTTTTAACACCAGTGTCTATAAAATTAAGCTCAAATTTGTTCTCTTTCTCCAGAGACGCTCGTGGTTCGGCATTAGAACTGAGCCTTCGGAAACTGGGAGTAGAAAAGCTTAGTAAAGATGATGTACAAAGAATGCAGTGGGAGGCCTTAGAGGCTAAAATTGGAAATTGGACCCAGTTTATGCGAATTGCGGTGAGGATCCTTCTGAGAATATGCTTGTGGTGTACGTGTTTAGACATCAAACTGACAGACTATGCTTCAATCAGGTTAAACTATTACTTGCTGGAGAACGAAGAATTTGTGATCAGGTTTTTGATGGTACCAATTTCAATAAGGATCAATGTTTTGCTGAACTGGCAGGAACTAGTGTTCTAACTCTTCTTAGCTTTGGAGATGCTGTTGCTAAAAGTAAAAGGTCTCCTGAGAAACTGTTTGTGCTTCTAGACATGTATGAAGTTATGCACGAACTTAAATCTGAGGTATGCTAGAAGCATTGTATTCAGCACTGCAACCCAAAGATCATATATAAGCATTACATCATCATATTTTGATCAGTTGTGTAGTAGTTACTGGCCATATAGAAGTTACAATAATAAATATAGCTACTAGCAATTGGCAAATGATGTTTTACTTGGTTCTTCTAGTTGTAGTGTTAGACTTTGCATTTGTTATTGTTGTTATTGTGCTGTCAACCTTAACTACGTCGATTTTGACGACTACAGAAGTTCTACGGTTACCTTTGTTTGAACCTTGTTACCAGGTTGAAGTAATTTTCCAAGGCAGGTTTTGCTCTGAGATGCGGGAGGCTGCATTGGGCTTGACTAAGCGCTTGGCGCAGACTGCCCAAGAAACTTTTGCTGATTTTGAGGAGGCAGTCGAAAAGGATATGTCAAAGACTATCGTCCAAGATGGAACTGTCCATCCTTTAACTAGCTACGTGATTAATTATGTTAAATTCCTATTTGAGTAAGTATTACCCTATTCATCCAGCTATTACATTCTTGGACACACAGAGGATTGTGTGACTTAGATGTTAGCTAATACATGGTTATAATCCCAATGGGTTTTAACTCTTTAACTTCGAGGATGTATGGTTATATTTTCAGATAAATATTTAGAACTCCATCTCCTTTTGCTGGAAGTGTTGAGTTTTCTTTCTTGTGTAGTAGTTAAGTTTACAGGTATCGTCCTGAATTCACCTTTTCTTCCATCCCGCATACACAGATTAGTTATGTTTTTAACACGTTTGATGACTGTAATACCAGTGAATGCTGAGGTAAATCCAGAATTTTGAGAAGCCTGTGGCCTGTGGTGTCCATCTTTTTTTAATCTTCACCCAAGTTTTTAGCTTCTACACTTTTTTTTTTGCACTTAGCAATCCCAAAAAGTTTTGGGGTCTACTGGCACCATAGCTTTGAACCTCTTCCTGCTACTGTCAATGTGTCACAAGTTGTTTTCCACCATGTCTGCACACCACATGTGTTGCTTTTTTTAATAAACTTGAGGTGGCATGTAGTTCTGCTATAAATATTGATTTACTTTTTTTTCTCTTTAAGTGAGGTTTACTTTGTCAATTATCTTTATGCCATCATTTTGCAAATAGCATTCTGACAAATATTTGTGTCTGACTTGAACAGTTATCAGTCAACACTGAAGGTACTATTTCAGGAATTTGAAACTGGCGGTGAGACTGAATCTCAACTTGCAGTTGTTACTATGAAGATAATGCAAGCCCTTCAGAATAACTTAGATGGGAAATCTAAGCAGTATAAGGATCCTGCATTGACTTACATATTTCTTATGAACAACATTCACTATATGGTTAGGTCTGTTCGCAGGTATGTTACATTTTGTGCGTCAGGTCCACATACTCGTTTGTTCTGGCAGTGTGCCCGTTCAATTTTTTTTTCTCACCTCAGATCAGAAGCAAAGGATATACTTGGTGATGACTGGATTCAAAGGCATCGTAGGATTGTACAGCAAAATGCCAATCAGTATAGAAGGGTAGCTTGGGCAAAGGTCAGTGCATCGACTAAATCTTCAGTAGTTTGAGGTGTTGTGTTTCTTTTCTGTATTACAATGTTAAGATTGTTGGTTGTTTTGCCCTGAGTAGGCTGTTATATTTTGTTCTTCAGCACAGTGGTTATTGTATAAATATTGAAGTTAGGTTTTTATTTGTACTTCTAGTTCGAAGAAATTAGAGATGTACATATTCCATCATGAATTTAACACAATTTGTAAAGTAAAGCTTGTGAAGTGATGAACCGCAGAAGACATAGATTTAGCTGCGCATTGCCCCTTGCCTTGCAAAGGTTTACTTTCTTGTCCTGTAGATTAGATAGTTCCAAGATTTTTTTCCTCTTGAATTTACATTATTGAAAATAGTGAATGACAATTGCTTCCTGTTATAACTACTCTGCTTCTATATTTTAGATTCTCCAGACACTCTCCGTTCAAGGTGCGGGTAGCACTGGTCCATCAGCACCAGGCGATCTTAGCAGCAGTGGAGTTTCAAGAGCTATGATCAAAGAACGGTCTGTACCATGGCAGATTGTTTTCTTCATTGTTTTGAACAAATAACTAATAACAGAGGTCACAAAACTGTATGATCTTCCCTTGCCAGGTTTAAGTCCTTCAATATGCAATTCGAAGAGCTTCATGCAAAGCAATCTCAATGGACTATACCCGATCAAGAATTGCGTGAATCTCTGCGGCTTGCTGTAGCTGAAGTTCTCTTGCCGGCCTATCGGTCTTTTGTTAAACGTTTTGGGTATGTTAATTAGCTTTTTTCTTGATCTTCTTAGGCTCTCCACCCAATTCCCCCACTCAGTTAATTGGTTACTGTAGATAATAAAATTATATCATAGTTACGTTTTAACCCAAAACCTTAATCTCATAATAAAAATTTGAATGTTACAATGCGTTCACCTCCATCCATTTTTCCGTCTACTCCATTTAGTGGTTGAATAGCTGACAAATGGCCAAATGGGGGGCCCAATCGGCATTGGCTCCATGTCTTTTCCCCCTTATTTTATGTATATCAACTGGTGATGGTACAATGGTGGTACACAAAACGGCAGTTGCATTGGTGCCCATTGCAATTCTTCATGCTGCTCCTGTTTTTATTGTATGACACTACTACTTCAACTTTCAGGAATCTTGTTGAGCATGGAAAGAATCCACATAAGTACATCAGGTACACCCCAGAAGTGTTGGATCAGTTTCTGGGTGAGTTCTTTGAAGGACAACAATTTGGTGAACAAAAGCGGTGAGCACTGAGAAACAGTAAAATGGGATGAGGACTGCTAATAAGTTTATAGCATATCTTTCGCAGAGATTTCTACAGAAGCAACTAATTTACACCATCACGTATATGGAACCCAACTACTTATATAGCGTACTGTGACTCCTTTATAGAGCTTCTCTGACAAGATCTCACGTTCCTTCATTATTTGACTGGTTAGCCTTCATGTTTACGGCTGAGAGGGCATTAATTCACATAAGCAATCTCAGGATTTTGTTTCTCAATTTGTCTTTGTTATATCATTTGCTGGTATTCATAATCTGCAGATCCATTTTTGTGTAACCTTATTTATGCTGTAGATCTTCATGTTTGGTTGCTTTTCTTGGCAACATGTTGCAATGAGTTGCTTTAATTGGCTATATTGATTATAGACAAATTGATCGAATTGGTCTCTTCAGCATGCAAGTGGTGTATGGTTTTAGACAGTTCATCTAGTTTGCCCGGACACACGAATACGGATATGTGATACGCCATTTCTCCAAAAACATCTATGCAGTGATACGTGTTCGTGTGTGTATGTCTATATATATGAAGCTTTGTCTGTACTTCTAGGAATATATATTCCCACTTTCAATATACCACTGAAACAAACACATTATATTTATCCATCACTTTTGGTATGCTTAAATATTAATTCTAAGATACTCTAATACGATTTGATTGCAGAATTTCATGGGAGTTCTTTATTTTAGCTATATACCCTTTTTCATATATAAAAGGAGTATATACACAAATTATGCTATAAAAAGTGGATTTTAATGAAAATTTTCATGTAACTTACTTTAGAGCATCTTATAATCATCATTAGAGTATAATCAAAATAATAAAGAGGTAAAATAACATCATTTAGGCGGTATATAACAAGTAGTAGTACGTACTAGTAAGAATATATAGTCATTTTTGTGTGTATGTATATAAGTACTATTCAGTAGCTATGCGTAAACTAAGCACGTGACCTCGATAAACTCAATTAGTCAATCGCTCCACCATTCTACTCCGTTACTAGCAAAGCAGTAGTGTTTGTTATTTATAGTAAATTTACTATCATATGCACATCAAATTATCATCTGTAATTCATGAAATTACTTACAGTTCTTAGTGTGTTAGACCCGTGCCCCCTTTTCCCTTTGCAAGCAGTACCACGTGTTGTTTTTTCTGAGATTTACTGAGGTTGTTAGTTATCAAAAAGTTAAATCTTCCTAACATAAAGTTATCATCTATAATTTATTAAGTTACTTGTATTTGGCAAAATTACTATCTCATGTATAAAAGTTATAATATAAAATTTATGAAGTTACATACAATTGAAAAAGTTACTATCTATAATTCATTAGGTTACTGGCTCATACATAAAAAATGTTTGACATAACTGGTGATAATAACTTAATGTTTCACGAATAGTAACTTGATGAGGGAATGCTAATAACGTTTTGCAAATTGAAAATCTCGGAATTATTGCCAGAACGGTGTTTCTATAACCGCACCAATTGAGTTACACATGAACCGTACTAGGAAGCCAGGTTGTACATGCGGCTAGTAACATGTGTGTAGCATGCGCACGCGCTCATTAGCGCAACTACACACACATACTATTATGCGCGCAGGTGTAGAATATGCGCCAGAAAGTTACTGCCGTGTGTGAGCGAAGTTACTGTCAAATACATGTAGAGTCATTGTTTGTTGTAACACTACATAACTAGTAGTAAATGTACATGTATTTAATAGTAACTTCACTCACACACGATAGTAACTTTCCAGCGAGCATAATGTGTGCAAGTGCAGAATAGTGCAGCCGTGTGTGTATAAATTCAAGTATATATATAAGTATAATTAACTAGGACGCTATGGTGCTAGGCACCATGGTCTAAAATAGATATTTTCTCTATGTACCATGTGCTAAAAATTTAAAATTTTAAGGATATCGAGTTTAACTAGTTTACTAACTAGTTTGTTTGAACTGAAATTCAAATTGTAGTTGCTTTTTTATGATAGTTTGATTGTAGGTATGTGTTGATTATATATATATATATATATATATATATATATATATATATATATATATATATATATATATATATATATATATATATATATATATATATATATATATATATATATATATCAATAAAAGCATGTGATTTAAATTCGTTTAAAACTTTGAATTCAAGTATATTTTTTCAAAGGTATATGGATCGTTTGAATTGTTATAGATAGGTATTTATCCTAAAACTGATATTTTCAAAAAGAGTTAATTCGTTATATGCCACTGAATAATGCATGTTGTGGTTAAGGACCAAACAGTATAGATGGTAGTGGAGAGTTAGATGAGCAATGCTTGGTCTCTCCCCATGGCCTGGATGTCTTTATATATTCATATGGGGAGTATTTTACAAACATGTCCTTACACCCAAGTGCACTTCTCAAGGGTATATATGGCATTACACATGTCTCACTTTGGGCTTTATAACCTTCTAACAGACTTGCTGGGCTTAGGTGGGGGCCACCCCTACAACAACGCCCATTTCTACAAAATGTCATTAAAAATACTCTCTCTATCATATACCACTAAATAGCACCAAAATTCTATTATATACCATTGCCATCAGTTAGGGAACATTTGCCCCTGGAAAATACTATTTTGCCCTTAGTTAAAATTTGTATCCATGATAACAATTAAATATAGAGCAAATTAGCATAGCCAAAAATATTGAAATTTTTTGAGTGGATCGTCGGGGCAGTGTACAACTCAAATATAAAATTTCATGAGCTGACTCTTCCATTTGTTCAATTTTTAAAATTCAAACCCAAAATCAGCCTATTTGACCTATTTTTTAAACTGGGATAAATTCACTGTACAAAAATGAAAAAAACATTTCTCAGGAGTTATGTGACATCTTAGGAGCATGTGAGAATTATTTCAGAAGTTTTAGACCTCATTTAGTCTCTATTTGTAAATAGTAGCCTTTATTAACATTTATATTAAAAAACTGAAAATTTTCTTTTAACAGTACCTTGAAATATCTTCCTAGCTCTCTGACATATTGAACAACACTCCTGTGAATTTTCATAACTGTTTAAGGTTGTTTGCTATTTTAAATAAATTAGATCTTCGATCTTTATTATGGGCATTTTGGTCTTTTTTTTAGAGTATAATAGTCAGCCCTAACAGTCAACTAACGACAGTGGCATATAATAGAATTTTAGTGCTATTTAGTGGCATATAATAGATAGAGTGTTTTTCAATGGCATTTTGTAGAACTAGATATTATTCAGTGGCATATAATGAATTAACTTTTGAAAAAATATACCCTAATTTGGGTTGAATTCGCGCATTTGAAATCATGGTGCTCTATTTCAGCGTTATATATATATATATATATATATATATATATATATATATATATATATATATATATATATAGGAACTTACTATGTTGATGACCTCCTCGTTGCCCTTCTCGTGTTACATCTGTTGGCGGATGTCATCGTTATGCTCATTGAGATTGTCAATCTGTGCCTCCAATTTTAAGATTTGGTTGCACAATGTATCCATGTACGTCACAACATGGTATTCATGGGCGGATCGATCCAGCTGACAAAGTTGTATTTCGCCATCTGTTGGAAAGGAGGGTTAACATAGAAGCTCTATTAGCAATAATAGAAAATAAACTATTGACTAACTGTACCCTAGAGTGTGGGCATCGAAAGAAACATCGTCCACCTTCGAACTGCCCGTCCAAGACCTACACGACCGCGTCCTCTCTGTGTTTGCATTGCGGCCATACCGATTGAGCACACTTGTTTGGCATCAAGCGATAGTTAGGGCCGAAGTCCACCCTCATTTCAAGGGGAATGTCTTACTTCAACGACCGCGGTTAGACTGGCCCCTCGCCATTCGCCATGGTATGTGCGATGAGTACAATGCCAAGCTCACAACGAAGGGTAAATGGCCACGATCCATGCAGTAGTTCGAGCCATTCCGTAGCAACCCCCTGCTGGCTATATTGTTCCTTTATGCGTATACATGTATTCTGGCATTAGTCGGATGCTTCCATCACAGTGTACCGTAGTAGTATCGATGTTTACTTAAGCAATTACCAGAAGTACTATGCCATATAACCACATTGTATGCACGTCGGTTCAGGGACTTCAATATATTACATGTTACTTGTCTCCCAACTTATCTTTGGTCGAAACATTTCATCACTCTTCTATCTTGGTGTATTTGTATTGTAATTTTCATCCAAGAATTTTGAAACGTGACAACGAAATTGGTACTCAAGCTCTACTATATTTATTTATAAATTAAGACTACAAACACTAACTTTTTTGCCACATGACAATAACTAACTAGCTAAAATATTCTATACTACTTTATAGTCTTACAACACCATCAGCAGACGTTGTTCAATCTCACTTTGAATAAAAAAAAATAGATTCTAGGATCTAGTCACCGAACGGTTGGGCGATATGAGGTTCCGTTGCCCAACGGTTGGGCGACATCACCTGTCGCGTGACCGTTGGGTGACTATATCTCTGTCGTTCAACTGTATAGCTACTTCCTGCAATCGCTTGGCCGTTAGGTGACGGTCCGGTCGTCCCACGGTTGGGCTACAGTTAGTTACTTTTTTGTATTTTGAATAAAAATATTATTTTAAAAAATCGTTTGAGGGCCTTATTGTAGTTGATATGTTTTTGACAGTAGTAACTACCGATGAAAACAAAGCTGGGTTGCTTCTGAATAAAGTGATTTTCGGTGAAGCATAGCTTTTAGTGTGTACTAGACCGATGTTGGTGTCTGGCCCTGTTTTTTGTGTTGTGATTTATGATTTTTAGTTATAATTTTTCGCTGTTGGCAGAAAAGAGTATGGAGACATAAAGACTTGCATGCGATTTTTACCGATATAAATAAAGTCACTGAAGTGTGTACTAAATTGATCTGTAGACCTGCCTTAGAAAGACATTTCGTTTAAAAAATAGTTACGATAGGAAAACAGATTTTAAAACCTGAAAAGAAGAGTCCACCTTGTTTTCATGCAATGAGCATTACTACTGCGAATAGTGTCTATATTACCATACTCGATTAATTGCCACAGCCGTTGTCAGAACTTTGTGGGTAATGTCAGGTTAGGTTTGTTAATCGTTGCCTAGCCGTTAAAGCCGGCACTCTAAAATTGTTTGGTTTGACACTTGCTTGTTGTGCTTTTTGATAACTGTTGCTTGCTTGTTAGTGCTGCCACCTAAAAGTTCTGTTGGCACCACCTGAGATCCTCCAACAATTGGGAGGAGCCGGCGTTACATAGATATATAGGTATGTTCTTTTCAGTTTTTAAAAGCTATTTTTTAATTTTTTATAGTAACTAGCTTTTAAATGTAGTATTTTTTTAAGATAGAATCTACTAGTTAATTGTAGTATATACTTTACTGACTCTATTTATATCGATAAAAATCGCACATGAGTTTCTGTTACTCTGTAATCTCTGGAGCATTAGATCATTATCTATTTCGTTGAGTTTAGAAGGCACAAATCGTGGCCTTCGTTTAAGTTATAATGTAGCCTAGGCCTAAAACAATTTCTTACCCATAATCTAGAGCATTGGACCATCATCCATTTCGTTGGGTCGGAAGGCATGCTCAAATAGTGGCCTTTGTTTATTTTTTACTCCCTGTAATGTAGCCTAGGCCTAAGAATTTTAATCTCTTAACGCATAACAGCGAGATGACCGGGGTCATTGCATCATCCTTGCATCATGGTGTATAGCTGAACACCTCCCTATAGTTGCTAGTGGTAAAATGTGACGTAGGTCATGGATTATTAAGCACTGATGAATCTGATGAAAAGCATGATGGTGCGGAGGTATTTAAGATCAGGATCTCACTCCTATGAAACTGAAAAAACTCTATTGCATCATGGTGGCCCAGCCTAGAATATGTAACAAGCCAACCAATGCTTGACACGTATCACATATGCAATTTAACATATCGTGATATATTGACAATTCTATTGTGAGCACTATAGTGTTGCTATAGTGCCTGATTTACCACGGTTTGAATCTCCCAAACTGCACATTACTGTGCTCCTCCATCGTGATACAATAGACGGTTCATTCCCAAACTGCATATTAGGTCCCGCTCTATTGGATCAAGATGGTTTATAATCATCGGATGGTTAATTAAATTACACGATAAATTCAATATATCGTAATATATTGACAATTTATCGTGAGCCAGCTTTAGCCGATCTAGACTGTCCATGATTTCATCCGATGGTCATATTACTGTGCTCCTCTGTCTGCAATTTTATATCCCAAACTGCATATTATTGTCTACAAGTCAGAGGAACCGGCTCCTTAAGATCATGGTTGGTAGGTGGTCAATTCAGAGTAGAATCTGCCATGCCTCCAGGTGTGAAAGTTGCTTGGAAAAATCCGGGGCTCGCAGATACGTGATATGTCTGTGGTCACATGGCGGAGGAACGAAACGTTGATGTTACGTTCCTCTTCTTGGAAATATCTGATGCTGGGCTGGGCCTCCTTCTCCTTCGTTCAACTGTGCTGGGGCCTGATGTTGTTGTCGGCCCGTGCTCAGTCGCTCGTCCCATGACAGACGATCCCACGGTGTTTTCGCCATCAGACGATCCCACGGTGTTTTCGTTCAACTGGTTACATATATATACATATATACATATACATACATACATACATACATACATACATACATATATATATATATATATATATATATACATACATACATATACATATACATATATGCATATACATAGGGTATCATTGTAATGGACCATTGTAGAGGTATCATTGTAATAAGACCTTAGAGCCATGTATATATATAGCCTCTGGAAAAAAGAGAGACGGGAGGTTCATTTTTTCATTTTCACACTCATCTTACTAGTCTCCCTATCTATTGTTTGGTCTATAGCCACAACAGTTGGCGCTGTTCGTTGAGTGCGATGAGCAAGCTATGAGCTTGGGAGAAACAATGGCACCCAAGAAAGTGAATGATGGCCAAGCGAAGAGAAGTGTGGCGGCAACGGCCTGAGCCCAACATGCAAGGGCGGTGGTCAAGGGCCCGTGGTAGCGACGCCCGGTCTGCGAGTGGCGGTGCCGGCGTGAGAAGCCGCTCTGGCGGTGCTGCTGCACGACCGTCGGCGACGACGCGCCGGCACATCAAGTGATCCCGGAGCCCACATCGGCACATCAATCGACCCCGATGTCTGTGTCGACACATCAATTGATCCCGACATCCGCGCTAGCACATCAAGCGACCTTGGGCCACGCCATACATCAAGCGACCGGGCCCACACCAAGATGCCTTCGACTCGAGTCGGCCCCATCACCAACCATCACGCCCGCACCAGACACCTAGCAACCTCGACGCCCAACCCGTCATCGCTAATGGCCCCGCCACATGCGCCTTCGCGCTGATAGACCCCGCCGCATTTACATTTTTAGCAATTGAATTGAATTGTGTAGCTAGAATTGTATCTAGTATTAACATTGTTTTGCGGTGACTTAATGAAACCTAGAACATTTAAAGATTAATTGTGTAAAAACCTTTTAATTAAGTTTGTACTTGCTAAAATTTGTAATTTAGCCAAAAGAATTTAAAAACCTCATTCACATCTCTCTAATCGGTTATCATTGATCCTACATCCATATGTAGGTACACCACTGGCTTGTCGCGCGTCACCAAGTCTCTCTCGTTTTGATTCCATCGGACCACGACTTACTCGGATCGACCAAGCCACATGGTGAAACCTATCATTCAAACTTCCCTTCAATATTTCTCGGTTTCATTATGCTATGCTTGAGCTTATCCATTTCACCTGGCATGTTTGATCGTTCTGGATCTTGACTCCTCTATGAGCGTAATCCCGATACTCACCGTTGACCATGATTGACTATAAGCGACGTTGAACATCTAAAGATCAAAAAACCGTTTTCGCGTACAAGTTCTTCATAACTTGAACCACACTAGCTGTAACATGTATAATGTAATACATATGCACTGATCTAGATCAACTCAAATCAATCCATGACTTAATTTTCTAAAATCATAAAATTTGACCAAAGCAAAACCGTAAATTTATAAAATCTAAATTTCCACTTCTTGGTAATGGGAGCAGTTCGTCACAAGAAAACTTTGCGCTTCTCGCTTGGTTCGGGACGGCTCTACATCTGCACAGCGGGCAGGTGCTGTGGTTCGTGAGCCACTGGTAGACGCGCTCCTTGTGGAGCTTGTGCCGGCAACTCCGCGGCGTGCAGCACCTGTCGCCGTCCTCAAAGATCCCCAGGACTGGCCTGTCGGACGTACATCTGCAACCGCAAATCCAACCAGACTGGCCTGTTTCGATGTTGATTGACATCGATCGATGGCTTGAGGATAATCCATATCAATCTATCGATCGATCGATCGATGTGCCGTGGGAAGGGACGATGTGATGGGAGTGGCTCGCCATGGGCTCGATTTGTTTCGCTTCTGTGCTGGTGGCTGGCTCGGTACTCGTCATTGCCATCGCCGAGGCGGTGCTCTGCTTCCGGCGGTGGCGCAACCATCGCAAGGAATCCCTGTCCGTCGAGCAGCAACTGGAGATGGAAGATTAATCTTCTGGACTATTTGGGAAGCTGACTGCAATTTGATTTTGATATCACCTTCTTTTCGAAAAGATTTGGTTTAAAAACCATTCCAATTCATTTACCACTTTTTTTTCTCTTTTACCTTTGAGACAGTAGGGACCAGCACACTGCCACTGGACCTTCATCATCATCCCACAGGCCACAACGCATCACAAATCCTTGTCTCTCTGCATCCTTTTTGCTTTTGCTGTTCCCAACGCCATGTCGACGTTCCTGTCCTTGTACCACCACCAAAAGAACGTTCCTGGCCAAAAACATATACATATACATATATACATATATGCATATGTATGGTTTCATACATACATATATACATACATACATACATACATATATACATACATACATACATACATACATACATACATACATACATACATATATATATATATACATACATACATACATACATATACATATACATATATGCATATACATATGTATATACTAGCTGAATACCCGTGCGTTGCTACGGATTTAAAAAAAATTAGAATATATTTGTATACATGTTCTAAAATTTTTATCACCTATTAGTTTCAAACATATAGTATAATAAAATTTTAAAATCCATAGCAACGAGCATTCAGCTAGTACAAGATTAAGCACTGGATGAAAAATACAGCATGTACTCTATAATGCAGTCTAGATGAAATCCACCTTGACCACTAAATCATGGAAAGAAAGATATTTTGATGGGAAGGTGGGAAAATTCGTCGCATGTCTTTTGGAGCCACATGTTAGCGCTGCCTTTTGTGAGAAGGGGTGGGAGAGGCCGGACCAACCACCAACGCCTTCTTTTATAATAGTAAAGATATAGTGTTGCATTGATATGCCCCGTTAACAGGTCTGCTCATTTTTATCTAACTACTAACTGAATGTCCGTGCGTTGCTACGGATTTTAAAAAATTTTAAAATATATTTGTATGCATGTTCTAAAAATTTTTACCACCCGTTAGTTTCAGAACATATAGTATGATAAAATTTTAAAATCCGTAGCAACGAGTATTCAGCTAGTACAAGATTAAGCACTGGATGAAAAATACAGCATGTACTCTACAATGCAGTCTAGATGAAATCTACCTTAACCTCTAAATCATGGAAAGAAAGATATTTTGATGGGAAGGTGGAAAGATTCGACGCAGGTCTTTTAGAGCCATATTCAGCGCTGCCTTTTATGAGAAGGGGTGAAAAAGGCTGGACCAACCACCAACTCCTTCTTTTATAATAGTAAAGATACATATGCATATATATATGTATATACATATATATATATATATATATATATATATATATATATATATATATATATATATATATATATATACATGTATATATTATATATGTATATATACACACATGTATATATACATATATACATGTATACGTATACATATATGTATACACACAGAACCTGAACTTAAAATTTTATATATAGTTCAAGTAAGCTTAGAAATACATATAGAAATTTTCTCAATTTTTGTGACTTTTTTAGTTATAGTGCACCGTGAGTGCACAACAAACTTAAGTGCATATGATATGTTGTATATATATACATATATATGTATACATATATATATATATATATATATATATATACATATGTATATGTATATAGAAGCTAAGAAGCTAGAAATAACCGAAATTAGAAAATTAGAAGCTAGAAACTTAAGCTTAGATGAGCCGAGCCTAAGAAAGAAGAACAGAAGCATGGTTGATTTTTCAGTAGATGCTGACTGAAAAGAAGACTGAAAGTAGAATCGGATTCTACGCAAAGGAAAGAGCACTACAATTTAATTGCCACCCTCATCGATCGACCAGGATTCCCGGTTCCACTTTCGCTCAACAATAAAGCCACTTTTGCTCTAGCTAGCGAACAAAAGTGCAGCGAGCCAGCGAGTGCACTGAAAAGTCCGAAGCCCTGAAAGCCAAGCCCTGAAATGCGTTCAGACGTGTCCAAATAGGCTTTCCTACAATCTGTTGCCGTGGCTCTGTCTATGCACTGCAGCGCTACAAAGAGAGCAGCTTTCAGAGTCCATGGTACGTGTCCTCTGCTTCTGCGTGCTGACCTCGTCCTCGATCGGCTATGCCTAGGATTTGGCCGGCGTCTCGGGATTACTTACTAGCACTCCTTACCAACATGGCTCTATTCTTTTAGGGTTATCTCTTTTGGTTTTTAGTTTTTAATTTTTTTAAAGTCTAAATATATAGAATGACTTTTTGAAGTGGATTTTTAAACGATTTTTTGAGATCAAAACTGTATAGCCATTCGTATCGACATCTCTATCGTCTGATATCGTCTTAATAACACAAATAAAAACCATCCATGTAACCAAGCCAAAAAATATGAGCTGTGTGCCAACAGAAAAGGGCCTATACTGCTGTAACATGCAGGAGTAGGGATGCAAACGGATTAGATTCGGACGGATATTGTTGTGACCATATCCTAACCTATTTTTTTTCTTCGGATTCGGTACCAATCGGATTCGGTGCCGGATCGGTCGGGATTAACCCGAGCCGTTTGCACCCCTACTTGTTTGTAAGGAATGCATGCAGTACAACAAATGGAGTAGGAGGACGTACTGTCAAGAACTTGATGTTACTACTTAATAGCTGATGTGGAAGAGTTTATTTTACCATTGCAAAAGAAAATGAAACGTCAAATAGTAGCACTAACCTGAAATCAAACTTCAAGACGTATCGGATTCGGACGGATATTGCTATTACCATATCCTAACCCATATTTTTCTCCAAATTCGGTACCAATCAGATTCGGTGCCGAATCGGTCGGGATTAACCCGACCGTTTGCATCCCTATGCAGGAGGTATGCATCCATCCATATCATAGCCTGCCGAACAACATACATGGAAGCTGCTTATAGAATCCTACTGCTACACTAACCCTTAAAAGTCACGTTTGTTATCAGATTATCAATCGGAAAAGACAACAAGTGGAAGTTAATCTTACCAAATAACATGCCAGAGGTATGCATGGACTCGATAATTTTTAGTTAAAATTATATCTTACCGGCCATTAGTTTTTTTAGTCATTCAATTTTGAAAATAAAATAAAAAATATTATTATATCTTCACAAACAATATAAAAAAATAAAAAAATTGGAAAAAACAAAAAAAAGAAATCCGTATTTTAAGTGGCTTTTGTCTTCTGAGCTAAAAACCGAAACCACTTAAAGCGGGCTAAGGACGATACAATGGACGTATGGCTTCTTGGCCGATGCTGTTAACAATAAAATTTACTAAAAATTAGTTAACGATAAGATTGTTGTTGAATAATACAGGTAACTCGTGCATTCCGTGTGGATGCACGGGGTACGACCCGTGACCATAGACAAGAAATTGTTGCATGAGACGTTACTAGTAAGAGCATCGTGGACTCGTTGACCTGCCACTAATCTAAAGACTCAGTCAACTGCAGCCCAGGAAAACCAAAACCGCGTGTCCCAATGGTTCGTAATCTTGGAAATAAGTTTATGTTTAAAAGTTCTATTGCTTTTAACAGAAATAATACTATATTAGCTATTGTCATTTTTTAGGTATTTAATTAAAAAACATAAATAAAAATAGTAAAAATAAAAACACTGTTATATCTCTATAAATAATATAAAATAATAAAAAAAGAAAAATAAACTGTTTAGAACAAAGCCTAAGACGGTTCATCATCATAATTTTCTTCTACTACTCCACGAGTTAGCTTCATGGAGGAACATTAATTACTTCTTGTTCCGTTACGTTACTCCGCAAATTACTCGATGCATGCATAGGCATATGTAGTGCACATCTGGCAGGTTAAAGACTAAATTTATAAAAATAGATGTTTAAAGTTATTTTTTTAAAAAAATTACTATAGTGCTATTTGCATAAACAATTCTTAAAACAGCTAAACCGGAAGCTGAATCAGGCTATGTTCTTTTCAGCTTCTAAAAGCTGCTTTTCGGCTTTTCTACAGTAACTAACTTTTAAACAGAGTATTTTTTCAAGATAAGGTCTATTAGTTAATTATAATACATACTTTACTGACTTCATTTATATCGGCAAAAACCGCATGTGAGTTTCTGTTACTCTGTAATCTCTCGTACAAACAGCTTAAAAGTCACAAACCGTAGCCAAAAACCACAAGCCACAGCCAAAAAAGAACAGGCTCTGAATCAAATGCCCAGCTTTGGACACAATTTTTAGAAACTGCTTCAGTATAATTAATCGGCTTTTGGCAACGGCTTTTGGCATACTCTCGTCACATTCTACATCTTTATTCCATCCATCGCGCTACGCACCAATTCCGCTTTTAATCCTTCCGGCCGGGCGGCTCAACCATCGATCTCGCAAGTGGTGTGCGCGCGCGGTAGGCTGCTCAGTATTCCTAGCTTATATTAGTTGACCGGGGCCAGTACAGTACGATGCCTCAGTAGTTACGCACAAACTTAAAATGAAAACTCACCAAAAAAAAAAAAGCTAAATTACCAAGTACTAAGGTCTAAACGATCGATCACCTAAAAGCTAAGCATAAACCATCTACGCCTGGCCTTCTGTCTATAGTCACATTGGAGTTGATAACCTGATAGCACCACAGGGAGCTGCCAAAACTACCCGAGATCTATAGTTCCTGTGGGGCCAACCCCTTGCACCGGTAGGATTAGCTAGCCACGGCCTCAGAGTAAATCTAATAGCATAGTATTGTATATCTAAAAGAATATACCATTATTTCTTCCTCTTTGCGATTAATAAGGGACATGATAAGAAACTCATATCATATCTTATTCATGTATATAAACTCTTAATAGGGTATGAGATAAGAACATTTACTTATTTTTTACTCACTAACGTGCAAATAGAAATCAGAAAGAGATTGGTGATAGGGGCTGGTTCTTTGTTACCTTCTGTTGGACGTTAGGAAGTCCTTCTGATGTTGTCCATCTATAGGCTGTGATCGTTTCGACTTCAGCTTCTGGTTTCTAACTTATTTTTTACTATTCACCAATTCTTGCATGTTTTTATAGACATCGCTAACTATTGTGGCATTAGCCACAACAGTGGGTGGTGGCTGCCCTTCCTTCACAAGAGACATAGAAAAGGGAGAAAGCTGGAGATTGCTAGTGGTGGGAGAGAGAGAGTTGGTGAGTAAAAAAAATGAATGAATGTCCTTGCCTTGTATTCTCTTGTGTGTTTTTAATTAAAATCGTCCATGAAACTATAAGAAATGGTTTTTATTTACAACTGTCTATATTTTGTGCTTTGTCGTGTGAACTACAGAAGCTACTGAGACGAGAGACAAATTCAAGGCAAAATTTTTATAAAAGTCCCTAAACAAGAGATTCCCAGATCTTATTCTTATGGGCTTCATATGCTTTTTCTTCGACTTTTGTAGTTGGAGGATTAGCCGCTAAGTTCTCGAATACCGTGAAGATTGTCCTTACTCTCTGCACTTCCTCTTCCAGCCTGGGCAAATCATTAGTACGATCCACAATCTCATAGAGGATGCCATGATAAGATTCCTCAGAATTGACCGCTTCTGCTTGATCGGTAATGTTATCCATGTGTCTCACCACTGCCACAAGAGTTTCTTCCGCTTTGTGTACATTGCAGAGAAGAATGAGGCTGAGGGCGGTTTCCCTTTGCTGAGCGGCAACGAGACACCTCCGTCGATGATGGATGATGAGGTCCAGCTGACGGATGGAAGCGAGTCGAGGAAAGAGAGCAGGGCGTGAGCATAGGAGCTGCTCCAGATGTAAATTGTTGGTCGTCTATGTAACATTACGGCCGAACAACTCATGATGGATAGATGAGAGGAAAGAGATCAAAAGAATATTAGATGCCATTATTGAAAATTTTGGTGAAGAAGATGAGAGGTTAGTTTAGAAGGGCTGGAATAGGACGCGCATATTTAAGCGTTATCACAGACGGTTCGTATACCAAACCATCTCTGATATTAATATCATAGATAGTTCGTATAACAAACCGTCTCTGGTATGTACCTCATCAGAGACAATTTGTTATACGAACCGTCTCTGATATTGATTATCACAAACAATTTGTATAACAAATCGTCTCTAATAATGACACATCACCGATCCGTAGCATATCCCCTAGGATTTCGATCTCACCCGTCCATTCTCTCCACATCGAATGGCAGGCACCGGTTCCTCCCACCGCTCGGCCCTTATTAATTACTCCTCATCTACATTCCCACAGGCAGTCACGCAAGTTCATCCACTATATAAGACTGCAGAACACACTCTTATCATAAGTGTCGTAAAGAGTGTCTTCTACAGTCTCACCGTCGTACCATGAAGGTGGCGCTACCACCGCATCTCCATTGCCGGTGATATCCAGCCGTCATACGATGCCTTCCCCTCTCTTCCTTGATGGCAGGCGTCAAGGAAATCGCACGCTGCATCCAGCTTGTTCCTCGACGACGCCGACTACCGCCGTGAGTTAGCGGCTCCATTGTAATACCACGGTAGACTGTACAGCACACTCTTGTCATAAGTGTTGTAAGAGTGTCTTGTGTAGTCTCACCATCGTGCCACAAAGATGACTCTACCACCGCCTCTCTATTACCGGTGATATCCGGCCTCCATCCGATGCATCTGTGATACTCGACAATCACAGATGGTTGGTAATTAGAACCGTCTATGATGTGTGAGTAATACATATAGTTTGTGGATCGAGTCATATGTGATAGTTTTCTTCACAGACGGTTCTAGTTACAAACCTCTGTGTTGTTTTTTTATCACAGGTGGCTTTACAAACCGTGTGTGATAATCTCTGATTATCACTGACACATAAATACAGGTGGTTCAGAAAACCGTCTGTGATGATAGTTTTAAACCGTCTGTAATGATTCTTTTTATAGTAGTGAAAATTTCATGTACATATACCAACCACATGGAGACCCTGTTTGGAACCTACAATTTCCGTAGGAATTTCAAGGGAATAATAAGCCAGGTATGATTTGTAGGCAGCTGGTCATGGATCCGTAGTTATCTCCCAGTCCAGGAAGAGAACTATCCTCACCAAACGAGAAGAGACACGTTGCCGGAAGCAGAAGCCCCCAACATGGAAGCTTCTCCCCCACATGATCTCAACATGACAAACAACGAGCCACACCATCACCCCTTCACCTCTCTCTCACTCTCCCCTACTCACATACAGTGAAGTTTGTATCGGCAAAATTTCGCTGATAACGGCCGATAATCGGTTTTATCGGTGGAAACCCATAAAATTTTATATCAAACGAAAAATTTTAGATTGAACAAAATTTATCCAAATTTTTTAAAAAAAAATTCAAAAACTTAAAAAAAGTAAGCAAGGGGAGGGGAGACTATGAATTGTCAGTCCGATAAAGATTTCCCTGCTCACATACACACTTCTCTCTCCTCTCAAGGGGAGAGGAGACTACGAATTGACCCGTAAGCCCAATTTATACTCGGCTTCCCAAACGCCACCACCCACACCAACTCCTTCCTCTCAAAGAACCACCGAGAAGAGCAGATCGAAAGTCCCAAGAACCCATCGAACACACCAGCAAATAAGCAAATCAAGCAACCAACCAGCCAAGCAGTCAGCCATGAGCAAGGACTGCGGCAACCACGGCGACGACGACCTTCGCCAGGCGTGCCGGCGCCTGCTGGCCATCCTCCTGGGCCTGGCCATCATCGTCGCCATCATCGCGCTCATCGTCTACCTCGTGCTCCGCCCCACGCACCCGCGCTTCTTCCTCCAGGACGCCTCGCTCCGCCAGCTCGACCTCTCCAACTCCTCGGGCCACCTCTCCACCTCCATCCAGATCACCGTCGCCTCCCGCAACCCCAACGACCGCGTCGGCATCTACTACGACCGCCTCGACGTCTACGCCTCCTACAAGTACCAGCAGATCACCGTCGCCGCCTCCCTCCCGCCGGTCTACCAGGGCCACGGCGACGTCGACGTGTGGTCGCCGGTGCTCGACGGGCCCAACGTGCCGTTCGCGCCCTACCTCACCGACGCGCTCTCGCAGGACTGCCAGGCCGGCTACCTCATCCTCCAGGTCAAGATCGACGGCCGCGTAAGGTGGAAGGTCGGCAGCTGGATCTCCGGCCGCTACCACCTCTTCGTCACATGCCCGGTCTTCCTCGTCACCAACGGCGGCAACGGCCCGCCGGGCGCCAACGGCTTCAGGTTCCAGACCACCACCTACTGCCACGTCGAGGTCTAGGTCGGCCGGCGAGGTAGGTTCTTGGGTGTCCATAGTGAAAAGAGAGGCAGATCGGTGGTAATAATAGCACTATTATGTGGGGTTATAAATGTAAAGGAGGGCTAATTTACTTAAGAGTTAATACGATGGTTATATGCTGCCTTCATTAGCTGATTACTACCTATTACAAAAGCTTAAGTGTTAATAAGCCCTTTTTTTGTGCCACAATTAAGAGGAAAAATTGTTCTTTTTTGGTTGGTGAGATTTGGTTTGTTAATTTTCCCCTCCAAATTTCCTTCCTTTCCATGTATGCATGCTTTCTTTTCTCTTTTCTTTCTGGAATAATCTTGGTGATAATTCGTCTGATTATGGGACAGGGGAGTTGTTGGCTTAACTAGATTTTTAGATGGATTTATGTTTGCAACAGGAGGGATTAGTTCGTTTGATTGTGGAACATGGAGCTTAACTAGAATTTTGGAATCATATGTATGTCTGGGTACAATTAGTTTGGTGGCAACCGCCAGATCCGAGCCAGCTCTCAAGGCGTGAGATTTGGTGGAGCTCGGGGAAGTACACATGGGACTCGCGTGTTCGTGGTCCCAAGTCCAAGTAATATAGTCGGTAGTCTCCCTTCACATGAGCTTAAGGTTTTGACTAAAATTTTATTTTACTGTAGCAGTTAATCTTTTTTTTCTTAAAAGCAAGAAAACATAGAAAAATAAAAAAGTTAGATGACAATGAAAAGGAATAAGAAAAAAAAGAAAAGATGAAAAAAGCAAAAATTCTAAAAAAATTAAAATAAAAATCG
This sequence comes from Bonia amplexicaulis, assembly GCA_036346245.1. NCBI lineage: Eukaryota > Viridiplantae > Streptophyta > Magnoliopsida > Poales > Poaceae > Bonia > Bonia amplexicaulis. The sequence continues at coordinate 1,500,599 of CM070768.1, read as the reverse complement.
ACATATTCTAAATGACTTCTAGTTTAAATAAGTAATAGTCGGTAGTTTCTCTCCACATGGGGTTTGATCTTAAGAAACCTTAAACAAGTTAAAAACCACGACTTCTAGCTTAAATAAGTTAAAAATCAGAAAAAGATAAAAAAAACCGTTTAAATCGGTGCTTCAGTTCTGGTCATGTGCCAATTGCCAATGCATGCGCTGGCCTGGCATTCACATATGTGGAAGCATCTAATCCTGGAGAGAAAAAAATATTTTTGAACTTTGACATTGGAATCATTTCAATTCTCTCCCCTAAGCCCATCGTTTAATCAATGAGCGCCGCAGTTTGTAGAGGCTTTGTGGAAACACTGAAGCACTTTTTTTTCTGAAGTTTTCACAAAAGCATTGCACGATGGATGCCGAGCTGGTGGCCTCCGTGTGGGTGTGGCCCATGTGTCCTGCAAAATGATAAGGTTCACTTGCTTTGGGAAAAAAATGTGCCTTTAGGTAGCAATGGACCACTGGGTGAATTAGGGGTGCAAACGGGTCGAGTTAATCCTGACCGATTCGGCACCAAATCCGATTGGTACTGAATCCGATTGGTACCGAATTCGGAGAAAAAATATGGATTAGGATATGGTAACAACAATATCTGTCCGAATCCGATCCGTTTGCACCTCTAGGGTGAATGCAATTAGTCTGTGTGCCTTCAAGATGTGGTATGACAGTGGCGATGATTCGATCCAAGATGCCTTAAAACCTTTCTAGTAACAATGCATCTTCCTGTTCCCAAGAGGTCAGAACTGTTGGGCACATGGATTAGTAAAACTCAGGTGGTGACTTCTTTCTATGAGTATTTTGCTTAACAAGATCTGTAGATAGCTTAAAAAAACCATAGCTTTTAGCTTTTTTTGGTAAGCTTGTAGTTATAATTGTGCTGTAGTGATTGCTAGCCTTTTTTAAATCAAAAAACAAAAAATAATAAAAAAAAATACCATTTTATCTTTTAGGATAATACAAATAAATAAAAAAATAAAAATAAAAATGATTTTTGATCTGCTCGATTGAGCTGAAAAGCTGTACTTTATGACTGAAATTATATTGTAGCTGAAGGTAATTTATTTGGTGTAATTAAATTTAAAAAAAAAAATAGAAAAACATGCTAGCTCATCATAGACAAACGCAAATGAATATGAAAAAAAAAGAATCGGTAAAAAAGCTAAAAATTTAAAAAAAATCAAATTTATAAATAAAAAAATAAATTAGAAATCAGAAGCTGAAGTGAGCCGGAACCTTAATTCGCTTGCTTGCTCTGGTTGCATTGCCTACCGGCACAGCTAGAGTGGTGAAGCGACCCGGAGTCCATCTGTAAAAGCAGTACAGCTTCTGAGTGGATCGACTGTACTGGCCGTGGGGGGTTGCTTGTCTCGTTTTCTTGCTGCATGATGGCTCGGTGCCTTCCCATCCAGGCGCATCCGAAAGCGACTGTTTCCTACTACTCCCCAGCCCGTCGTTTCAGTCGGTTCGGTGCCGCTGATCGATTTGCCACCCTTTGATGATACGAGCCCGTCGTTCAACCCGGCTTTAAATTAATGGTGCCCATTTAGGCTTAAAAATTTAGGTTTATGGTTTTTATACTATAATATATGAAAATGTACTGTAACTGCTGATAGAATTTTTAGTGTAATTAAATTTTAAAAATAAAAAAGTTATATGATCAAGAGCAATGGAAAGGAATAAGAGATAAAAAAGAAAAGGTAAAAAAAGCGTAAAAATAACTAAAAAGCTAAAAAGATGAAATTAAGAAGCTAAAAGCAGAAACTCAAATGAGCAGGCTAAACGGCTTCTGGTGGCTTTCGATTATTAGCTTTATCTAAAATTACACTGTATCAGCGGTTAACTTTTTCTAAACCATTTTTTAAAAAATAAAAAATGTTATATCTTCAAGATAATACAAATAAAAAAAGAAAAAAAACTAATAATACCAAAAGATATAAAAACCTGAAATTAAAAAGCCAGGTACGAAGCCTAACATCAAGCAGGCTGAATCAATCAACCACCTCGCCAACCACGGTAGGTTCATCGCTTGCTTAGGGCCTGTTTGGCTGCGGCTGCGGCTTATAGTTTTTGACTGAAATTTTTGAATTTTGGCTGTTTATGGTACAGATTACGGAGAGACAGATACTCACTTGCGATTTTGGCTGATACAGATGTTGGGTTTTTAACGTGTAGATTGTTTAACTTGTAGACTCCGGCTTGAAAAAATACTCTATTTAAAAGTTAAGTACTGTAACAAAAATCAAAAGTCACCAGCTTCGGAAAAAAATATGTCCTTAATCTATCGTCCTCCTGTACTGCAGTGGCAGTGACGTAGGATAGGAGGGGATATATGCGGCTAGATGATTCATGGTTGTACTCTTGTTCTAGCAACAGTCCAAAGTTGCCGAAACAATAATGCACGAACGAGCGGTGCGTTGATCGTAGAGCAAGAGACGAAAGGTGACAAGAAAATGCTGCGAAAGAAATACAGCATGAGTAGTGCCGGAAGCATCAGGAGCCAACTGGGGTCAGGAGATGCGAAAATGGTCCTTGTTCTTTCTTAGTGTTCCGACCACTTGTATTTCGTTCATGGACCATGTTCATATGGTTATGTACCAGGGACCGATACCGATAATAAGAGAGGATGTGCCATGAGACCGATAACAATAATCAGAGAGGAGCTGAATGATTCTCGAAACATTTTCTTTAAAGCATTCAAAATCTTCACTTGAGTGATTGTAATAGTCACCAAGTTCAGATGACACCAACTAGAAATAAGAGCCAACAAAATCAACAACCTACTAACAGGGTTGATTAGACCGTCGTTGATGGGTTGGTCCCATGGCTACCTGAGACCGGTCACACCGGCAAGCCAGTCTGACCGTAGGTTTTGGGGTTGGCCCAACTGGTCCACCATCTCAAATTACTTCTTACTCGTATCAATCTAAAACATGATGTTTTTCATATCTATTTTCACATATCCTAGCAAATCAATTTAAGTAAGAGATTGGGCTAGAACTCCCATAAACTAGAAATCACATATCTAACTCAAGAATATGCAAAACAAAGTAACAACACAAATAAGAACTTGATTAAGACAAAGCTTTGATCTATTTTAATGGAGCATGATGTCTACATACTCATTAATGATTTCAAGGTGTAGCAAAAGCACCACCCTTTTCTTTCTCACAACCATAGAAGGATATAAGGTGGTAGAACAAAAACTAAACCTTAGAATCATTGAGTCTACCATTTCTATCCTCCCCTCTAAATAACCAACACAATCCTAATAGGTCCAACACATTGAACTTACCGGGAAAGCCCATCAACACTAACACGAGATTTACATACTAACACATGCTTCTCAGTGTTTACCAATCTCAACCCACTAACTCTTTAGTATTTGATCTATTTGTCAATTTTAACTCTCTTTGACCTAAATCACTTCTCCTTTGCGCCACCTAGCACCACAACTTTGATCAAGGTACAAACCTGATATTTAGCTAACTACCAAAATACCATTGACAAAACTTCATGCATCTTTCCTTGTCTTCGTCTTCATTTTCACCTCAAAGCATATCCATATATTTTAACACGCAGTCCGTAGTGTCAAATGACTAGCCATCATATCTTCATGCATTCGGACTCCCCGAACCGCCTCTACGTGCATGGGCCTCATTACTTGGCGTACCACATGCACTAACTTGCCTCTTTACGATCTTTATCTTCTTTGTACTTCTTGTCTGAGCCACATAGCCTCATTCGGACTTATACAACTGCTCGAACCTCAGCTCTCCTGTCTACTCCCGGTCCATTATCGTCGACCACTACGTCCTCCAAGCCATTTGCGCATCAAAAAAACCAATCAACCTTATCAAGCACAAATCCCATACACTTGACTCACATTAGTCAAAACCATACATGATACAATGCAATACACCCCTTCATGGCTACTGACATCAAACCAACTCACTCTGATCTCTGGCCACAGCCACTGGTTTGACTACTTTTCCCACGCTGGTCAAACTGCTCTAGTTAGACCACCAATCATTGGCTGGTCTAATCGACCATTCGGTGTGACCGTATTTTCAATGTCGGTCACACTAGTCAACTCACCCCAGTCCATCCACCAACCATGGTTGGTCGGACCGTATACGACCAACACAAAAAACAACTATCTAGAAAAAAGCAGTCACTAACTAGAAATCGGTCAAATCGTCAGGGTGGTATGACCGCTCTCAAAATCTGGTTACACTGGACCACTGGTCAGACTGCTATTCACAGTTGGTCCGATCGCTACCTCTCAGCAATCCGACCGGTCTCACCAAGAACATTGGGAGCAACTCTGATTTTTTTTTGAAATTATGGCAAAATTCAAATCCAACTTAATAAAATACCAATTGTTCATCACAAATATATATTTGACCTAATACATAGTCTCTCATGTACGTTATTCACATTGAGTTGTTTCTCAGCAAGAGCTAGCACTCACCAGCAGCTTCTTCACAACAAAATCAACCAAACGCCCGGCCAGGAAGCGCATACTGATCACCAATCGAACACCAACATAAATAGATGCTTCTTCTTATTACTAGCTTGATGTCCATGCGTTGCTACGCATTTTAAAAAATTTTAGAATATATTTGTATACATGTTATAAAAAATTTAACCACCCGTTATTTTCAAAACATATAGTATGATAAAATTATAAAATCCGTAGCAACAAGCATTCAGCTAGTATAAGATTAAGCACTGGATGAAAAATACAACATGTACTCTATAATGTAGTCTAGATGAAATTCACCTTGACCACTAAATCATGGAAAGAAAGATATTTTGATGGGAAGGTGGGAAGATTCAGTGCAGGTCTTTTGGGGCTATATGTCAGCGCTGCCTTTTGTGAGAAGAGGTGAAAAAGGCCGAATCAACCACTAACTTTTTTTTTATAATAATAAAGATTCTTTTGACCGTTTATTTGTTCCTTACGGATGGGGCACGCCAGTCCTGATCATTTGTTCCTTATATTCTTTGGTTGAAAATTCTCGTGGCCAGTGTAGTGGTAATGATTTTTGCAGTGAATATCCTCTTGTTGCTTGAAATGAATAAAAGAAAGGTAGGGTGGCCTTCTTCTTTCCCAGTGGATGGGTGGACCGTGGACGTCAACAGCAGCAATGTGACGTGTAAAAAAATTGACCGATGTAAAGAGGCAGACGAGTGTGTCAGCAGCAACAATGTGACGTGTAAATACTTTTAAAGGCTATACGTTTTAATTTTTGAAATAGTACGTTTTGATACTGATTCTGGTGTATTATTTTAGAGAACGAGTTGGTGGTTTTAGACCTATTCTCCTCCAACCGCTCTATTCCTTTAACTTTTCACTATTCCTACTTACCAACTGATCAGAGCAACTCTCTTCTATAACATATTTCTCTATATATTTAATGAGTTCCGTTACAACGTACGGGTACGTAACTAGTCTATTCATAAGTGTGTGTATATATGCACCCATAATTTCACTTAAAATGTTACTTTAAATACATAATCATAACATAAAAATAGTGGTCACTTCAATTATACTTGGTACCAGAATAGATGGAACGATAAATCCTACAAATTCTCAAAATAAAATACCCAATAATGGCCGGTACCAGAATGACTAGAATGGAATGGACCAGTATTGACTAGTATCAAGGCCGGTACATGATAGAGGATTGATTGTACCATTTTGCTTACCGGTGCGGAATGTTCCGACCATTCCAGCCGAAATCGAAATGGAATTTAAAACTTTGGTTTGTATTGCCTTTTGTTGATGGTTGTTGGGATGAAAATAAATAATAAAGACTGAAAGAAATGGTTTTAGAAGGATGAGTGAGCAATAGAAAAAGTGAGTAAGAGATGCGTGTATGATAGGAGTGAGATGAGTGGATGCGTGATGCACCTATGACCTACTTCCTTATCCCCAAAACGAGATAGTAGCTAAAGGAGAGAAGAAATCACTTCGAGAAGCTGGATGTTCATATTTATTTTTCTAAGTAGAAATTAGAAACATAAACCGATACGACAGGGCCATAATAATAGAGGTCATCTCGAACAACAACTCGATGATAAATCTTCTCCTTTATTTCCTTTTCTCGTTGAAAAAGATGTCTTTTAATTTCTTTAGTAATTCAAAAAACTGTAGGACCAAACAAACAATAGAGGGGTGAATGGTGCCATCTAATTTTTTTTTCTAATTGACTCAAGTAACTATAGAGTTACCAAGCAAAAGATCAGTAGAAAAATCCCAAATCAAATAGTTCAAGGAATCAAAAACCGGAAGAGAGCAAACCCTGGAGGTCTGGTTGCTAGGTCAGACTGCTAGGGTCAAGCCGGTCAGACCGGTGGCTGGAGGTCTGACCGCCCCTAAACAGAAACAACCCATCGCGTCTTTCTTTTGGTGCAACTTTAAATTACGAGCCCAAATGTTATAAAATTTTGCACACACTTTGCTTAAAGTCTTAGGAACCTATTTCATCCATGGATTGAAGAAATTCATGACAAAGTTCAGACCTTTTTGAAATTGAAGTAAGATTGCACCAAAACTAGGTAAAATAAGAAAATGGTGGATACAACTTACTTGTAGGTAGAAGATAACTAAGGTGGCTCTAGATATGTTCCTAAATGTCACAACAAACAATAACATAAAATAAATCAAGCCAAAAATTATTCGAATCATGAAATTACTTAGTGAAGCCAAAATCATGCAAAACAATTTCTTCATGAGCTTGCTATTAAAGTGTTTAGATGTGTGGAGATTGATTTTAGATATTATTTCTCTCTCTTGTACATCCTCAGTACAACAAGATCAAGAAGGAGAGAGAAGAGAAACCAACCAAGTTAAGAGCAAATCAATCAACATAAGAGATTCACGGAGATGAATAAATATTGATGTATTGCTACTTGAGGATAAATATTTTACAACTACTCCATATGAAGGATAAGAGAGCATACCACAACACTCAACTTCTCTCAAATCCTAACCCTAACACCTGCGAATACTTAGTCTCAAGAGAGGATGGTTGGATGGTTAACTAAGTCTACATTTCAACCCGTTAAATAGATGGGCTAACTAGCCACATCTAACGCTTAGTGAATACTATCCACTTAGCATAATAGGGAAAACCTGATAACCCCCATATATGGGTTTTAACTCATACACCACACTTATACATGCTTTTCAAAGTGCATAAGTCCGAATCCGTTAAATCCTTAGCCTTGATCCGACTTGACCATCTCAATTTCTCCTTGATCTAAACCGCTCTTCCAAGTGTTGCCTAAGCGCAGTGGTTTTGCTTCAAGATAGTTTTCGGTATTTTGGTCAAACTACTAAAATACCATTTTTTTTTGACCCGACCATCTCCTTCCATTACAAGTAATCGCTATGCTTAACATGCGTAGGTGCACTACTAGCTTGCCACGCGTCGGTAAATCTTTTCCGTTCTGATTTCACAGGACCATGTCTTACTTGTTCCGATCAAGCCACATGGTGTAACCTACTGCTTAAAGTTTTCTTTAATATTTTTCGCTTTTCTCGTTTCATGTTTGAGCTCACCATCTCACCCGATATATTTAATCGTTCTAGGCCTCGGCTCCTATATGAGTGTAACCCTAATCCCGGGCGTTGACCATGATTAACTTCAAGTTTGTATATCCAAAGACAAAGAAATCGTTCCGGGCACAAATGCTTTACAACTTGACCCACGTTAGCAGTAACATATCTCATGAAACCTATATCCACTGACCTAGGTCACTCAAACTCTTCCTACGACTCAAAACCACAAAATTAAAACCCTAGCCGAGAGCCTCCTCGCTCAGTCAGTCTGACGGACCTCACTACTGGTCGATTGCTGACGGCCAGCGGTTTGAACTGCAAATGGACACCGGTTTGACCACCAAGGAAATCCGGTCAGACCGCCCCTTCAACGCCGGTTTGACTGGCTGGTCTGGAACCTTCTAGAAATTTCTGATATAATTTGCATTTCAATTTTCTGACCTTCCTAGATTACAAAGATGCATCACGACATAGATCTTGCCCTCTCATATGGTCCTTCGCGAACAAACAGTCAAGTCACTCCGTGCTGCTTCATCAGTCCAACCGTTGGACCGGAGCGAGATTTTAGTTTCAGTGAGTTGAAGGCCTTGTTTGGATCTTAAACTCGTTTAAGAACCCTACAACCTAAAACCATGTTTGGTAGGAGAGGATAAGACCAACATAGCAAACATTAGTTAGCTCCGCGTTCACGCGTATCAGCGTATGCTCGGTCGCTCACCACTTCACCTTCCTCGCACACGCTCTGTGTGTTGTGTCGGCTGTACGTTACGTCCGACGCGTCTCGATCGACCGCGGGCTCTGCTCCGAATTGAAATGCGCAACCTAGCCAAAATGCTCCAATCACTCGCTACTATCACCTTGAGGGCCTATTTGGCAACAACTGCAGCTTATGATTTTTGATTGAAAATTTGGAATTTTGGCTGTTCATGGTATAGATTACGGAGAGATAGAAACTCACTTGCGATTTTGGATGGTATAGATTGTTATGAATAGCGCTTGTATTCATATGAGGCCAACGGGCCGATATATATACACGAGTACAGGATGGCAAATATGGAAAGAATACATATAAGGAAAGAGTACTTGTATGGAAAGAATCTAAACTATCCTAATACAATGCAACTGCTGATATCTCTATCATATCTCTAACACCCCTCAAACTCATGGTGGATCAACAACACCGAGTTTGAGAGGTAGAAGCCGTCTTTGTTTCTCGTCCGGGCCTTCGTGAAGAAATTCGCTATCCAAGTTCAAGGCACATATCAAGAGCAACCACCGATCATGCAAACAAGACCTCATGAAGGAAGCATCAACACAAATATGCTTGGTGAGTTCATGCTTCACAGATCACGGCACATCGATAGCACCTGTCTCGTCGGACAAGAGAGGAGTCGGTGTTGTGACGAAACACCAAAATCCTCAAGTAACCACCGTAGCTGGTAATCTCTCTTGTCAAGAGAGCCATAGCTCGCAACTCGCCCTCGCACTCGAACGGACACCGCACTGCTTTCTTCGCCTTCCGTGCAATGAGAGAACCACCAAGAAACACACAGTAAGTAGAGATAGACCGACGATCAGAGGGATCGTTGGCCCAAGTAGCATCCGAATAAGCCTGGAGCTATAACGAGCTGGAGGATGGAAAGAAGAGACGGCGAGAGATAGTCCCATGAAGGTATCGCAGAACTCAAGAAGGTGGCTGTAGTAGACCCGAGTGGGAGCGTAAACGAATTGACTCGTAATGTGAACCGGATAAGTGATATCCTGACGAGTAACAAGAAGGTAGACAAGACTCCCAACAAGGTGACGATAGCGAGTCGGATCAGAAAGAGGCTCGCCATCAGAAGGTCGGAGGTGAACATTGAGCTCCATGGGAGTCTCAACAGTACGCTGATCAGTGAGAGAGGCGCGATCAAGAAGATCCTGAATATACTTTTCTTGGGACATAAAGAAACAATCTGGAGTGGAAGTAACCTCAATCCCAAGGAAGTAACGAAGAGGACCAAGATCCGACATAAGGAACTCGCCACTAAGACGAGCCTTGACAAAGGCAATGTACTCGTAATCATCTTCGTAATGATCATATCATCAACATACGTAAGAAGAAGAGTCCCACCACGAGACGGTGTGGACAAAGAGCGCAGGATCATGATCACCGAAAAACCAAAGCGAAGTGACCACAGAGGAGAAGCGCCAAACCAAGCACGAGGGGCTTGCTTAAGGCCATAGAGAGAGCGACGAGGCGACAAACCATGCCCTCAGAATGTAATACCCGGTGGCGGATGCATGTAAACCTCCTCACGTAGCTCGCCATTAAGAAAGGCATTCTTGACATCAAGCTGAGAATGCACCGCTGGCGAATGACGCCACCGAAAGAAGAGTGCGACAAGGGTCATGTGAGCCACGGAGCAAAAGTCTCGTCGTAGTCACGACCATGCTCCCGCCGAAAACCACGGGCAACAAGACGCGCCTTATAGCGCCAAGAGAACCATAGAGCGAGTCTTAATCTTATAGACCCACTTACACATGATGGGACGAGAGTGAGATAGAAAGGAACAAGATCCCAAGTACCAAGACGCTCAAGAGCAAGAATCTCCTCGGCCATGGCATGCCGCCACTCGGGGAGAGTAGCAAGATCCCAGAAGAAACAGGCTCACGAGTAGTCTGCGCCAAAAGGCAAACAGGCAGGGGCCGGCGACTAGCGATCGCGAGAGCGAGCGAGGAGGAGAAGATGACCCATCGGGAAGATGGTGCATCGAAGATGAATCATCGAAGAAGATGGCTCATCCGGAAGAACCTCAATCTGAGGTCGACGAGTGTAGACTAGTGTAGTGGGGAGCCCGAGGAGCCGCAGGAGGCGACAACGGCGGAGAGGCCACGGAAGGAATATGAGGAGACTCAGTGGGACGGGTGGACGAGGGCAAGACAGGATAGGTGTATCCGAAAGGTCAAAAAGACAGAGACTCCATGTGAGACCATGTGCGTCACCCCATGGTTGTGATGAGTAATTGACTCTTGATCTAGGAAGATTGAGTTTGGTTTTGAGGTTTGAGTTGGCTCGCAAAGTCGTAAGTCTTAAGAATGGTCGCAGACCGCTTACGACCACGTTGTCCAATGCCGGAAGGCTATACGACCACGCTGGAGATCTACGATCACGCCAGGCCTTCTCGACAAGTTTAGCCGTGGTCGAAAGTCTCTCGTGGAGTACGACCACGCTATGAGCCCTCGGAATATTTGGCCATGATCAAGGTCACCCGCCCATTTACGACCACGTTTGGTCGTGGTCGAAACCCTTCGAGTGTTGTACGACCACGCTGGTCGTGATCGAAGGGTATACGACCACGCTGAGCGAAATCAAGAACCGCCGAGTAGCGTGCGACCACGCCAGGAGTCTCGACCACGCTGGTCGTGGTCGGAGGCCACTAGGGCCGCCACGACCACGCTTGCAGCATCCTCGGTGAATTTGGACGTGATCGAAGTCGGCCGGACTGCGTGAGGACCACGCGGTATCTTACTCAATGAAAATAACCGTGGTCGGAGGTCTCTAGGGCCATCTACGACCACGCCAGAAGTTTCGACCGCTGGTCGTGATCGGTAGTCGGCGCCGTGGTTTACGACCACGTTGAGCGCTGGGAGCGCCGACCACGCTGGGCGCGGCGCCGACCATGTTGTGGCGCGTGGGTCTTCGACCACGCTGGGAGATCGGCGTTCGATCACGCTACGCCGCCGCTTTGACCACGTTAGCGGATGTCCGACCGTGGTCGATGGAGCTCATTAAACCGGTCGTGTGGGCACATATGGTGTCCGATTATGATGGGAATCGGTCGGTTGGGTTTACGGTGATGTTGTGGACCTTGTGGACTTATTGGTTCATCATTTTGACAGTCTTGTTGCAATCTATTTTCTGTTGGGCTCGAGTGTCTCGGTTGGTGCAACAGAGTGCTCGATGAGGTCTAGACTTTGTGCGATAAAGTCAAAGCGGCTAGTGATGGTCGTAGCTTGTGTTCCGCATGGTCGTAACGAGCTGGTCGTGACGGCATGCCGTGGTGGTCGAAGGTTGTTGAGAAGTCTTCAGGACTTCACCACTTCATGAATTGAGTGTTCGAGTGGTCGTATGGGGTGTACGACTAGAAGGTTGCGTGATTGTGCACCGAGATCTTGTTGAACGTGACCATTGATGGTCTCGTGTGTTTTGGTGCGGTGCTATGTGACGGTTTGCTTGTCCGTGGTGGTCAGCAGGACTTGAGCTATTTCATGGTGAGGCGGGGAGGACCGGACTAGACACAAGAGGTGTTGAGGTCCGACGGCCGGAGACGCCAAGATGATCGAGGTCGGTGAGGTGGTTGCGAGCCGGGGAGATGAGGAACCGTAGTCGTAGCTACCATGATGGACACGACAGTAACAACGAGGAGGACCGGACTAGGCTCGTGGAGGAGCCGAGGTCCGCACAGTCGAGGAGGTTGGGTGCGGTCGCAGGCGGCGGAATAGACCGAGACTAGACTCGGAGGAGTCTGGAGGTCCGATCGGTCGGTTGCATGATCTGGGAGATATGTCTTGGTGAGGCTTAGGAGGTCGGGACTAGACAAGGGAGTTGAGGTCCAGAACGACGTGGAAAAGCCGAAGAGGACGTGTCGTGCAAAGGGGTCGACAAAGATGGACAAGAAGCGGTGGAGGAAGCTTCCTGAAGGCGGCGGAGGGGCATTTTGGAGAAATGTCAAAGGCTGGGAAGTCGTCCCTCCGTAAAGCACCGAGAAAAGAAGTGGATTCTTGGCGCTAACGGGCAAAGTGCGGGTCTCATGGGATAGCAGCAAAGCATTTGAGTTAGCGGGCAAAGTGAGTGTTAAAACCCTGTTAGATGGGGTTTTCGGTTATCCCAAGATGGACTAATGGATGGATCCATTAGGGTTAGTCTCAGTGTGAGGCTATAAAAGGAGAGGGGAGGCAAGTGTTCTGAGAGAGTTGGTCGGCTAGGCCTTGGAGGCACCGCCTCTCCTCCCTTGGGAGTGTATCTGTGTGTGCTCTAGGGCTAGAGCTTGTCCTCCTGTGGGAGTGGTTGCGAAACCTCCGTGTTATGATTTGAGAGGACTCATCTCTCGCACTTGTTAGAGTTTATCTATGAGATGGGTCCGTGTTTGTGATCCGGGTTGAGAGGTCGTTTTGAGATGTTTTCATTGATTTATTTGCCATCTCTTCATTTTAGTTCCTTCATATTTCCTTTGAGAGTTGGCTTATATTTGATTTGCTCGTAATGTAGAATCGCTCAAGGCAATTTGGCCGCTCATTCCCGAGAGCAAGGTCGAATCGGAGAAATTCTCGTCTCTCGGTCATGCGCCTCCCGCTTCGCTTTCGGTTTTAGATTTAGACTTTGCGTTTCTTTAGCTTCGATCGCCTTTGAGAAGATCGGTCGAAGGAAGTCCGACTTGAGAATACAAGTTTCGCTTTGTTTATCTCAAGTTTCTCAACCGGTCTCGAACACTTCCTTAGTGGTCGAAATCGCTTTCGTTGTTCACGCCTGTGGTCGCCGCCCGACAAAAGTAGTACTTATCGCTTGCTCGCCATTTTCCGATCAAGTATCGACCATGTTCTATTTGCTTTCAAGCACCGCTCGCCGATCGGTCCAATCACGACGTTCGACTTGCCGTCGCCGTCGGCTGGTTCGACCAACAAGATATAGATCATCCGCTTTTGCACCGGTTTCGAGTGCTTGATGGTCGAGATCTCGTAGTCGCAGTGCCCCCACGGTCACATGAGGTGTCTGCGACCGCAATCGGCTATAGGTGCGAGTCGGTCTTCAACCACGCTGATCGTGCGACCATCCCCATTGGCTTACGACCACGACGGTTCCGACCGACTCATCTTTCGATCGCCGCCGCTTCACCGTTGGTCATACTTTGTTGGTCGCCGTCATCCTTTGTCGAACGGGTCGACAAGCGCAATCTCGATATCGATCACACGGTCGCTCGATCACCGGTTTCAACCATGGCGATTACTCTCGTCTTCACGACCACCGCGGAGACTCTGCCGATACTCTCCGATAGCTTTAGACCACGGTTTGATTTCCCAATGATCGCTCGCTTTCTCCTAGATTTCGACCACGCCTTTTGACTCTTTTCCTCTCGGTCTTAAACTAAAGATTCCTCTGTTCTCTCCGAGTTTTCAAAGAACAACCAATCTTCTCCTTCACGACTCTTTAGCTACTTGGAGAAAGATAGGGTTGAATATTTGAGAATATTTTAAGGCACCATTCACCCCCTCTGCTGCCATTTCGGTCCTACAATTGGTATCGAGCAAGGTTGGCTCAGATCGATCTTAACCGATCCGGAGCTTGGCAACTAGTAGGGAATCTTGTAAACTTTCCTTTGAATCTTATTAGGGTGTTTTGCCAATGATGTCCTTTATGACAAGAGGCTTGATTTCGCCAGAGGATGATTTTATTTGCAAGAAACCACAAGTGTGAGCTTTGTGGTACATTCTTGTCCTTTGGTTAATCAAGTGCCGGAAGGAGAAAGCCTTGGAGAACACATGATGATAATGATAAGGACGAGCCGACTTATCATGAGCAAGGTAAAACTTATTATGACCTTGGCCTTGTCCAAGATGAATATACTTGCTCTTCGAGATATTGTGAGGTGCCTAGATTATAAATTGCTAGATTGTTCTTGCTAGGTTGAAATCTCATTTCTCATGTGTAGGTTGTGAGTCTTTCTCAGAGAGCGGTGAAAATTTAATTTCTACTTGAATGTTAAAATCTGCAAATGAGAAATTAAAACTTTGACTCACCGCACTTGTGTAGAGGAGTATGAGCTTACTAGAGTGTAGTAAAACCGAGTTCCTCTGCAGTGTCGTCGTTATAGTCGTAATGCCTTACAACCACAACTTGACTTCGACATAGTCGTAGCTGCACGACCATATCTGCCGGGCGACACTTCCGCTTGTTACCGTGGTCGAAAGTCCCTACGATCACGATCGCTGGTTCTCGAGCACGCGCCGCCGATTGCCGTGGTCATAATCGACTTACGACCACACCGCAATTCCCACCGTGGTTGTAATGACCAACGATCACATCTCTCTACCGTAGTCATTCAAAACTACGCCTCTCGTACTACGACCACGCCATTTCTTCTCGAACGTAGTCGAGTACGTAACGACCACTCTTTTTTGTCGAGTGGCCGTGTGTCAAGTCTTGGGTTCAAGCATCCGCTTTCTAACCACTTGGGATCCAAGACTTGGGCACTTTGTTCTTGTTTTTGTAGGTGTCCGGCGTTGGATGGAGAACATGGGATCGAATGGATTTTAGTCTTACGCTTCATCACGTGACTAGAACATTTGTTGGTTCTTCACTCATGGCCTCCAAGAGGTATGTACCTTCACGCTTACGCCTCCACCTACTTTGTGAGCTACTCTATACCCTCATGCCCTTATACTCATGTTTGACCATATTGGCATGTTGTGCTTGTTCATGTGCTCACTTGTACCATAACGGCATGTTTTTCTCTCAATGCTTTCATGTCATGCCTTTATGTGTATGTCGCTAAGTATCCATGCACCTTGTTGTATTTGTTAGATGCTTAAGCTTTGACTTGACTTCATGAGCTAAGTAGAATGTGTGCATTGGAAGTCAAGTATCATCATGACCTTGTGCTCGTAGTATCTATCATGGTTCACATCTTGCTCCTTATGTTCATTCATCATTATTTATACATGTTAGCATACTTTTCATGATGTTGATTTGCCATGTTGTATGTCTACATGATGTACGCATATGTATGGACAAGATGAGCTTGAGTATATCTTGGATAGTTTCTCTCGTGTCATGATGGTGCGTTTATTCATGCCTTTGTATCTTTTCTAGTATACATGCTTTTATCCATGCTAGCATATGCTTCGTGATCGTTCTCGCTATCTCGCTATGTATGGTTGTGATTTATTGTGATGCTTGTATACTTTGATCTTATTGATGTTATGGCATGAAATAAATTGTATGACATCTTGGTAGCATTAGTCCGTGCTTATGCTTAGATATCATGAGATTTGTGGTTAGGTCACAAGCTTCTTCTAGTATTGGGTGGCTCTAGGCTTGTCGTTCTAGATGCTTTTGATGAGGGCTAGATTGAGCTTGTGGCGGTGCGTGTTCTCACACATTTGTAATGCTACCGATTGTGGTCATTTTTCTCAAGATCGATCCATGCATGTGTATTATTTACCCCAAGACTAGGACACCACTGTTCCCCATGTTTAATCCGCAGTTATGAATGAGGGAGAGTGGTACAGTTTTCACGACCGCCTCCCTGGTCTTTATGACCACGCCGTAGTTTCTACGACCACGGTATGGACTCTCGGTGAACCCATACACGACCATGAGCCTGATTCGACCACCACTACGATCCGACTCAACTTCGCCACGACTGACTCAACTACAATCGATCCTCGACGCGAGTTCGACCACACCGAACACGACTCCGACCATTCTCGACTCGTCTACGACCACGGCCTAGACCCGGATCAATCGCGACCCCGTAATCATCTCGACTATGGTCCGGACTCAATTTGATTCATCGCAACCATGGACTCATCTACGACCTCGCCCCGGACACATATTCGACCTCGACCACTACAACAACCTCCCGAGCAACTATAACCGAGGTTTGCTCCCCTGTGATCTTTAGTGTTCTGCTTCCCGCCACTCGGCTTTGCATAGTATATGTCCTCTAGTGGTAGGAAGGGTCGGTTTGGTCAGTAGGAGCTAACTCTAGGTGATGTTGTCTCATTCACACCTCTCATCCAAATGGTTCTCTAGGATTATTTACTACCTAGTTTGGGCTTTGGTTCTCTAGGATTCTCTTCTACCTAGGTTGAACTTTTCTTGGCCACTAGAGTCTTTTGCATTGACATAGTGTGCTTTTGCCCCGTGGTATGAGGTTATAGACTAGAGACCATGAGGATAGGATGTGTTTGGGAATCACCTCTTTGAGCTAGAACCTTCTCTTCTCGGATTTTGTGCCAAATTTCTTGGTTCTTCTCTTTTGCCTTCTCTAGGGGAGTTGGATCCTTCGTCTATTCGGCTATGTTTCGGGGAGTTCATCTCATGTGCATTCTTTTGTTCAATAGTCGTCACATTCACATGAATGCCTGTATGCCTTGGAGCCCCGAATATTATCTTTATGTGACATGATATCATGATTTATATCTTGCCATGTCTTGTGATAGCTTGATTTATCATGCCCTTCTATGTGTTGCTTAGCTCTTGCCATACTAGCTTAATTAAATGTGAACAACTTGAATCAAATCATGTCTTGTTCAATCTTGTGAATAGTCCGCTTTAGTGATCCTCTTTGATTCGTGCCATGTCGAATAGGCTAAGTTGAGCCTTGAACTGCTTTTGAGATTTAGATTGAGCTAAGTTAGTTCATTAGTGATGCATGAGTTAAGTCTTAACTCTTTGTTCATGAACTAATTCAAGTAAATGCAAAAGATCTCTTTGTGCGAAAAACCGATCTCACCAATTCTTTCTCATGAGACGGCTTGCCATTGCACTCGGCATGAACTCGGGGGAGTTTTGGATGACCAAGATCACCTCTTTAAGCTTATTGCTTGGAGTGATCGTGATAAGGTTTGAGATCTAGCACATGGCTATGAAAACAAAAATTTTGTGAAGAATGGTTGAAACCAACCATGAATTTCGATAAAAGCCAATTGTGCTAATTTTGCTCATTACAAGTATTCTACAAGTGGTATCCAAAGTACTACAAGTAGTGAATTACTTGTGATATCTAGTGCTTGAACAAAGTGTCTCATTTTGAACTTATAGCACTCTAAAATTGACTCAACTATAGCTTCGTGGTTCCACTTAGAATATTGACATGGCTTGACTCACGCTTGGATACCTTCTTCTAGACTATAATCTTGAGTGACTCGACATGCTAATCAAACCATTTAATTTAAAGATCATAACTTATTTGGCTTGAGCTTGGCAATACATAGTTTGTTATGATCTAGATAGCATTGTCACCTTTATGGCTTGATATAATTTTCGTGAAGTCACTTTCGATAATTTCATGGCTCCCTTTGCTTAAAATGAATTAATTGTAGTCACCCCATTTCATTCATGCTCTATGTTTCTTCCTTGCATCTTGATGACTTTATTGCCAAAAGGGGAGAAGGATAGAGAAAAGGCATTAAGGGTGCAAAAGGCATTAAATGGGAGAATGCATCAAGGGATGGGAGAAGGATAAAAGGCATTAAGGGGAGAATGCTTGGTCATCTTGCTATGACAATGGTCATGTGAGCATCGCTTCTTGGACCATGAGCAAGATTGGACTTTACGTGTGATTTGGAGTTTCAGAAATTTTGATCTTTCTCTGTCGCTCCATTTCATTCTCGTGTCAACATGGTCTTGAGTCACTTCTTCATTCTTCTAGACCATGTGTGGCTTTTGCATCTCCATCCTTTCTTCCGCTCAAAACCAACTCTTCCTCATGCTTTTTTCGTGTTTGTCAATATACTCATCAAGGGAGATTGTGAGACCATGTGCGGTCACCCCATGGTTGTGATGAGTAATTGACTCTTGATCTAGGAAGATTGAGTTTGGTTTTGAGGTTTGAGTTGGCTCGCAAAGTCGTAAGTCTTAAGAATGGTCGCCAGACCGCCACGACTCGTTGTCCAATGCCGGGCTATACGACCACGCACGTGGAGATCTACGATCACGCCAGGCCTTCTCGACAAGTTTAGCCGTGGTCGAAAGTCTCTCGGGAGTACGCACCACGCTATGAGCCCTCGGAATATTTGGCCATGATCGAAGGTCACCCGGCCATTTACGACCACGTTTGGTCGTGGTCGAAACCCTTTCGAGTGTTGTACGACCACGCTGGTCGTGATCGGAAGGGTATACGACCACGCTGAGCGAAATCAAGAACCGCCGAGTAGCGCACGACCACGTTGTGGAGTCTCGACTCGTTGGCGTGGTCGGAGGCCACTAGGGCCGCCACGACCACGCTGCGGCATCCTCGGTGAATTTGGACGTGATCGAAGTCGGTCGGATCGTGAGGACCACGCGGTATCTTACTCGTGAAAATAACCGTGGTCGGAGGTCTCTAGGGCCATCTACGACCACGCCAGAAGTTTCGACCGCTGGTCGTGATCGGTAGTCGGCGCCAGGTTTACGACCACGCTGAGCGCTTGGGAGCGCCGACCACGCTGGGCGCTGGCGTTCGACCATGTTGTGGCGCGTGGGTCTTCGACCACGTTGGGAGATCGGCGTTCGATCACGCTACGCGCTCATTGCTTTGACCACGTTAGCGGATGTCTGACCGTGGTCGATGGAGCTCATTAAAACCGGTCGTGTGGGCACATATGGTGTCCGATTATGATGGGAATCGGTCGGTTGGGTTTCTGGTGATGTTGTGGACCTTGTGGACTTATTGGTTCATCATTTTGACAGGTCTTGTTGCAATCTATTTTCTGTTGGGCTCGAGTGTCTCTGGTTGGTGCAACAGAGTGCTCGATGAGGTCTAGACTTTGTGCGATAAAGTCAAAGCGGCTAGTGATGGTCGAAGCTTGTTCCGCATGGTCGTAACGAAATGGTCGTGACGGCATGCCGTGTGGTCGAAGGTTGTTGAGAAGTCTTCAGGACTTGACCACTTCATGAATTGAGTGTTCGGTGGTCGTATGGGGTGTACGACTAGAAGGTTGCGTGATTGTGCACCGAGATCTTGTTGAACGTGACCATTGATGGTCCATGTGTTTTGGTGCGGTGCTATGTGACGGTTTGCTTGTCTCGTGTGGTGCAGGACTTGAGCTATTTCATGGTGAGGCGTGGGAGGACCGGACTAGACACAAGAGGTGTTGAGGTCCGACGGTGGGAGACGCCAAAGATGATCGAGGTCGGTGAGGTGGTTGCGGCCGGGAGATGAGGAACCGAGTCAGAGCTACCATGATGGACACGACAGCAACAACGAGGAGGACCGGACTAGGCTCGGGGAGGAGCCGAGGTCCGCAGTCCGAGGTTGGGTGCGGTCGTGTGCGGCGGAATAGACCGAGACTAGACTGGAGGAGTCGGAGGTCCGACGGTCGGTTGCATGATCCGGGAGATATGTCTTGGTGAGGCTTAGGAGGTCGGGACTAGACAAGGGAGTTGAGGTCCGAACGACGTGAAAAGTCAAGAGGACGTGTCGTGCGGTGGGTCGACAAGATGGACAAGAAAGCGGTGGAGGAAGCTTCTGAAGGCGTGAGGGGCATTTTGGAGAAATGTCAAAGCTCATGGGAAGCTGTCCCTCCGTAAAGCACCCGAGAAAAGAAGTGGATTCTGCTGGCGCTAACCCGCAAAGTGCGGGTCTGTTGGGATAGCAGGCAAAGCATTTGAGTTAGCGGGCAAAGTGAGTGTTAAAACCCGTGTTAGATGGGGTTTTCGTTATCCCAGATGGACTAATGGATGGATCCATTAGGGTTAGTCTCGTGTGAGGCTATAAAAGGAGAGGGAGGCAAGTGTTCGAGAGAGTTGGTCGGCTAGGCCTTGGAGGCACCGCCTCCCTCCCTTGGGAGTGTATCTGTGTGTGCTCTAGGGCTAGAGCTTGTCCTCCTGTGGGGAGTGGTTGCGAAACCTCCGTGTTATGATTTGAGAGGACTCATCTCTCTCGTACTTGTTAGAGTTTATCTATGAGATGGGTCGTGTTTGTGATCCGGGTTGAGAGGTCGTTCTTGAGATGTTTTCATTGATTTATTTGCCATCTCTTCATTTTAGTTCCTTCGTATTTCCTTTGAGAGTTGGCTTATATTTGATTTGCTCGTAACGTAGAATCTGCTCAAGGCAATTTGGCGCTTCATTCACGAGAGCAAGGTCGAATCGGAGAAATTTCGTGTCTCTCGGTCATGCGCCTCAGCTTCGCTTTCGGTTTTGGTATTTAGACTTTATGTCTTCTTTAGCTTCGACGCCTTGAGAAGATCGATTGAAAGGAAGTCCGACTTGAGAATACAAGTTTCGCTTTGTTTATCTCAAGTTTCTCAACCGGTTCGAACACTTCCTTAGTGGTCGAAATCGCCGTTGTTCGCCGCTCGCGTGGTCGCCGCCCGACAAAAGTAGTACTTATCGCTTGCTCGCCATTTTCCGATCAAGTATCGACCACGCTCTATTTGCTTTCAAGCATCGCTCGCCGATCGTCCAATCACGACGCTCGACTTATTTGTCGCCGCTGCTTGGTTCGACCAACAAGATATAGATCATCGCGCTTTTGCACTTTGGTTTCGAGGTGCTTGATGGTCGAGATCTCGTAGTCGCAGCCCCCACGGTCACATGAGGTGTCTGCGACCGCAATCGGCTATAGGTGCGAGTCGGTCTTCAACCACGCTGATCGCACGACCATCCCCATTGGCTTACGACCACGACGGTTCGACCGCACTCATCTTTCGATCGCCGCCGCTTCACCGTTGGTCATACTTTGTTGGTCGCCGTCATCCTTTGTCGAACGGGTCGACAAGCGCAATCTCGATATCGATCACGCCGCATGCTCGATCACCGGTTTCAACCATGGGCGATTACTCTCGGTCTTCACGACCACTGCGGAGAGACTCTGCCGATACTCTCTGATAGCTTTAGACCACGGTTTGATTTCCCAATGATCGCTCGCTTTCTCCAGATTTCGACCACGCCTTTTGACTCTTTTCCTCTCGGTCTTAAACTAAAGATTCCTCTGTTTCTCTCGAAGTTTTCCAAAGGAACAACCAATCTTCTCCTTCACAGCTCTTTAGCTACCGGAGAAAGATAGGGTTGAATATTTGAGAATATTTTTAAGGCACCATTCACCCCCTCTGTTGCCATTTCGGTCCTACACTCCACGAGGAAGTCAAAGGAGAGGTAGGACGTGGGTAGAAGGGACGAGACTCGCCGAAAGTCACATCCCGAGAGATCCGCATCCGTCGACCAACAGATCCCAAAGACCGATAGCCCTTGTGCTCAAAGATCGTATCCCGTAAAACACACTCAACAGATCGAAAAACAATTTGGTGCGTTCAGGGCGAGAAGAACGAGCAAACGCAGCCAAATGCATTTAAGGCGAGTAGTCGAAGGAGACCACGAGACGCCAAGCGGTATTGCGCTCAAGAGCGTAAGAAGGCCGGATGTTGACGAGATAGGTGGCGGTGAAATGACTCGGCCAAAAGTGAGGTGGAATAGGCGGCAATCATCGTGGCACGAGCGCACTCAAGGAGGTGACGATGCTTGCGCCAAGAACACCATTATGAGCATGAGCACCGTGACAAGAGAATCGAAGAGAGTGCCCCGCTCAGCAAGGAAGCTGCGCAGTGATGAGAGAGGTACTCGCCACAGAGTCGGCACGAAAGACACGAATAGGGTGGAGAACGAAAGCACGAACCATAGTGGCAAACTGTTTATATATAGACAAGGCCTCACCACGAGAAGACATGAAATATATCCAAGTGTGGCGAGAGAAATCATCTATAAATATGATATAGTATCGATGACCTCCTTTCAAACAAAGGGGCCGACCCCAAACATCGAATGAACAAGATCGAAAGGACGCCGAGACACCGACTCACTATGAGGATAAGGAAGTCAACTGCTTGCCTAACTTACAACCCCGACAATCTAAAGACACGCCTCTCGAGATGCACCCTAAGGCCACGACGAACTAGAGATGACAACCGAGATCCACACAGATGGCCAAGACGATGATGCCACCGCCGGAAAGAGCCGTAGACGGAGTGGAAGAAGCGGAGACCGGCAACGACGGTGGCGGCGGAAGGAAGGTGAAGCCACAAGCTCCCAAAGACGCTAGAGTCAAGACGCCGAGGGCCGTAACCAATCGGGGCTCCGTGCATGGCGGTCCCAACACAACAAGAGTCGAATCGAGAATGACTCGACAACCAAGATCGAATCGCCTGCCAGAAAGAAGTCGCATGGTAAGGCGAGGAACATGAGCAACAGAGGGAACATGAAAAGTTGAGTTGCTAAGAGGTCCTCGACTAGAGACAGAGAGAGAGGTACCATCAGCAGTAAGAACATTGACAGGAGAATCAAGAGGTGTAATGAAGGATAGAGTGGAAGAATCAGGAGTCATATGAAAAGATGCTCCAGAATCAAGAATCCACGGGGAGGTGCCTGACTGTGGAGGTGGTGGTTTCGCAGCGCTCAAGAGTCGAGAGCGTAACCGATAGAGCCTGCCGAGGAGAACCGGAAGTAGCAAGCGATCGTCAAGTCTCGACTATCTCCGCTTTCGGAGAGAAACCGCTGAAGGAGTCGATGTAGACGCCAATGTAGGAACCGCAACCTGCCGAGGAGAACCCGGCGGCAAGCAGCGTCAAGTCCGCTATCTCCGCTTAGTGAGAGAAGTCTGCTGAAGGAGTTGATGCGACGTCGATGTAGAAGCACCGCGTGCGGTGCTAGTAGAAGAACGTCGTGAAGGATGCCGCCGCTTATAGCACTGACTCAACGTGGCGGCCTTGTCACAAGAGGGAGCAAGTGAGAATGACCACCACCGATGGAGGGCGGCCACCACCACCGTGGCGCTACCGGAGGTGGCAAAGCAGTCAAGCATGGAGCGAATGGTAGCGGTGGACGAGCGGCGAGCACGAGGGAAGTGGTAGCGCATCGACCACTCAGCGAACGGAAACCATCGGTGGCGGCGCCGACGACGCGCGACCAAGGTAACGAGGTCTAACAGCGGCGCCGACGGCGGCGGAAGTGGTAGCGATCCGGCACCACTCAGCGAACGAAAATCATCGGAGGCGGCGGACGGCGCGGCGACTAAGGTAACGAGGTTCAACAGCGGCGGGACTACGCAAGGTTAGATCGATGTTTTTTTGGCTTACTTACCACCGCCCACATAAGCTGAAACCGACGGGAACTAGGGTTCCCCGAGGTCGCGCCTTGGCCGTGAGCCGAGAGTGGCAGCGGCGGCGGCGGATGTGGCGGCAACGCGGCGGCGAGATGGCGGCCGCCCGGAGGCGCAATGGATGAAGCGGCGGCGTCGGGTGGCGGTCGCGGGCGGCTGCGGTGGAATCGGCGGCGATGGCGGCCGGCCGGGTGGCGGGCGCGGCTCGGGCCGGCGTCGGGTGGCCGGCGCGGGCGGCTCGGGCGGCTCGGCTGGGCAACCTTCGGCCGGCGTCGGGTGGCCGGGCGCCCGTGGAGCGCGGGCGACGAGGGGCGTCAGGTGGGCGCGGCGACGGCGGGTGGCCGAGCGGGCGGCAGAGAGCGAGCGAGTGACGAGGGGCGCGGGTGGAGCGCAGCGACGCCGGTGGCCGAAGGCGGCGACGAGAGCGGGCGATGACGAGGGCGCGGGTGGAGCGCAGCGACGGGGTGGCCGAGGGCGACGGGAGCGGAGGTAGCGGTGGTGGAGTCGGCGAGGAGCAGCCATGGAGGAGGAGAGGCGGCGGGCGGCAGAGTACGAGTCGCCGGAGCAAAGTGAGGCCGACGTGGCACGACAAGCGAAGCGGCGGAAAAACTCTAGGTAAGCTCTGATACCATGTTATGAATATGAGGCCAACGGGCCGATATATATACACGAGTACAGGATGGCAAATATGGAAAGAATACATATAAGGAAATAGTACATGTATGGAAAGAATCTAAACTATCATAATACAATGCAATCTGTTGATATCTCTATCATATCTCTAACATAGATGTTGGGCTTTTAACGTGTACATCGTTTAACTTGTAGATCCCGTCTTGAGAAAATACTTCGTTTGAAAGTTAAATATTGTAGCAAAAATCAAAAGTCATCAGTTTCGGAGGAAAAGAATAGGATCTAAAGCTCACCGGGAACTTCTCCCTTCCTCATGTCACAGGCTTCTCTCCTCATCCGAGGGACCTCCATTCTTCTCTTCCCGGCTATCATGATGCTCACAATATGGTTTGAAATACACAACCTAAAACAGGGGATTGGAATCCCTTGATCATGCATCCATGCGAAGTAACGGACTACAGTTGGCTGTAGGAAGATGAAGATGACTGGGGTCCTACCAGATGGCGAAGGACTAGGGCATTGCATAATCTTCTTCCCACATGATTGCTTGACAGCAACACCCAAGGAACAGACGAAGACCTGAGCGCCCAAGTGGCCGCCAAGTCTTCTTTAAAATCTTTATCTTTAGGAGTGGAGTAGATGTGGTACCACCTCCCTCATCACCCGACTCGCTGAAGGTGGAGGATCACTACTGCAAAACAATCTATACTGGACACTCCATCACAGACAATTCATGGGGAACCGTCTTTGTTGTAATTATCATAGACTATTTTACAAGCGTGACATGTACTGTCTATGATACACAACTATCACAGACGGTTCTTGTTAATAACCATCCGTGATAATTACATATATCACAGACGGTTTTTAATGAGAACCGTATGTAATAGTTCATATACGTTATTAATACGAACCGTCTATGATAGTTGCGTATTACAGATGGCTTGTGGTTGAAACCGTCTATGATATAGCTTCGTCTCCTTGATGCACGCCTTTCGATCGTTTTGACTCCCTGATGCGTCTCTTCGTCTCACGCACTGAATGTATTCCTTGTTGTATAAAAATGATCGTCCGCCACTGGAGATTAATCCCGACACATCCTGTACGAGCACCTCACCGGCTGGCTATCTTTCTTGCCTCTCAAACACAAATAAATGGCTCCCTACTCTTCCTTGTCCAACAAGTAATCGATAGGTAAACATATTTTCTCGGAAACTTCGCAACCAAGACATTCACCCTCGGTGACTCCGCCCCGGTCTCCAACGTCGCCATCGGCTGCGGGCCTGCGGCCACGACAACATGGGGTTCTTAGTCGGTGCTACCGGGCTGCTGGCCTTGGGCCTGTGGGCCAAGGACCGATGGTACTTAGCTTCATGGAGGACGCGGCCGCCATGAAGCGGCCCTCACGCGGGCACTGCAACTACTTCAACGTGCAATAAGAAAAAGGCCGACGTCCGCTGCGCCATTGTTGACGGCCTTAGAGCACTCGGCTACGACGCCGCCATCTTCTCCCTCCGGTAGTCCGATATACTCCTTAGTCCTTCCCCTCTACTCCCTCTCTCCCTCTCTCTGCTATGTGATGACTTGTGTGGTAGGGATGACCGTGAGACATGGGATGTCGAGGCCACCGGCGTTGGCATGCCGGCCGTGCCTCCCGTGCTGGTCGTGCTTGCTAGGCCAGGCCGGTCCAAGCACGGCACGCCACGATGGGCCGTGTTGCGCCTCCCATCATGCTGACTTTCTAGGCCCAGCCTGACCCACCATTCATACCATGCCGACATAGCCCGCCACATGTCGGGCTAGGCCGTGCTTTGGGCTGGCCCGAAAAAGCACGGCTCGTCTCCCACCTCTAATTCTAACGCATGAACTTGTACGGACCTGGACCTAGGGTTAAAATTTTAAAATGAAGAGAGTGCTAACAGAACCTATAGTCTTTTTTGTGTACCTCCAACCTCACTCATTCTCTGCTCACAGGATGCCGGTGCCAAGGGGTATCTAGGCTCTGTTCTTTTTAGTGTTTTCTTATGGCTTTTGGCTTCAGTTTCTTTAGAAGCCGAAACAAATGAGACAGCTTTTCTAAGAGAATTCTTGAAGACACTTCTCCAAACAGCTTCTTAAGCTTAAAACCGTGTGTACCGTTCGTGTTGGCACCTCCAGCTGTTCATTACCATCTCGAAAAACACAGCAAAAAACCACCTGCAGTAGCTAAAAGCTATCAGCCGCAACCCAAAATAACATAAAGGATCATGCGAGAAGGTCCACACTTTTGTTGGGATGAACCATTGTCATTTTGTAGGTGTGAAATTTTAAAATTTATAGATTTTTCTAGACAGCTTGCAAAAATGGATGATTTTAGAAAATTTGAGTCATGGGATAATTTGGTGACCTAGATCAGTGGCTATAGGTTGCATGAGACATGTTATTAAGAATATGGTTTTGTTGCGAAGAACTTATGCCCAAAAATAAATTTTTGTCTTTGGATGTGTAGGATCACTAGTAGTCAACTATGGCCAATAGCGAAGATTGGTGCTATGCTTATAGAGGAGCCTAGCCCCAGAATGATAAGGATGCTAGGTAAGATAGATGAGCTCAAGCATGGCATAAGGAAGGTGGGAAATATTGAAGGGAAGTTCGAGCGACGGGTTGCACTATGTGGCTTGGTCAGTTCAAGTGAGACGTGGTCCGATGGAACTAAAATGAGAGAGACTTGCCAATGCATGGCAAGTCAATGATGCACCTACGCATGGCAAGCATGAAAATTGCTTGCAATGAAAGGAAATGACTGGGTTAAGAAATTGTATTTTGGTAGTTTGACCAAAACACCGAAAACTAACTTGGAGCAAAACCGCGATGTTTGAGTGGCACTTGGAAGAGCGGTTTGGTTAAGGACAAGCTGAGAAGATCATATTGGATGAAGGCTAAGAACTTAGCGGATTTGAGCTTATGCACTTTGAAAAACGTGCATAAGAGTAGTGTGTGAGTTAAACCGTGTAGGGAGTTATCAGTTTTTTCCCATTATGCTAAGTGGATAGCATCCACTAAGCGTTAGATAGGGCTGGCTAGCCCATCTATTTATTAGGTTGGGATAAAGACTTGTGGTTA